>CM031542.1:11090143-12296505 GCA_018361395.1 Boechera stricta | reverse complement strand
ATTCTCGGCTGAATAAAAAAGCTTCAAAAAAGAAGAAAAAAATTCGAAAAATCACGAAAAAATATATTAATTTTGGTTTACTTTGATTTTTTCCTTTTTTTTGATTTATCTCAGATCTTATGATTCCTTGTTCTTCGTTCTCGTGGCGGTTTGTGAATTGTTGATGCGACGATCGCATGCCCGTTCTAGGGTGAAGAGTAGTAAATCAGATATGGATCCGATTAAGTTCCAGATCCGTTCTGGGAACCGAGCATCGTCTTCTTCGTCGACGTACACGCTAACGAAATCGAATTCGAAACACGCGAAATCGAATCTCAATTTAACCGTTGCTTCTATATCTTTAGTGTTGGGGTTTCTCTTTCTTTGCTATTCAATTTTGTTCTCCGGCGGTAATCTGAGAGGATCGCTTCGTTACAGCGTCGTGATCGACGGCGGAAGTACAGGGACACGAATCCATGTGTTTGGGTACCGAATTGAGTCGGGTAAACCCGTTATTGAATTCAGAGGAGCGAATTACGCTAGTTTGAAGTTGCATCCGGGTTTGTCGGCGTTTTCTGATGATCCTGATGGAGCAAGCGTGTCATTGACGGAGCTGGTTGAGTTCGCGAAAGGGAGAATTCCGAAAGGAATGTGGATGGAGACTGAAGTAAGGTTAATGGCGACGGCTGGAATGAGATTGCTTGAATTACCTGTTCAGGAAAAAATTCTGAGAGTTACAAGAAGAGTTCTTAAATCTTCTGGGTTCATGTTTCGAGATGATTGGGCTTCTGTTATCTCTGGTGAGTTTTCAAAACCAATGCTTCATCTTCAAGTGTGTTTTCTATCTTTGTTCTATATTAGAGTTAGATCGATGAACAATCTTGAAATGCATTTTGGTTAGAACCTTGGTGTTGTATCAGTTTCTCTCTCGCTCTTATTGATTTGAGAGTTTGTTGTTCCTTTATTGTTACCAGCTTAGCTAAATGTATTTATGTTTCAAGTCATCAGTGATTAGGGGTTGTAATCATTGGATACTAAATTTACTAAATTTCCAGGATCTGATGAAGGTGTATATGCTTGGGTTGTTGCAAACTTTGCTCTCGGTTCACTTGGCGGTGATCCTCTTAAAACAACCGGAATTGTTGAACTTGGCGGGGCTTCTGCTCAGGTTTAGTTTCTTTCCTCTCAAAGCTATGCTTGAGTCAAAATCTATCCTGCAACAGACGATGACTGTTTGTATGTTCTTTTAGGTGACATTTGTGTCAAGTGAGCCAATGCCTCCTGAGTTCTCACGTACAATATCATTTGGAAATGTTTCATACAATCTTTACAGTCACAGCTTCCTTCATTTTGGGCAGGTATTTTCTATTAAGCAGTATATGTGTTTGGCATAGGTTTCACAAGCGTACTGTAGTTAGTTTGTTCCTTTTTAAGGTAACTTAATCCAGTTGACCAAACAGCTGTCTCCATAACTGTTGTTTCTGATCTTTTGTTTCCCTTTTTGAAATCTTTAGAAGGAAGTATTTTTATCTTTTGGCAATGTCCTTGATGCTATTAACTTTTTTCCTGTTGCAGAATGCTGCACATGATAAGTTATGGGGTTCACTTCTATCAAAAGACCATAATTCAGGTAAGCTGTTGGTGATTCTATAAGTATAATTGATGGTCATTAAATTAATGATTGAAGTTTTCTAGAGTTATCAGATTAAGTCAATAGCAAAGTTTCTTTTCCTTCCTACTCATACGGTGTTTCATGTCTTGAAGCTTTGGAACCTACAAGGGAAAGAATATTTACAGACCCTTGTGCTCCAAAAGGGTACAACCTCGACACAAACACACAGAAACATTTATCTGGACTATTAGCTGAAAAAAGCAGAATCTCAGATTCTTTTCACGCTGGGGGTAATTACTCAGAGTGTCGATCCGCTGCACTAACAATCTTGCAAGAAGGAAATGGTAGAATATTAATCAATATCGCTGGATTTCCATGCCTTGCGTCATTTTTTTTGTGTGTCTCTAATGGATACAGATATCTATTTTTGAGTGCAGATAAATGCTCTTATCAGCATTGTTCTATTGGATCAACTTTCACGCCTAAGCTTCGAGGAAGATTTTTAGCTACAGAAAATTTCTTTTACACCTCTAAGGTACTTTGTTCTCTCATATCAGATTCACGCTCGTGATGTATATAACCCCCATAGACCTAAAAAAAAGTTTTCATCCACGATATTAGAATGTAATTAACATGGTCTTTGTTTCTCGTCCTAGTTTTTCGGGTTGGGAGAAAAAGCGTGGCTGTCTAATATGATTTTAGCCGGAGAGAGATTCTGTGGTGAAGATTGGTCGAAATTGAGAGTAAAAGACCCGTCACTCGAAGAAGAGGATCTTCTACGTTATTGTTTCTCATCGGCATATATTGTGTCATTGATTCACGATACTCTCGGCATTCCTATTGATGATGAAAGGTATGCTAGTAAATTCAAGAACCCTAACCTAAGACTTAATATCAACATTTTATAACGTTCCTAAACATGGTTCAATCAAAAACCTTGTTTTTCTTTTTATGCAGAATCGGGTTTGCAAATCATGCAGGAGACATACCGCTCGACTGGGCTTTAGGTGCATTTATTCTACGGACTGCAACAGAGACCTCTCAACATGTAGCCTCTGGTAATTTCCATTGGTTCCATGGTCTGTTCGGTAATGACTCGAAGATGCTTCGTTATATTATCGGGGTACCGATCCTTATAACAGTTTTGGTATACTTGGTATCTAAGTGGAGAAAACCGCAGCTGAAAACGATTTATGACCTTGAAAAAGGTCGGTACATAGTCACCCGGATTAGATGATCTTGGTTCTAAACTAATGTCCGCAAGAGGCTTGCCACTCGAAAAGCTTGTGATTGTGAAGTTTCTTCATCTTCTCTAACGGAGGTAAAGTGAGCTTTATCAAGCGAGTAGCATCTGAGTTATTATATATCAACGCTTAGAAATTTCCAAATTGCTTGGAATCATGGGGATAAGAGAGTAAATTCGTATTTTACTATTTTATATGGGATGGGATGCGTAATTTCGATGTTTTAGAAGGGTCCTCTATGCAACGAAGTCTTGTTTAGATATACTTCCATTTGTATTGTCAAAATATAATTAAATTCGATAATGTAAGTTTCTTTTCATATGAAAATTTCTACATCTCCTTCCTTTTGGAATCATTGAAGACTTCAATTGTTTTTTAGATGTAGATGTAGTAATTTAATCGTTTAACTTTGACTTTTAAAATACTTTACATGTTTACTTGTTTAAACTAATATTTATTCGTTTGACAAAACAACTTTGTCCTCTAGTTGTATTTTATCTGATTATAAATCTGTAAAAGTGGTAAGTTACTTCCAGGGTCATGCCACTTAATTCATGATTTTATGCGTACCAAATTTTTTCTTAGACGACAATTATACTCCCACTTTAATACAATATCATAAGCAATACATATTTTCAATAATTAATCTAATTGAACAACTAGATCATGTGATAAAAAAATGCTTAATAAATCACATTATTCCCTTAAGGAAAAAATCACACCATTATTGTTAACATGTCGTTAACGTTACAGCGCGGCAAAGTCTGAATAATACCATAAATACCCTTAAGAAATCAGCATAATTACTAGTTACTACACTGATTTTAGTCAACGGCCATTAACTTTTTTTTTCTCACACGTCGTTTATATATTTATTCTCTGGCTATAAAAAGCGAATTTTCTATTAGCTCGATTTGCGGGAAAATCTTGTGAAGAAATTTACGATCTGCCTCAGAAAATTTTCTCTCGTCTCTCTGGTTAATGTTTCTCCAGATTCTCTGATCCAAAATCAGAGACGAGAACGCTATAAATCATCTCTTCCCATTTCTACAGGTGATGATGATTTTCTTCGATTCTGTATCTTAAATCCGAGTTTCGAATCGTTTTTTTCTTTCTGATTCATATCTCCGATTTTGCCCCGTTGATCATTGGTTATGTGGTTCCGAATATGCCGGATCTATTCGATTAGATTTCATATGGTTCTGATTTCGTTAGGGTTTTCATTTGGATTTTGTTCGATTTTTGTGGAATAGTTTGGAGGAAGGAAATTGATAGGTTTATTAACTGAGAGTAGCAGCAGTGACATGGTGGTAAATTTTGATGGACTGATGCGTCCGGTGCCGTTGTCTCCGGTTAATGCGGAGGTTGAGGAGATGAGATCAGAGTCGCCGGTGGTTGATGATAAAGCGATTGATATTTCTGATGAGGATGAGGATGAGAATGAACCGCTCATTGTTTCTGCGGAATGTCGTATTTGTTCGGATGAGTCTCCTATTGAGAGTCTTGAGAGTCCTTGTGCTTGCAGTGGCAGCCTAAAGGTAGTATTCATCATCTAATTCTGAAACCATTTGGTCTATATTGATGTTTTTATGATGATGAGCTGATAAATTTGTTATATGTTACTGAGATTGAGCAATGGCTTTGTTCTAGACTAACTGATTGTCGACGAATTTTGTTTGTTTTACCAGTATGCTCATAGAAAATGTGTTCAGCGTTGGTGCAATGAAAAGGGAAACATTATATGCGAGATTTGTCATCAGGTATGTTCCTTTTGTTGTAATCTTTAGGATTATAGTGGCGTAAAAAAATCATAATGTTTATAGATTTGAAGGCGATATGACTATTTGATAGATGAATTCAAGTGCAATACAAATGCACGCATGTTTATGCCTGTGATGAATGATTTAAGATCATGCAGTGCACTTTAATATGCCAATTGTCACTTTCAAGGTATTAATGGGTTTGGATATGAATTAATAATGCTTACATGAGTTCAACAACTGCATTAGTGATTCATGCATATATAATCAGTTAATAGAATTCTTTAGAATAGATAGGGGTTTATCACGATTTTTTTTTTCCTTCTCTTACTAGCCTTACCAACCCGGATATACTGCTCCACCACCTCCCGTTCAGCCTGAAGAAACCACTATTGACATTGGGTACGGTTAATTTCATGTTTCTGCTTCTGTCTTCTCAGAATTGATTCGAGGATGGTTATATTTGTTTCTGATTTCTGACTTATGCATCTGCGTTGCAGTGAAGGATGGACAATCTCAGGTTTGGATTTGCATGATCCTCGCCTCCTTGCCATTGCAGAAGCTGAACGTCGGTATTTAGAGTCTGAATATGTGGAATATACAGCTTCAAATGCCAGCGGAGCTGCTTTTTGTCGTTCAGCTGCTCTAATAGTAAGCCGTAAAGCTTTTTGGCAAATTTCTAACAAGTGTCAACAACCCCTCGCTTGTGATAACCCCGAAACACACTTTTCTTTCACAGTTAATGGCTCTTCTTCTCTTACGACATGCACTGACCATAACAGACGATGCTGATGGAGAAGAAGACGACCCATCTTCTATACTATCTGTAAGCGGATTGAAGCTTCTTCTTTTCTGTATTTTGGACTCAGAGCAATTCATGTTTAAAAGTATTGTGAGTTCTAACACCAAAACCACAAAATCATCTGATTCTTATTGTAGCTTGTCTTGCTCCGAGCTGCTGGATTTCTTCTTCCATGCTATATCATGGCTTGGGCCATCAGTATTCTACAACGGCGAAGACAAAGACAGGTTAGTATAAGAACTCGTGCACGAGCTGTCCTGACAAACTCTTTTCTTTTATCTGTCGTGAGAATCAAACTGAATCACGGGTATTGACTTAATGCAACCCGACTGAACAGGAAGCTGCAGCTTTGGCTACACAGTTTGCGTTGGTGCTTCAGTCAGGGCAGCCTAGAACAGTTCACTTCACGGTATCACCAGGACCACCATCATCCACCATCGCTCATGCAACTACATCTACACAACAACAGCATGACGATCCTGTCTGATGTATTCTGATCTAATATCGTAAGCATGGAGCCATTACAAGGTACGATGTGAATGAAATGAAGAGTTTGATTGCCTGTAAATTTAGAATGCTGTATGAGTAAAGGATTGAAATCATTTGAGTTCTTGAAAGGTTAGATCTCATTCCGAATGAGTTCATTCGTTTTATCTGTAGCTAAAAATGTCAATATTTTAATGTTTCTTGCAATAGTTTTTTGCATGAATTTGTAAATTCTGTTTTACAAATTTCCAAAACATTGACTTGAAATTTGAGGGTACTTTTATATAAATGGAAATAAATAAGGAAGAACACAGGAGACAACCAATTTTATAAACAAATTGGCGTATGAATCATCTTGTTCTTCTCCAACATTATCACCATCACAACAGTGGTCACATGTCATAAAAGGTGGAATTAGAAGCAAAACCTGATCTATCCTTTTCTCAATCCAAGCCAATCTCCTCTCAAAGCTCAACACACATCTATGCATATTCCTCACATCAACCTCAGCAACCTTAGCACAAACCCGCAAAAGAATGTAGTAATCCCCGTGAGCCGCATATATCAATGCTCCATCTTCCTTTTTCGTCACATATTGAAGATAGTATAGTCTCTTTACCTTCACACGAGGTGGTATGTAACAGAACAAGTTCTCTCCCATGTCTGTAATTAGTATTTTTATCGATCTCTCCTTGAATTTCTCTTCTTGATGATGATTCTCTGGTGATGATGAAACTCGACGTTCTGAAGATAGATCATCTTCTCAAAGGACTACTACAAGGATTGTTTCCATTAAATTTGCTATCATCTAATGAAAGTTGGTTAAGTGATAGATCATCTTCCCAGTCTCTTCCCCTCTTGGATGGAGTCCTAAACCAATCGAATTCCTACAAAAATGCATGTAAAAGAGACAGTTTATATGCAACCTTTAAAGAACTAATTTCTTCAGTTATTTTAATAAAAATTTGAAGCATAATATAAGCAGGTTCTTACCTCGTCTTTTGGATAACCATTCCACAGGTTATCAACAGTTCTGTATGTATCGTCAGGTGAATCTTCCCCTAAACCAGCAAAGAACTCGTTTTTCCCGAGTGATAAATATGACAACAGATCCTTCTCGGATTCAAGAGTTTCTGCAGCGACCTCATAATATTTCGCTTCAAGGTTCTTCAGGAGCTCCTCGGTATCAAATTTGGTTGCTTTCGTGACATCTGATGACTCTGCAGCAGCCGAATTTATCTCTGAAACCTCCTCATCACGAACTGGAGAATCAAACCCCAAACTCTCCAGGCAGCTGAAAGTCTTAATTGATATCCACCTCACTAGCATTAACTAATGCCAAACTCCGTTCCCACACACCCAAACCATTTATGTTATAAAACATCCGTATAGCTACAATCAGTATAGACATGACACACACACAGGTAGGATGACACAATCTGAGGCTTCCTACCCGTGTGTGTGTCATGTCTATACTGATTGTAGCTATACGGATGCTTTATAACATAAATGGTTTGGGTGTGTGGGAACAGAGTTTGGGGTTAGTTAATGCTAGTGAGGCTTCCTAGCTCGTTCTTCGATATATATAATTCTGGAGGCATTGACCAGTTCTGTATAAGTCGCACCAGATCAACAATCTTATCCTCAGGAATAGACAAACGCTTTAGATAGTTTGAAGCTATACCATAGAAATTCACAGGAGGCAAAGGTAAACCTATAATATCAGCAATCAAAGCAGCTCGTGCTTCTAACATCTGAGCAGAAACAATCTGAAAAGGCCTAGACACGCAGCTGATCGCTCTCCCATTTGCTCTCGAATCTCCAGAAAGCAAGATAGATATGGAATCTTTCCTTCGCGTGCCCATCTCACAATATCCGTAGGTAAAACAGGTGTTCCCGCTTTGTGACAAGCAAGGAAAGATATCGCCAAAGAACTCGATAAAGGAAGAGTCTTTTTAAGCATACTAACCCATATCGTCACTGCTCTTTTACCATCTAAGTTACAAGGCTCAGCTTTGTGTGTTTTAGGCCGCTTAACATCTTCTGAATCACCTACGAGACACCAAAACGAGTGAGAGTTAGTTAGTAACAAAGAGAATCACACCAAACAATAGAGACTCTTCTTCTGATTCTAAATTTGGAATCAACACAACATCAAGTACGAAAAATCACAAAATTTCAATAAATTCTACCATCTTCTAATTGATGCTCGGAATCACGAATCGCATTGGCAGCCGAATCATCATCGTAAACGCCGGAGAGAGCCACATACCGTAAACAGATAGGTCCAACCAAACCAATAATCAAAGGAGTCACATTGAACTTCTCAACCAAGCATCACACTGATAAGTAATCATCATCAGAAAACTTTCACATATCTATCTCTCGCCCATCGTAATAATCCTCATCACTCAAAGTCTCTGCTCCAAAATCCACAGCCTCAGTTGGCTTTTTATCGAGATAATTCTCAGGCTCTCTCTTCACTTTCCATCATCTCAATTCCGGATTTGGGAACTTGACTCGCGGATTTAAGCTGAGATCGTGTAACATCCGTATCCCAAGTTATTTCTTACCGAACAAGTAATTTTACTTGTTGTAAAGGTCTTGTACCTCGTTGTATTTGTTCCTGAGAGAAATAGGAACAATGTTAAGATCGATTAATAAATTCCGGGGTTGAGATTGGTTTGATTAATCTGAAGATTAATCGTTTCGGAACCAATTCTGGTTGATTTGATTCGAAATATTGTTTTTACAGAATGAATAGTATTTTGATGGAAATGAGATGTAATGTGATGTGGATAATATCGAGCTCGATTAATAGCCAAATGGGCTGTGAACGGGGTGAATTGATCGAAAGATTGATCGCCGAGAAGTAATCCCGAGTGGTTCGGTTTAAACGGAATTAAGCGGTAATTCCGGAGTATTGAAGGGAATGAAAGAAATATTTTGGGACGGGAGATGTCTCAAATATTTTGGAAAATTGGACGGAATTACTAAACCGAGTGGGGGAAATTAATTAGAAATCGTTTGATTGCGGTTTAGTAATTCCAATTCGGTTCAGTTTGGTTTAATTGGCTTAAACCAACAAAATATCTTCTTTTCTCAAATCTCCTATAAATACCTCTCTTCTCCACCATCTTCTAGGCTCTTCTTCATTTTTCATCACTTGGGAGATATTGTGTGGGAGCTAGAAAGAGAGAGAGAGGGAAGGAGAAGGAGAGGGAGGTCTTGGTGAATCAAGGGAGAAGAAGAAGAAGAAGAAGAAGGAGAAAGAAGCTTCAAAAACAGAGTTTTGTGAGCTGATTCAAGGGTCCGGTTGGGGTAGAAAACGGACACGGATCGAGCTGAAATTTTGTGGGTAAGTTCTTCAATCTTTTGGATAATTATCTACCAAATTTCGTCAAGTTTAGTTGAGTAGTTTGAGAGATATGAATTTTCTCTCAAAACCGCTCAAAGCAGAGCAATCCGCGACGGGTTCGGATTGAGAGGATTTTTGAGCATTCAAAACTTGTCCGTTTGAGATGAAATTTGGTAGATAGATTCTTGAGGGTCATATCTTGGATTTGACCAGAGGGGTTGAGGTTTCGATGGTTAGATTAAGAGTTACGATCGTTTTAGAGAGGCTCTGTTTTTGGGGAAAGGATTCCAAAAACAGGGTTTGAGCAATTGAGCTTAAGGCTCGTATGGTAAGCCTATTGAGGGTGTTATTGAGGACTTTTGGTGCTTTAATTACAGGCTTCATAGTGGGCGTTTGGTGTTGAGTCGAGTGTGCCAAGAAGAGTCAGCTTAAAGCTTGAAATTGACGGAAAACATCGAAAACGTTACCGTTTCCAAAGAAGATATCGAGGTAAGGAGAAGTCTTAAGTAGAGGAGCTTGTGGAACCGAAGGCCGAAGAGAAGGGATGATCTAGGCGTAAAACGGGTTTTGTGACTTTTGTTTTGTGTACTTGTATGGCCCGTAATTGTTAATGTTTGGTTTGTGGCATGCTTACTAACGTGGTTTATGGATGTTTTAAGGATTGCTTTTGAATGGTTAAATGGCATAGAAGTTTGGGGTTTAATGAGAGATGTTTTGTATAAGTTGAAGTTCTCGGGTTGCAGGATAGGAGAGTGGATCGATCGATCCAAGGGTAGATCGATCGATCCAAGGGTAGATCGATCGATCCAGTAGGTCGGTTAGTGTCGAGATATTTTTTTAGGAGTAAGGATCGATCGATCCAGTTTAGCGTACCGTTTTGTGATCAACTGGGAAGGACTCAGATCGATCGATCAGACGGAGGATCGATCGATCAGACGGAGGATCGATCGATCAGATAGTGGATCGATCGGTCCTGCTCAGCGTAAAGTTTTAGGATCGAGAGGGTGTAGATCGGATCGACCGATCCGTGATCAGATCGATCGATCCCTCGTACGGACCGATCAATCCTGTTCATTGTATCGTTCAGTTCCCTTTTTTTGTCGAGATCGATCGATCCATGGGAGTGATCGATCGATCCACTTTTCAGAGTGTTCAAATTGTTTTATAATAAGTTGTCTTGATGTGATTGGTGGTTTTAAATGAAATTTTTTTAAAATCCCGGGTTTTATGATTTTCCGCGCCTTTTTCTGTTTTTGTACTTGGGATGGAGTGTTTCAGATCGAAATTGAGAGTAACGCATTGCTTCCTGTGTGTAACGCGGCTAAGGAGTAACTTCTTGTGATATATTACGACGATTTATGCGGTTATACATTGCGCCGTGAGTACCTTCACCTTCACCGATGAAATCGCCGTCGTCGACGCCGGTTTGAATTATATTGTCAGCCATAACACCGCATCGTTGGCAGTAGAAAAACCCGTCGTCTCCTTCGTCAAAGGCGTCGTTGTCGCACTCCTTGCAGATCATCGTAGTCATTGTAGATTAGAAAAAAAGGAAGAAACTTTGTGATGGAAAAAGGAAACCCTAAATCAGATTGATGAAGAGGAAGAAGAAGAAGATGGTTAAGAAGGAGAAGGATTGCGTTTGAATTTATACGGCGAAACTTGGCTTCGGGCGTTTAGGATTTGGCGGCGGATGAGTAATTAGGGGTTTTGATATGGAGAAAACTGCAAAAAAGCCCCTCAAACTTTCCATATTTTTTTTAACTTCACCCTCAAAATATTTTGGTTTATTCTCTGTTTGGGAAAACTGTAAGATCCGCTTGTCGGGCAACCGATTTCTCGGCACGAGCAGTACGTCGGACAGTTCTGAAACGCCGATGTTTCGCATATCAGTACGATCGCGGGTTTGAATTTGTCGATGTTGAGGATGGTCCAGGAGCCATCGAGGATGATCGATAAGCTATCGAGAGTGATCGAGAGGAGAGGTCATCGATGAACTCTCGATACAGACTGTATGGACATCGTACGGACTGTACGGAAATCGTACGGACAAAAGTTGATTTTCGGACATGGAATGTCCTAAAATCATGCCTGGTCGTGATTCAGACCATTCTGGTCAGTTTGGATAAGTTTTGGCCGAGCAAAACTCAATGGTACCCAAAATTGGTCCGGTACAGGAAATTTTTGAGAACCGATGGGATCTTTTTAATTTGGACCAAGTTTTTGTGGTTCTATTAGATTGGACCGACCTAAAAGGCTGATTTAGGTCGTGCATGAGCTGAAAAATAAGTCTTGGGTCAAATTTGGAAGTTTGGTCTGCAGAGACTTGAGTTTTAGGGATTTTTCTCTAAGTATTAGGCCCGTTTGGACCCTTAACCCTAAGGATGAGTTTATAAGGGCTTCTTAATGTCTCAGCAGCCTCATAAACTCATAAGAATCACATATAAACTCGTGCCCTTGAGAGCTTGAGAGATCGTCCCTTTGAGAGCCTTGAATCTTGAGTTTGGGGTCGTGAGCATAGATCCGCGAATTGGTAAGCGTTTTTTCTTGTTGTGTTGTTCTTTTGTGTTGATCAAAGGTTAAATCTAATGTTGTTTGGTCGTTCTTCAGCAGTGAGAAAAGGATCCATCGAGAATTGAGTTAGATCCATCGTTAGATCTTGTTTAAAACGCAAAAGGGTAAGCGTTTATTGTTAGATCCGTTTGGGATCATGGGATCATTTTGTGATGCTTGTTTATTTGTGGACAGAGAACCTCAGCAATTGTAAGAGAGATTAGATCAAGAGTTTTGGAGAAAATTTTGATCAAATCTATTAAGGAAAAACCTAGTGGTAAGGTTTTATTTTTTGGATCCGTTTGAGTTTTTGAGATCGTTTTTGTGATGTGTTTTTAGGACCAGCGTGTGTTGTTGCTGCTGTGGTGAGTTAGATCTAGCTGTTGTGGCCTTGGATCTATCATCGTTTGGTAAGGGCATTTTCTTTAAGGTCCATTTGAGTATAGATTCGTATGGATCTTTGGAATCGAGTTTAACTCGAGATTGTTTTTGTGTCTAGGCTTTTTGGGCATGTATTGTTGGCTTGTTATTGAGTGCTTTTGAGTTGAAATCAGTAATATACAGGTGAGTTTGTGATCGTGGCTAAGTATTAGACATGATTTGATGTTTGTGGCATGATTGTCTTGTTTGGTTAAGGGTATGCGTTTTATGTCTTGACTGTTTGGGTTCCGTTTGTTGTTTGTGTGTGCTTTGAATTTGTTTCATTGCATATACGTTTGGGAACCGTTGCATTACATTAACTATGCATGATATATCTTGCCGTTTGTTGAGTTAGTTCTGTGCTTAAAGCTGGTGAGACGAGATGACCACCTCACTAAGCAATTCTTTTGCTTACGCATTCAGACTTACGAATGCAGGTAAAGATGATTGAGGAACTCGTGAGACATGGTGGCGTTGGGATGGATTGGATGGTTTATTTTTTTGCGTTTGTGTTTAATTTATTTTTAATAAATTATTGGGCATGTTTGAGTTAATTTGAGGGTTGAAAAATTTGAGAATATTTTTAGATAATTTGAGTAATTATTTTTGAGGTTAATTTTGGTGTTGGAATTTATTTAATTTTAAGTAAATTAATTGGAGTATTTTGGGATTATTTGGTCGATTTTTGAGTTAATTATTTTTAATAATTATTTGTGAGAATTAATTGGAATTTTGCTGGAATTATTTTGAATGAATGTTGTGGGTTTGAATTTAGAAATTGTTAAGTCTTCTGCTTTGCATAGAATCTGATTAGAAATTGAGAAGTAACACATAGTAAATTTTTTTAAAAAAAATTAACGAAATGGAAGTGTTACAAAAACTCTGAAATAGCATGGTAACTAGTTTTAGTGGTATATTCATTCACCAGAGCTCTTTAACCACACTAAGTTACCTTAAGCTCCCTTCTTGGCTTGGTTGGATGCTTAGGATTTTAGATTCATATCGTGACAAGATACTCTTAATTTTCGATCTCTATCTTATATTGTTGAATTGGCCATAAACAGATATGAAACTTTATTTTAGGCTAAATGATTATTTTGTTGCATGTCCTATTGGGATTTTTATATGCGATGATGACATCCATGGATCCTACCAAGTTCTCACAGATTCTCCATTACCTATGGTCCAGTCTAAATGTTGCATAATGAGAGTGGAAGTTGTAAGCATGACATGAGCTTGTGTATTTATTTCTTTTGTTTTCAAAGATTAGGATGGGGAAATGTTTTGTTAGATTATGTAATGTGTAACTAAGAACCTAGATGATAAAGAAAGTTGCTTCGAAGGTTACATGAGAAAGAGGCATATTGACTATAAAATTGATGATTGGACGCATATACTTGGTTTGAGTAAGGTGATCACATGTTCTTAGATTAGTGAATTAGAAACATTTTGTGTCCATTGCTTTGAATCTTTCTCATTAGTTGTGTAACCTTCTTTTTTCTTTTATTCACAACGATCCATTGATTCGAATAGATTGTGTTTCTTGTTTCAGAATCTAGAGACTTCAAACTCTCCTATATTGTTAGCATTTGCTTACTGTGAGTTGACTCAAAACCATGATTTTGGACAATATTACTTGAAAGTCAATAATTTAAAGTTGGGTTTATTCCACTAGATCCTAACCATGCTTTAATGAAACGAAAAATTCACTTCTCCATTAAAAACAAAACACAACCAAAACACCAATAAAAAGTTTAAAAAATCATCATGTCATTCGTTTCAATCAAAATCATAATAATCACTAAAGTCTTCATCATCATCAACATCAACGCTAATACCAACGTTCTTCACCACTTCTTCTTCACCTTCAAGAGGCATCTTGTCTCTACATTATGGACACGTGGCATGAATATTCATGTTTATTTCATGTTTTATGGTGAGGATCAATTTTCCATTTATTGGATGATGTATTTGGAAAATGAGGAATAATCAACTATTTCAGAATGGAAAATAGTCAATGCCAAACATTAATACATATACCAATTTTGGATTCCAAATTTCGAATATTTGGAATGATTTAAACTAAACCTTATCATAACAAAGACCTTGCCTTTCTCTTCAAACTTTTCATGTACCTATAGACAATAGACATAACTTCTCATGCGTTATATATGGACCTTATTACACCAAAAATCAAGAGTGGGATAGTCAACTACATGGGAAGAATATAACGCAGATTGTCAAAGATTAATACTCATCTATATCACCGATATTAATGCTGCGAATGAAAAGATTGGGATATAGAGATGTTGCTTCATGTGGAGACTCGAGCACCATGTACAAATTTACTTCGCAAGCACAAGCAGCAATGTTGAAGACATTACTAAGTTGCTACTTATTTGCAAGACATAATTAGCTTAGCTACCTCTTCATGTCATTTTGTCAGTATCGACCACCCACGGTCGATGTTCTGGGTCGATGTGCATGCCCATGAAAAGCATCGACCACTCTTGGTCGATGATTGCGTCGATGGTCTTCGTCACGGCACATCATCGACTCCTCACGGTCGATGCCCTAGTCGATGTTTCTTGGTCTGGCTCTGTGGAGTTGCATCGACCACTTACAGTCGATGCTATGGTCGATGCCTCCTCTGTGAAAATTTTTGGAAAGGTTTCCATGATGTTCTTGGCCCAACCAAGTAGCTCTAAGGTCTCTATAGCTTCTTAAAGCTCCAAAACACTCCAAAAGTGTAGATTTTGCTCGAAGTACTTATAAACACATGAAAACACATCAAGGGACTCGAACACTTACTCTTTCGGATTTATGTAAGCTCAAGATCATCTTAGTACAATTCCTTTCCTCTCCCTTTTCTCACTTCAAGGTCGATCAATTTTTTCCTACTTTTTCAGGTTATCATTTTTTTTTATCGATCGCCTTTATTTTCTGCTCCTTCCTTTTCTTATGACAGGTTTCCATGAGATGCGAACGTTAAAAGTGGTAGCTTCCAACGCCCGGTTCACTTTTTTAATACCTATATCATTTTCTCTTCTTGGACAGGTTTCCATGAGATGCGAACGTTAAAAGTTGTAGCTTCCAACGCACGGTTCACTTCGTTAATACCTATATCTTTTTTTTTACTATTGAAGGAAAGGAAGAGGGGAATTATACTTCCTTTAGACGAGTCTTGCAGGGTCTCATGTCCGATGTATCGCAAGCCCTAAATCGAGAAGATTAAAGTTCATCAAGGTGAGAAGTCAACTCCGATTCATCTAAGTCTCCGGAAGAATGATCCTTTTGGGGTTTGTTGATCCATTCATGGATTTTCCACGTTTCCTAGTAAAGATCAAACACAATCCAGCAAAGCATCCAAACGTAAACACAAATAACACAATTAACAAGTTATATGGCTACCTCATTAGAAACCTTTTCATATGTTATGAACCTATGAACGAGGAAAAGAGTGTTAATAATCTCTCCAAATGCAATAAACTTATGGTAAATCTCCCATCAAAAGATGTTGAGGATAGAGAAATACCTCGGCTGATCGCAAGACTCCTCCCAACACTTAAATCACAACGTCCGCGTTGTGACATAAAACATAAAGAGGGTAAAAAACAAGAGAATTTACCGTAATCCTCTTATCGGGTGTGCAGAGCAGTAAAGATGATGGAGTTTCAGAAGACGCTCTAAAGTTACGTTTTTCCCTTTTTTTTGGGAGAAAAAGCGAATCAATAGGAGAAGAGTCTACCAGCTGGGTCGATTCTAACATGGGGACAATATAGGAAAATGTTCCTAGCAAAACATTTATCAAGCTCAAGGACCCCTCGACTCAGAATCGAGATATCGAGCTTTGTGCATAAGGGATCAGAGAGTTTTGGTGAAGCTTATAAATGGTTTAGAAGGTACACAAGCCAATGCCCATAACCGCTGCTAAGCATTCTTTACCTAGGAGTCTTGCCTAAATACTGGATGCTACTAGACATGGCATGCAACGGTAATTTCTTAGGGCAAGATGCTTAGAACGGGATGACGCTAGCCGAGAATTTTGCATAGAGTGATGCCAACTTTGGAGAAGACTACGATCGAAGAGATCCAACTGCTGTTGATGGAGAAGATAGAACGCGTTGTGATATCAAAGCGCTGAATGACAAGCTGGACAAGGTGCTACAAGCCACTAGGAGGCATGTATACTTTGTTGATGAATTAAATACTACTAGAGGATATGCGGAAGAGGAAGCTAGTGAAGAGAGTCAGTGTGAAGTGAACTTTGTTGGTGGATATCGACAAGGTGGTTTCAATTCTAACTACCGAAACCATCTTAATATCTCTTATAGGAACACCAATGTTGAGAACCCAAAAGACTAAGCATATCCAGCTGTAAGACAACCAGCTCCTTCATATCAATAAAGAGGCTTCAAACCGAGCCATCTGTTCAATAAGCCATCTTATCCTCAACAATTGTATCAAGGATAAGGAGGATCAAATTTTTAGTAACCAAAAGAGGAGAAGTATGAAGGAATGCTTCAACGCATTGTAAAGGGGCAAGCTCGAGCTTCAATAGAGATTATTGAAGGCTTCAAGAATGTATATAGGCGATGCAATGAGCTCAATAGCAAGTTTGGGGAACTTGCATTGCACATTAATGTGTTGGAAACACAAACCCTCAAGTTGCCTCCTCTTCTCAAAGACCCCAAGGCATGCTTCCCAGTAAGCCTGAAATAAACCCCAAAGAGTTTGTGCAAATGATTACCCAAAGGAACAACAAGGATTTGGAAGGAAACGGTGTAAACCAAACTGCAGCAACGTCCATCGGACGTCACCATCGACCAGACAAGGTCAATGTGATTCCAAGAAGACTAATCGGACAAACACATCGGCTAGGAGGGGTCGATGCTCAAGTTTCAGAAAAGCCCATCGAGTGATGATAACATGCATATTTACATATTTTCATGCATTCATATAGGATAGTTTTATGTATTCTAACATTCATTTATGATAGTTATAGTGTATTTGCATGTGTTTTGGAGCCTTAAGAAGCTACTTTGAGCAAAATCTACATTTTTGGAGTGTTTTGGAGCCTTAAGAAGCTATGAGGACATTGGATTTTCACAGAGGAGGAGGCATCAACCATAGCATCGATTGTAAGTGGTCGATGCAACTCCACGGACCCAGACCAAGCAACATCGACCAGGGCATCGACCGTGAAGGGTCGATGCTGCGCTGTGAAGAAGACCATTAATGCAAGAATCGATCAGGAGTGGTCAATGCTCTTCCTGGGCATGCACATCGACCCAAAGCATCGACCGTGGGTGGTCGATGCTAACGTTCTAGGCAGAAAAAGAAACTTCGATTAATGCATTATGCAAGTTATGAAAGCTTGGGATTTGCGAATTGGAACCTTCTAGAAGTTTATGGGGCACGACCTTAACTCCTCCAAGTCTCCTAAACTCTATATAAACACATGTAGCCTCCCTCATAACAATGTTGGATCTTTTACCAAGTTTGTATCTCATTTCTCATATCAAATAAAGAGTTCTTCTTCTAGGTCTATTTCCTTTTTATGTTTTTTTCTATTCTTATGCTTTGATTTACTTTATTGTTCTTAGTTTTTAGTTTATTGTTTTATTGTTTATGTTCCTATTCGGCTGTTCTTTATCTCTACCGTCACCCACGGAGAGATAAGAGAGTAGATCCTTTAGACCACTAGGGTGGTTGTCGATGATGGGATCAAAGAATTATGATTCATTATGTCTGATTGTTCTTAATCGATCTAGCTACTCTAATATGCTTAAGGTTATAACCAAATTAGTAGATGCGGTTATATGAATAGAAGCCCTTAGCACCACGATAATGGATTAAAACTTCGGATTTACATATTAGGGAGTATTAGTTATGGTCGAGTTTGTTGTTATGATGGAGTTAATCATTGATCTAACTCCGGCCAAGTTAGATTAAGATCTTAGAAATGCTTCACCACGAGAGTGGCTTGTGTTTCAGAAATATATCTATCAATCACTTCGTGTTTCCGAAGACACAAGGTCGTTTGGTTATGACGTACCAAACGGAAGTTTAGAAACACTTAATAATCGATGATGGGATTGTGTGCAATGCGTGAAAGTCGACACAAGAGTGGGTACGACACAGTGATTAGCATACCACGAGAGTGGACTAGTCTATAACCAATATCCCTAGATTGACGAACACAAACTAATTAGGTAGAACATAAATCTTAAATATAAATTCCCTATAAATCGACTATCACCCATTGTTTTTATATATTTATTTATGTTATTTTAATTATGCTATTATAACTATGCTATTTTATTTATGTTATTTTATTTATGCACTTTTAATTATGTTATTTAATTTGAGTAATTTAATTTAGGCAATTTATTTTATGCACTTTATTTTATGCAATTTAATTCAGTTTGTAATTTATTTATGTTTTAGTTTATTTATTTAATTTATGCATTTACTGTTTTTATTTATTTATTTATGCATTTTAGATTAGGACACAAACCCCTCTTCAATTGTCTCGCCTAGATTAAACTTGCATTTGTATTCTCTGTGCGTTATTCCATTCTATCTGTCGATCAACCTCGTATTACTACAATTGCATGACTGTGCACTTGCGGTCTTATGGGTTAAACTCTCGAGACTACTCTCTAGTGGCGCTTGGGTGAAACCTGATAGGGGATATGGAATTTAGAATTGAAACTCATGAACAGTCAATGGATAAATCATATATTCAAAAATTCAACCAATCCATCCCTCCACCAAGTTTTTGGCGCCGTTGCCGGGGAGAATATGCAATAGTCATAGAGTTTTGATGCGAATTTCAGACTAGGCATTGATATCTTCCTAACTTGTTACTTTTCCAAATTTCAGGTATATGAACACGAGAAGTAGCTGCCAAAATCTGCATACCAATTCTGTTTGAGGCATTTGCAAAATCGAGAAACAAACTAGAAAGGAGAAGAAAAGGAAAGGAACGAAGCCGAAAATGAACCATAGGGAGTTCGTCAAGGTCATTAAGTTAAGAAGTGGCAAGAGAATATGAGAGAGCACCTCAACAAGCTCTAAGGAAGGCCGTATCAAACATGTGCATCGACCACATCAAGTCGATGCACCAACCATCGGAGACCAGCATCGAACAGAGCAGTCCGATACACTCCCGGTCTGAATCTTCAGAGCCTTACATCGGCTCCACCCGGTCAATGATGTTGCCATTATGCGCGCTAACCAACTTCAGCATCGACAACCCCAGGTCAATGCACTAGCTGCCCCACGAGCCATCGGACGCCAACATCGACGAGACCAGGTTGATGCCCACAACATCGAACAACGACATCTACCTAGCTGCATCGATGCTCTATCTGAGATCAGCGATGCCACTTCTTCAACGTCGAAACGACAACATGACAGAGTTCAGGACAGTATGGGACCTGATTACGATACTAAGCGGAGCTATAACATCATAAAAACTCAATAGAGGCCAGAGCCAAACAATCAGTTCAACAAGACGAGGTTCGAAATACTAGTCAAAAGTATCCCGGGGCCAACCTCATTCAAGGATGCATCAAAAAAGTACCTTTTACAAGAGTGCTTTGCACCGGACGAAACAATCTATAACGCGGAGAAGCAATTCAGGAGGGCTCGCCTCTTAGGGGGTCTTTATCCTGATCGTCTACTACCACCATCATAGTACAATGACGTAGCATGGTTCTTTAAGTGAATAAGCTCATAAAGTCTTCATCAATTTGTTCGTCTTGTTGAATCACTTCTAAGGGATGTTCCATTCAAGCAACCCCTCTCAAGCATAACCTTGACCTCTACTTTAGCGAGTCAAAGGAGACCATCAAAGAAATCAGGGAACTTTGCATAGAGATCAAAGAGCCCGATAGACTTGTGCTCAGAGAGAGATAACCCTGGTCTCTATAAAGTACCTTGTTCGATTCTCGGTCTTGATTTTGAAGATACTTTGTGCGACTATGGTGCTAGTGTAAACGCGATGTCGTTGGAGAGAGCCAAGACATTGGGACTCAACAACCTCACACGTTTAGATACTCAAACCGGGTTTGCAAATCCCGAGGTCATGCGTTCACACAAAGTCGTTGAAGAGGTTACAGTTTGGATCGGAGATCGTGGAGTCCCTACTGATTTCCATGTGATCGATATGAGGGCAGATGATGACACTCTTATCATTTTAAGTGGACCCTTCCTTGCAACAGTTGGGGGGGTCATCGATTGGCCAAATCAAAGAGTCTCATTCACATATTTGGATGGAAATGTGTGTTATAATGCTACATCGATCCATAACACTCCACGATGCTTTCCGGAAAGGAGACTTTTTGGTGATAACACTCACGCTGGTGAGGATACTCCTGCTGGGGAGAGACTAGACCACCACCTTTTATCCGAACCAGTCAGCTTACATGCCCAACAACAATTCCTTCGACGAACAGCGAGAATACGAACCAATCTCGAGCGCTACTTCGGGCGAGTCTTCGCTCAGCGGACCACACCACTACCGTCTCCACCTCCATCACCACCGGCTCATCATTCCGTAAGCGCATTGAGGTCACGACGTTAAATAAGCATTCTATCTTTGTATATACGTTTTTCAATTTTCAGTTTTTTCAATTTTTTGTATTTTCTGTTTTTTTGTTTTTGTGATATAATTTTCAGGTGTTCTTACACCATGAAAAAAAAAAAAAAAATTAAAAAAATAATAAATAAATCAAGGACTTGCAACCGTGGGAGCTGCTAACCCACATAGCTTATCGAATTGATCCAGGTGATCAAGTGGGTTCTCCATGGGCAGTCCGTAAAATTTGCTGCCTTGTACCATGCTGATCAAGCTCGCCTTTATCTCGAAATTGTTATTCTCCACCGGAGGTGGAAGAATACCAGACCGTTGAGCAACCGATGTGGGCTCATCGATCATACCGTTCGTTAGAACGATATGTTGTTGGTGACCTGCCACCCGACGTGGTTCACCACCGTGAACAACATCCCTATTTTGGGGAAGGATGCCCTCAACATCAACATTAGGTAGTTTGTTTCGTTGCTGCTCCATCCGTTCTCTTCGTTTCCTCTCCTTTTTAGCTAGTCTCTCAATCTCGTTAATGTCACGAACTGAAGTGGTCAGCAGGTTTTTACTGCTGCTGCTCCTCAAGTTCATACACCTGAAAATCAAAAAATCAGGGGTATTACTGCCTGGTCGATGCTCCTTGGTCGATGGCTTGTTTTGAGAAAGATTGCATCGACTTATTTTGGTCGATGCCTTGGTCGATACCTGATATATCTCGATTTTGATGGTTTCTAACCATCGTTTTCATAGGATTATCCGTATTTTCTCCTTATTTTAGAGTCTTTTAGTCATTTATGAAGTCTTTATAGGTTTTAGGTTGAATGGGAAGAGAATTTGAAATTTTGGAGCGAAAATGCAGTTTTGGAGATGTAGGACTGTACAGAAGGGTCAGAAGTTTTCTATTCATTGAGCACTTTACAGATGTCGGTTTTCAATGATGTTTGGACACAAGATATATCTTTGAGTTAGCGTTCAATTAGGACCGGTTTCATGTCATTATCATAAGTGGTTCAAAAGTTATGCCTGTTTTACTGAAGACAGGTCAATCTGGTCAGCAGATGAAGTAGATGCAGAGTGAGACCTCAGATCGATCGATCCACTAGTGGATCGATCGATTTGATTTTGTGTGACACTTTAAGATCGACCACAGCACCCAGGATCGACCGATCCACACCCTGATCGATCTGTAGATCGACCTGTGTAGACCCAGATCGACCGATCCTGCCCAAAAACGAAGAAATACAAAAGAAAAACTTCGAGATTTGCCCCAGATTGTCCTTATCTCTTTAGGGTTCGACCAACATGTTTAGAACTATAAATAAGGGTTTTTAAGCCATTGTTTAAGCCATGCTTTCATCTCTATTCCAACTTTTCATACCTCATCTCTCAGAGAAAATTTCTTATACTCTTTTCTTATTTCAATTCAATTGTTATGGATTTTTATTTATTCATTGCTTGTTCATCTCTTGCCATGTCTAAGTAATCTCCAAGTTAGGTTTTAGGGTCTCAAAAGATTTCATGAATCACTGAATTAGACATAGATAAGGATTTATTATTGTTAATCTTCTCATCTTGTTGTTCTCATAGCTTAGACTAAATTGATCACTTTGTCTATGATTTAAGGTTTAACATATTCTCCAAAAGTTTATAGGTTGCTGGATAAAACATTAGGAGAGCGAATTGTCCTTAACCAATGAAAGCTGATGTTATGGCAATTCGTGAACAAATTGAACCTGCCTGTTGAATGCTTGTCTATAATTCTGAGTTCAAACGATAGTTTAGAATCTTACGTTGCTAGACAAAGTAATTGGTGCCATGATAGTGGATTGATTATACAGTTCTGTTTGAGTTCAAGATTGGTGTTTAATTCATTCCCTGAATAATTGTCTGGTTCTTAATTTGTGATTTCCTGCGAATTTCCCTGAAGCCTAGCGCTTTTTAATTCATTGTTAACAACTCTTTGTTTTATTTTCCTGTTTGCTCTACAACCAACCATTTTATTTTGTCTTAGTTTCTCAATCATTCTCTGTAATCTGTAGTGCAACACTTGATTCTCGTGGATTCGATCCCTAAGTACTACAACGTACTAGGGTATTTGCATAGACCCGAGTGAAAACTCTAACTATCAAACTGGCGCAGTTGCCGGGGATCAAAAATGTTGTCTTCAGATTTGAGATTGATATTTAGTCTAAGTCTTTACTAATTTTGTTTTTTTTTGCTTGCTTGTGTGTTTCAGGTGCATGCCTAGAAGGAGTGAAGGCTCTAACAACCTCCTCCATCTGAGTAATCGAAATAGCGAAGCAGGCAAGCAAGCAAGCGAGGAAAGAAAAGTCAAGACTAGCCAACATGGGTGATAACTTTGATAACGCTAGCTGATGCCGAGGCGATCAATTGTCAACTCAAATCTACAGCGAGATACAGCGATTCTTGCAGCAACAGCAAGCAGCGGCGGCGTGCCATTGGAGATGTTGACACTCCTCATGTCTTATACCAGAAAAGAGCTGCCATTTGTCCGCCAGAGATTGCTAGGCAGGACTATGAAATTAAACCTCAGATGATCGGTTTGGTAAAGCAGCATCTTTTCCATGGGTTACCTGCTGAAAACTCAATAGACCACATAGAGAACTTTGAGGAAATCTGCTGTTCCCTTTCTCTCTATCAGACAAAGCATCAAGATGGTTTAAGTCACTACCTGCAGGGTCATTGAGGTCTTGGGCTGAATGCAGAGCTGCTTTCATTGACCATTTCTACACCAAGTCCAAGACAGTTTCTCTGAGGAACAAGATCACTGCTTTTGGACAACACTCAGGAGAGTCTTTCTGTGAAGCTTGGGAGAGATTTAAAGAATACCGTAGAGAGTGTCCTTACCATGGGTATTCAGATGAGCAGATTCTGAGCATCTTCTATGATGGAGTCAACTGGGACTACAGGAACACTCTCAATGCCGCTAGCAATGGAGATTTGATGACAAAGACCACAGCTGGAGCATATCAGTTGATAGAGAACTTGGCTGCAAGTTCTAATACTCGTTATCCAGAGTATGATCGCTCCAACAAGGTCAGCAGTGTTGAGTCTCAGAAGATTGATGAGTTGAATGCAAAGGTGAATCTGTTGATGAAGGCAAATCAGAGGGGTGTTCAGCTGTGTGAAGATGGTATAGAGGCCATTCGCTGTGAGGATGTTATTGAGGAGCGACATGAAGTGAATTATGTGAATAGACAGGGTCTCGTGCAAAACAGTAGTTTTAACCAGAATTACAAAAGCCATTGAATCTGTCTTACAGGAGTACGAACGTTGAGAATTCTCAGGATCAGGTCTACCCACAGCAGAAACAAACGTTCGTGAAAAATCTGGGCGTCACATGTATTCCACAGACTTTTCAAGGAAAACAGTTTGTGCAAAATCCGGGTCAGAATCAGTTTCTGGGTAATTTCAGATTGCCATTCGAACTTTCGGTGGTACTCGAGAAGCTCGAAATCTTATGCGATAACCACTCGGCGACAAAAATCTTCAATGAGATCGACACAAAGTGGACAACATGTACAATGATCTCAGCAACAAATATGAAGCTGTTGCAACTGAAACTTCTTGATACCGGTTCTTTCGAGGCTGAGAGGCAGTTAAGAGCGAGAGTCTTCCCAGGAAAAGGTGATCAAAACCCACGGTCTGGAGATGGTTCTGGCAGCTCAAAAGCTCATTTGCATTATATTGGAGATGAAGAACGGGCTGCTTCTGAGAGAAAGTTTGAGATCATGCTGCAACTGGTCTTAGATGGACAAAGCAAAAACTCTCGAGATATCTGATCTTACTTGGAAGTTCGAATGTTTGAGTTGTGAATTTCAGCACGAAGTAAAGACCAAAGAGAATGCAGTAAATCTAGATCGATCAGTCTCTCTTAAAACCGATCGATCAAGCTCTCCTAAAAACTTCCATCAGCTGCCAGATCGATCGATCCAACCAGGATCGATCAATCCCACTCATCCACTCAAGTCCGTCAATTCTCATACCGATTGATCTGTTATGGATCGATCAATCCCATCTCCAGCACCAGAAAAGAAACCTGAACCCGCGGATCTTCCTCCATATATTCCAAAGGTTCCATATCCCTGTGCAGTTAAGCCTCCTCCATTTAAGCTTCTGCCAAAGCTTGCATATCCAGGGAAGTTTGTGGTCCCATGTTCTATTAATGGGATTGCTTTTGAGGATTCCTTTTCGATCTACGGATCGATGCATCGTATACATGGATATCGCGAGCGTTTGGGATTGATGATATTCAGCCTTACGACATGGCGCTCAGTTCGTGCCACGCAATATCATCATCACGAGGATGCGTGACTCAGTGCAATTGACAAATATTTGATGCCTTGTGACTTTCAGGTTGTTGCAATGAGTGAGTGAGCCTACATGCCTTTGATCCTGGGAAGACCATTCCTCGCCACAACAGGAGCAGTTGTTGACTTGCCAAACAAGCGAGTATGTCTTTCAGCAGTTGATAAGGATATCTTTTATAATGTTGTGGGTCTTTTGTGGCTATTGAGGAGAATGAGCTGAATGTCACACAACACTCTAAGTCTGTGGGACTGCCTAAAGGTTCTCGTGTCACTTTAACACCACTGAAGCATGTAGATGACACCATTGAGTACAGGGTGAAGAGCAAAGGTATGTCTAAACCTTTCTTTCAGGTAAAAGCGATCATTACTCCATAACTCAAGGCTAAAGGCCAAGCAGCTATTGATGAGATGATGAGAAAGGTCTTCTGTCTAAGACCACACCCACCCCACCCTGATCCTCTTGAGGATCCACCACACTGTGCCTAAACAACACTCAAGTCGAGCTAATGACTTTAAACAAGCGCTTGATGGGAGGCAACCCATTGGTACATGTCTTTATTTTTGTTTTATTTTCTTAGTTTTCTGACAATCTACTTTTAGATTTCAGGTGAAACAAAAACAGAGCATTAGCATTTCTTAAATGAACCTATCCATAAGGCCCTGGTAAGTCCTTAATCCATTATTTTCAGTTCATTTTTTCTATGCGTGCTCTCTTTCAGGATTATTTTCCACACCGAGACGGTGTGAATTAAGTCTGGGGGAGGGTACTTCGTATGACTAATGTTGTTTCTCTGTTTCGTTTCTTTGTTTCTTGAGTCTTTGTTTTTGTGTTTTTTTTTTGCGTCGGTTTTGTGTTAGTTACACTCTTTCCCTGAAAAGGTTTTTAATGAGGCATCAATTGGATCAGTTTGAGTCGTTTTATTTAGTCAAATAATGTTGAAACTATGAACTTTTCTTGGAACTAACCCCATTTTACTGACACTTGATGAACCATTGCCATAACATTTGATTGCAGTTCTTACTAGGTAAAACATCATAGGTGGATCAATCAAACTGAGAAGGCTTGAATTTCTGAGGTTTTTGAGAAATCCAGCGTTGACTCCGCACCAAATGAACTAAAACTTCTCATCTTGGGGCTTGGTATACATCAAACTTGACTCCTTTTCTAGCACTCTCAAGATAAGTACGTTGCAATCTCTCTCTGTATTGGTAGTAAGACCCAAGTTTTTGAACAACAGCTTGAGTTTCGTTAAAAAGAACTATGACGACAAGCCTCACATACGCATCTCCTCACAAGGAACACGATAGTGAGTTCACATACGCGTCTCTTCACAAGGAACACGATAGTGATTAGCTCCGATTCTTGAGTTAAGATAAGGTTGTTCAAGAGTGATTTCACACACGCGTCTCCTCACAAGGAACACGATAGTGACTAGCTCTGATTCATCAGTTGGTACAAAGTTTTATGAGAGAGATTACACATGTTTGGAAGGAAAAGAGTCCACAAGTTCTTTGATCGATACTCTCTCGATGAGACTACACGCCTAATGAATTACAGGGGTCAACAATGGAGATTTCAGATTTCTCTAAGGAGTTTAAGCTGTATAAGGTGGGTTGCTAAGCCTATGGTTGTTATGATGACATATTTTATAATTTTGGCTTGGTGATATGTGGATTCAAGAGTGTTGGTTGATGAGGCGTTCTGAGGTATGGTGCGTTTCTATTTTCAAACCTCGACCCTTTTCTCTGTAGTTTGCTTGAGGATAAGCAAAAGACTAAGTCTGGGGGAGTTGATATATCTCGGTTTTGATGGTTTCTAACCATCGTTTTCATAGGATTATCCGTGTTTTCTCCTTATTTTAGAGTCTTTTAGTTCTTTATGAAGTCTTTACAGGTTTTAGGTTGAATTGGAAGAGAATTTGGAATTTTGTAGCGAAAATGCAGTTTTGGAGATGTAGGACTGTGCAGAAGGGTCATAAGTTTTCCATTCGTTGAGCACCTTCCCGATGTCGGTTTTCAATGATTTTTGGACACAATGTGGTCAATGGTCCTGAGAAAGATTGCATCGACCCAATGTGGTCGATGGTCCTTCTGTGAAGCTTCTAAGGTAGCTTTCCGTGATGTCCTTAGTCCAAACAAGGCACTCCCAAGTCCTCAAGGCTACTTAGTGCTCTTAAAGACTCTAAATAAATAGGTTTTGCTCCAATTATTTATAAACACATAAACACATGCAAATGCACTAAAACTATCATAAATGCTAGTTATAACATACGAAACTAACTTATATGAATGCATAAAACTATGTAAATAATGATGTTATCATTATACATGTCGGTGGTGTGCGTCCAAACCACCTGGAGCTGATGGTGGATACGCACACCAACAAGAAAACCGACTTGATTGAGGACAAAAAGATATCGTTGGTTGTGGAGAATGTCGAGAGGAAGAAGACAGAATGGCTGAGTTAACTCTTTGCAGGAAAACCTAACAACAACAAATTCCAATTATTCATTCAAATAAATTTAAAAACGTACCGAAAGGAAACACTATCATGAATAGGCCATTTACTCACCATCATTACCATAAACCATTAGTTGTTAGACTTAAATACAAACTTTCATCAATATAAATTCTAACGTTTCATTTGCAACCTCCAACAAAAGATTTAATATAAAAGCATAAAATTAAAATAATTAAACAATAGACAATAATTACACCAATAATTGACCTTCTATATTGCCATATATATATATAACAAACATTCTCATATTCCTACAAAACAAGCATTGATATCTTATTATTAGGCTTTACTTATAATTAAGGCTATCTTCACCTTTATACGAAATAAATAAAACAATGTTTACCAAGAAAATAATGTATGCTTCAATAATAATAGGTACAAATAAATTAATAAATTATCTTTGAAAAAATGTCAGAAAAAATCCCAATAATTTCTTTTCTTTTGGTCTGATACAAAATTCCAATAATCAGTACTATTTAATTATGTAATACAGAAAAATATGATCCAAATCATTTTATTTGTCATTCTTTATGAAACAAATTTCTACCGATGGAGAAAAAATGAAACTAAAATTCTACCAAGACATATATATAGGACTTTTTAGATGTTTTATTATATTAAAATTATAAAATTAAATATAGAGTTTTGCATACCAAAAAATAACTTATTTAAGTTTTTATGAAACTATATATAGATATATAACATATTTATTGTTTGGTATGCAAATTCTAACATTTCATCCGGACATTTAACTTTGTAAGCTCGTGGATTTCCAACATCTTAGCTCGTTCCATGGACATGATGTTTATGCTGGCTCCTAAATCACACAAAGCGTCATTGAAAGTACGACCAAGTATAGAGCATGTCACCTTGTAATGCCCGGAGTCAGCTCTTTTGAGAACCATTGTTATTAGTCCCTTGAGTCGTGTGTCCATGTATAGCTCTTTGATTTCCTTGATAGTCTCCTTAGTATCAGTGAAGTATAGATCGAGGTTGTATTTGAAAAGAGCTTCCTCGAATGTGATCACTCTCGGTAGTGATTGAACAAGTCGTCTAAACATGCGGAGCTTTTCTGCATTGATCTTCTTGAAGAACCATGCTATATCAATGTTCCTTGTAGGTGGTTCGTTGAGGATCGAGCCCCTCTGAATAACTTTTCAGCATCATATATCGTCTCATCCGTTCCCACAAAATACTCTTGTAGAGAGTACATTTTCCAAGCGTCTTTAAAACAGAATGGCTCGGGGATGCTTTTGACTTATTCTTCGAAACGTTTCTTGTTGATCGGATCGATGAATCTTGTTCTTCTCTGTTTTGTGATCGAGTTGTAACTCCTTATTATCTCATAGTCGGGTCCATCGCTTCCTTGTACATGATTGTGTTTCCGATATGTTGTCAAGGTAGCTTGCTCTGGGTGTTCGGAATGTGGATCAATCATTATCGATCGATTTTTGTGCCTGTTTCTATGACCATCCATCGTTGAGGGGTGATGGGGAGGTCTACTGCTTGAGGCATCAGCAACTTTGTTCCAGTCAGCTTGGTGGAGGCTTCTGACAGGACTGGAATCGACCTTGATGGGTCGATATAAGCCTCCGGATCTCCTTTTTTTGATGCATATCGACCATGACTGGTCGATATGGCCAATTTGTGGGCTCAGTATCGACCTTGACTGGTCGATATGGGGGTCTAGAAATCTGCTCTGGAAATTTTCGATCATTAATATCGACCGTGACTGGCCGATCCACATGTTCGATTTCCGTGTTTTCTTCTTTTTCGGGTGACTCTTCTCCCTTCTTTATGATGCTCTTCAGTGTGATGATATTCACATACTCCTCAGGGTTCATCTCAGGCTTCCCAGGGAGCATACCGCGGCGGTTGTGAGGACACAAGTTGGCTGGTGTCTCTAACACATTGATGAAAGTCCGGTCAACTTGTTGAGTTCGCTGCATCTTCGTACTTGAAGCTCTCGAGATCTCCACTAAAGCTTTGTCCGCCTCGAGAATGCAAGTATTCCTTCGCATTTTCCTCTTTTTGTAGATTTGTTCCTCCTTGTCCTTGGTATTATTGGTGCGTAAGATTTGTCACGAATGAAAGTGCTTTGTCTGAAACCTCCTTGTTAATGAAGGGTTCTGTCATGGGTGGCATGCCCTGATCTTGTGATTTTCCACATTGTTGCTTCAAGAGAGATTAGGTGGTTCCGTAGTTAGGTTGAAAACCACCCTTGTCGGAAGCTACCGACAAAGTTCACCTCACACTCGCTCTCTCTCTAGCCTTCATCAGTCAGCGCCTCGCAACATCCAACTCATCTACAAAGTGAACATGTCTCCTTGTCACTTGTAGAACCTTGTCCAACTTTTCATTTAAGGCTCTCATGTCAATCCTCATCTTGTCACCTCCATCATCATCTATACTGCAATCTCGACGATCATAGTCTCCTCCACAGTTAGTGGCACTTTGTGCCATGTTCTCCACTAAGGTCATTCCATGCTCAGCTTCTTGCCCTAAAAAGTTACCGTTACAAGCGGTATCAAGTAGTTCGCAATACTTGGGCAAGAGTCCTCTGTAAAAAGTGCTCAGCAACGACTCTTTACTAAATCCATGGTGTGGAAATTGAGATAGATATCCTTTGAAGCGCTCCCATGTCTCTCCAAAGATTTCTGATCCTTTTTGCACATAGCTCGATATTTCGTTACGAAGTCGAGCAGTCCGAGAACTTGAGAAGTACTTTGCAAGGAACATCTTCTTGCATTGTCTCCATGTTAGGATCGACCTAGGTGGTAGACCCTTCTCCCATTGCTGTGCTTTGTGTCCCAACGAGAATGGAAATAGACGTAACTTCAGAGCATCCTCTAAAACTCCGTTGATCTTCACTGTACTACACAGCCTATCGAATTGATCCAGATGATCAATCGGATTCTCCATAGGCAATCCATGAAATTTGTTGCCTTGTACCATAGAAATCAAGCCTGACTTGATTTCAAAGTTGATGTTCGCCACCGGTGGGGCGAGAATTCCAGATCTTTGAGCCACAGAAGTAGGCTCATCGATTGTTCCAATAGTCGGAGCGACTCTTGGTTGGTGTGCAGCCGCTTGACGTGTATCACCTTCAACTTGAGCAGCATTGTTAACTCGTACAATACCCTCAATATCTTCAGCAGGTAGATCAATTCGTTGCTCCTCCATTTCTTGTCTCTTTTTCTTTTCTTTCCTAACTTGTCTTTCGACTTCTCTGATGTCGCGAATTTGGTCAGTTGGTGGAGTCTTCCCGTGACTTCTCAAATGCATGCACCTGAAATAAAAAAAATAAAAACAAGTTAGTAAAACATGAACACCTAGTCTCAGATCTACATCAAAACTCTATGGCTATTGCTTATTTCCCCAGCAACGGCGCCAAAAACTTGATAGGAGGTTTTTACACCTCTTCACAGGTTTCACCCGAGAAGTAAATCTCGAGAGTTTAACCCACAGAACCGCAAGTTCACATTTAAATGTAATTGTAGTAATACGGGATCGATCTACAGGGAAATAGAATAACACATAGAGAATGCAAATGCAGATCTAATCTAGGCAAAAATAATAGAGTTGGGGGTTGATTTCTAATCTAAGTAATTGCCATAAATAAAATAGAAAAATTAAACAAATAAACTTTAAACTATAAAAATGATTAAATCTAAACTAAACATAAAAATAAATGCATAAATTAATTAATAAACTAATATGTACTAATTATGGGTGATAGTCTAATTCAGGAAATCTAAGTTTAGAATTCATATTTTTATCTAATTGATTTGTATTTGTCATTCTAGGGATTTTCCATATTTGCTAATCCACTCTCGTAGTATGCTAGACTCTATATCCAGATCCACTCTCGTGATAACTGAATATGCATTTCATAATATCCCATCATCGAATACTAAGTATCCTTAGACTTTCGCCTTAAGAACACAAAGTGAAAGATAGATTTGTTTCTAAAGCACAGCCCACTCTCATGGCGAAGTACTCCAAAAATATTCAATCTAACTTGGCTGAAGCTAAATCTATTATTAATTCTATCAAACAACAAATTCGATACTAGCTATGACTCTCTAGTATGCAGATCTCAAGGTCTAACCCACTTTCGTGATATTAAAATACTTCTAATGCATACTAAAGTAGCTAGATCGGTTCAGTACAGTAATGAACTCTAAAACATAGGTGATCTAAAAGATCTAGACTTTTGTCTCCTAGGGTTTCAGAGACAAGATCTAATTTATAAAATAAACAAGAAAGAAAAGTAAACTAATCTAAAACAATAAACAAAGTAAAATAAATAATAAGTAAAGACCTAGAGAAGAAGAACTTTATTAGATCTCAAAATTGACAACTACAAGATCTTTTTTTGTGTGTGTTCAATGTATCTCTCAAGTGAAATTACATGTGTTTATATAGTCTTCAGGATCCTTGGAATATTCTTTATTTTAGTTCTTATCTCGTTTCTGGAAGCTCAAAACTCGAGATGACAAGAGATGACAAGGTTGCACAAGTCAATTCTTGCCACATAGGAATCTCCCTAGATTTTGCGGATCGATATTGACTCCTTTTCTTCGACAGATTGATTCTTCCTTTGAGATGTTCTCGGGAGATTTTTTGGGATCAATATCGACCTTGATAGGTCGATATTGGGGTTGATATTGACTCCTTTCGGTTTTTTGAAATCCTTCTCCGAATGTACATGATCTAGGCAATATCATCAGTCTTTTTGTAAGCTCCAGCAAGCTCCCAAAACATCCCTGCTAATCATGTTCAGCTCCAAGTACCTGAAAACACATAACCACTTGCAAACACACTAGAACTACACAAAATGTTAGTTATTAAGCCTAAAACTACTTATTCTAAAGCATAAAAATGTGTAAAATACGATGCTATCAGACATCCTTAAGAATATCTTCATCTTTCCGAGACTAGGGGATGGAGTCGTAGATGTATATCCTGTTCTTTGGCAAATTGATATCCAAAGCAATCCAATGTTCATTTTTAACGTTAACCAATGTGTACAAGTTGTTGATATCGTAATACCATATCTTGTTTCCATCTGAACGCCAATTGCCATAAAATTCCTCCATATATCCATCTTCAAACATAAAGTTCCCAGGCTTGATGTACTTGTAATAGTTACAAAGCGTTGTAACGAACCAGTAGTTCAAGAAACTGACCCTCTCGCGGTAAGGTGAAGGAACGTGCATATCTCTAAGCCGAAACATTGTGACTGTTGCCACGATGTGCTGTGAAGCAAAACAACAGAATGGAAACAATGTTAACATCTATTGTTACAAGGACAACAACTTGTGAATAACCAACCAAACAAATATGCGGCTACAAATATAAATCTGTTGTTATCTAAAATAAATATGTACAAATGTAAACTAACCTAATCAATCAACCATCCATGATAAGGTTTTGGCCAATTCTTCCTTGGAAGAGTTAAAATACTCCAGAACTTAATCTCCTCATCCCGGGATTCAATTGGATATGACCTTTTATTAAAACATACTCATGTCCATGAATAATGATCAAAATGAAGACAAGGGTTGATGATCAATGAGAAACTAAGAAATACGTACTGAAGCTTTTTCATATAATCTTTCAATGTTTCCCATTTCTTGCGTTTGACAATCTCCATTGGGTTATAGGCGGCTGTAGAAGTTACAACACCCTGTAAACCATTGTCATGTTCTGTCTCTTCAGAACTTGATGCCATAAAATCTTCCATGCAAGGTACATCTTCAATATCGGTATCCGCAAGCTTGTCCTCCAGAATCTTCTCACCCAGCTCTGTCTGGTTGACAACATCATTCCTGGGTTTAACTTTTTCAGTGTTCCTCAACCACGACTGCATAGAAACATAAACAAAACTGGGTTCAAGTACTAACCATAGTATAGCTAAATAAATAAATCTGCTACAACTTACCGGTTCACGACTGGGTTCATCATCTTCTTTTCTGTTTGAGATGACAACTTTACTGGGTTCTCGCCCCTCCCAAAACTTCTCCACCTGCTCCTCAAGCTTGTCCTCTAGAATCTTCTCACCCGGCTCTGTCTGGTAGACAACATCATTCCCGGGTTTAACTTTTTCGGTGTTCCTCAACCACGACTGCATAGAAACATAAACAAAACTGGGTTCAAGTACTAACCATAGTATAGCTAAATAAATAAATGCTTTACAACTTACGGTTCACGTCTCTTCTTTTCTTTGACTTTACTGGGTTCTCGCCCCTCCCAAAGCTTCTCCACCTGCTTCTCGAAAGAAGTGAGACTTGCATTAACAGATGCACAATGTTCTGTAAAAGCTGTTGTCATTTTGGCCTCCAATTTATTAACCGCCTCTTCGACAATAGATTTAATTACCCCAACCATGGCTGACTCCTAATAAAGGTAACCAAAGTGTGCTTAAGTAAACAACACTGCCTCCAAAGAAAACATATCTGCGCGAACTACAAATCAAATCTGCGGGTACCACAAAATAAGTTGTACTACCAAAACCGAGAACTAACCTCTGCGTCTTTATTTATTTTGGTCTTCTGCTTCTTGGTCCCAGATTCAGCAAAACCAAGAAAAAGAAGAGGCGCCTCAAATTCTGCATCATTTTTCTTATAACCACTTTCTAACCTCTTTTTCTTCTTTTCTTTTAGGGCAAAACCCATGGAACAAGGCCAACCATTTGGGTCTAAACGATCTCCAAGGATATCTTCAATTAACTTCTAAAGTTTTGGATACGGGGTCTGCTCACCATCATCATCAATCCATTGAGGATACACATTTTCTAGGGTAACAGGATGCATATATCTTGCACGCACCTATATAATAACTCATCAGTCTACCGTATGAAAATCACAGTTAAAAAGTCTGTCAGTATATGAAAACAAGTCTGCGCGATATATCAAACAGTCTGTCATCATATGAAACAAGTCTGAGATATATCAAAAAAGTCTGTCAGTATATGAAAACAAGTTTGTGCGATATATCAAAAAGTCTGTCATCATATGAAAACAAGTGTGAGATATATCAAAAAATTCTGTTAGTATATGAAAACAAGTCTGCAATATATCAAAGAGTCTGTCATCATATGAAAACAAGTCTAAGATATATCAAAAAAGTCTGTCAATATATGAAAACAAGTCTGTGCGATATATCAAAAAGTCTATCATTATATGAAAACAAGTCTGAGATATATCAAAAAAGTCTGTCAGTATATGAAAACAAGTCTGCAATATATCAAAAAGTCTGTCATCATATGAAAACAAGTCTGAGATATACCTCGCCATAAAGTCTCCGTTCATCCAGTATGAAATCTTCAAATTTGAATCGCTCACGACTTCCTCTCTAGTTCAGTAGAGGAACCCGAGTGGTTTCCCTTCTGAAGCCCAACCTTTCTCCCAAACCAGGAACAGTTTCGAAGACCCATATCAGCAGTACATGAACGCATCCATGTACCGTGTAATTGGCACTGTCACCATTATACTTATCCACTTGTACTTTAATGGAATTTATTAAACTTGAGAAACCAACTCTCCCCCACTGATAGTTTTCAAATTTCTCTAGTTCCAACACACTTTTGGCATGACTCAGCGGCATCTTCGAATTATGACCAATGCCAAGAATACCAACATTTAGGATAAACAACCTTCCTAACATCACCCTCTTCTCAAAAGTCCAACGTTTACATTTGGGTAAAATCATTTTCAGTTCATCCAAAGAAGGTCCTTCCGCTGTGGAAATTTTCATTTCCTTCCAAAACTGACTATGGTCACCAACCCAATCATCTGCAGGGTCAAATTGACCACATTTTAGGCCCGTTATATCCTGATACTCGTAAAGTGAAAATCGTATTGGCGAACCACCGATGATCGACCAAAACTCATGAGCGCTATTGATTTGCAGCTGATTCGTCAGGAAATAAAGAACAATGTGGGCTGACCATATGTACTTCTCTGTGGAAAGCTTCAGAAATACACCAACAGATGAATTTTTCAAATAATCCCAAGCATCTTCACCAATATACATTTTCATCATCTGAAAAGTGTTCAGAAAGCAGTTGTGGTTCATGCTCCTTTTTTGAATAGGAGATTTTTCTTCTTCATAACGTCGATCAGAGTAAGACGCCATTCTACAATCAAATACAAACAAATTCAACACTGTACTGACAAAGAGGGAATAAATAAATCTGCAGCTACTGGAAAATAATTTTGAGGTTGAAAGAAAAAATCTGCTGCTAAGCAATAAACAAAACTGTGAATGCTAATAAAAAAATCTGCGTCGGCTTAAAAACAAATATGTAACAACTCGGAATACGGAAGAGATCGCCGGCGAAAACAATATAAGGAAGCGAACCCTTCCCGTAATGAAGATTAGAAGCAAAACTTTAACCGATCTGAGGATTATAACCGAACTCTTACCGAAACGAAGAACAAATCTGGGTCAGAACCGACGGCGACGAGAGACGGTGATGAAAGCAATGAAGAGAGACGTCGACGGAAATTTCACAGGGTTTGAAATCGAACGACGGAGATGGCGGCGGGAGGCAGCGACGACAAGAACAACGGCAATCACGAAGAGGGATTGCGAAGACCAAATAGGCGACATCGAGAGAGATATTTTAGGATTTCAATTTTTTTTTTTGTTTTAATTTTTTGGTAAAGACACAGATTTACGATTTATTACTATGGTCATATTTTCAAGGGCAACACTGGTGGGAAATTTAAAATATTTCAGGTTTCTTTTAGAAATAGCATTTTCGTAATTTTTTTAAAAAATTTGGTTTACTTGACATTTCAAAATATTTCGAAGAAATTACTAGATCATGGTATACTCTAGTTATTTCACTCCATTCCGTGGTCATTCTGGACAATTTTCACTATATATTTTCTTTTAAATTTTAACTTATTATTATTTACATCTGATTTGATTATCATTCCGGTTCTCTATCGGATTTAGTGTGGCCACCAGATCAATCGAAAAATTAATTATAAGAAAAATGTTGTAATTAATAATATCAAATAAAAACGAAAATATTAAGAATTCCAACTACAACAATTTAACCTAAACAATGAAAAGTAGTGCTGATATTATCAAAATAGACTGCCGGGGTTGGATTGGACCGAATGATTAAGTTGACTTTACTTATGTATATATATCGTCACACAGGCATGACATGTAGCCCTAGTTTTTTTTTTTTAATGAATCATATAGCTTTAGTGGGAAATAAATAATGAGCTAAATGCTGTTTTCACTATGCTTAAAATACAGCTAAGATTGGTTCATAATTTAGTATACTCGGTTTCATAAAGTCTTTCTTTATTCTTTTAACATTGGCTTAGCCCACTTGCCTTCATCTTTTTTTTTTTTTTTCACAAAACCACATTCATAGCTTAACCAAAAACAAAGTCCGAATTAATAAAACCACTTAAACTTGAATGAGCCACAAAATCAATGTTTACCGCGTAAATCTGGTTCGTAGATGAACACTTGGCCAAGTGATCCGCTGCTCTGTTAGCAGATCGTCCAACATGATGAAAGTGAATGGAGTGGCACGAGGCTATTCTGATGATTTCCGAAGTAAAAGTACTAAGTCTTGGCCAGTCTCCTTCACTTCTTACCGAGTCTATTAGTGATTTTGAGTCACTTTCGAAGATCACCTCATTGTATCCCAAGTTGGTGACACATTTCACTGCCCAATTTAAAGCTGCTGCTTCTGCTTCTAAAGGAGATTGGAGATTCGGATAGGTTTTAGTACCAAAACATACCAAAATACCCTGATGGTTTCTGAGAATCCAGCCCGTGCCAATGGCTGTTTTGTTTTCACTCCAACTCGCATCAACATTACATTTTAAGAGTCCTATGTCAGGAGGCCGCCATCTGTTTAAGCTCCTGCCATTCCCTTGTCTCTTTGCGGTCACTGGTATTGTCTGGGACTGAAGTGATATCCACTCAGTTGCATCCACAAGAGCCTTTTCAACAGTTGAAATTGCCTGCCTATGGGAGCCCTCAAAGAGATGTTCATTTTTGGCTTTCCAAAGCCGCCACATTAACCAAAGCCAAAGGTTTCCTTCTTCACTAAATCTGGCTTTTAGGATATCAGGAGGAAAGAGAAGCATACCAAGATTTGAATGAAAGGAGGAACAGGGTGATGGATAAAAGAGATATCCCACATGTGATAACGCCCAGACTAGTCTTGCAAAACCACATGTAAAAAGAATATGGTTTATATCCTCCACCGCAGCACCACATTTAGCACAAGAGGGATCTGTGACAAGCCTCTTTTTAGCCATATTAATTCCAGATGGAACAGCATTAGAAAGACAATGCCAAAGGAAATGATGTATTTTTGGCATGGTCTTGATCTTCCAAATCTCCTCATATAGACTAGAGAAATTTGGCCTTTGCTCAGGAGCCTGAGTTTGATTATCGGATTTAGATGAAACCCATAATCTGTAACCAGACTTGATTGAGTAATCTGGTGTGAATCCGAGAGAAAATTGACTTGGAGTACAAACCCCCACTTACCTTCATCTTTCATAAAGTCTTTTTTTCTTTTCTTTTTTGTCGGCCTTTCCGAAAGTCTTTCTATATTTATTTTCTTTCAAATCTTAAAAATATTTTTGTATTATTATTTATATGATATAAAAACGATTAACTAATACAAATTTTATATTTAATCTATTGGATAAGCGTAATCCCGCGTCCCTAATTCACTTCGTATATCCTAAAGATTATCTAATACGAACAAATTTAAAAGTCAAGAATTCGAATACCGATGCGGAAGACCTGTTTTAATTTTGTTGTAGATCTTGGTTTAGAAAATTGCGGGCCTTAACCACATACAATTATTTAGCAAATTAAAAAGGTAATCTATATTATCAAATAAAACAAATATAATTGATATAAGTTCAAATATTCAATTCAAAAAATAATTAGTTACACGATTTGTTTTTTAATATATATATAAAACCTTGAAAGAGGTGGACTTAAAATGAACTAATCGAGTAGTACTAGTTGGACCGTTTAAAAATCCACTGCTTGTTTGGTTTGTTATGTTCATGTTTAGTGTGTAGTGTGTAGTGTGTAGTGTTACCAAATTAACGTCTAATTCGGTTCTCGATCTGATTCTCAATCAGATTTAGCGTGGCCACCTGATTAATCGAAAAAGTAACTGTCAAAAAAAAATGTTGCAACTAATAATGTCAAACATAAACGGTCTGGGTGGATGAAAAGTAGTGCTGGCTTGGGTTGGATGATTAAGTTGATTTTTTATCGGTCGTTGTTAGAATCATATATCGCAGATGAAATCAATTCTAAGAAATAAAAGATGCACATGGACAGCTGTACACATTTTAATTTATTGAATTTAAATTGAAAACTTAAGATTTTTTTATCAAAATAATATATACGCCGATCCAGCACATTATATATGTTTATAATGATATTTTTCAATGTTCTAAAATAAGGTTGAGGTGGATCCCTCGATGCTACACACTTACAGTGTATCTCAATTTTACACTATGCGGTAATTTATGTTGTTTTAAAATAATTCGGACGTCTAATAGCATCTAGGTGGAAACCTAGATGCTTACCCGAAATAAACTTTTCAATTGTATAATTATACATTTTAATAATATATGTTTGTTTTGATTTAATAAGTATATTAAATTTTATTCATTTGAAAGGTAATGTTTAAATTTAAACACTACATATTAATTTTTACATGTTTTGAGATTTTTTTTAATTATTTATGTTTAAAATCAGATTTATAGTGTGGCTCGCAATTCAGAACATGTTTTCGACATGAGTACAAATGCATGGCTTGCAATTTTCTCATTTCATTTCTTGTTTATATATAGGTTTTTTTTTGTGAATTGATGTTTTTTTGTAATGAAAAATAATAATATAAAAGTGTGTAAATTAATTTTAGTTTTAATGTTCTTTGACTTTAATAAATAAGTTATATGGGTCGTACAATAATGGATAAATATGATGAGGTGGACATTGATGTCGATATTCTAGATGGAGAGAAAACTCTCTAAATATATATATATTATATGATAATTTTTATACACAGCTAAGTTGGTTGAACAAACACAACTAAGCTTAAGTTAGAAAATTAAAATACAGCTAAAATTGGTTGATATTTTAGTATACTCTGATTCAGAAAGTCTTTCTATATTTATTTCTTTTAAGTCTTAAATATATAAAAAATACAGGTAAGGTTGGTTGATATATTTTAATATACTCTGTTTCAAAAACGTCTTTATGTATTCTTTTCTCAACGGTTTTTATTATTATTATTTACATGATATCCTACATATAATCAATCGAAGGGATAGAGATAGAAAACTCAAATTCAAAAACTTATGTTTTCTAACAAGTAACAACTTTCATATGCCACCGTCCCTACTTTACTGATTCTGAATCCAACAAAAGCATATAACCCTTACCTTTGATCGATATTTGATTCAATAGCCACTGTTTTAACTTCTAACTAAATATTTTTGTAAGCATAAAAAATTAAACAGGTAATCTTAAAATCTTTTAAAAACAAACCCTTGAAATAAATTAAAAATTTGCATTGTTTTATGAAAATGAAAACGTTTGAGAAAACTAAAATAAAAAATGAAGTCATTATGGTAAATAGAAACTTCTTTCACATAAACTTAGGGAAAATTAAAAGGAAAAGTATTGGATTTTCCTATAAATAATTATAGTTTTTCAAACATAATCACAAGTGGACTTTAACTAAAGCCCATTTCGGTTTTTACATATTGACCAAAATATCAAAAACTTTATGAATAATAAGATGGCTGAAATTGATGTCTAGAATCGTTAATCGGTATAGGCAAGTAATAATTCGGGTGTTCAACTTATTGAGCCAGTTTGGATATAATTGGGACAATATAGTTTCATTGAGCGATGGGACGACCGCTGAGGTGGTTAGGCTAATAAATAAATCAAAATTTGTTTATAATTGGTTTCATTTATTGGAAATTAAAAAAAACTATAATAAAACCATTTCTTTAATTTTACTAGGTGCTGATCCGCACTACGTGTGGTTTGTTTGCATATTTTGAATTAGCGTTATAGATATCTAAATATATAGATTTCAACATTTAGATTATTATTTTAAAATATTTTAAATAGATATTAGTTAAAGAAATAGTTGATAATAAAGACTAAAATTAAGAAAATATAAAGACAATGTGAACTCATAATATATTTATATATATATATATATATAAGTAAAAATAATTAAAATGTAATTAAGTATATATTTTAACTCAGCTGCTTTAGTTGTAAGTTTTTTATTATAAAATAATTATTATGAAAAAGTTATAGAGTGGATGTAAAAATCTAATAAGATAAAACCGAAACTAAGGGATGAACCTCCGATTGACTATATAAATGATTCTTGAGGATGGAATATTGAAACTATCCTTCCTGCTTTGGTGACCCATTGATTAGAGATAGTTCAGATGAGTCAGAGGGCAACACGAGAGTAAATCTGACTTTGTTTTTCTCTACTTGTTTGCCTTCCGCTTTGGAAAACTGCTAAGAATAAATGAGTCTACAAATATACTTGATAGACCAAATAACTGAATTTCAGGATAGAGAAACTCAAAAAGTGTTGGAACGCATTCCATGCTAGTTGTGAACGCCAACATTTGGACGGACACAATACTTCTTCGGTGATGTGGTTTTAACTTGGCAGAAACCAATACCACACCTAATTTAGGTTTACTATCCATAAAAGAGTTTTTTCTCTAGAAATTTTAATCTGTTTGATATCCTGAAGTATAAAGAAAGAGAATAAGTTTGAGAAAAACGTGTTTGAGAACTTAAATGCAACATAATGATGGGTGCTATTGGGTAGTTGTACCACGTTGGAACTCTGCTTCTTCAGAACAACTACAAAAGAGGAATCCAGTTAGTCTTAAATCAATAACAATTCAAGACAATATGAAAAGTACATGTTTAAAACGGTAAGAAACTACAAACAAATCCAGCAGCAGGAAGTAGTTAAAAATTCTTCAGGACAACAACCACCTTAATATAGTGTGATGGTATTCAATATCCAAAGCAATCTGAAATCCAACATATTCAGATTTGATCTAACAGAATACTTACTGGTAGAAGCTAAATAGATGTACATACTTTTTTAATTTGGGATGTTATTAAATATTTCTTTGTAGACAATATTTGTAATTCCATTGTCTAGTTGGTCTTCTTCTTGCAGGATTTTAAGTCCTTGAGGAGATGTTCTTCTTTTTTAACTTGTAGATCGAGTTTGGTTTCAGGATCTCTTTATATCAGAATAGTCGGTTGGATGATATAAATCCATGCATAGTTGTTGACTACAAAGAATTGTTTAGATATCAGTTATAGATCATAATATGCATATTTTTATTTAGTAAACTCAATGCATACCTTGGCGTCCAAGAAAAACAACTCCATTCCCATGAGTATATTACCAGTTTTAAAGTTGCGAGCTTCCCAGAAATGAATTAGTCTTACCACGACTTCATCATTGCAGAAATTTCCTTCAAGACTGTCAAAAATTTGGCAAACGTTTGATTGGGAAGATGTCTTTGTAACATGTATTGTCATGTTTATGTGAAATATGAGTTTGAGATAAAGTGATGCTTGTTTTATATGAATATGAGAATGCTTGGTATATATATATATGAAAATATATAAGGTCAATTATTAGTGTAATTATTGTCTATTTTTATTATTGTTTTTAATTTTATGCTTTCATATTAAATTTTTTGGTGGATGTTGCAAATGAAACGTTATAATTTGTATTCGGGCTAGATAATGCTGCTGCAATGCACTCGTACGGAGTGGCTGAAAATGTGGTCATCTGGATTGCAAACTGTCGCATTCCTACTGACTTCCATGTAGTGGACATAAGAGGAGATGATCACACTCAACTCATCTTTGGTAAACCGTTCTTAGCAACAGTTGGTGCTGTCATCGATTGGCCAAAATAGAGAATCTCATTCACATATGTGAATAAAGATGTGTTTTACGAAGCAAAGCCAACAGAAGGCACTTCACGATCACACTCAAGACGAGAATCTCTTGGTGAAGAAATCACTAATGATACTTACACTCCTGCTTGGGAGAGAACAATTCACCAAACCGACTCCGACGAGAACGATTCAAGGAATCGTTGCACAACAGTTCAGCCATCATCTCCACCGTCATCTGACCATTCCATGAGGTCGTCGAGCTCACGACATTAATAAAGCATTGTACCTTTGTACATATAATTTTCTTTTAGGATTTTCATTTTCTAGTTTTTCTATTTTCTCGATTTTGTTTCTTGCTTTCAGGTGTTCATCACCATTTAAAAAAAAAAAAAAGGACTTGAATGTGGGAGCTGCCAACCCACGACTCGATAAGAGAATCACTGTAAGTGTTTCTCTTGCACCTTATATCACAGAGGCGTTGTGAAATAAGTGTGGTGGAGTCGATCTGAGGTATTTCTTTTCCTTGACATCTTTTAATGTAAGTTTTACCATAAGTTTTTCACATTTTGAGAGATTGTTACACTTTTTTCTTCGTTCATAAGTTCAATAAAATGTGAAAAGGTTTTTAATGAGGTAGCATTTGAGCTTGTTAATTGTGTTATTTGTGTTTGTGTTTGGATGCTATGTGGATAGTGTTTGCTCTTTACTAGGAAATGTGGAAAACCCATGAGTGGATCGAAAAACCCCAAAAAGAACATTCCCTTGAAGACTTTGGCAAATCAGACTTGACTTCTCACCGAAATAAACATTAAAACTCTCGATTTGGAAGTTTGAGATGTATGAGACATGATACCTCTATGAGACCCTGCAAGACACGTTTATGTGAGTACATCTCCCCTCTTCCTTCCTTTCAGTAAAAAGAAAAAAGAAAAAAGGATATAGGTAAGAAAGAAGTGAACCGGGCATTGGAAGCTGCCACTTTTAATGCTCGCGTCTCATGGAAACCTATCCAAGAATAGAAAAGAAAAGGCGATTGATAGAAAAAATAAAATGATACCCTAAAAAAATAGGGAGAAATCAATTCGACCTTGAAGTGAGAAAAGGGAGAGGAAAGGATTTGTACCAAGACGGTCTTGAGCTTACAGAAATCCGAAAGAGTAAGTGTTCGTGTTTTATCATCAATACTCCCAAGTTAAGAGCTGACACTTAGAATAAAAATAGAGGTTGATGATGAGAAGTCAAGGTTCAAAGGAGGAATGGTTTAAATTAAGGTGCGTTGCTATACTCATGGAGAAGTACATAGAGTACGTTAGAGACCATTCCAATTCCACAAAGATGAAAAACGCTTAACACAACAATGTCACAAGGTACAAGTTCGCTCTCTTTTATCTTTATTTGTTTTCAATAAAATAACTTCACCATGCTTGACTTTGATTTGCTTGAGGACAAGCAAAAGATAAGTGTGGGGGAGTTGATAGCATCGTATTTTATACGTTTTTATGCTTTAGAATAAGTAGTTTTAGGCTTAATAACTAACATTTTGTGTAGTTCTAGTGTGTTTGCAAGTGGTTAAGTGTTTTCAGGTACTTGGAGCTAAACATGATTAGCATGGATGTTTTTGGAGCTTGCTGGAGCTTACAAAAAGACTAATGACATTGCCTAGATCATCTACATTCGGAGAAGGATTTCAGGAAACCGAAAGGAGTCAATATCGACCTATCAAGGTCGATATTGATCCCAAAAAATCTCCCGAGAACATCTCAGAGGAAGAATCAATCTGTCAAAGAAAAGGAGTCAATATCGACCCATCATGGTCGATATCGATCCGCAAAATCTGGGGAGATTCGTATGTGGAAGAATTGACTTGTGCAACCTTGTCATCTCGAGTTTTGAGCTTCCAGAAACGAGATAAAAACTAAAATAAAGAATATTCCAAGGATCCTGAAGACTATATAAACACATGTAATCTCACTTGAGAGACACATTGAACACACACAAAAAGAGATCTTGTAGCTGTCAATTTTGAGATCTAATAAATTTCTTCTTCTCTAGGTCTTTACTTATTCTTTATTTTATTTTGTTTATTGTTTTAGATTAGTTTACTTTTCTTTCTTGTTTATTTTATAAATTAGATATTGTCTCTGAAACCCTAGGAGACAAGAGTCTAGATCTTTTAGATCACCAAGGGTGGTGGTCAATGATGGGATATATGTTTTATAGTTCATTACTATATTTAACAGATCTAGCTACTTTAGTATGCATTAGAAGTGTTTTAATACCACGAAAGTGGGTTAGACCTTCAGATCTGCATACTAGAGAGTCATAGCTAGTATCGAATTTGTTGTTTGATAGAATTAATAATAGATCTAGCTTTAGCCAAGTTAGATTGAATATTTTAGGAGTACTTCGCCATGAGAGTGGGCTGTGCTTTAGAAACAAATCTATCTTTCACTTTGTGTTCTTAAGGCGTGAGTCTAAGGATACTTATCAAGTTTTCGATTTATCAAGTTTTCAATTTTGATTTGTTAGGGTTTGTGTCTGACAGAGATATTGGGGAAGACGGAGAAGGGATAGAAAAGAAGAAAACAGTGAGATGAAGATGATGAAGAGGCGGCGGCTATAATCACATCTATCACGACACCCTAAATTGGACGGTCGTGATTTGTCAATCTCATTTCCAGGACAACAAATCTGTGAATAAAGGAAACAAATCTGCGGATATAAATCTGCGTCTACAGGGTGTCAACAAATCGGCGAAAAATAAGTCTGCGCCTACTAAACGATTAGTCTGGTCAGGAATAAATTTGCCGGTACATGGTCTAACAAATCTGCCTCCATGGCAAATAAGTCTGTCGCGGAAAACAAATCTGCCAATGCTTAGCATAAATCTGTCATCGCTACGAGTCAATCTAGTAATTATCTTCTGCGCCACAGCAGAATAAGTCTGCGGCAGATTTGTAAATCTGCGTTTCCTGTCAAACAAATCGGCAGATCAGTGTGTCGGCAGATTTGTAAATCTACGTTTCCTGTCAAACAAATCGGCAAATCAGTGTGGCGGCAGATTTATAAATTAGCGCAGACTTGTAAATTTGTGTTTCCTGTCAAACAAATCGGCAGATCAGTGTGACGGCAGATTTGTAAATCTGCGCAGACTTGAAAATCTGCCGTGCCTTCGGCATATCCTTTTGGCGACACATTTATAAATCTGCCGCAAACTTTTTATGTTAACCCAGATCTGAAAATCTGCCGCCACAGTGATATGCCGATTTGTTTGGCAGGAAACGCAGATTTAGAAGTCATATAAGTCTGCGGCAGATTTTTAAATTTGCCGTTAGTTGCGGATGATCCACTTGGCCGCAGAGTTGTAAATCTGCCCGACTGATTTATAAGTCTGCGTTCAAGTAAAAGAAATCGGTTGCGGATTAGTTTTAAACAAATCGGCGTTAACTTATCCAAGAAAATCTGTCACAGATTTATTTTTTGCCGGTTTGTTGTATAGTTGTGGCGAAACCATAAATTTGGGTAGTTTTTTTGTAATTAACTCGAATTTTTCCGAGTGGCGCCAAAATTCGTTAATGGCATTTTCGTAAAACTTTTTATCCTACCACTTTGAATAAGAGTTATTTTGGGAGTTAAAAATAGTTTCATTAAACATTATAGCAATAAAAACGGAGTTTTAGGTTAGTAGAGGAATCCTCCCAAATATATATATAGAAAGACTTTCTGAAAGACGGAAGCCAGTGTTAAATAGAAAAGAAAGACTTCTCTTTAATATCAACCAATCTTAGCTGTATTTTAATTTTCTAACTTTAGCTTAGCTGTGTTTGTTTTGTTCAACCAACTTAGCTGTATAAAAACAATGACTTTCTACATTAATTTATTTCTTAAGTTCTCATAATAATTTGTATATATAATGTGGAGATTTTCTCACAGTAGAATATACACATCAGCGTCAACCTTATCATATTTATCCATTTTTAGGATCCATATAACTTATTTATTAAAATTAAATAACATTAAAAACAAAATTAATTCACACACTTTTATATTATTATCTTTCATTAAAGTAAACCATCAATTTACAAAAAATAACCTAAATATAAACAAGAAATGAAATGATAAAAATAAAGCCATGCATTCGTACTCATGACGAAAGCCTCAACCTTGTTGTAGAACATTAAAAAATATCATTATAAAACATATATAATCCACTAAATCTGCATATATATTTAAATATTTTGATAAAATTTTTAAGTTTTCAATTCAAATTGAATAAACTAAAATGTGTAAAGTTGTCCATATGCTTTGTGTATTAGAATCGATCTTATGTACGATATATAATTCTAACAATAACCCATAAAAAGTCAACTTAATCATCCAATCCAGGCCAGTTGTAGTTGGCGTTAAACTGTTTGACATTATTAATCGCAACATTTTTCTTTTGACAATTACTTTTTCGATTGACCTGGTGATCACATTAAATCCGATTGACCTGGTGATCACATTAAATCCGATTTAGAACCCGATAACCGAATTTGATGTTAATTTGGTAACACTACACATTAACGTGAATGTAACAAGCCAGACAAACAGTGGATATTTAATCGGTCTAACTAGTACTACTTAATTAATTCATTTGTAGTCCACCTTTTCAAAGTTTTATATATATAAAAAAGAAAAATCCTTGTAACTAATTATTTTTTGAATTGATTATTTTAACTTATATCAATTATATTTGTTTTGTTTGATAATATAGATTGCCTTTTTAATTTGCTAAATACTTGTATGTGGTAAGGCCCGCAATTTCCTAAACCAAGATCTAAACAAAATTAAAACAGGTCTTCCGCATCGGTATACGAAGTGAATTAGGGACGCCGGATTACTCTTATCTAATAGGTTAAATATAAAATTTGTATTAGTTAATCGTTTTTATATCATATAAATAATAATACAAAATATTGTTAAGATTTGAAAGAAAATAAATATAGAAAGACATTCTGAAAGATGAAGGCAAGTGGGTTAGTGGTGTGGCTAATGTTAAAAGAGTAAAGAAAGACTTTCTAAACAGAGTATACTAAAATATGAACCAATCTTAGCTGTATTTTAAGCATAGTGAAAACAGCATTTAGCTCCTTATTTATTTCCCACTAAAGCTATTAAAAAAAAAAAAAAAAGAAAGAAGAAACACGAGGGCTACATGTCATGCCTGTGTGACTGACTGTCTATATATAAGTAGAGTCGAGAAGGATAACAATATCCCAAAATCCCCTCAAAAAATAATCTCCGATTGGGCAGCCATGGACTTGGTCGGAGAATTTCATAAGGTGGAAATCAATGGGAAACCATTTCTGGTATACCACAACGTCACAAAATCATCACCACAAATACACACCCCAAGCTCTAAAATAGCCATTCATTCCGGCGACGACCTTCTTCCACAACCTCTTTTCTTATGCCCTAGATTTCAAACCGAAAGGAAAGAGGTTGAGGAAGGTATGGAACCCGAATCTCAAATCCTTGCCAAGTTCGAGGGTTCCCCTCTCTTTGATGACACGAGCAACGGTCATCATGTACTCCCTCTGTTTTGGTGCAACAATAAAGAAGTGGATCCAGAAGTCGAGGAGTGCTATAATTGCTCTATCAAAACCATGTCTGGTTTTATCCAAACGATCGGTACAGACTATTATTTCTGTGTCGAGTGTGATAAAAGGTTCCACAAAGAATGCGTCGAGTCTCCACTTGAGATTAGTCATCCTTCCCACAAAGTTAAACATTCTCTCCAACTCTACTTTTCTAAATATAGATCTGACTACCAAGACCACTACATCTACTGCATCTTGTGCACAAACAGAATATTTCCATATAGTATCTTTTATTATTGTGCTCTTTGCAAAAGTTATATGCATGTCCTTTGTGCTCAGGCGAAAATACCCATTTTTATAGACCAACCAAAAAGACATGATCACACCCTCACCCTTTTCCCTAGACAAGCTTCCTTAACCTGCAATATCTGTGGTTTGGTAGATAAACTTCATCTCACCTACGTCTGTGCTATATGCGATTTCGTAGCCCATAGTGACTGTATCCATATCCCACAAACCATAATAATATCTCGTCATTTGCACCGTGTCTCTTCTTCTTCTTCCATTAGGAGAATGGTCTTCTTGTGGAGTTTGCCAGGAGATTGACAGTGATTATGGAGCATACACTTGCAATAAGTGTAGTGGCTACGCTGTTATGCACAAGCAAAGATGAAGATAAGCCTGATGGAAAAATACTTCACTTTTCTCATGGTTGTCATCTGGAATTTAAGACCTACAATGGAGTTTACGACGAAAAAAAGTTTTGTCAAGCGTGTGTCTTTCCAATCTACGAGAAGAATTTTTATAAATGTGTGAAGAAATGTGACTTTATCCTACACGAAACATGTGCAGATGCTCCACGTAAGAAGGTCCATCCATTGCATCCCCATCCACTGGAACAAAATGTTGTTGATGGGGAATTCGGATTCAACTGTTATGCATGTGATCGCGGAAGTAACAGTTTCAGATATCAGTGTGCCAACCAGGATTGTTACGACATACTTCTAGATGTAGTGTGTGCTTCGGTTTCTGAGCCGTTTGATTATCAAGGCCATCAACAGCCCTTATATTTAGCTTTAGACCCCAAAGTAAAGCCAATCTGCCACATTTGCAAGTCAAAGAAAGTCCAGAAGGTATTGAACTGCATTAAATGCGATTTTATTATATGTTTTAAGTGTGCGACCTTACCATACCGGGTAAGGTACAAGCATGATGAGCATTACCTCACATTTTGTCGTGGAGATGAGGCAAGTGGCTCAGATTGGTGTGAATTATGCGAGGGAAAATTAGCAAAAGGAGGAGAAGAAGGGTTCTATAAGTGCAACGATTGCTGTACCACGCTTCATATTAATTGCTTACTTGGCATAGATTCATATTTGAAGCCTGGTACCTTTCTAAATTATGGTGAAAGTGACAACGTGGTTTTTCATCGCAACAATTCTGCATCTAGGCCAATTTGCAGTGATTGCAATATCCGTTGTCCGTATCCAATATATATGGAATACAGAAAGAAAATGTATTGTTCACTTCTATGTGCCAATAAATAGGTGTACACCTGTAACACTTTTTTAATATGTATTTTTGGTTTTTGTTTTTTTTTTTTTTTTTTTTTTTGTTGGTTCTTGTTTGTGTGCGTTTAATTTAATATTTAAACATATAAAGCATTTAACTTTATGTAAAAGATCTCATGAAATTTTTAATAATCGACATGAATGGGGATGTAGCTGAGATGGTAGAACGTTCGCTTAGCATTCAAGAGGTTCACGGATCGGTACCCCGCATCTCCATCTCTTTTGTATTTTGCTGATTCAATATAAAAAATTTTACTTTTGTATTCTACATATCTAACTGAAAAAATAATATTATTGGTAAATTAATTATAGGAAATTAAGTGAATTGACTAATAGTATAAATATATAGATTGTATATAGAGTTAATTTAACGAACCTGTACATTAAGATGTATTAATTTTTTTTCCCTACGTCAAGCATAGTGAAAACAGCATTTAGCTCATTATTTATATCCCAATGAAGCTATATAACTCATATAAAAAAATAAAACGAGGGCTACATGTCATGCCTGTGTGACTATGTGTATGTATGTCATAGAGAAGGATAACAATATCCGGATTGAGCAGCCATGGACTTTTTCAGAGAATTTCATAAGGTTGAAATCAATGGGAAACCATTTCTGGTATACCACAACGTTATAAAACTATTACCACAAATACACACCCCAACCTCTAAATTAGCCATTCATTCCGGCGACGACTTCCTTCAACTTGATGACTGTGAGCTGCTTTATCAACGCAACAATATTGTATCTAGGCCAATTTGCAGTGATTGCAATATCCGTTGTCCGTATCCAATATATTTGGAATCCAGAAAGGAAATGTCTTCTACTTTTCAATGTAAACTTCTTCACCTTAGATAGCTCTTGAAGGTAGGGAAACCCTACAGTACAGGTCGACAACCATTAAGTTATCCCTTTTCTTTTACACTTTTAATTGTAATTAGGTGTACACCTACAACACTTTTTTTAATATGTAGTTTTGGTTTCTGTTCTAATTTTTTTTTTGTTTTGGTTGGTTATTGTTTGTGTGCGTTATATTTAATATTTAGGGAGTTTTAACAAAAGTGTGACTTTCTCAAAAAAAAACTTTCAGGAAATGCCACTTCTTCTTCAACCTTCAAAAAATATGCCACAAAGTGACTGTGCAGTATTAGAGTAAAAGTCATTTTTGCCCCCAGCAAAAAAGATCTTCGAAAGTGTCGCGTTCTTCTTCTTCGTTGGCATTTCTAACAATTTTCCCATGAATTTATCATTTCAGCCTTCATAGATAGATAACAGAGAGAGACGAGGCTTCACAATCACAACAATGGCGGAGAAGCTGGCATATATCAAACTTCTCTTCTTCTTCTCCTTCAATTCCCTTCCTCATCCTCTACCATATCTCTAGGCTCCGTTCTATATGCCTCCGGTTCCAATCAGAGTTGGCCATCTCCGAGTTCCACTCTCTCCATCTCCTTTGTTCTAGCTTCTTCACCTAATTCCTTTCTTGCCGCAGTTTCTTTCGCCGGAACCGTTCCGATATGGTCAATAGTAACAGTTGACTCGAGAGGATCTCTTCGTCTTTTCACCTCTGGCTCCCTCCGCCTTACCAATGGATCCAGCACCACCGTCTGGGATTCTTGAACCGATCATCCCGGTGTTACTTCCAGTTCGATTGAATATTCGGGTGAACTTGTTCTTCTCAATAACCAAAGCGTTCCGGTTTGGTCTTCCTTCGATAATCCGACGGATACGATCGTCCCAAATACGGGAAGTGTTTATACCACTTTTGTTTTTAAATAGTATGTGCAAAAAAATGCTGAATGTAAGTTGTTGATGGTGAGGGAACAGTAAGAAAGGAGGAAAGCAGAGACTGAGGAAACACAGTAGACATATTTACCATTTCGTAAACATGTTTAAATGGACATATTTACTATTTCGTAGACATGTTTTCAAGTTCGTGGACATGTTTTCTACTTTGTAAACACAATTTGGTCCACCAACCAAGTTTCAATGTGTCAACTTTCAATGTTTTATAAGTCAACATAGTTCCCATCGACATATTTTCCGCTTTGTGGACATATTAACCACTTCGTGGAAATGTTGTCCACTTCGTAGATACAACTTTATCACTAACATAGTTTCAATCTGTCAACTCTCAATGTTTTATAAGTCAATATAATTTGTGGACATGTTTTCCACTTCGTGGACACAATTTGGTCCACCAACCAAGTTTCAATCTGTCAACTTTCAATAAGTCAAAACATAGTTCCCATCGACATATTTTCCGCTTTGTGGACATATTAACTATTGAAATGAATGAGTGACCGAGAAGATCAAGACGTGTCCGAGTGTCCGAGAGATCGAGACGTGTCTGAAAGGATCAAGACATGTCCGAATGATCGAGACAAAGGGAACCGATCAGAACGACAATGTGAAGCAAGTGATGCATGATATTCTACGGGATGAATAGTATTTCACACAATACTCTAAAGTGGGAATAATATTCTACGAGATGAATAGTGTTCTACTGGATGAATAGTACACCGGACCGAAGGAACCGCTCAAGGATGGCAAGGGGCGAGCTTGGGCGTTCAAGAGGGACCATGAGTCATCATTTGTGCTCACCATGCAAGTGGGTCAAGTGGGTGATTAATATCTAGATATTAATTCCCTTTGCTTAGTGACTAAGTAACCTCTACTCCTTATGTTTCTATATATATACCATGTATGTGACCAAAACAAGGGTTGAGATTAATACAGAAAACTCTCTCCCATAAACGCTTCTCTCTCTCTCTCTCTCTCTCTCTCTCTCTCTCTCTCTCTCTCTCTCTGGTGTTCTTCGTGCTCTTGAGCGGTTCTTCACTTGCTCAAGAATACCATGATCGGCTTAAGAGTTTGAAGAGAGATCTATTGTATCTCCTTGTATAAACGTGTGAAACATAAGGAAAGACAGTGAGCTTAGGCTCATGGATCTTATGCCTTGTGCTCATGCGATTATACTTGGAATAATATAGTGATCTATGTGTGCGTTTATCTTAAAATCTACATGGTATCAGAGCGGTTCGTTCTTGGTTATGGCTACACTCATAGAAGTTCTTGAGATTTTTGAAAGACCATATAAAACCTTGGCAAACCAGTTATACTTCCGCTTATTTAATACTCCCCATATTATTGTTTATTTTCTGTTTTGGTTAAAATCTATCTCCTAATCGTTTATTTCCTCTAGATGTTTATTTAGATTGTTGAGCGACGTGTTTAAGTCCTCCAATCCTTTATATCTGGACTGTTGAGCGACGTTCAAGTCCTCCAATCATTTATGTCTTCTCTCATTTACGCTTTAAGCATTTATAATCGTTTATGTTTTAAAATCGTTTAATTCTTCTAATCATATTTGTCTAATGGTTTGTTATGATGAAAAGGGAAGTTCTAAGCCATGAGAAGAAGAAGTGATGGACTAATTCTCAAGTCTTGATCATCAAAAACCGTGACTGATCAAGCTAAACCGTCCATCCTTTCCTCTTGGCGTGGATGAAAGAGCTGTCCCGTGACAAGTCAAACAATGAAGTCTCAAGATCCAAAGGCAAGTTCAGAGCTGTGGTAGGCCTCGGAGATTTTGGGACATACATAAAGACAAATGAAGAAACGATGATGAAAAGGCTAAAGCGAGTGTGTAACTCGTGATCAAACTCAGTGGGTGTGTTTACTCTACCTTGAATAAGAGATGCTATGTGTGTACGGAGTGGGTTAATCCCATTCTTATTGGCAACATCTTCTCCTACTATCAAGTAGAATAAACACATCACAAGTGGAGAAGACAAAGATGTTTTTTAAAGGTTAAAAGTGCCATCAGGTGTACTAGTTCAAGAAGAGGTGTGTGTGAATCTAAACTGAGTCAAAATGCTTTCCATAGCAAAAGGAGGCATGTGAGACTTGACAAGAAGTTGGAAACACAAATCTCATGAAGAAACGATAGTGTCTTGACCCATGGAGTGATGGGAAAAGTGGAGGATAATCGGACCAATGAGTGGTCCTTGTATACTCGGTAAATGACTTGGTATATCGGATGGAATACTAATACAGATAAGAGAGACACCAAAGTTTGCTAACTCTTGAATGAGTAAGGATCTTCGTAACAATTCCACGTACCAAGTCTTTACCAAATAGTATGACATGACGGTGACCAAAAGGGTTACCGTAAGTAAAGGACGTTCCAAGCTGGCCTCAAAAGAAGAAGGATCGAAGCTTTAGATGAACGTGTGGAAAAATCTCCCAAGACCTAAAACTATACTCAAGAAGAGTCTTGGAGAATGTTCAAAACCAGCCAATCGTAATGTTCTAATGGTGTCCGGCCCATTCTCAGAACATAAATGGGTTACGACTCTTGGACATAACGAATGGAGGATATGAGGTGGGTGTTGGAAACCCTAGTGGTTCAACACGGTGGTAATCAAGAGAGAAGAAGACTCTTGTACCAAAGAAAAATCCGTTGGTGCCTAAATCACATACAACTTACTTCAAATCTTCCGAAACTCTCCAAGACCTACAACTATACTCAAAACCAGTCTTGGAAGAGCGCTCGGAGATAATGGTAAACGTTGATAAAGAGGCGGCTAAAGAACGGTAACGGCTCCAAGAAAGAAAGGTAGCTATAACCACGCGGAGATGGAAGCTGTAGATAAACTTCCGAAACTCTTCAAGACCTAACACTCAAACTCAAAAGAGGTCTTGGAAGAGTACTCAAAACCGGCCATTCCCAAAGTCCAAAGAGAGTCGGTCTCGTTCATTCCTAAGGTGCAGATATGATAAACGAGTTTGAACTAGATGGTGAAGATTGAGGAAGACGCGGTTCCAAGAAAAAGGTGGCCACAAGATGTTCTCTTACAACAAACATGGTGACTCAAAACTAGGTCAAAGTGTAACCATGTGGCAATGGGAGCATGTGAGATTTGACCTGGGCCAGAGACACTAAGGAAGAGACAAGTTGGAACCTATCCTTGTTGAAGGAAGCTTGGGTGCTCGGACTAAAAGAAGTGGTCCGTGAGAAGCGTATGATCTAGCAAATGAAGGCTAGTCCATAGAAACTCTTAACTAAAACAGTGGCTAGTTAAGTGATCGGACCAAAGAGTGGTCCGTGAGATTATGACCAGGTAAAGTGCCTTGTGTGGAGCGAGAAAGAATGGTTGAACCAAAAGGCGCTCTCAAAAGATAGATATTCTTCATACTCTAAAAATCCATCTTAAGAGGCAACGTGAAAGATTCAATCATTTCTTAAGCTAAGGAACCGAGGCAAAGGAGGTCATGTAAACGGTCAGGAGTCTAGGCCAAGGGATGGCCTAGAGACAAGTAAAGACCGGGGAAGAAGGTCATAATGAAGAAACCAAAAACTTGGTGCGATGAGCGTGGATCTAAGTTACGGGTGTTAAGCTTTAGAATTGGTGGGTGAATCTCTTCCGTGGTAAGATTGGTGTTCCTACATATTCAAGCTAATCTTAAGAGGGGGAAGAAAGAAAAAAGATTCACATTTACCAAATTCAAAAGATAACACCAAAGAATGGATCTGAGAAAGAAGAAGTGGAGTGTTGGGTTTCTTGATTGATTCCAATATCTTCGAAAGAAAACAAGACATGAAGAGAAGTCATTGTTTTAATCTCGTTCGAAGCTTCTTAAGACAAAGAAGATAGTCGGAGGAAGAGTCAGCTCTAAAACATGGGCTTGACGCTTGTGAAGCTATGATGGTGTCGTAGCTGTTCTTCGAAGCTGGATCGTGAACCAAGAAGAAGTGGTGTTGGTGAAAGGGGGAAGCTCTAAACCAAAGTAGAAGGAAGTAGTGGACTAATTCTCAAGTCTTAATCACCCTTTTATCCGAGATGGTTAATCTAACATGTCCACTCTTTCCTTTAGCTTACGGTTGAATGGCGTTTCTCTTCTACGAAATCCAAAGATGAAGGTTCAAGGAAATTAAGGCAAAGTTCAGAGCTTGTGGCATGCCTCGGAATCTTTGAGCTAGAAGATGCTTCTTGGTGAGATGGTGAAGCGACCGAATTCAAATGTTAACCTCATGAAGATGGATAAGAGTTGTTGAAGACTTCTCTAAGGTGGTAAACTTCATGATGGTTGAGAATGGTGGTATACCATTGATCGAAGAAGTGGATTAGCATTCCTAAATACTCATGGCCAATCCATGGAGAAACGGAAAAGTCTCTAAGCGACGTCAGGCCAAAACAGGTTAGTGGTGAAAATGGCCTCTGGATCAAGATCGAGTCTTATATACTCAAGTCGATCTTGAGAAGGAAAACCACTAGATCGTGGTTAGTGGTGAGTGGAGATACGGAGACAATCAACATAGGGACGTTTGCCGTAACCAGCTCACAGATCGAGGAGGAAGAGTGTAACAGACCAAATCTAGATTCGATCCGTGAGGCCTAGTCCAAACCCACAAAGGGCCCATTTCTCCAAAAACCCTAGGGTTCCCCTTCTAATCACTTATAAAAAGAGAGGTAAGCCTTCATATTCTCCCACCTTAAAAGCTTTGGCGAAGCCTTGTCAAACCAGAGGGTCACCTGTGCCGCTGAAGCCGTCGCCAGACCACCACCACCCGTCGTCGGAATCACTATATCGGGAGCGTAAGAACAAGAACGGTGAAAGTTCGCGAGGACCTCATCATTGTGTTAAAAAGGAAAGGGGGTCGAGTGTGGAATATCATCAAACATAAGACGCTAGCACATTGTAAAGGAGCTGAGTGGATAAAGTGATCGGGTATCACCTAGAAAACAATGGAATGTTCTTGCTTTCGTAACCAAACTCATATTCTAAGGTGGGAAGATCAGGAGGAGATCTAGCAGTAACACAAGTTGTGTCTCCTTATTCACTGGGAAGGATATGAAAGAGTTATTGTAAATAAAGCAGTCAGCATTGTGGGAGGACACCAAACCAAATAGAATAAGTTTCATTTGTACTTTATGTAAAGTTGTCTAGCTATGGAATATTAAGGAATATATTTCATTGCAAGTTTACCGACAAGTTTCTTATTCTTCAACAATCTCTTGAGGACGAGAGTAGAGGTAACAGGGTAAACTCATTAAGGACAAGAAGGAGTAAACTCACTAAGGACAGTGATAAGGATTACTCTGAGGACAAAAAGAGACGGAATCAAAGAAGAGACTTAGGAATCAATACAGATGCGGTTGGACTAACCTGAACTCTTTATGGACCAAAGCGAGGAACGAGGTGATGGGCTGAATTCAGAGACGAATTCCTCTGTAGTAGGGGAGAATTGTAACAGACCAAATCTGGATTCGATCCGTGAGGCCTAGTCCAAACCCACAAAGGGCCCATTTCTCCAAAAACCCTAGGGTTCCCCGTCTAATCACTTATAAAAGGAGAGGTAATCCTTCATATTCTCCCACCCTAAAAGCTTTGGTGAAGCCCTGTCAAACCAGAGAGTCACCCGCGTTGAAGGGACCGCAATCATCGTGAATCGCCGAGCTCCAGCGACCTCCGATTGTGACATGCGCTGACATTATGGAAAGCTCGCGAGCCGCCGATCGCTCGTCAATCCGCTGCTTGGAACTCGCCGAAGGTTCGAAAACTTTTCGGTGACCGTTGAATCTGATTTTCTGGTATGTGGTTCATCTTGCTCCAATCTATTCATTTCCGGGATTAGTTTTGTTAGATTCAACACCGTTTGGCTAGAACTAAGTGTTCAATCTTCAGGGGTAAAACGGTTTTTTGGGTAAAAGTTAAACCTGAGTTTATGCACTGAATTGAGGATGTTTATGTGTTGTTTTTCCTGCAGTCTGAGCACCAAAACCGCCTCCATCTACCCGGCTTTCTATTTTAGGAAAATTGATATTTTTGGAAAAGTTCTATTTTAGGAAAATTCCAATAGTAGTAGTTCCAGTTTCAGAAAGGTCTTCAGCAATCGTGGCAAAGGTGAGGACAAGTTTGTGTCTTCTTCGTATACCGATATATTTCCTTAGTTACTTAGTTTAAGGTTAAGCCAAGTATACCTATGAGTTACATATTATATAAGTAACCGTATTTTGATTGTTGAGTGTATTAATATTTATATATATAAATATATTTTAAAGTATAAGAAAAATAACTAGTATTTTAGAGATATAAATTAAAATGAATATTTTAATGTGTGTTGCTTGGTTGTGTGAAATGCATGTTATTTTGTGGAAAAATAATTGTTGTATGAGGAGATGCGGTTAAGCCGCGGTGATATCTGCAAGAAGAAATTCTTGTAGTTGTGTAATGGCCTATGGACGCGGGATTGCGGGTAGGTCAAGATTGGCTGACGAGTCAACGAGTTTTCACTATGCTGGGAAGAAGTGCGCGGCACGAGGGATCCGGTAGGCATGAGTGAAAGGTGCATGGGAGAAGTGCGCGACACGAGGGACCTGGTATGTACGAGGGATAACGTGCGCAGCACGTTGTATCCGGCTGCGTGGCGGTTATGGAACGTGGTTCCATTTGTTTGATGAGTGTGTGTCGTTGACACGTGATTGTCTACTTGTCTTAGGTTTAGATATTGTGACTTTCTAAATGTGTTTGTGTAAGGAGAATTTGTGAGCCCTAAGGCTTACCCTCGCTGAGTAATCCTAGATTACTCACCCCTCTCTTTCTCTTGCAGGTAATCCCGTGGAGTTGCAGGAATTTGGGTCGGGGTGTTTCAAAGAGATTGATATCTTCGGCGGAGACTTCGTTGCCTCCATCTCGGAAAGTCAACAAAGCTCCTCACAAGGCAAGATAGTATCTATGACTCTCTTCACTCGACGGATCCAGGAATGTGCTCAATACAGACGCAAAGCTGTCCCATTCCCTTTCATTTCCATTTTGTCAAGGGATGAGCATAGAAACAAAGCTGTTGCGGATCCGGCCATAGAAGTTATGGCAGGTATCCTTGGAAGATCGGTAGAAGCTAGTTCAAGAGGAGTCAATGGTGAGAGTCCACGGATGGAAAAGTTCATATCTCTGGAAAGTAAGAAAATCACATATTCTCGAGTTCTTTCCTGAGATCAAGCATTGGGTCTACATAAACCATGATTACTCCGTGAAGAACTAGCTACAAATGGCGAGGTGGCTGAGAACAAACAATGTCAGATTTAGAGGCATACTCATCGGTTCTTAAACCCTCTAAGATCTTATATGTGTTTGGGCTATGGAAACAACAAATTGTCAAGCAAGGTAATTATGTTGTTTCTAAGATATTCTACAAGCAACCAAAGCAGCAAGTGGTCAAGCGTGTGCTTAGAAGGAAGATCCGGAGGAGTAACATTCCAAGACAAATGAGTGTGGGAGATTAGGCGAGAAGAGGAATCTATGGCCATATGGTTCTGATTTCGTTAGGGTTTTCATTTGGATTTTGTTCGATTTTTGTGGAATAGTTTGGAGGAAGGAAATTGATAGGTTTATTAACTGAGAGTAGCAGCAGTGACATGGTGGTAAATTTTGATGGACTGATGCGTCCGGTGCCGTTGTCTCCGGTTAATGCGGAGGTTGAGGAGATGAGATCAGAGTCGCCGGTGGTTGATGATAAAGCGATTGATATTTCTGATGAGGATGAGGATGAGAATGAACCGCTCATTGTTTCTGCGGAATGTCGTATTTGTTCGGATGAGTCTCCTATTGAGAGTCTTGAGAGTCCTTGTGCTTGCAGTGGCAGCCTAAAGGTAGTATTCATCATCTAATTCTGAAACCATTTGGTCTATATTGATGTTTTTATGATGATGAGCTGATAAATTTGTTATATGTTACTGAGATTGAGCAATGGCTTTGTTCTAGACTAACTGATTGTCGACGAATTTTGTTTGTTTTACCAGTATGCTCATAGAAAATGTGTTCAGCGTTGGTGCAATGAAAAGGGAAACATTATATGCGAGATTTGTCATCAGGTATGTTCCTTTTGTTGTAATCTTTAGGATTATAGTGGCGTAAAAAAATCATAATGTTTATAGATTTGAAGGCGATATGACTATTTGATAGATGAATTCAAGTGCAATACAAATGGAGCACGCATAAGTTTATGCCTGTGATGAATGATTTAAGATCATGCAGTGCACTTTAATATGCCAATTGTCACTTTCAAGGTATTAATGGGTTTGGATATGAATTAATAATGCTTACATGAGTTCAACAACTGCATTAGTGTATCTGAAAGCTGAAAAACGTTCATGCATATATAGTATCACCAAGTTAATAGAATTCTCTTAAGTAATATAACTTTGATAGGGGTTTATCACGATTTTTTTTTTCCTTCTCTTACTAGCCTTACCAACCCGGATATACTGCTCCACCACCTCCCGTTCAGCCTGAAGAAACCACTATTGACATTGGGTACGGTTAATTTCATGTTTCTGCTTCTGTCTTCTCAGAATTGATTCGAGGATGGTTATATTTGTTTCTGATTTCTGACTTATGCATCTGCGTTGCAGTGAAGGATGGACAATCTCAGGTTTGGATTTGCATGATCCTCGCCTCCTTGCCATTGCAGAAGCTGAACGTCGGTATTTAGAGTCTGAATATGTGGAATATACAGCTTCAAATGCCAGCGGAGCTGCTTTTTGTCGTTCAGCTGCTCTAATAGTAAGCCGTAAAGCTTTTTGGCAAATTTCTAACAAGTGTCAACAACCCCTCGCTTGTGATAACCCCGAAACACACTTTTCTTTCACAGTTAATGGCTCTTCTTCTTACGACATGCACTGACCATAACAGACGATGCTGATGGAGAAGAAGACGACCCATCTTCTATACTATCTGTAAGCGGATTGAAGCTTCTTCTTTTCTGTATTTTGGACTCAGAGCAATTCATGTTTAAAAGTATTGTGAGTTCTAACACCAAAACCACAAAATCATCTGATTCTTATTGTAGCTTGTCTTGCTCCGAGCTGCTGGATTTCTTCTTCCATGCTATATCATGGCTTGGGCCATCAGTATTCTACACAGACAAAGACAGGTTAGTATAAGAACTCGTGCACGAGCTGTCCTGACAAACTCTTTTCTTTTATCTGTCGTGAGAATCAAACTGAATCACGGGTATTGACTTAATGCAACCCGACTGAACAGGAAGCTGCAGCTTTGGCTACACAGTTTGTTGGTGCTTCAGTCAGGGCAGCCTAGAACAGTTCACTTCACGGTATCACCAGGACCACCATCATCCACCATCGCTCATGCAACTACATCTACACAACAACAGCATGACGATCCTGTCTGATGTATTCTGATCTAATATCGTAAGCATGGAGCCATTACAAGGTACGATGTGAATGAAATGAAGAGTTTGATTGCCTGTAAATTTAGAATGCTGTATGAGTAAAGGATTGAAATCATTTGAGTTCTTGAAAGGTTAGTTCATTCGTTTTATCTGTAGCTAAAAATGTCAATATTTTAATGTTTCTTGCAATAGTTTTTGCATGAATTTGTAAATTCTGTTTTACAAATTTCCAAAACATTGACTTGAAATTTGAGGGTACTTTTATATAAATGGAAATAAATAAGGAAGAACACAGGAGACAACCAATTTTATAAACAAATTGGCGTATGAATCATCTTGTTCTCCAACATTATCACCATCACAACAGTGGTCACATGTCATAAAAGGTGGAATTAGAAGCAAAACCTGATCTATCCTTTCTCAATCCAAGCCAAATCTCCTCTCAAAGCTCAACACACATCTATGCATATTCCTCACATCAACCTCAGCAACCTTAGCACAAACCCGCAAAAGAATGTAGTAATCCCCGTGAGCCGCATATATCAATGCTCCATCTTCCTTTTTCGTCACATATTGAAGATAGTATAGTCTCTTTACCTTCACACGAGGTGGTATGTAACAGAACAAGTTCTCTCCCATGTCTGTAATTAGTATTTTTATCGATCTCTCCTTGAATTTCTCTTCTTGATGATGATTCTCTGGTGATGATGAAACTCGACGTTCTGAAGATAGATCATCTTCTCAAAGGACTACTACAAGGATTGTTTCCATTAAATTTGCTATCATCTAATGAAAGTTGGTTAAGTGATAGATCATCTTCCCAGTCTCTTCCCCTCTTGGATGGAGTCCTAAACCAATCGAATTCCTACAAAAATGCATGTAAAAGAGACAGTTTATATGCAACCTTTAAAGAACTAATTTCTTCAGTTATTTTAATAAAAATTTGAAGCATAATATAAGCAGGTTCTTACCTCGTCTTTTGGATAACCATTCCACAGGTTATCAACAGTTCTGTATGTATCGTCAGGTGAATCTTCCCCTAAACCAGCAAAGAACTCGTTTTTCCCGAGTGATAAATATGACAACAGATCCTTCTCGGATTCAAGAGTTTCTGCAGCGACCTCATAATATTTCGCTTCAAGGTTCTTCAGGAGCTCCTCGGTATCAAATTTGGTTGCTTTCGTGACATCTGATGACTCTGCAGCAGCCGAATTTATCTCTGAAACCTCCTCATCACGAACTGGAGAATCAAACCCCAAACTCTCCAGGCAGCTGAAAGTCTTAATTGATATCCACCTCACTAGCATTAACTAATGCCAAACTCCGTTCCACACACCCAAACCATTTATGTTATAAAACATCCGTATAGCTACAATCAGTATAGACATGACACACACACAGGTAGGATGACACAATCTGAGGCTTCCTACCCGTGTGTGTGTCATCTGATACTGATGCTATAACATAATGGTTTAACATGTGTGAACAGAGTTGGTTAATGCTAGTGAGGCTTCCTAGCTCGTTCTTCGATATATATAATTCTGGAGGCATTGACCAGTTCTGTATAAGTCGCACCAGATCAACAATCTTATCCTCAGGAATAGACAAACGCTTTAGATAGTTTGAAGCTATACCATAGAAATTCACAGGAGGCAAAGGTAAACCTATAATATCAGCAATTTCTAACATGCTCGTGCTTCTAACATCTGAGCAGAAACAATCTGAAAAGGCCTAGACACGCAGCTGATCGCTCTCCCATTTGCTCTCGAATCTCCAGAAAGCAAGATAGATATGGAATCTTTCCTTCGCGTGCCCATCTCACAATATCCGTAGGTAAAACAGGTGTTCCCGCTTTGTGACAAGCAAGGAAAGATATCGCCAAAGAACTCGATAAAGGAAGAGTCTTTTAAGCATACTAACCCATATCGTCACTGCTTTACCATCTAAGTTACAAGGCTCAGCTTTGTGTGTTTTAGGCCGCTTAACATCTTCTGAATCACCTACGAGACACCAAAACGAGTGAGAGTTAGTTAGTAACAAAGAGAATCACACCAAACAATAGAGACTCTTCTTCTGATTCTAAATTTGGAATCAACACAACATCAAGTACGAAAAATCACAAAATTTCAATAAATTCTACCATCTTCTAATTGATGCTCGGAATCACGAATCGCATTGGCAGCCGAATCATCATCGTAAACGCCGGAGAGAGCCACATACCGTAAACAGATAGGTCCAACCAAACCAATAATCAAAGGAGTCACATTGAACTTCTCAACCAAGCATCACACTGATAAGTAATCATCATCAGAAAACTTTCACATATCTATCTCTCGCCCATCGTAATAATCCTCATCACTCAAAGTCTCTGCTCCAAAATCCACAGCCTCAGTTGGCTTTTTATCGAGATAATTCTCAGGCTCTCTCTTCACTTTCCATCATCTCAATTCCGGATTTGGGAACTTGACTTGCGGATTTAAGCTGAGATCGAAATTGAGAGTAACGCATTGCGTCCTGTATGTAACGCGGCTGTGAAGGAGTGAGTTGTTGTGATATATTACGGCGATTTATGGGGTTATACATTGCGCCGTGAGTACCTCCACCTTCACCGATGAAATCGCCGTCGTCGACGCCGGTTTGAATTATATTGTCAGCCATAACACCGCATTGTTGGCAGTAGAAAAACCCGTCGTCTTCTTCGTCAAAGGCGTCGTTGTCGCACTCCTTGCAGATCATCGTAATCATTGTAAATTAGAAAGAAAAAGGAAGAAACTTTGTGACAGAAAAAGGAAACCCTAAATCAGATTGATGAAGAGGAAGAAGACGAAGATGGTGAAGAAGGAGAAGGATTGCGTTTGAATTTATACGGCGAAACTTGGCTTCGGACGTTTAGGTTTTGGCGGCGGATGAGTAATTAGGCGTTTTGATATGGAGATAATTGCAAAAAAGCCCCTCAAATTTTCTATTTTTTATTTATTTCACCCTTAAAAATATGTTGGTTCATTCTCTGTTTGGGAAAACTCTGAAGTTGCATGGTAACTAGTTTTAGTGGTATATTCATTCACCAGAGTTCTTTAACCACACTAAGTTACCTTGAGCTCCCTTCTTGGCTTGGTTTGATGCTTAGGATTTTAGGTTCATATTGTGGCAAGATTGTCTTAATTTTCGATCTCTATCTTATGTTGTTGAATTGGCCATAAACAGATATGAAACTTTATTTTAGGCTGAATGATTATTTTGTTGCATGTCCTATTGGGACTTTTATATGCGATGATGACATCCATGGATCCTGCCAGGTTCTCACCGATTCTCCATTACCTATGGTCCAGCCCAAATGTTGCATAATGAGAGTGGAAGTTTTAAGCATGACATGAGCTTGTGTATTTAATTTGTTTTTTTCAAAGATTAGGATGGGGAAATGTTTTGTTAGATTATGTAATGTGTAATTAAGAACCTAGATGATTAAGAAAGTTGCTTCGAAGGTTACATGGGAAAGAGGCATATTGACTACAAAATTGATGATTGGCCGCATGTACTTGGTTTGAGTAAGATGATCACATGTTCTTAGATTAGTGAATTATAAACATTTTGTGTCCATTGCTTTGAATCTTTCTCATTAGTTGTGTAACCTTCTTTCATTCTTCTCTTTTATTCACAACGATCCATTGATTCGAATAGATTGTGTTTCTTGTTTCAGAATCTAGAGACTTCAAACTCTCCTATATTGTTAGCATTTGCTTACTGTGAGTTGACTCAAAACCATGATTTTGGACAATATTACTTGAAAGTCAATAATTTAAAGTTGGGTTTATTCCACTAGATCCTAACCATGCTTTAATGAAACGAAAAATTCACTTCTCCATTAAAAACAAAACACAACCAAAACACCAATAAAAAGTTTAAAAAATCATCATGTCATTCGTTTCAATCAAAATCATAATAATCACTAAAGTCTTCATCATCATCAACATCAACGCTAATACCAACGTTCTTCACCACTTCTTCTTCACCTTCAAGAGGCATCTTGTCTCTACATTATGGACACGTGGCATGAATATTCATGTTTATTTCATGTTTTATGGTGAGGATCAATTTTCCATTTATTGGATGATGTATTTGGAAAATGAGGAATAATCAACTATTTCAGAATGGAAAATAGTCAATGCCAAACATTAATACATATACCAATTTTGGATTCCAAATTTCCAATATTTGGAATGCATTAAAACTAAACCTTATCATAACAAAGACTTTGCCTTTCTCTTCAAACTTTTCTTCTAGCTATAGACAATGGACATGCGTTATATATGGACCTTATTACACCAAAAAGCAAGAGTGGGATTAGTCACTACGTGGGAAGAATATAACGCAGAGTGTCAAAGATTAATACTCATCCATACCACCGCTATTAATGCTGCGAATAAAAAGATTGGGATATAAAGATGTTGCTTCATGTGGAGACTCGAGCACCATGTACAAATTTACTTCACAAGCACAAGCAGCGATGTTGAAGACAGTACTAAGTTGCTACTTATTTGCAAGACATAATTAACTTAGCTCCCTCTTCATGTCATTTTGGTTTTATCTACATTCGAAGGGAAGCTAACAAGTTAGTAGATAAACTAGCAAAAAAAAAGAAAAAAAGAGTTCGAGTCAATTGTAGTACCTACATCGTAGTCTGGTTATATGAGCTTGTACTCTGTGTGTAATAAATTTGCCGACAAAAAACAAACAAAGTCAGATCTCTTTCCTCTACGTCACTTTACCAATTGTGATGCTAAAACATTATATTTTTGTGTGTTAAACTAAATATTTTGGATAATGTTTATTTCATAGAGATTGTAATTTTTTTTCTTAACATGTTCTGTTGATCGGAGTTGATCTAGCATTTATTTCATAGAGATTGTTTTTTTTTCTTTGACATTTTGGATACTGTTTGTTTCATAGAGATTTTCTTAAAAAGTTAAGTTATTAAAAAAAAAACACGATGTGAAGTTTTATATGAAGTGTTTTTTTTTTTTTTTAACACAATTAGAACATACTATTTTCTAACATACGTTACAAATGACGATCATATATTCATGACGAGTGAAATTAATTTCATAAATCATTTGAAAATACATCGAATGGATTCACAAATGACTCCAGAACAAACATTTTTATCTGCACCATAATGATTCATGATGAATGGTTATTTTTACACTATGTTTACGGTAGACAATTTATACACGAGATTACGATAAAACGTTAACGGAGTGAGTGTTTTAGGAGGTAATTCTGAGAGTTTCTTTTTGTACTCGAAAAAGAGTAGCTTTGTATTGAGGATGAGACTCAAACACGTATGCTGTGGGGTCAAGCTTAAATTTCTACCATTCATATGTCGACTATAACAACTCATAAGCATATTTTATAAATTTCATTACACAATTTCCTTGATTGACAGATATATGGAATTTATGTTTAAATTTATTAAATTTTCGTTATGTTTTGAACAAATATAATACACATTACTTTACAATTATTTGATATGTATAATATCACAAGATACGATCCCATGAATTTTCTAATATATATACACATAAATTATAGAGTGAACGTCAAATCATTACATGAAATATAACTATATTTAAAACCCAACTCGATGGTCTTTGTCAATATCTCCCCATGCAACAAAATACGTACATCCCTCGTGCTTTCTATTTTTGTATTTTTGTTCCTCATGTGAATTACATATCCACTAGTATTTTCTTTTAATTATTCGCTTTTACTTTTTTTTTTCTGTAAATGAAAAAAAAAAAAGAAATTAAAATACAAGCAAATCCAGATTCACTTGTCAGCTCAATCCTAACTTGTCTTTGAAAATGTGTGTTCTAAAACTTGTCAGCGTATTACTCCTTTTTAAATTAGATATCAATATCGTTACAGATCTTAAATTTTGTTTTAGATTAAGTGTCATTTTATATTTCAATGTGGATTTTTAACAAATTTTAAGTTTTATTCTTACTGTTTAAATGTATTAACCAACGAAAAAATGATACAGTATATTAATGAGTGATAAAAATAAAAATTTAGTTGTTTTCTTAATAGGTGTGAAAAACTCTTACACAACATCTAATTTGAAACAGAAGGAGTATTAGTTATGTGAAACAATACTTTAATTTGAAAGAATTAAAAAAAAAACACATTTACTTGTCTCATGTAAACAATACATTTATTTCAAACTTAATTTTATTGAAACGATCGTCATTTGTTAATCTTATGATGGAATAATAAGTTTATACAAATGTATTATTTTATTTCAAACTTACGAACATGTTAGTCAAACTTTTTGGTTTAAGAGAGCCCTTTAACAAAAATAAAATTACAAACTTTTGGTTTTAAGAGCAAAATATTGTGGGAGTAGGACATGAATTTGCTAGTTAGGCCGGTGCATAGAATATGGTGTTAATGGACTTAATTAAATATCGTCTAAGAGAAGAAGTTAGGAGATGCATTAAGTATTGTGTAATGCTGTTTAAATCGGTTATCCTGTTTAATTTCGTACGTGCAGGTTTAGTTGTTAATTTTAGTCGTTTATAAATCTCCTATATATTATTTTGGAGAATACATTTATAAATAAACATTAAAAAATATAAATATTTACATCACATTATATCAAAGAACAAATTTTAATATCCTGATTTTATAATTTCTGTTTTTTGTTTTTAAAATTAATCAAAATCTTTCTAAAAAAAAAGATATTATAATCGATAATGTTAATAAACATGTAAATATTGTCAAAGATTTTATTTTGCAAAACCTAAAACCTACGTTACATGTTTATCTTAAAGAAAAAACCAAAATAAAATCTAAAACACACGATTTTAAATTAACCACTAATAAGAAAAACTAGATTACGATTTTGTTCATTTATTGATTTATAAATCACGAGTATAAACCTTATATGTCATCTAAGCGTGTATAAGATATCAGAATAAATATAAATATAAATTTATAATTCTTAATTTTAAAAGATATATTATCGTATGCTGTAGCATAGGACTAATTCTAGTTGTAGTGTTTAAAAGCTAAACTTTGTACGTAAATTAAACTCCAATATTTTTATCCAAATAAATATATATATATCAGTTCACACACAACTGGCCAATAACTCAAAGTGGAACCCTCTCACATTGATCAGATCAGAACACTTATGCTTCAGAAAAAAAACAGCTATCAAACATTTATTGTTTCTCTATTTATACCCTAATTCTACATATCCACACACACAAGCAAGAAAAATAAAAAAATAAAAAGGAAAAATAAAGCCACCACCAAAAGTAAAATGAAAAAATGGTGACATTAACATCATCTTCTTCAACTCCAAAGACATCTTTTGATTTCATGAAGAATAACAACAGTCACAGTCTCTATGTTCCTTTCTCTTCTTCTCCTCCTTCTTCTTCTTCTTCTTCTTACATGAGCATCAAGGAAGATGCTGTTGTCACAACCAAGAAGCTCATGGAACCCAGCAAAACCCTAAGCGTGAGCATCAATCCAAAAAAAGAGGAGCTTGGCAATGAGACGAAAATTGTGAAGAAAGCTTCTGAAGATCCAGAGATTGGTATATTTGGAGCTGAGAAGTACTTCAATGGAGACATGGATTCAGACCAAGGTTCTAGTGTTCTGTCTCTGTCTCTGACAAACCCAGAAGTTGAGAGAACCATCATCGATTCGAAGCAGGGCGCGAAGAAATCTACTGGAACTCCGAGTGTCCGGTCTGAATCAAGCTGGAATAGTCAGAGCGTGTTGCTTCAGAACAAATTAGTGAATAGCTGCAACAGTTCCTTGCAGGAGAAGAAGAACAATAGTGGTCAGATTCAAAAGGTGAGCAATAATAAGAAGAGTTTTCTCGCAAATTTGGGGTGTAAATGTGCCTGTTCTGATGGGAATGCAGTAGATGTCGACGAGAAAATCTCGGTGAAGAGAAGCTCTGATCCGAAGAGTTCTTCTGCGAATATGAACTCAGACCTGATCAGGATTCAGAAGCAAGAAGAGTTATCGCAGAGGAAGTCACTTGAAGTTTTTGGATCTCCTGTAAATATTGAGAAGAAGAGGATTGTTGTTCAACAGAAACTCACATTGCGTCCATGGGAATCAAGAACAGAGGAGGAAGACAAAAAGAGTGAAGGGAGTGATACAAGTGCGGATCTTTTCGAGATAGAGAGTCTTACAGGGAAACCAAAACCTTTTCTTACAAGGCAAGGAAGTGATCCGGCTTCACCTACGTGTTATGCTCCAAGTGAAGTAAGCGTAGAGTGGAGCATAGTGACAGCAAGTGCAGCAGATTTCTCTGTTATGTCGGAATGTGCAACAAGTCCTGTAAGAAGAAATAATCGATCTTCTCAGATTCCTCGAATCCCTATTACCGCTAAATCAGCACCGCAGAGACGGAATTCGAGTAGCAGCGGAGGCAGTGGTTTCTTGTTGAGCTGCAAGAGTCATAAATCTGTTAGGGTTTCTGGTGATTCAGACAGAAGAAGCAGCATGAACAAGACACAACCGAGTTATGTTCCAAGATTCCCAATGGAGACTACTAAACCTAAGAGTTTCGAAACACGAAGAAGGATCAGCAACAGCTCGATTTCTCACACACAGTCATCTTTTCTGTATAGTCAGTGACTGCATAACAATAAAGAAACGATTTCAATCTCTTATCTCTCTTTATCTGTAATGTCTACTGAGTGAGACATTTGTAAACTTACTTAATGTCATGTTGAGTTCTTGATCACAATGTCATCTTCCACGCGAAAATCAAATTGATTTAAAAGGGTTTCTTAGAGACCTCTTGCACCCAAGATAAACTTACTCAAAGAGTGACAAATGATTAGAGAGTGAATATAACAGTTTGCTCAGTCAAAAACACAGATCTGAAATTCTACAAAATGCGTAGACAAAATCCAAAAATTGCCCCCACCTAGTTTTGCTTTTTTTTTTTGGATTTAGTCTCACGAGAGAGATACCGGTTTTGTCTTAGCTTCAAAGGGTTAAATCAAACGTACAAGAGTTTGACACAAAGAGCTATTAATGAGGAAACTTAAATAAATGAAAGTGTCATTTTACCTAACATATCTAAGATCTGGTCCTGAAACTCATCTCAAGGCCATGTGTTTCCGTTGAAAATATGAAGTGATGTGAGAGAGAAGAACCAAAGTGCTTGCTTAGACAATAAATGTAATGAAGATGTATGTCTCTGTAGCCTACTCATAAGGGAAAAGATTGTATTTACCCCCAAATGATCTTATCCAGTCTATTGAACCTTCTCTGTAAGTCAATTCAAAAAGGGCTAATTACATTTCAAGAAATGAAACCAAGATGATGATCTCAGACATCAAAGCTAATACAGCATAGGTTTTAGAAACCAAGAATATATACAGATCTTAAAGATAAGTATTGTATCCTTCTCAAAAAGATATGGGGGTATAATTGAGCCATTACTTATTTTCCTATAAAATATTAAATTAAAATCAAGTCATCTAACTACTCAGTTTCCATATGTGGAGGAGAGAAGAACAACAAAAGCAAGAAGAACTATGTGTTAAGAAGGCAAATCAAAATCACTCATCCTGGTAGGCCGTGATTTAAAGCATCCGCTTACTCTTTTCTCAAGTAAATAAGGCAAGTAGGTATCCGATCCCACATGAGAAAGAATGGCTGAGAGAAGTTCTTATTTCTTACCATAGAGTTTGCGGTGAAACATTCACTGCCTTGATGTGAAAGTGGTTCCTAAGGAACCAGCTTCTGATGCATTAACCTGAATGATACAGAAAACCCCAAATGTACATAGGCTGAGGAACTGACAATGTTTATAGAAACTACTATCTGATATTTTCGCAACAAAAACAATACAACAAAACTTAGATTTTTTTTTTAGTTTCTTTAGCTATGTGTTGGTTCTTAAGCTCTTCAAAGAGAGAAGGAAATAATGATCATATGAGAACATAATAGAACTTCAAAGTCAAAGCACCCCTAATGTATCATTAGATCAGTAACGCCTAATGATACAATTTACTGGTTAATGATTATAATTAAGTTTGACAATGTTTGTTTATGCAATGATTAATTAATAAAAAGATTAGACTATATGAATGGCGGGTTGAGCCGGGCCCGTGCAGTAGTGCAACGCATGGGCGACTCGCGAAAGCCCAGATAGCAAGCTATCTTAACGGGCTTTCTCCCTTGAAAAATAGAGTTAATATCGTGTGGGCCGATGGCCCACATATCAGATATTAAACTGATAAGAACAGATACTACACTTGATCTTAGCCAAAAGGCCGAGAAAGGTATGAATTATTCGGTTCATTGAGCTTCCGTTTTATACACCAATACCAAGAGTGAGCGATTCATAGTTGAGCGATGTGGGATATAACACCAAACCTTTTATTTAGCCGTCGGACAAATTAATCAACAATTTGGACATTATTATTATTAAGTAAATAACACTGTAATAAAAGGAAACAAAGAAGAACAATAAATAAATACAGTTTCTAAATCGCCACCAGGTTTGTTTCCATGGTGAGCTAGAGATCTTCGCATCAGGTAAGAGTTTTTGTTGTTTCCTTTCTCGAATCTGGTGTTTTATCGGTTCTTGATTCTCGGGAAAATTTCATGAATTCGTGTGAAAGATTCTTCCATATCTGCATCTTGGATTTGTCTTTGTTTCATTTTCTTCTGCTAGATTTTCGTTGTAATTTTGAATTATAAATGATGCTTGAATCATCCCTAAGCTTCTCAGATATATAAAAATCTTGACTTGGTCTGAATTTTGCAGTGTTCGGGAATAGATAATGTTACCGGAGAGAAGAAGTACGGTTGTTTCTTCTTCTTCTTATCTGAATCCATCTGGTTACAATGATAATTCTTTTTTACTTCTTCGAAGAGGCAAAAAGTTTGGTCGGATTGTGAAATTGAAGCCTTCACATATCTTCTTGTTCTTCGTGTCACTCTTTTTCTTCTCTTGCATATTCTCTGGCCATAAACTACTCTTTCATGGTAAGCTTTGAATTGAGAACTGTTTTTCTCTTTTTGTTTTCTCAATTTTGGAGATTAATTAAACACTCTTGGATTTGGTGTAGGTTCTGAGTTCTTACCTCATTTTGAGCAGAACCGTAAGCTTACTTTGTCTTAGTTCTGGTATTTGTGTAAAAAGCTACTGCAAAAGCTATTGTTATTAACTGGATTTTGAATCAAATGCAGCTTACATGAAAAGTCATATGTTGGTTTCATCGGAGATTAATATAGGATTAAACAAATCCAACATCGAAAAACCACCCGGAAGCAAGAAGAGAAACAAGCGTATGGATTGTTTAATCTCTAGTAATTTTTAATCAATGCTAGTGTTGTTTTATAGATGATCTAAGGTACCATTTTGTTTGTAATTGCAGATTTGCCTTGTGAAGTTGCACTTGCCGAATCTGTTGATCACATACTTGAGCCTCAGGATTATTTAAATTTTACACGGTTTTCGTTAGGCTTTGTAGAGACTGAGACATATAATACGCCTAGGTTTGGAGGTCATCAAACACTCAAGGAAAGAGAGAGATCTTACTCTGCGATCAATCAGACAATTCACTGTGGTTTTGTCAAAGGGACTAATGGAATTCATCAAGGTGCTAGATTTGATTTGAGTGAAAAGGATAGGGCGTACATGAAGAACTGTCTAGTCTCTGTGTCTTCTTGCATTTTTGGAAGCTCTGATTTTCTAAGGAGACCTGCAAGCAAAAAGGTTTCAACTTTATCCCTTAGTAGATATTAGCTTATGCATTAGATTACTATCTATATCGCGAGAATGCATTAAGACTTTATGTGAGCCTCATCATGATGCGGAGCTCTCATTTTGCTTGTTTGTTTCTTCAGATCAGTGAATTCTCGAAGAGAAATGTTTGTTTTGTGATGTTTGTTGATGAGCAAACACTATCGAAAATTGCTAGTGAAGGGCATGTTCCTGACAAGCAAGGATTTGTTGGTTTGTGGAAAACTGTAGTTGTGAGCAATTTGCCTTATACCGATATGCGAAAGAGTGGAAAGGTTCCAAAATTTCTGTCACACCGCCTTTTTCCTTCTTCTAGGTGAGGTTAGTTGGCTAGTACTCAAGCTCTTATATTTGAATCAGTGCCTCAAATGTCTTATACTTATCCTCATTTCTTGTTTCAGGTATTCGATTTGGATAGACAGTAAGATGCGACTCACTACAGATCCTATGCTGATAATTGACTTCTTTTTATGGAGAACAAAATCAGAATTCGCAATCTCGAACCATTATGACCGGCATTGTGTTTGGGATGAAGTGTTACAGAACAAACGGCTGAACAAATACAACCACTCGGCCATCGACGAACAGTTTATGTTCTACCGATCAGATGGACTCAAGAAATTTGACCCTTCAGATCCTAATCCTCCCCTTCCAAGTTGTAAGTAATCAATCAATCATTAACTTCGCTCTCATCATACGCATTTACTCTTTTTGTTTGTTGATTTTTTTGAGTGTTATGTCTTGTTGTGTTAGATGTACCTGAAGGTTCTTTTATTGTAAGGGCTCATACACCAATGTCAAACCTCTTCACGTGCCTTTGGTTCAATGAAGTTGATCGGTTTACCTCACGAGATCAGTTGAGTTTTGCATACACATACCTTAAACTTCAGAGACTAAATCCAGATAGACCCTTACGCCTAAACATGTTCAAGGTAAAAAAAAAAAAAAGGGCATATTAGAGATTGATCGTCGGTCTCATTTTATGTGTACATAATCATTAAGGAGTCATAGATCATAAAAATGTTGTATTGATCAACTTGGTTTTCATTTCAGGACTGTGAGCGTCGAGCATTAACTAAGCTTTTCCATCATCGCGTAGATTCATCGTCTCCTTCACCTCCTGCTTGATTGATTAAGTAGTTTTCTACAATTTTTGTACTTTTCTCCTCATTCTACTTCTAGTCTAACTTTGAAGGAGATGAAAGATGGAAGAGGAACCTAATTGACATTGTGTATGAGCCAAGATAGAATCTTAGTAAGTTTACAACACAATTCACTGCGGATATACCAAAAGAGACATAACTGAACCAGTTGCTGCGTAAGGTTAAGAAGACGCAACAACTAGAGATTTGTCTGAACTGCCCAATGACAAAACTAAAGGTTTAAAACATTTGAGGTTACTGTTCTTGGCCGATAAGAGAACCAGAAGTTGGTGAATGTAACTGGGATCTCTTTGTTCCTCAAGTTATGCTGTTTATGTTTATAATCACATCAGTTTCGTTTATGGGTTTGAATAGTTTAACAAGTTCACCTAATACTTCTCTCCTATCTCTTTGTGATTTGCGTTGGTAATATTAGTATTCAACGCTTCTATCTTATCGGTCAAAGCAGCCAAGGTTGTTGGCAAGTTCTGCGGTAAAACCTTGAAAGCTTCTAGGTTAACAATTAGTTTAGAAGCAGCTGTACAGACAAGTAAGGACAGAAGACACTACTATTATGTTATACACTTAGCAAATAAACACATAAAAAGAACACGTATTAAAAAAATACACTTCCATGCTAAAAAAAGGAGTGACAAGTTAAATATAATCTGTAAAGTTAATTTACTGTACAAGAAAGGATATTATATATTAAAAATAAAATTTAAACTTAAATTTTTACAAAGAAAGAAATTTAAATGACTTACTTTATTAATTCCGTCCCACGGCTTCTACCCATGTATAATTCGACAAGGAACTACAGGTTATTAGTTAGTCACATTACCCGATCGATGTTTCTGTAATAAACAACACAAGTGGTTGCATACCATTTGACAAAGAAAAACTAATAGCATACTTTATTTTAGTATTTCTATTTTGCATGAAAATGAAAATTTTTAAAATTTAAAACTAACATATACCAGAATTTTTATATTTTATATATTAAAATTTGTAAATCCAATTGAACAAGTAAACGAGAAAGACACTCCAAAGTTAAGATGGAAAAAACGAACTATATTAGAATATAATTCGACAAGTTTTTTTTTTCTTCTTAAAAAGACAAATTTTCTTTGAAAGAAGGAAATTTCATAACAACAACAAAAAATGGGGAAAAAAAAATATGCAAAAAAATGGGAGCTTTGAGAATTTCCCAAAAAAAAAAAATCAATTTAGGACTGAGATTTGTTAGTTATACCTAATAATCAATTTAGCTATAATTTCTTAAAAGGAAGAAATTTTCATAATGACAGCAAAAAAAATGGAAAAACAAATTAATTATTATTGCAAAATTATACCCATTCATGCTCACCCAAGCCCTATATATAAATCAAATCAAGTGAAACCTACAAAAACCTAACGTAGCTTATTGGATCAGAAGTTCTACTAAGGAGTTCAAGAGTCTTGTGGTTGTCGGGGAATATGGTGTTGGGAAGACAACATTATGCAAGATGATCTTTAATGATGATGATGTGAAGAGTGTTTATGCCCCGAGGATCTGCGTTTCTATGCCTAGCAATGAATCTAAGGAGGGACTTAATGGAAAGATATGTGTGTTGAAGAAGATCTTGAAGGGTCTCGGAGTTGAAGATTCGATCCTCGAAACTATCTGTACAGATGCAAAACAAGAAGCTAAGGACAATCAGGACGCTGCAACCAATCAGCAAGCTGGAGAAATTGATAGAGAGACGGCGAAAGAGAAGGAGCTCTCTGCTCTGCTTTATGCACTTCACTTGAATCTGAGGTGGAAGAAGTATCTGATTGTGTTTGATATCGAGAAGAGGACAATTGGAACGAAATTCTTCAGGACGATGAGGTGAAACTGAAGAAGGAGAAAAAATGGGGAAAGTATCTTTCAGATGGATTCCCTAAAGGATCTGGTGGAAGAGTCATATACACGACCAGGAATGAGAAAGAGACTCTGGCAAAGAAGCTAGTTGCAGAGGAACAGGAGATACATCGTCTTTGGCCTCTGACTGACACTGGGAGTGTCTGGAACATATATAAAGAAGCGCTCGAAAATAATGGGGAAACGCCTCCAAGGAATGACAAGAAATGCATAGATGAGCTGATGAACAAGTCTCGTGGTCTTCCTTTAGCTGCTAGACTGTTGGCCATGCTTCTTACCGTGTTTCTTGACGATGAAAAAACTGACCAGTACGGTTCTACACATGGAACTACCGAACCAGATAGCAACCCCACACCAGAAGAGAATATAACTATTTCACCTCAGCAGGCTTGAGAAGATTGAAGAGCCCTTTTCCATTGTGTTTTTTCTTTATATGCTTTTGTTTTTCATGATGTATTATTTGTGTTTCTCTGGTTTGATGATGTCTTTTTTTTCTTTTACTTTTTTCTGTTGTATCAATAATCTAGAATCTCCAATTAGAGTTTTCATTGCCCCACTATGTTTCTTTAGTTTAGTGTCTGAAAATGTTGCTCTTTTAGCTGAAGACACCAGAACGAGATAGTTCCTTGTGTACCTTCTCTTGTATCTGCAGTTTATCAGAGTTGCAAAGCAAACACTCCAGACTCCTTTATTCAAATGTTCACAAACAACAACACTTGAAAGCATACCAGCAAGACATCAATGGGAAATGAGGAAGCAAAGACACAACAATAACAACTACTACAAACAACAACAACAAAGACAAGGAAAAGGAATGAAACGGCGGAAGAAAACTTGGGAAAACAGAGGAACTCTCAGTTCAGAGTTGCTTAGACCTAATCTTTCTTTCGCCAGATTCCGATGCCATCGGTGGGGCAGAAGCTAACTTGAGGGCACTGATACTTATCCAAGAATTCCAGCTTTGGAAGTACAGTTCCTTTAGCTCCCTCCACTCCACTTTTAGCCTGGGAAGAAATTTCAGACGTAAAACCTTGACTTTGCATTCCGTTGGCTCCTTAGGTGGTGACTTTCCAAATCCAGTAAGTTTGGTTCCTCCTTTGATGTAGAGTTTTTCCAGATCACGAAGCTTATTGGGTTGAAGCCATTGGGGAAGATCCGGATCAGGAAAACACTGCAGGTCCAGTTTCTTCAACTTCTCGGGAAGTTGATCTGGTTCCTCCTTTGGACTTCTTCGCTGATTAATACCTCCCCACGCCACTTTCAACTTTTCCAGACTCTTGAATTTCTTAATATCCAGGAACAGTTTCGATACTTCGACCTCTTTGTTTATTGAAATACTTAGCTTTCTCAGATTCTTCAAGTGCTTCAGCTCAGCCAGCGTGCAGACCGTCTGATAGGATCCAAGGCCCTACCTCTCACTCAAGATGATAAAGCTCTCACCTTTCTCTCTGTTTCTCTCTGTTTTGGTTCTCAAATGTAACAGTGAATGCTTGTAAAAGACTGAGTTTTTATAAATAAAGAGAATGGCGATTTACAGAGAACTTATTCAAGATTACAGGAAATAGCAAAAGAGAAATCTTGGTGTTTTGCTCCCCAAAACACAAAGCCTCTAGCACTTAAGCTAGCCTACAATCTCCACCCAAAAAACTGACTGCTCTCCTCCACTCTATTCCCTTTTTAAACCTCTGTGATACCCTAGGTGCCTCGGGGATTTGAGCCGCTTGCAATATCACCCTTCTTGTCGTTGAGTGCCACCTCACTGTCATTGTGTATCTGAACCTTTGTAGCTGACTCACTCTTGTCCTTACGTGCCAGCTCTTCTTTTTCAATTGCAAAAGGAACAATTGCTGTTAAATTACTCTTTTGCGCCTCCTTCCCACTTACAGCCTCTTTGCTCTTGGTCTTCTTTCTGTAATACACTTGCAGGGGCCTATCACCGTCTCCTCATCAGTAGCATCACTGACCACAAAGCCCTTGAGAACCTCCAAGTTATCAAGCCACGACAGCCTCTTGGGCATGCGATCTATCATGTAGCAATCTGTAATGTCCAAGTAGGTAAGCGCCTTGAGTGAATCTATCTTGTCTGGAAGTTTCTCCAGATTATAGCAAGCTCTGAGGTCCAAGATAATCAGATCACGAAGCTTACTGACAGCATCGTCAAGTCTTTCAATTCTTGAGATCCCTTGAAAACTCAGAAGCTTGAGTTTAGTCATATGCTTCAAGTATTTCATAAGCTCTGGATTCTCTACCTCAATGTGGAGCTTGGCGGTTCTCTCCCGCCTTCCCAAATAAAATACTTTGAGCGCCTTATACGTAGTTTTTGATAAAGCACCAAACTTCTTCTTCACTGATGATTGATCCTCAGAGAACCACTTGAATGTGAAATCTGGGAACCTCTGTTTTGGTGCAACAATAGAGAAGTGGATCCAGAAGGCGAGGAGTGCTATGCTTGCTATATCCAAACCATAGGTACAGACTATTATTTCTGTGTCAAGTGTGATCAAAGGTTCCACAAAGAATGCGTCGAGTCTCCCCTTGAGATTTTTAATCATCCTTCCCACAAAGTTAAACATTCTCTCCAACTCTACTTCTCTTTAAATAGATCCGATGACCACTGCATCTACTGTAGAAAAAGTGCAGAGTTTATGATTTATTATTGTGCTGATTGCGACATTCATATGCATACCCTTTGTGCTCAGAAGAAAATACCCATTTTTATAGACCAACCAAAAAGACATGACCATACCCTCACCCTTTTCCCTAGACAAGCTTCTTTAACCTGCAATATCTGTGGTTTGGTAAATAAACTTTATCTCACCTACGTCTGTCGTTCTATATGTGATTTCGTAGCCCATAGTGATTGTATCAATATCCCACAAACCATAAGAATATCTCGTCATTCCCACCGTGTCTCTTTTACTTCTTCTCTTCCATTAGGAGAATGGTCTTCTTGTGGAGTTTGCCGCAAGGAGATTGACAGTGATTATAGTGCATACACTTGCAATAAGTGTAGTGGCTACGCTGTTCACACAAGATGTGCATTGCGTAAGGATATATCGGATGGCATTGAACTCGAAGGAGAACCAGAAGATGAAGATGTTGAGCCTCCGTTCGAAAAAAAAGCTGATGGAAAAATACTTCACTTCTCTCATGGTTCTCATCTGGAATTTAAGACCTATAATGGAGTTTACGACCCCAACAAGTTTTGTCAAGCGTGTGTCCTTCCAATCTACGAGAATAATTTTTATGTATGTGTGGAATGTGACTTCATCCTACACGAAAGATGTGCAGATGCTCCGCGCAAGAAGTATCATCCATTACATCCCCATCCACTTAACCAAATTGTTGCTGTTGGGGAGGAAACCGGATTCACCTGTTATGCATGTGATCGCATAAGTACTATTTTCAGATATGGGTGTGCCAACCAGGAATGTAAATGCAATCTAGATGTAGTGTGTGCTTCGGTTTCCGAGCCGTTTGATTATCAAGGCCATCAACACCCCTTATATCTAGCTTTGGACCCCAAAGAAAAGCCAATCTGCTACATTTGCAAGTCAACGGAAATCCCGGAGACATTGAAGTACATCGAGTCAACGCCGAAGGTATTGAACTGCATTGAATGCGATTTTATTATATGTTTTAAGTGCGCGACCTTACCATACAAGGTAAGGTACAAGCATGATGAGCATTACCTCACATTTTGTCGTGGAGATGAGGCAAGTGGCTCAGATTGGTGTGAATTATGCGAGGGAAAATTAGCAATTGGAGGAAAAGAAGGGTTCTATAAGTGCAATGACTGCTGTACCACGCTTCATATTAGTTGCTTATTTGGCCCAGATCCATATTTTAAACCCAGACAAACTGTCACACCGGTGGTTTTCCAACGCAACAGTTCTGCAACTCGGCCAATTTGCAGTAAATGCAATATCCGTTGTCCGTATCCAATATAGCTGGAAATCAGACAGGAAATGTCTTCTACTTTTCTATGTAGAGCTTTTCACCATGAATAGGTCGACAACCATTGAGTTATCCCTATTCTTTTACAATTTTAATTGTAACTAAGTGTACAACTGCAACACTTTTTTTTTAATATTTATTTTTGGTTTCTGTTGTATTTTTTTATTTATTTAGGTTGGTTCTTGTTTGTGTGCGTTTGATTTAATGTTTAATCAAATAAAGCATTTAACTTTATGTAAAAAGATGTCGTGAAATTCTTTTGTAGGTTACGTCAAAGTCGAGCTATAAATATCCTATAAAATATTGTTCAAGAATCAATATTACTATAAATTTCTTTTATTAGTCAACTATACGGAAAGAAAATTGCCTTGAATCTGAGATTATAGGTTAAAAAAAAATTATAAACAAAACAATTTAGTACATGAGAATGCAAGGGAAAGGAATTTCAGTTAATTAAACTGACTAGTGTTTGTTTGAGCAAAAAAAATTCTCAGAATCGTTCCTATTATATAGAAAAAAAATGATATGGCCTTAAAAAGTGCAAGAACTTGAAGATAATTTTAACAAACATTGTGACACGATTTGAAATGATTTTCATGAACTCTTCTAGTCTTCTACCGACGCTTCAAAGTAGTGAGACTGCCAGTTTCTTCTTTGAAAGGCTGAGTCGACACATCCGATAAAGCCGGGAGCCTAGAAACACTTCCTTTCCCTTTTCTCGCATTTGGACCGATCACTTCGATCATGTATCTCCACCCATCAATCGGTCTTCTCCTACTGAATATGTGTTGCTTTATAAAACTCGCTATCTGCACATCAATCGAATTTCAAGAACATGATGAAGAAATCTAGATAGTCTCAAGCTTTTGAATGGTTCTATTGCAAGAGATCAGACTTATATGAGAATAGATTTGATGTATAGACCAATGGGATCATTTGTATGAAGATTTGAGTGGTACCTGAAATTTGCAGAAGGCAATCCGGCGATCAAATTCTTGAAGAAGAATGTCTTCTTCTCTTTGTGACATTTCCCAGAGATTTCCATCTTGCTCTTTTGCTGTTGATTCCCAACCATCAGGCTTGTTCTTCAACTCAGATCCACTCGAAACCTCCAATTTGTCAAAATCATGGTCTACCGAGTCGAAAATTCTGAATGTTTTAACCATCAAAAGATCAAAATCACCAACAATCACACCAATCTTCAAGAGACCATCTTATATAAACATAACAAAGCATGCGAAGATAATTAAAACACCAAGATATCCCATAGCAATCTCTCTAACGTTTATTGTGAAACTCAAATGCACTGAATGAACATGCGTGAGAAATTGTACACAAAAATCACAATCTTGTTCAGGGCTTAGCTAAAACGTAAATCACAAATCTTCAAACATAAGCATGTAAGTGAAGACTTCAATCAAAATCACCCGAATTCCCCATAGAAATCTCTCTAACCTTTACTGTGAGACTCAATACACTAAATGAACATGCTTGAAAGAATGTAAACAAGCAAACCACAAATCCTTTTCAGGGATTTAGCTAAAATGTTAAACACGGATCTTCAAACATAAGCATGTAAGTGAAAGCTTCAATCAAATCACCAAAATCATCCTCAGGGCAATTTCTACATGTTCAATCTCAAACAAATCACAGAGCTAGTGAAGTGAAATTAACACAAGACTGATCCAACAAAAAAACCCTAAATTGAAAATTGAAATTAGGGCAGAAACAGAATCATTACTCTGAGCAACTATCAAGAAGCCTATCAATATCATCAGCTCCACCACCAGATCCTGAATCACCCAATTTAGCTTCTTCCAATTTCTCAATCTCTTTAACCCACAAAGAAGCATGAACTCTTTGCTTCTTCAGTCTATAATCCTTCTTCATCGTCTCCAAACTATAAAGCGATTCTCCATCAATCTCTTTCTTCTCTTCTTTCTTCTCCACTTTCCCACTCTTCCCTCTCCTCTCACTCCAATGCTCATTCATATCCTCAACGAACGCCTTTGCTTCCACATCGATTTCTTCAATCGTCGTCGTTGATTCTTTCGAATCGAAGTTCACATCTGTTTCCCATGGAGCTCTGCTCTTATCTGTGAGATCATCTGGTAACCAAGCTGATTCCCAAGCGTCGTTCCATTTGTCTTCATCGTTTCGAGATTTTGACGACATCAAATTGACGAGATTCGAACGGGAATGTGAAATTCTTGAAGAAATTTGATTTCTAGTTGTTCTTGTGATCAATCCTACTACCCGATGAAGAGAGTTCATCTTCTCTTCTCAGTTACGAAAATGGAAGCTCTTCTACAGAACGATAAAAATGGTGTTCGATGTGTAAAATCAGAAACTTTAAAGTTTAAACCCTGCGAGGTTTAAGAGAAAATGGGCCTTACATCATGGGCCCAATTTAATAGTTGCGCTTTGCTTAAAACACCATTTACTTTTGCAGAATTTTGACTATATATTCTTTCTGCAAATCTTGATATTCCTATAAAGATCTATATGTGAATGATGTATGATTGTTAGTATTTATATTTGGCTATGAGATTTTACATGTCTAAAATTCGAGCATAACTTATGCGAGTGATATTGTTGTGATCTAATTTCGATTCAAACTGAGTAGTGTGAACGAGTGAATTGTAGACGATTATAAAAAAAGTTTAGATATTTATTAAAAATTATCAAATAATTGTATCTATCTGTATCCGAATGACCAAAATTATTGGCGGAGAGCATAAGAAACAGTACATAAATAACACGTAAAAACTAAAAAGGGCATTATAATTAAGAAATTTTAACTAGAATAGATCACTTTAATCAATTTTTTTTTTTTGCGTTGTTCTAATTGATAATACACTAGCTTAGATTGGAATATGTTTTCTACACCAAAATTACGAAAATCTAAATAGCCTAAAAGCTAAAGAACCGAAACGGAGAGTCCAAAAACATTGTTAACAAACAGGTAACTTGTAAGCAACAGATCGAGATATCTTAAAGGACACATCAATAAAGACATAGCCTTTGGCATTTGCCCCTCCTTAGTCCTTACCCCAACAAAAAACAAAAGTGACACTTTTTTTTTTTTGGTCGTCATAAAAATGACAAACACTTAGAACCAACGTTGTAAAGTGAATCTAACGATTCGACCTGTAAAAAAAAAAGGAAAGGTATAGCAAAACAGAAATATAAAGAGAAAAAAGCTCAAAAGCAAAACTATGAACAAAGACCAAAAGATGGCTAGATTATTAGAAAACATATTTGATTAAAACACATACAACACTGTTAACCAGATCTGACAAACTCTAAAAGCTTCAACTTTTAACGAACTTATTATAACCTGTTTCAGTTTTTTTTTTTTTTTTGGAATCTCCTTGGAACTTTTTCTGGTCTCTAACAATACAGAGATGATTGTATTCAAATTGAAAAATTTGTAAGAAAAGAAAATAAGAAAGAAGAAGAATAAGAAGCATAAAGGTTGGAGCTTGGGACCTTCAATGGAGTCTTTTGACTTGTGAGCTAACCCATCAACAAGAATCTGGAGGGTATTCAAATGGAGAGTATTATAATTGTGTGTCGTTTCAGCAACCCATCACCGCGCAATTGTACACGAAATTAGGAGAGTGTTTCAATATGGGCGCTATCACCGGTTGGATATCTCTTCTACCCATCACCAAGTCCCTCTCTCCACTCAAATCTCGGTACATTGCTCTTCCCTTCTGATGATCTAGAGAGTAGGGTAATTGATGATGGAAAACTGTGGCCTTGGATCATTTGGAGACTTTGGAAATCTAGGAATGAAAATCTTTTCCAGGGTTTGACTCGTGAAGCTAATACAATAGTTGACTACTCGACTGTTGATGCTTCTGATTGGATAAAACATCAAGGAGCACCTGTGCAAGACGCTCCCAGGCAAGCAGGATCTGTCTGCAACAAGTGGTCACCTCCGGGCTTAAATACATTAAAGTATAATGTGGATGCAGGTTGGTCCACCAATAAGGAGATATGTGGCACAGGTTGGATTCTAAGGAATAATCAAGGGAAGTTAGTCTGTTTTGACACCAAAACTTACCCGCAATTGCACTCATCCTTGGAGGCTGAAGCAGCGGCAATGGCGTGGGCAGTGAAGTGTGTTGTCAACTTAGGCTACTCAAGAGTGATTTTTGAGAGTGACTCCAAGACATTAGTAGAAGCATTCAGGACTGAAGGAGAATGGCCCCGATTACGTACGTTCACGGTTCACCTCTGAAATTTTAGGCATATCAGCGCCACATCCTATTCAGTTCAATCATGTCGGCAGAGCAGCCAACAAGGCTGGCGATCTCTTGGCACATGAGGCAAGTATGTCTCCGGTTAATGAGGCATCAATTGAATTTGTGGCTAAAAGTAGTTTAAGTGTTGTAATTCATTTTGATTCAAACATTGTTCTTAGTTAAATATGAATGTGTTTGTTGGAAAAAAAAAAAAAACAACAAAAAAGCAATGTCTAATGTGGTCGACCAGAGTATACTATAAAAATTAGGAGTACACAAAAATTAGGAGAATGTTTGAAACGGAAAAATTAAAATAATATAAAAATACTGTTAAGACTTGGAAGAAAGAAAAAGAAAAAAAGACTTTCTGAAACAGAGTATACTAAAATATCAACCAATCTTATCTGTATTTTAATTTTCCAACTTTAGCTTAGCTGTGTTTGTTTTGTTCAATCAACTTAGCTGTATATAATGTCAAAAACAATGACTTTCAACGTTAAGATGTATTAGTTCATTTCCTTAAGTTATCATAATAATTTTTATATATAATGTAAAGATTCTAGAATATCCACATCAGCGTCCACCTCGTCACCTTATCATATTTATCCATTTTTAGGACCTATATAACTTAATTATTTTTAAAAAAACATTAAAACTAAAAATTAATTCATACACTTTATATTATCATCTTTCATTAAAGTAAACCATCAATTCACAAAAATGACCTAAATATAAACAAGAAATGAAATGATAAAAATACAAGCCATGCATTAGAACATTAAAAAATATCATTATAAAATATATATAATCCGCTGGATCGACATATATATTTAAATATTTTGATAAAAATCTTAAGTTTTCAATTCAAATTCAATAAACTAAAATGTTTAAAGTTGTCCATATGCTTTGTTTTCTTTTAGAGAATCGATTTCATTTGCGATGTATGATTCTAACAACGAGCGATAAGAACTCAACTTAATCATCCAATCCAATCCAATCCAATCCAGGTTAGCCCATTTTGGTAACGTTAGCACTACTTTTCACTGTTTAAGGTTAAATTGTTGTAGGTGGAGTTCTTAATATTTTTGTTTCTGTTTGATATTATTAATTACAATATTTTTCTTTTGATAATTACTTTTTCGATTAATTTTGTGGCCACACTAAATCCGATTGAGAACCGGATTGATAATCGAATCAGACGATAATTTGGTATCACTACACACTAAATATGAACGTAACAAGCCAAAATGTTTAATCGGTCCAACAACTAGTACTACTTGATTAAGTCATTTGAAATCCACCTTTTTCAAGTTTTTTTTATATAAAAAATAACCAACTCGTATAATTAATTATTTTTTAAAATGAATATTTGAACTTATATCAATTATATTTATTTTGTTTGATAATATAGATTGTCTTATTAATTTGCTAAATATTTGTATGTGGTTAAGACCCGCAATTTTCTAAATCAATATCTACAACAAAAATTAAATAGGTTTTTGCATCAATATTCGAATTTTTTACTTTCAAAATTGTTTTTTTTGATAATCTTTTTAGGATATACGAGGTGAATTAGAGAGGTCGGGTTACTCTTATCCAATAGATTAAATATAAAATTTATATTAGTTGTATGAGTAATACATTAAGAATTATAAATATATATATAGAAAGACTTTTTAAAATATGGAGGCAAGTGGGTTAGTGGTGCCAGTATTATGATTTATGAGCGAGTGTTAAAAGAATAAAGAAAGAGTTTCTGACTTATAGCTTAGCTGTATTTTAATTTTCTAACTTTAGCTTAGCTGTGTTTGTTTTGTTCAACAAATCTTAGTTGTATAGAGAGTTAATTTAACGAATTTGTACATTAAGATGTATTAGTTTATTTCTTTACGTTAAGCATAGTGAAAACAGCATTTAGCTCATTATTTATTTCCCACTGAAGCAATAAAACTCATATACAAAAATTAAAACGAGGGCTACATTACATGTCATGCCTGTGTGAGTATGTATATGTATGTCTATATATAATATACACACATAAGTAGAGTCAAGAAGGATAACAATATCCCAAAAACCATCTCAAAAAATAATCTCCGATTGAGCAGTCATGGACTTGGTCGGAGAGTTTCATAAGGTGGAAATCAATGGGAAACCATTTCTGGTATACCACAACGTTATAAAACCATTACCACAAATACACACCCCAACCTCTAAATTAGCCATTCATTCCGGTGACGACTACCTTCCTAAACCTCTTTTCTTCTGCCCTACATTCCGACTCGATAAATTATTGGATTCTATCGATTCTAGCGTATCTGAAGTCCTTGCCAAGATCGAGACTTCCCCTCTCTTTGATGACACCAGCAACGGTCATCATGTAATCCCTCTGTTTTGGTGCAACAATAAAGAAGTTGATCCAGAAGTCGGGGAGTGCTATGTTTGCTCTATCCAAACCATCGGTACAGACTATTATTTCTGTGTCGAGTGTGATAAAAGGTTCCACAAAGAATGCGTCGAGTCTCCACTTGAGATTAGTCATCCTTCCCACAAAGTTAAACACTCTCTCCAACTCTACTTTTCTCATGATATATCTGAACACTGCATCTACTGTAGAGAAAGTACAGCAGATATGATTTATTATTGTGATGTTTGCAACATTTATATGCATATGCGTTGTGCTAAGAAGGCAATACCCCTTTTTATAGACCAACCAAAAAGACATGACCATACCCTCACCATTTTCCCTAGACAAGCTTCCTTAACCTGCAATATCTGTGGTTTGGTAAATAAACTTTATCTCACCTACGTCTGTCGTTCTATATGCGATTTTGTAGCCCATAGTGATTGTATCTATATTCCACAAACCATACGAATATCTCGCCATTTCCACCGTGTCTCTTTTACTTCTTCTCTTCCATTAGGAAAATGGTCTTGTGGAGTTTGCCGCCGAGAGATTGACAGTGATTATGGTGCATACACTTGTAAAGTGTGTAGTGGCTACGCTGTTCACACAAGATGTGCATTGCGTAAGGATATATGGGATGGCATTGACCTCGAAGGAGAACCAGAAGATGAAGATGTTGAGCCTCCGTTCAAAAGGATAGCTGATGGAATAATACTTCACTTTTCTCATGGTTGTCATCTGGAATTTAAGACCTATAATGGAGTTTACGACGAAGAAAAGTTTTGTCAAGCGTGCGTCCTTCCAATCTATGAGAAGAATTTTTATGTATGTGTGAAATGTGACTTCATCCTACACGAAAGATGTGCAGATGCCCCCCGTTGGAAGGTCCATCCATTACATCCCCATCCACTTACACAAATTGTTGCTGGTGCGGGAGACGTTTTTTTCTGTTATGCATGTGATCGCATAAGTACTAGTTTCAGATATGGGTGCGCCAACCAGGAATGTAAATGCATTCTAGATGTAGTGTGTGCTTCGGTTTCTGAGCCTTTTGATTATAAAGGCCATCAACACCCCTTATATCTAGCTTTAGACCCCAAAGTAAAGCCAATCTGCTGCATTTGCAAGTCAACGAAAATCCCGAAGGTATTAAACTGCATTGAATGCGATTTTATTATATGTTTTAAGTGCGCAACCTTACCATACAAGGTAAGGTACAAGCATGATGAGCATTACCTCACATTTTGTCGTGGAGATGAGGCAAGTCGCTCAGATTGGTGTGAACTATGCGAGGGAAAATTAGCAATTGGAGGAGAAGAAGGGTTCTATAAGTGCAATGATTGCTGCACCACGCTTCATATTAATTGCTTACTTGGCCCAGAACCATATTTGAAGCCTGATCAATTTCTCCTAGGGGATAAAGGTGAGCTGCAATTTCATCGCAACAATTCTGCATCTAGGCCAATTTGCAGTAAATGCAATATCCGTTGTCCGTATCCAATGTATATGGAACTCATAAAGGAAATGTCTTCTACTTTTCATTGTAACCGTCTTCACCTTGCATAGTTCTTGAAGGTAGGGAAACCCAGTAGAGGTCGACAACCATTGAGTTATCTCTTTTCTTTTAAAATTTTAATTGTAACTCTAGGGTATACACCTGCAACACTTATTTTTAATATGTATTTTTGGTTTCTGTTGTAAATTTTTTTTTTTTGGTTTTTGTTGTTTCTTGTTTGTGCGCGTTTGATTTAATATTTAAACAAATAAAGCATTTAACTTTATGTAAAAGATGTCGTGAAATTCTTCTATAGGTTATGGAATTGGTAAAGTGAAAAACTGAGATCATATGAAGACAATGTAACTTCGATTCAGACTTGGATCTTTCAAAATTTGAAACACTTCATTACATACTCAAATTTAATTAGATTTAACTTACGTTAGATTAGATCTTTGATTACGTAATGGTTCATATTATATTGCTACTGATATTATATTACTATAGAGATTACCAAGAAATCTAGATAGTCTCAAGCTTTTGAATGGTTCTATTGCAAGAGATCAGACTTATATGAGAATAGATTTGATGTATAGACCAATGGGATCATTTGTATGAAGATTTGAGTGGTACCTGAAATTTGCAGAAGGCAATCCCGCGATCAAATTCTTGGAGAAGAATGTCTTCTTCTCTTTGTGACATTTCCCAGAGATTTCCATCTTGCTCTTTTGCTGTTGATTCCCAACCATCAGGCTTGTTCTTCAACTCAGATCCACTCGAAACCTCCAATTTGTCAAAATCATGGTCTACCGAGTCGAAAATCCTGAATGTTTTAACCATCAAAAGATCAAAATCACCAACAATCGCACCAATCTTCAAGACACCATCTTAAACATAACAAAGCATGCGAAGATAATTGAAACACCAAGATATCCCCATAGCAATCTCTCTAACGTTTATTGTAAAACTCAAATGCACTAAATGAACATGCTTGAGAAATTGTACACAAGCAAATCACAATCTTGTTTCAGGGCTTATAGCTAAAACGTAAATCACAGATCTTCAAACATAAGCATGTAAGTGAAATCTTCAATCAAAATCACCAGACTTCCCCATAGCAATCTCTCTAACGTTTATTGTGAAACTCAATATACAAAATGAACATGCTTGAAAGATTGTAAACAAGCAAACCACAAATCTTTTTCAGGGATTTAGGTAAAACGTCAAACACAGATCTTCAAACATAAGCATGTAAGTGAAAGCTTCAATCAAATCATCAGAAATCATCCTCAGACCAAACTCTACATGTTCAATCTCAAACAAATCACAAAGCTAGTGAAGTGAAATTAACACAAGACCGATCCAACAAAAAACCCTAAATTGAAATTGAAATTAGGGCAAAAACAGAATCATTACTCTGAGCAACTATCAAGAAGCCTATCAATATCATCAGCTCCACCACCAGATCCTGAATCACCCAATTTAGCTTCTTCCAATTTCTCAATCTCTTTAACCCACAAAGAAGCATGAACTCTTTGCTTCGTCAGTCTATAATCCTTCTTTCTTCTCTTCTCTCTTCTCCACTTTCCCACTCTTCCCTCTCCTCTCACTCCAATGCTCATTCATATCCTCTACGAACGCCTTCGCTTCCACATCGATTTCTTCAATCGTCGTCGTTGATTCTTTCGAATCGAAGTTCACATCTGTTTCCCATGGAGCTCTGCACTTATCTGTGAGATCATCTGGTAACCAAGCTGATTCCCAAGCGTCGTTCCATTTGTCTTCATCGTTTCGAGATTTTGTGGACATCAAATTGACGAGATTCGAACGAGAATGTGAAATTCTCGAAGAAATTTTATTTCTTGTTGTTCTTGTGATCAATCCTACTGCACGATGAAGAGAGTTCATCTTCTCAGTAACGAAAATGGAAGCTCTTCTTCTACAGAACGATAATGGCGTTAGATTGAGTAAAATCATAAACTTTAAACCCTGCGAGATTTAAGAGGAAATGGGCCTTAACATTATGGGCCCAATTTAATAGTTGGGCTTTGCTTAAAACACCACATATTTTTGCAGAATTTTGATTGAGAGTGATATGCTGAAGAAAGAGGAGAATCTTAATCTTGACTAAATATTCTGCAAATTTTGATATTCCTATAAAGATCTATATGTGAATGATTTATGATTGTTAGTATTTATATTTGGCTATGAGATTTTACATGTCTAAATTTCAAGCATTATGCTAGTGATATTGTTGTGATCTAATTTCGATTCAAATTGAGTTGTGAGTGTCTGAATTGTCGACGATAAAATAAATTATATATATTTATTTTAAAATATCAAGTAATTGTATATATTTGTATCAAAATGACTAAAATTATTGACGGAGAGCATAAGAAACAGTAAATAAATAACACGTAAAAACTGAAAAGGACATTATAATTAAGAAATTTTAACTATAATAGATCACTTTAATCAATAATTGTTTGCGTTGTTCTGATTGATAATACACTAACTTAGATTGGAATATGTTTTCTACACCAAAATTACGAAAATTTAAATAGCCTAAAAGCTAAGAACCGAAACGAAGAGTCCAAAAACATTGTTAACAAACATGTAACTTGTAAGCAACAGATTGAGATATCTTGCTTAAAGGACACATCTATAAAGACATAACATTTGCCCCTCCTTACCCCAACAAAAAACAAAAGTGACACTTTTTTTTTGTCGTCATAAAAATGACAAACACTTACAAGAACCAACGTTGTAAAGTGAATCTAACGATTCGACCTGTATTAAAAAAAAAAAAGGAAAGGTAAAGCCAAACAAAAACAGAAAGAGAAAAAACTCGAAAGCATAATTATGAACAAAGACCAAAAGATGGCTAGATTATTAGAAAACATATTGATTAAAACACATACAACACTGTTAACCAGATCTGGCAAACTCTAAAAAGCTTCAACTTTTAACGAACTTATTATAATCTGTTTCAGTTTTTTTTTTCCTTTTTTTTTTAGAATCTCCTTGGGACTTTTTCTGGTCTCTAACAATACAGAGATGATTGTATTCAAATTGAAAAATTTGTAAGAAAAGAAAATAAGGAAGAAGAAGAATAAGAAGCATAAAGGTTGGAGCTTGGAACCTTCGATGGAGTCTTTTGACTTGTGAGCTAACCCATCAACAAGAATCTGGAGGGTATTCAAATGGAGAGTATTATAAATGTGTGTTGTTTCAGCAACCCATTACCGCGCAATTGTACACAAAATTAGGAGAATGTTTCCTGTCAAGCAATGTCCAATGTGGTGGACCACCGTCGCTCGGTATCCAAGAATTCAGCTCTATGAACCCACCTCCCGAGTACTTCGGTCCACCAATAACGATTAACCGCTCCCCACAAGCTCTAAAAGCAAGTCCCCATCCGTTAACTGAGCCAGCTCTTTCAGGCAATCTTCCAATAGTTACCCATTTCTTATTCTCCTTACAATATTTCCTCACTTCCATATCGGCATGGTCAGCAGCGTACAATTGGTTATTCACAACCGCAACAAGAGGCGGTGCTTCTGTTGCTGATGACATATCAGCTTGATCAGCACGGCTTCTTGGAGGCGACAAGTCTGGGACTTGAGTCCATTTCTTGGTCTCCAAATCATACTCTTCACCGCAGGTCAAGACTTTAGAATCAGCACCACCGATTCCTCCAATTACATAGAACTTCCCATCCATGAAAACTCCCGAACACATCTTCCTCGGTTTGTTCATCCTCGGAAGAGTTATCCAAGTTTGAAGCTCAGAATTATACATTTCCGCAAAATCAAGAATTCCCTGGGAATCACAACCACCAGCGAATATAGCAATCTCTCCAAGGCTCGCGGATCCAAACAAACACCTCGGAGAGTTCATCTTCATACCAGAAGACCAAGAATTAGTCAGAAGGCTGTATCTGTATATTACATGAGAAGAAAAACCATCTTTTCCTAAGACAAGCAGATCCGTCCCAACGGCCAGAGACTCCTTATCAGCACACATGAAGGTAACACTTGAAGGCATTGTAGGCAACTGCATCCACCTTCTCTCGACAGGATCGAACACAACCCATTCCAAGAGCTGGCAAGAGAAGTAAACCCAATGTTCAACAAACCCGTTTTGTCGCCTTAATCTATAAATCTCTCCACTCTTTACCAAAGAACGGAAATTCCGGTTCAAAGAAGCAATTGAACCGTAACCAGACCTTGAGCATCGGATCAAACAGTCTATCGAGTTGTCCCGACCAATCTCATTGATAAGAGAATGCGAATCCGATGAATCACCACCATTGTCGTTAGAATCAGATTGTTCTTGCTCCTGTCTCGATGATGAGCCATCACCGTTTGCAGCATCTGCTTGCTCTTCCCCACTCAATGAATAGTCAGATGAATCGCTATCATACTTAATCGAAAAACCCATTAATTTAAGTGATTTGGTCTGTCTAATCTCACCAACAACCTCCAAAGCTCTTTTTCCATTACCGAGCTTATTCTCAGAGACATCATCATCCTCTGGATACATGTAAGACTTAGACCAGCTTGATTCAGAAAGACGAGAGCTTGAGAAAACCCTTGAAATCAAACACGAATCTGGTGATCGATCTTCCAACATATCTTCCAAAACTAGTATTTCTTAGATGTTATGAAAGCAGATCAATCCCGAACCCAAATTAACAAGTCTTCAAATTTCTAATCCAGAACCATTCAAAATGGATTCAGATTGTAGATTAAACCAATCACCTAATCAAATTTGTTCATCAAGAACAAATCAACACCCCCAAACACACGTAAATTTTCCAGCTTTTCAAGATCCAGATCTCCAGATTCCAACCCAATTTCACAAAAAAAAAGGGGAAAAAATCAAACCCGGAAACTCATATCATTTTCGATCCCGATCTGGTTCATGATTCCATCTGCTGAAGAAAAATTAAAAATTGATTTTTTAAGATTAAACAAAAGAGGTTTGGTTTGGTTTGGTTGATAATTAACAGATTATTATAATACGAATCAGAGATTGGAAGAAAGAAGAGAACTTACGAGATTTGGGATTAAGAAGAGAGAATTATAATAATAATAATTAAAAAGCTTAAGAGCTGTTTCTGTTCTTCGCGTTTCTTCTCTCTGTCGTCTCTTTGATTCGCTCTGCGAATCAGAGTAAAGCTTTGGTTTCTCAGAGAGCTCAAAGTTATAATCTTTGGAGCAACAATTCTTTTTTTCTCTCTCTTGTTTATTCCTCTTTTGTTAACTTTTTAATTTTAATATGCAAAATTTAAATGCAGTCAAATAAAAAATTAAAACGCAACTGAACTTGAACTAAAAATATATAATAATTATAATGTTTATTTACTTCCTTTTGTATCACTAGTTACAAAATTGAAAATTAAGAAATCGAGAATAGATACTAATAAGAGAACCAAAACTATCTCAACTAACGCAAGTATATTAATTTTGGGTTTTCTTTTTTTCCATAAATTAGATTTGCTTTGGTTAGCTGTCCAAAAAAGAAAGGTTTTTTTTTTGGTTAAAGAACAAAAAAGAGTTAGATTTGGTTTTTAATTCACATTTAATATCTTCTAAACAAATAAAAAATCTGGAGACCTAAACGATTGGCCACCTTTAAATACTTGTATTATTTTAATTTTGTTTAGTTAGTAGAAAGGCTTAATCTCCTTCAGTGACGTTTTGGTCCAATTTTAAAATTTTAGCTACTGATGAGGACATTTGATTCTGGATAATTGAAAAAACCCAAATATTTGATGGAAATAAATTGGATTGTATATTTTTCAGCATGAGGAAATCAGGAAAATAAACAATCTACTTTTCAGCGTTGAATGCAGATGTTCAGAGTACTTCAACTGTTTTATTTCAGTGGTCAAAAGGAATTTAATTACTTACAGAAGAAAAAAAGTTGTTTACAAATCCCACGTCATCGAGTTTTAATATCTTATCTTTTTATCTCTTTTATTTTCCTTTTAACATCATCTATATTATGAAAGTACACTATATTTTCAAAAAGATAGACAAATGCTTGTATATGAGAATCATAATAAATGATAATACATAGAAAATGTCAGTGATTATAACCAAACGAAGTACCATTTGTTCTTTCACGAATCAGTGATTATACAAATATAAAGAATTTCATGATCATTATATTTTATGTTGTTACTTGGATTTGATTGATAATTTTTATCTGTCAAAAATCATCCGAAATAAACCACTTTAACTATTATCGATTAATAAAGTAATTAAACGAAACGCTTGAAAAATACGACAAGAAAAGATAGATAACGAAACAAAAGATGGACGGTTGTCAACCAATTAAATAAACAAAACGGTGGGTAACCATCTCTAATTGAAGGCGGATGATTTTTTTTATTAATTTTTATTTTTGCAGTTATTTGACATTTCAATTAGTTTTAGCTTATATTTATATTAGTTTTTGTATTCCTATCATTTTATTATTCAAACCGTCAAAATATTACCAATAAACATAATTTTGAACTTTATTATAGTATTATACCATCGTTTTTTATCGCCAATTTCTATTGTCTTTAAAAATCTGTTTTCTTAGCCATTTATGCATCAAAGTTCCTATAATTCTAAAAAATTATAGCAACCTAAATGACTAACCAAGACGGTCGCTAAGACCAAACAAAGATACAAACCTACTATACTAAAACTCCACCAAGTCGGCTTCGACAGGAAGAAAAGCGATGAATCGAAGCTCATTTCTGGAGAGATAAGCCGATATGCTACATCTTCCTTTGACTCTGAAAGCGATAAACCGACAGAGAGAATTAGCAAGTAGGAAACCCAAGATAGGCGGAGGCTTGAAGCCACACCAACAACCATGAAACAAGATAAGACTCATGTGGAAGTCCCATCCGAGCTTAAAACGCGAGCAAGAGAGAGCGGCAAAACGTCGGTAAAAATTCTTGTCCTCAAAGAAAATCGACCTCCATACCAAGACCAACCCAAACCCAGGCTTAAACTCGTTAACAACCATGAAGCACAAGAACAATCCAGGGACGGATCAATCCTACTAGTTTACTACTAACCAAACTCCACCAAATAACCTAAAAACTAGCGGGAGAACCTGCAAATTGAGGATTTCTATGTAATAGAAAACCTAGGCTAGTCCTTGTGCCTAAATCAACCATACAAGGAGCTTCTCAAAAACAAAACACTCCAACTAACATCAGTTATCCATTCCGGACGAAGGAGAGTGACCTGAAACTTATCACGGCCAGCACTAAATCAGCTTGTCTCGATCCAGGGGCACCAAACTCCAAACCAAACGGAGACAGAGAGACCCTAGATCTAAGAACGTCAATTGTCTCCAACCACTGAAGTTGTTCAGACCGCCACAACACCACTGGAGATCACGGACATGGAGAAGCGACAGCCTAATATTCCTAAGCACCCTGCAATCGAGACAAAACTTACAAACATCCTTTAGCATGAGAAATTGGAGAGAGAGAGAGAGGAGGCTAGACGACGGTGCAGACAGACGTCGGCGGCGCGGTCAGGCGGCGCAGGCAAAGGGCACAGACGAACGGCGAAGCAACGACAGAGCTTTCAAAAATGAACTCCAAAGCTAAAGACAGGAAACGCCGAGAAGGGAAGAGGGATAACGGAAAAAGGAAAGAGAGGAGGGGCCAGCGCCGGCAGAAACGCATATCTGGTTTTTAGTTTTTTTTTTCCGACGGCTAGGGTTACTAAGTGAGAGAGAAGAAGATATGAATATTTTTCTTATCACTGTCATGTGGGATTGGTATGGGTTGTTTCGGTATTCCGATGGAAACTGTTGAGCCCTCGTGACAATGTTAATCGTTACGGCATCCTGTATCGGAGATGGTTATGGTGAAAAAAGAAAAAAAATTGTTTTCTAACTATTTTTTCCACAACCGCTCGAAAACTATTGAAAACTATTGACCATTTTATTTAAACAAAGTTACTAATTTAACGTGATGCTATTGTTTTTAAATTTGGTATTTTATATGACTATTTAGTTGATAAAAATTGTTGAAACATTTTTGTTTCGACCAAATCGATTATCAAAAATAATAAGTGTTTTTATTTAGACAATCAATTAATTAATTTATTATTATTTCATATAAAAATTGCTAGCTAGATATGAATCTTTTTATTTAAAAGTATATTTAACATCATATATTTAACTTTTACATTAACTATATACATATACAATGCGGATAACCAAAAAATATTATCCTCCGATTAATTAATTGACTAAGCGCTAAACCATTTCCAAACTTGCGGTTAGCAATGTTTCTGACATTATGTGGTTCCAGTAACAATTACTGTTTTATATGACTTTTTCAACGATTTATTTTACAACAAATTGTACGGGAAAGAGAATATTTGTTATATCAGTTCAGACTCACTCGAACAAGGAAATTAGGAATACGAGAAAGCTGGCGACGAGCAATCTATGGCCATGAAACTCGTGCCGACGCACGTGAGGCTGTCTATACATTATCATGTTACTATTATGATGTTTTTACAAGTTTTAGTCTTTTTATTGTTACTATTTCGACAGGTACCATGACTGGTTAATAAATAGCATTTGTAAAATTATTTGTGTCCAACTCCTGATCAGGCTCCATCAATTATAAGTTTTAATTTATTTAAAAAAATAAAACTTTAAGTCGCGCCGAAAGATTCTACCGTGCACTAATGGCCATCGTTATCCAATGAATAATGGGCACGTGTGAGTTCTGTGTGTAAGTCTTATATCTCCATGTGAAGTATTATTGGACGGTGCTAAAGTGATTTTACGACTAATCTAAAAAGATCAATTTTTAAACCAATCATCTAAATTTTTTACTTACTATAGCTAGTCAATATCTATCTTACTAATTTCTCGTTAGTTATAACTTACTATGCTAATTATATCTATTTGGAGCTAAATCCACGAATCCAATGAGTTTAGAGTTAGATAAAGTTTCATATGTATATATACTCTTGTTTTCTCTTTTTATATTTTGTTATGAACAATCTACTTTTATTAATTTATCGGTCTTCTTTTGCTTATAGACGTAACCAACATCATGTTGGTGAACCATATAATCATCTTGTGTTTTTTGCGTTTCCATATTGTTTTTTCTTTCTTCTACATCGGCTATAACATTTTCAATTTTGACATCTTAACTGCTTACACAAAAAACAAAAACATCTTAACTCTATACTTAAACACACAAGAAATTATATATTTGTTAACATTGAGAACGTCTAAGAAAAAACAAATTAACATCTAGATTTTTTTTAATTACAAATATATGAACAATCGGACCCAAAAACAAACAAGATGTGTGTGTTTTTTTTTTGTTGTTTGGACAATTAAGGTGTTTCTTCTTGTTGCTTTTTAGATTTTCCACTTTTTAAATGATTTAATGAAGTGAGTGGATATGAGAGTTCGTAAAAGAGCTGTCTCCACGTGACGTGATTCTTTTTAATTTCTTCACGTTCTTCCCACATTTCTATATCTATCTTTCGATTCGATGGTTACATTCTCAATAATGACCATTATAATTTTTCTTTTATCAACTTTAATAGTTATACGTGAAAGCTCCATCCTTATGTATCTGTTAATCACAACTATCATCTATCGACAGAGAAAGACAAAATTGCCAACCAATCACTAAGTTAGAAACAATATTTATTTAATAACGCACCTCTTTTTTTTTTTTTTACTATATAGTATTTATAATTATAATATTTTGGATCTGTCGTTTGAGAAACGACGAAGGAGTTATTTTCAGGCGTCAGCATTCGACGCGCTCGGCGTTAAGGAGATGACGTGTTAAGTTATGGTACATATGTTTTTTCTCTTTATTTGGGTCATAGCCGCGTTCAACACGTGCTCTTTGTAAAATGTAATTAGTTACATAACTTACATTAAACATAAAAATTTGTTTATTCAATTTTAATCAACTTATTAATTACCATATAACTCCCTCACTCACATACGTATATAGATAAGAAGTTTTGGGGATTAAACCTGTGATATTTTCAATACCCGAAATCAACATTTGATAATATTATTATTAGTATTGGCACAAGATCATCACTCCCAAACAAGATTAAACCGAAGGTGGAAGGTTCAATTTTTTTTTGGAGAAACCGAGTCAACGCTACCAAATTGCCTATATCATTATCTAGGCTTGAATTTTCTGTGAATCCTTTCTAAAAATTGAATAATCTGTTTTTTTTTTTTGTAAAATTAAAAATTATGTTTTGTAAGCTTCAGATTTTGGGACCGAACCCAAAACACATGCTATGTATAACGTTATAGCGTTAATAAAATTAACAACATTAGTGTTAGTTTAATATTTGATAGTTGTGATAATTTTTTAATTTTAGATTATTTTTAATGTCATGTTTTCGAAACCGAAAAAACTAAGACGTGGAGTCAATATTTTGAAATGGAATCTGTTAAAATATCATATAATTTCTAAAATTATTTGAATGATTGATCTATATATTATTTAAGACCAAACTGATCTATATTTAATCTGTGTTTATTCATATTATTTTATAACACAAACCAACCAAAAACACCAAAACAACTAAACAAACCTAGAAAATGGAGTTTCACACACCACATAACAACTAAACTCAAAGGATTTGTTTTTGAACTTTTGATAAAAGTGCATTTGGTAATAAGAAAAAAAAAAAGATTGGACATAAGAGGGAGGTCATGTACACGTGGAGAAGGAAAGGAAAAGGGACAAGGGGAGAGATGGAGAAAGAGAGACGTAAGTATTAATTGTGTGCTCGATAGCTTTCATTTTCCACAAGCAAGAGAATAATAATATCATCTTTGCATTTTTTTTACCAATACATCATACATTTGTTAGGCACACGTCTTTTTCCTTTTTATTTATATAACTTTCTTTTATTCTTTTAATCCGGCTCTGTCACGTTCACACATATATGTTATAATGTTTTACAAACATGTTTACATTAGTTATTGTAAGATATACATATACTTGTAATAGTGACATTGGTAAGAAGAAATAATTCTATAAATAGTGAAAAAGTGTTATAATTCTCTTAATTAACATTACTTTTTATTGTTAAGCACCTAACTAAAAACAATTTACAAAATGATATTGTTATTAAATTATTAACACATGTTCATATATACGTCAATAAGAACGTATGTTCCTATATGAGTTTACATACATATTTGTTTTTTTTTGAATCATGACTTCTTTTTTTATGCAATTGTGAGAGTTTGAACTTGAATGGTAACGCAACTGACGACCATTTGCAGTAAAGTTGAATCAAACTTATTCCATGAAATCAAACTGGAACCAATGTAATCACTAATCACAATGTAAGGCCTCAGAAAATAGAAACAGGGACATAGCTATGAAACATATAAGCTCCATTGCTTTGATACATTTTTTATAGGTTTTAGCCTTTAGGTGCTAACAAAAAGAAACAGCTTTCTTCTAATAGGCTTAATATTTGGGCTAAATCTACCACAGTTCTAACTTTTGAATTTTCTTATAAATGGGCCGAGCTACAAAAATTACAGGCCGACTCTAAACCGATACGGATCCATAAAACGACAGCGCTTTCCTTTTATTAAAGCACACACTTTCGTTTGGTGTCGGTGATGGTAAGTTTCGTCCGCTCTTTCTTTAAGTTGAAGCAACGGATTTGATCCGATCAAATCAAATCAACGGTGGTGATTACGCAAAACCGAGACGAAGACGTTGACTAGTAAGTTACGACCAGTAGGTATAATCTCAGCCGTCCATCTACAGATCAACGGTTCCTGTAAAAACGAATCTTCCTTGTCTCAATCACCCCAAAATCGATCTCATCAAAATATTCACCCGCCCGAATTTGACTCTGCTTAGATCTCCGATCGTCTTCTCCGAATCGAATCCCTAGAATCTAGATCTTATTGGATCGGAATGAGATATAGATTTTGATACGAATTAAGGATCTGTGTAGTCTGTGTTGAGGACGATGAGTGACTCGGTGTCGATCTCGGTTCCGTATAGGAATTTGAGGAAGGAGATTGAACTTGAGACCGTGACGAAGCATCATCAAAACGAATCTGGTTCTTCGTCGTTCTCTTCATCTGCTTCTCCTTTGAATCATTCTGATTCGGCTGAAGATGAATCCGCGTCGAAGAATTGTAGCTTAGTAACGTTGGTTCTTAGTTGCACAGTTGCTGCTGGAGTTCAGTTTGGTTGGGCATTGCAACTTTCTCTTCTTACTCCTTATATTCAGGTACTACTACTCTCTTATCATTGTTGCCATATCTGTCACTTGTGGCTTTGCGAGGGTTTTGTTCTCGTGTAGTTTTGTACGAGGAAGCCGAGTACTTTGTAGGTGAAACAATGAAGTCTAATACTTAGGTTAGGTAGTTGTTGTTGGCCAATTTTATTTTATAGAAATTATGGTCAATGTTACCAACATAGCTAGGAGATATTTTCGTATGGAACTATATCATCGGCTGATAATCAGCTTTATTTGACATTGGAATTTAGCTAGATTGCTTATGTTCATTCGATTATATAAGCATTTGTGAAAATTTTAAGAGACTTTTTAAAGCTTTTTTTTTGTTTGAGAATCAGTGTATGTATATTCAGAATGATTATCATTGGATTGAATTGTGTTTAGATATCTGAATAATATTTTGTACTGGTCATTTATGTATCAGGTGGGTAGTTATGGTGGTAGATAGAACTGTTCTTAGATTTTTGTTTGCTGGCAGTATTCTGGTTTTCTCGTTGCTGATGAGCCCTTTTGAGTTATATCTAACAGTGTTGCATTTGGTTGATTGATGCAGACCCTTGGAATATCGCATGCTTTTTCTTCATTTATTTGGCTATGCGGCCCAATTACAGGCCTTGTGGTAGGTTTGCAATCAAATTTTATTTCCTTTGGAATTTTAGAGTTGAAGATTTGATTTATGTAGGATCAGAAACTACTTTTCTTATGTGGGGGCATACATTTTTCCTGTCCCATTTTGTTAAAACTTATTTGTTTGTTGGGTTTTAGGTCCAGCCTTTTGTTGGCATTTGGAGTGATAAATGTACTTCAAAGTATGGAAGAAGACGACCATTTATTCTTGTTGGATCACTCATGATCTCAATAGCAGTAAGGGCCATTAGAAGATATGATTTCTGTTTTAATTTTCCTTTAGGAGATAGCTGGCTACATTGTGTTTTATATAAGCTAAACAAAAGCTTGCAATTTAGGTGATAATAATCGGGTTTTCTGCAGACATTGGGTATCTGTTAGGAGATACAAAGGAGCATTGCAGGTTGCTCTCCTTCTCCCCTGCCTATGGCATGTTTGTATGGAATGTATAAAATTAAAATAATTGACGACTTGATGTGTATCTGTAAATGCAGTACTTTCAAAGGCACGCGAACCAGGGCAGCTGTTGTCTTTATCATTGGTTTTTGGTTGTTGGATCTAGCAAATAATACAGTACAGGTTCAGATCTGCTTTATCCAATCTACTAGAGTGAATGGTATTAGTCATTACCTCTATACCCAGGAATGATGTTTTCGGCTTTTTTTCAGGGACCTGCTCGTGCTCTTCTAGCTGATCTATCAGGTAATAATGGAATATTACTATACACTTAAAAGACCAGAATTTCTATTCAAATTCTAGAATCAGATTGAAATGCTGCTGTGTTTCTAGTGCTGTAGAAAAACATTTATGAGATGTCTCTTGCTGTCCTTAGGTCCGGATCAGCGGAATACAGCAAATGCTGTGTTCTGCTTGTGGATGGCTATTGGGAATATCCTTGGGTTTTCTGCCGGTGCTAGCGGACATTGGCAAGAGTAATCTTCAAGATCCTTGTTCTCAAAAGCTTGTATTCTATTTCCTCGTTTGCTATTTTGCATTTTTCGTCACCTGTTTAATGATCCGGCAATTTCACTGAGCAGATGGTTCCCGTTCCTAACTAGTAGAGCATGTTGTGCTGCATGTGGAAATCTCAAAGCAGCGTTTCTTCTTGCAGTGGTAAGCTGTATGTTTAATTTTCTGGCACATGCATCTTGCTAAGGTTTCTACAAATGCAATGGAATAGTCTGGTCTTTACCAAATCCTCTCATGTTTATATACTGTGAGTCATATGTCGCAAATCAAGGCATTTCGTTTGTATGTCTTTATGATTTATGAGGTGATTTTGAAAGTTAAATTCATATAAATGTACCTAGTGGCTTTTCTTCTTGTTGTGTAGTCTGAATATATTGTTCTATATGTTTTAAGAGTGTTATCATTTTTTCAGGTCTTTCTCACTCTATGTACTCTTGTCACAATCTATTTTGCCAAGGAGATTCCTTTTACAAGCAACACGCCCACCCGCATACCAGATTCTGCACCTTTGTTGGATGATCTCCAGTCTAAAGGCACTGAGCACTCAAAATCCAATCATGGTACTGCCAATGGGATCAAGTATGAGAGAGTGGAACGTGATATGGATGTACAGCTTGGCAATTCAAAAAATGACCATGAAGAGGAGACCTTCATTGATGGCCCTGGATCAGTTTTAGTGAATTTGCTAACTAGTTTAAGGCATTTGCCACCGGCTATGCACTCAGTTCTTATCGTCATGGCTCTTACATGGGTGAGTGCCAAAGAAACATTATGATCTTTTTACATCATATAACCTTTCCGACACTGTTTCCTGTTCTTAGATTCTTTAATGATCTGTAAAATTATTTACTTCTGTGATATTTTGATTGTGGTCTTGTTCATTGCAGTTATCGTGGTTCCCGTTCTTTCTGTTTGATACAGATTGGATGGGAAGAGAAGTTTACCATGGGGATCCAACGGGAGATAGTTTGCATGTGGAACTCTATGATCAAGGTGTACGTGAAGGTGCACTTGGCTTGCTACTAAACTCTGTAAGAATCGTTATTATCTGTTTTTTTTTTTAAAATTGTTATAATCGTTATAAACTGCTCTGCTCTTCAAATTCAATCACTCGCCCGTTATTGAATTTTCTTTTTCCCGGTTTCCGTAGGTTGTTCTTGGGATCAGCTCATTTCTCATTGAACCAATGTGTCATCGGATGGGTGCACGGGTTGTATGGGCTCTGAGCAATTTTACTGTATTTGCCTGCATGGCGGGAACAGCTATAATTAGCTTGATGTCTGTCAGTGATTACAAAAATGGAATCGAATACATAATGGATGGGAACAAAACAACAAGAACTGCAGCCGTAATTGTCTTTGCGCTCCTTGGTTTTCCTCTAGCTGTAAGTGTTTTCTTTAAACCGTAATTCTCTTTATTCTTTTCTTGTTGCAACTTTTCTCTAAAATATGTGATAAAACCATATTTTTTCTTCTTTAATGTAGATCACATACAGTGTCCCTTTCTCTGTCACAGCAGAAGTCACTGCTGATTCCGGTGGCGGTCAAGGTGTGTGAAAAGATTCATATCTTCACTACATTCATAGTTTTGTGCTTAAACCTTAGATTTCAGGAATCTCTAATGGTTTACTTTCCTCACTCTAGGTTTGGCTATAGGAGTGTTGAACCTCGCAATCGTTGTTCCCCAGGCAATCTCTCAAATTTAATTACAGTGATCAAATTCATTCTATTGTATAATGCCACTCAATTTCAGTCTCTAGACCCGTCATTGTGTCTGAATATGGTTTTGGTTTTGGTTTTGGTTTTGGTTTTAAACAGATGATAGTATCACTAGGAGCAGGTCCATGGGATCAATTGTTTGGAGGAGGTAACTTACCGGCGTTTGTTATGGCGTCTGTTGCTGCTTTTGCTGCCGGAGTTATTGCCTTGCAAAGGCTTCCGACACTATCTAGCTCTTTCAAGTCCACTGGTTTCCACATCGGGTAAAATCTTTATACCAATACAAAACCGTACCACAGGCTTTTTCCGACAGCATAGACACAAAATTCAGATTTAGATCCATTCGATTCTTTTTGACCACGTTCTCCTCTCGGCGTATATGTATGTAGGTCTTTGTACATTTAGTTTGTTATATTATTATACGCAACAGTGTGACTCTAAATTTACAGTACCTCTTTCTCACTTAGAATGGTTGAAATATATCTTAGCATAGTGATTATCTTCGTTATTTTCAATCACTTTATAGTGTGTTTCCTTCCAAAAAAATAGAAACTTGAAGCAACATATTCGAAGCCCAATAGTCCAACCTATAATACTGTGGGTTCCCGCGTATAACGCTGTATAATATATTTATAATATTTTGTAAAAAGATTAATAAATTAAATAAACATTCCTAAATATTTTAGAAATATATTATTGTATAAATAATTGAAATCTAAAGTTAAAATTTTTACTATGTTACTAATTAATCTTCTATATATTATTTATAAAGTACACTTATAATAAACTTTACAAAATATTAATAATTACATCACATTGCTATTACATCTAAGACCAAATTAAAATCTCTCATTAAGGATATTTTAGTCAATTAATTATTATGTCCATTTAATTAAATATTAAATTAATTATTTATAATTTTCGTTTTAAATAATTTATTTATTTTAGTTTTTTTGAACAAAAATTAAAAATAGATTTTGTGTAGATTTTGTTGATTTAATTAAATACACTAATTAGATTAAATTAAATGTTGATTTAATTTTCCAAAAATAAGAGATTTGATGTAGATTGCAATTGTTTGGAAGATTTTAAGGAAGAATTTAAACCGATTTAATTCTGTTTTTAGGTACTAACAAAGATTCGATATTATAAAAATTGATATTATAATTTTCATAAAGTTTTAGAAGAATTATAATTTTCTAATATCCTAATTTTATAATTTTTGGATATTGTTCTATAATTGCAATTTGTTTGTGCTATAGCACGAGATATATCCTAGTTATTTAATCAAAACAATATATTTTTAAAATAAAAAATTGAAAATCAAATTTAGAAAACAATAAAACCAGCAATAATTTTATGAAATATTTATTTTTTCGATTTTCTATAAATAAATAAAGTTAATTTAGGTAAGATTATAATCTTTAAAACAAAGACAGTTTATATATGATTGATCTAATGACATATTATGTAATTAGTCTAGTAATTAATGTCCTATAAAATATATTCTCAGATAATCATTTTGGCGACGACAAGTCAGCATGACAGTGTTGTAATATTCCACGTAAACATAAGGTTATTTTTTTAAAATGATTCTCAATTAATATATAGGGAATGTGTACGTTTTCCCAACATTACCAAACTAATTTAATCATCTTTTTGTTAATATTTTCGTATTGGACGAATATACATGAAGCAATATAAAATTTAAGATCATTAGCTGATTAGTAAATCAACATTTGCACCTCAAGAAGAAGATTGAGATATATAATAATTATACAACGACTTAATGACTCCTTGTACACAAGTTCCTATTTTAGTTGGTACTATTGAAACAAACCATTTCAAAAGGAAGAAAACTAATTCAAACTAGTTTCACCTATACACAATGTACTAAAATCATAACCAAACTATATCTGCAATAAAAAAGAAACAAAAACAAACAAAATATGGGTTATTGGTTATGTGACTTTCGTCTATAATTAATTTATAGAAACAATGTGTCCATAAATAATAAATGCTCATATATCGCGGGTTGTTGATGTCAGAGTATGTGTCGAGAAGTTCCTATTTAGTTGATATAAGCATTTTCAAAAGAAAGAAACAAAATTCAAACTAGTTTCACGAATATGTAAACTATATCAAAACCAAACTCTAACTTCAATAATGAGACAAAACAAACCGAAGTTAAGTCTAAAATTAATTTACATTGACAATGTGGCCAAAAATAATAATGACCATATATCGCGGGTTGTTGAGACACCCAATTCAATAAAAATAAAAACATTGAATGTCTTGGTTTCTTCTTCTTTAAAAACCCTTATACATTTTCTTTTCAATTCATCCTCATTCTCTCTCTTTAGTCTTTCTCTCACTCTCTAGATTTCTCTTTCTGAACTTTCGCCAAAGATCGATCAATATGGCCAAGGGAAGAGGCAGTGCATCATGGTCAGTTGGAGCTATAGTGGCTCTTATGGCTGTGTCAGTGTTGTTGCTTCATGCTGACTACGCTCAAGCTGCGACGTACATGGTCGGTGACTCTGGTGTCTGGACCTTTAACGCTGTGGGTTGGCCTAAAGGCAAACACTTTAGAGCCGGTGACGTTCTCGGTATACTTCACATCCTTTTAATCAAGCTTCAATAATATTCTATTATTTTGTTACTCATATGCAAGAAATTAAGTTTTCTAATCTTCCTATCCACTATTGATATATACATATCATGGCCGGTTCTAATTAGTATGTTGTACAAGTTATGCTTTTGTATAAAGTACACGACAAATTAATTGCTATTCATCCTTAAAATTCATCATGTATATTTTAAGGTTAAAAATATTATAATGAATATGTTTAGCATATATACGTAATTAGAGTCAATATTCTAAATAGTGAATACAGCCTATAATATCTCTTACTATTATTTGAACCGGTCGTGATGTAAAACAATTTTACAAACTGTAAAACGTAAATTCATTTGCGTTTACAGTTAATAAAATTTATTGTTTTAAATTATTAGAAATAGTACAAATAACCAAATATTTAATCTATTTTCCGTTTAAACTAGAGTGATGAATTGAAATCGTTTTCCCATGAAGCAATATCTCAACCAATGTTATATGTAGATTTACGTATTAAATTAGTGAACATTTAAGATTTTTTATTAGTCTTAATATAATTAAGGAACACTATTGTTGTGGTTAACTTATTATTAAGAAGTGTAGGTACTTTTTATATATTTAAACTCACAAATCACACCCATTTAAACAAGCTAAGTAACCTATTTGGTCAATATCCCATGCACATACGAAATCGGGTTTTAAAATTTTACTTTTGTAAAGAAAATTCCGAATACAATTCCAACTACTTTATATATCTTAGTGTCAATATATAGAAGAGCGGTCGAGTAATTGATTATATGATTAACTTAAAATTTTATAATTTCCGAAATTTGTTGCAGTGTTTAATTATAATCCAAGGATGCACAACGTAGTGAAGGTAGATAGTGGAAGTTACAACAGCTGCAACACCCCGGCAAGTGCGAAATTTTACACTTCAGGCAAAGATCGTATAATTTTGTCTAAAGGACAAAACTTCTTCATCTGCAATTTTCCAAACCATTGCGAAAGCAATATGAAAATCGCAGTCACCGCGGTTTGATCGATCATCGAGCAATCAAAATAATTTGATCACATGTTATGTTCTTAACAAAATATTAAGTATGCAATAAAGTTCATATTAAAACCTATAATGTTTTTCTTATAAGTTTTCTGAAAAATTATCTGGTGCGGTCTCTGTTGAGAACCAGAGTCGGTTTAGTAGTTTGGAAGATCCTCTATTATATAAAGAAAAAGAATGAGGTTGCCAAGCCAACCATAAGAAATTAAGAATGATACAAAACCCAAAACAAGTTCATAATCATAATGGTGGAAGTGTTTTTAGGCAAATGGTTAAAGTCCACCTCTGCGATCTTCTCCACTGGAGTTCGACTCCATGTAACTGCATATTTGCGACAAAAAAGAAAAAAAAAATCATAATGATGTAACTTTATTTTGGGCTTGGTGTTGACATAAGCTCAAATATTACAATTGCTCACTGGCCCCTTAACTGAGTTTGTTAATTGTTTTGAGGGTTTTTGTTTGTTTAAAAAAAAAGAGAGAAGGATATATCTCACATTCATTACAGTTTTATATTTGAATATAATTTTTTGCTATAAGTATATATTTTCTTATGAATTTATATGTCCCTGTGATGAGTCTGCGACTAATAATGATATTGTCGTATATGATTATAATCAGACAATAATGTGACAGCCAGAATTAAATAAAACAAAAGAGATATTATAAATAACAGTTATGTTACCGTTTGGTCCTACTCCAACACACTATTCAAGCTTCGAATCACGCCCTCTGCACATCAAATGAGTACTGCGTACCTCACACTGAAAAATATATAAGGATTATTAATATTCCATTAATTTTAATTAATTTTCAATCGATTAACATTTATTTAAGGAAAAATCAATTTCATGGGTTATCAATTTTTATATATATAAAAATAGATTAATCAAACTATATGATGGCACATTATCTATATGAATAGTAGAATCCAAACTTCTGTGAAAATGGATGTTAACAATCATCATATTCGATAAAAATAAAATCTCCTTGAGACAAACATACCAGCAAAATCAATGGATTCTTATGAAAATCTAATTAATTAATCATTATCTATAAATATGTATATAGTTTTGATTATTGCTTAAATTTAATACAAAAAAAACATACTGTATGTTTTGCATTTCAACTAAACTGTTCTTTGTTTACCAATTATTAATTTTGATATGCACTATGGTGGTGAGAACATGCAACAAAAAAATGTTTTATCTAGAACATATAAATTTTATAAGAAATAAATTGATATAACGTAAATTGTAATCTGGTTCGTAAGTAAAACACTAAACCGGCTAGTCCGTCTAATCCGTTAAAGATGACGTTAACCTCCATTGGATTCCAAAATGATATAGAATAAATGGTAGATACTAAATATATAGTTATATGAGTAGAATAAGTAAGTAGGTAGGTCATAGGTTAATATTAAAAAATAGATCTTAGTTGAGCCTTTGCTTTGATGTCTGACACATTCTCACCAAATCTGAGACAGTCTTCTCTATTCCCATGACTTTGACCAGTATTCTTCTTCTTTAGTTGTTCAAAATATAAATCTGAGACAGTCTTCACCAAATTGGTTACCTAATTTCTCTCTGAAATTTGGCTACCTAGTGCATATACCCTTTACAAAACCAAATTAAACATCTCTACCGACAAAAGTTTGTACCTATCCACAAATGACAAATCCAAAATAGATAATAAACATATGATCATTATAATATCTTTGTAACTCCTAACAGATTATGAACTGAAATCCAAAACTATATGATAACCATTGTGATTGTGATTGATGAAGTCAAGATCAACTTGTAACTAGTTCTTTTGCGTAAAATGTTAAACATTGGTGGAACACAATCACGAGTAATTTGTATATACACACACATACATGCGTGTGTTAGTGTGTATATATAGAGTGGATGGGCAGTGGGATCTTAGCAAAAAGAAAAAAAAATGATGGAGGATTGATTTAACAAATTGTTACTGTAAAGAGAAAGAGAGGTCTCTCAACTTTCGATAAAGACGAAATTCTTGCAGAATTATATCATGGTTTAAACCTTTAAGCCACATGCATGGCCACATTGCGTACGTACGTATATACACTTAACTTTATTATATTATATATATTATCTACTTTTCTACGTATACATATATGTATGACGTGCGGTCATGTACATACGTCAAATTCATGCAGGTATATGTGAGAAGTAAATGTGAATTTTTAATAGTTAGTTCATATTTTTATGAAGTACTATAGTGTTTATTCGACACTTAATTATTGGCGCGAATCCTTGGTCATATGCATATCTTATTTCAACAAATTGGTCAAGTGGTCAATCTGACAACCAAACCTTAAATTGTGCAATTATGTCCTATATCCTGTTCTTTTTCGTTCTTGATCCGACAATTTTCTATATTAAGATTTTTTAAAATAGGATGAAATATACCTTAAAATGCTGAATGTTTGCTAATTTTTATTTTAAAATATAGAATAATTCTATAATCAATATCTAAAGACTTGATTGGTAAGTTTTTTTTGTAGAGTTTCATGCTTATTAAAAGCCAATCAAGAATTTTTTTAAGAGCATAAAGTAGAGCATAGAGGACTCCTTAATGCTCTCCACCTTAATGCTCTTTAATTGAGCTTTTCCAAGGTTTAGAGGCTTTAAACATATTAAAAGATATATTTGCCCTTAATTATTAAAAACCTAATATATTATTAATAACTAAATTTAAAATATGATATGCATATATACATTAATAATTACAAATTAACATAGAAACACAAACTTAATTTGACCCAGAATTAAACAACAAGATTCATTCAAAACATAAAAATCATATTGTTTAGGTTATCTAAACCAAAACAAAATTGGAAGAAAATAAAAAGAAAAAGAAAAAAAAAATCAAATTGGACACCAAGTTATTTCAAATTCTACACTCATCAAGATTTTTTCCAATTCAAGATTCTAAAATCTTGGGATTTTATGGTTTTTCTATTTTGTAAAATATTGTTCTCTTCTAAAAACTCTAATTTTGTATCTCTATGCTCACTGCTCTACCAATCAAATTTTTAATTAAAGCTTACCGCTTTTATAGCATAATGCTTTTGGAGCATAATGCAACATACTGCTAATGTTTTATTAAAAGCCTTCCCAATGAAGCCCTAAGTCATTAGAAACCTTAATTCCTAACACAATACACACACACTCTTCCTCGCTTGGATCATAGCCAAATATTATTGGATCTAAAATTATAATAATATAGGCCCAATTAATCAAAACCAAATTTCATTAAGCAAGGCTAAGATTAAGATAAGCATCGGATTCCTAGAAGCTTGTGGTCATAGGGATAGCGTGCATGAAAGAATATTTTAAAAGCCAAATAAGTAAAAGATTAGAAAAATATATGAAAGAAAGAAAGAAAAAAAAGGTTACGGTTTAAGAAAAGTCGGGTTCAAGTTTCTAAAGTGAGGCGCCCACACGGTTGTAGGAATCCCAAGCAATTCAACATCTACAAATCAATTTTGACATTTTTAATTCAGATTCTAAGAATGATCAAATTCTTTTCTTTGCACACGTGGGGTAAATTTAAGAATTTTCCTATTTTTCTTATTGCTTTTCATAGGAACAAAATTGTTAGCATGATAGTTTTGCTTCGTGAATAGTTATCACTATTCTTAAAATTTAATAAAAGTGTTTTCTTTCTAATATGTGAATTTATTAACGGGATTTTCTTTTTCAACGTTTTTTATTTTATGTTTTGGTTAACTTTGTACAATGAATGGGTTCGAAAAAATAAAAGACAAAACTAATGATGATAAGGGAGCGGCCTAATACCCAAAAATCTAGAGCATACTGTAGTAGATAAAAGTGTATATAAAATTCCATTTAATACTTTGGTCAAAAGATATCAAATTTTATTAGAAAGTACGATGGAAAATAAAATTCCTTTAGTTAATTTCTTCTAGAAAACCTTTATGCTTTTTTTTGGAATGTACTGTTAAATTAATTAAAAAAATAACATCGTTTTACATCAAAATGCTTTTTTACATCAAAAGCTAATCCAAAACTTAGAGACATTTATCTTTTTGACTAGAACCAAATTTGTAGACCCGTCTCATATCGCTTATCTCCAATTACTCGAATGGACGAAAGTTGGTTTTTTACTTGTTTATCTATCCACCAGATAAGACGAGCCGCCGGATTCGGATCTTCACCATGCCATCTCGCATTTCCCTCTTTCCATATGGTGTGTATCAAAACTTGAAAAATGTATCAGGATAGAAAGTTATGTATACGATCGATTTTGTTGTTCGAGACATAGGTAACATTTGCTTGCCAATCAGTTGTGAACTTTATTTTGAAGATGTGTTTTGTGAGTGCCGCCCAAATTTCCGAAGCATAGCTGCATGAAAAGAACAAATGATCTCGGGTTTCCATGTTATTACGTGAATGTAGTCCCTTAGGAGTCGGATCGCAGCCAACCAAAAATTTGAGATGCTCCATAAGACTGTACTAATCAGGTCAAATCCTCACGCAAACAAGAGAAATCGAGATGTCCATGATCCAATTCGCTTTCTGATCTGCTCTAGTAATGTGAAATAATCAGTTTGTTTTGTGTTTTTTTTTTCTAGCGTCAAACTATTTGTGCAAATTTTTTTGTTTAGCCATTATGCAGTAGCGTTTTTAGAGCAATGGAGAGATAATCCATAGGGGAAAACTAATCAAGTCCCTACTAGGACCTTCACGAAGACACTAGTTGAGAAGCCCTTTTATGGACATATATAGTTCTTGGAAGGAAACCCTAAAACAGGCTTTGAACAACGTACATCTGGACAAGACCTTGAGTGGCATGCTTGTAAGAAAAACCATTCATATCAAGCGTTTGGGAAGGACCTTGAGCAACATGCTTATGGGCATGATTTCAAACAAGACTATATATTATGTGTGAGGTTTTTTTAACTCGGTGAGGGACATTCTCTAGGGAGTATATGAGTTTAGGCCACATAGAAATTAGTCAGGTCATTCGAAGCAACAAGGGTGTGAGGGGTACACTTCTCTGTGATGTTTTTTTTAGTCTTAGAAGGTTTGAAATAGAAAAAAAATTAATATAGCAAGCGCATTAGAAAATATATGGTTGCTACTTAGTTTTAAATGGTTGAGTGTTTTTTCACTATATATTTTTGGATGTATAAAGTCTATATTTTCGTTTTAGATTAGAAGAGGTTTAAATCGCTTTAAATAGTTTTAAGAGTGATATATTAGCCATGTACAACAACAAGGGGACACTGGCCCCCACCGAAAAAAAAAAATTTCCCTGTATTTTTTAATTCAAAAATTTTGCACTTATGCCCCAATATTTCAAGTAAAAAAATATATGACGCCATCAAAAAAGAATTCTGATCCGCCCCTTATATATATATATATACATTTACCGAATTTTGATACGGAATATCAGGGACTTGTAATGGTTAAGGTTTTCTACTTGTCGATCTTTTGCCTGAGTCAATGTACTCATCACGTCTTATGGTCTTGACATTTGTTATGTAAACACATTAGAACATGATTTATCATATGCTTACTCACTTGTGTATCTCTCATAATAGAATGAAACGGGAGATCACCTCGTAATAATAATGCAAGAGATTATTTTTCGGATATTTTTTAAAGTATCTAAATACCACGTGTCAGATTTTCATATGTTGATTCCTAATTAATATTATCCATAAAAAAATTCTATTGGATTTAATTAGTTTTTCAACCTTGATCACCACCACCAAGGTTTTTTTTCTTCTTTTTTTTTATAATAATTATATTCACCACTGGATTTGAAGTGGCTCCATTTATAATTTTACCTTTCCACTTTCCGAAAGATGAAAATATTTTCCCCAAGTAAATAGTATATGTCGACTTTTTAAAAAACATATATATATTTTATATAAACAATTTTACATAACCATATGGTTTGGTTTTATCAATTTTTTTCGTTCTTTTTGTCAATAGTTTTATCCAATTCAATGTCAAATTAGTACCTATTCAACACATAAAGCCTAGTATAGAGTGATTAATGTGCTATGATCATCATTATTTAGCCACCTTATTATTGTATTATGAAACCTTTTGAACTTCTCATAAAGTTTCACGTTTCTCACGAAATAGTTGATTATTTGAGCTACATAATAATAAAGACTAGTGGAACTTCATAATCATCCAATACCTTATGCTTTCAAAATATGTTTATTTAAAATAAATAAAAATCAACGTATGTGGTTAGTTTTCAATATATCGCCACAGGACCACGTATTGAAAAGCCACCATGATATGTAGGTTTATCGTTTTTATTGGTAGTCTCGTTATTTTATCACCCGAATTCAAATCCCATAAAATACATATTGTTGAAAAAAGGGTAAAACTTTGCAGATTTTAAATAGGTTTTTCACCATAAGATCCGCCAAAATTTTACAAAAAAAAATGCTACAAAATCTATAAACACATGATGTCAAAGGAAAAAAATTCTGTTGACACAGATATACTTTGATAACACCGACATACATACAAACTTATATGTCGTTTGTACAGAAGTCTACATTTTTTTTATGAAGATCATCATCACTATTCATCTAAACAATCGCGTTCCAGAATAAAAGACCAATAATATATCTCGTAATTCCGTTATTTCTCATCAAAACCCTAAAAAACAATCACAACATAAAACAGTTTTGTATTTAGGGCAAAAATTGTTCTATAAATACGTTTTTTCTCACAGTTTTATGGACATTCAAATCCATTATCAAAAAGTAATATCTTTACGTTTCTCTAAATTATGTTGTGCAACGTGGCGAGAGCTAAAGTGGGAACACAATGGAACACGATGACACGTGGGTCGAATTGATTGGAGCAGAGGCCGCTCTGCTTGGCATGATGAGATCATGTTAAAGAAGATGAAAGTAGAAAAAAGAGCACACATACACATCTTCATTCTATTAAGCATTTGTATAATATACAATAGTAAATACAAAAAAAACTATAAATCTCTTTTGGAAATTGGGCCATTCCTCCAACAACAAAACCCATCAATTCCCACTTAACATTAGTTCTGTTACATAACCAATCATTTCAATATATATGGATTAAGCTTTTTAAATAGTCTTTTAAGTGTCGTTTTTACTCACTAATTTTGCCACCATCTTCACTGGACCACTCCCTCATCAAACCAATAGAATAGTATACTATTCTACGTAGAAAGTCATTATCCAAAAATATATAATTTCTCACTAGCTACATTTTTGAAATAATTAGAGAAATAAAAACAATGGGATTATCCTTTTAATGTAGATAAATATTTCTATATTTTTCTAAAAAGTAAATAAAAACCACCGATTACAATGTATTAGAATCTAAAGATTACTTGTTGTGGGAAATCTCGAATATCATTAAACCATATGATATCGATCATATAATATGTATGATCTATAAAATTGATGTTAATTTTTTAAAATGATTTGAAAAGTAAAATTTTTTTATATCTTTCCTTTTCACAATACATATAAGCTCTCTCTGCTCTACTTTTTTTTTTTTTTGAGAAAGTCGATCTTTCTTTTTGTTACGTTGCAAAACATTTTGATTATATACATGTTAATAAAATGTGGACTCACTATTCATTCTTTTCTTCCTTTTTCTTTGATAAGCATGCTAAGTAGACCATACATAAATAGTGTTGCCTTTTTCTTTTTTTTTTTTTTTGGGGGATGAGAATGGAACTCTTTAGAAAACAGCAATAAATATGCGACCCTATTTAGTTTATACATTTATGTGTTTTATAAATTTTGTGGGGATGAATTAGGCAATAGTGTTAGGGGTTTAGTCAAAAAAATTTGCTGCAAAGTCCATAAGAGTTGGCCATAGCCTTGGAAAAAAAAAAATCAATCAATCTCTTTCCACGTGGAAATGTGCACATTTCCTTTATACTTCCAATTTGATCTCTCAACTCCTTCCACCATCAATATGAAACCACCATAATCATGAAATATATGATAAATCTATTTATGCAATAGTTGAATATATATTACAATATATTGACAATAAGATAATTCTAGTACAAGTCATGTTTTCTTAACGTCTTAGCTTGAGTTCCAATTTGTGAATCATACTTTTAAATTCCATGGATTTTATATATTAATTTTTGCTTAGATTTAATATGATATAGTTGTTGTAATTTGGTATTTTGGTGGAAAACATGTCGTAAAAGTAAGAGTTATATGATGATTTTTTAAAAAAAATTTTGTTAACAGTTATATGATGAGTTTATGGTATACAAACTACTAATGTAATGAATGAAAATCTTAACTGAGATAGATTGCTAAGAAAACCCCGAAGTATATGATGTGGAAATAATCAAATATAATTGACTTATAAAAAAAGAAGAACATGTGTATGTACTTGGTGTTGGTAAAGTTGCATTATAGGTTTAGAAAATAGGAAGCTACCAATAATCTATCCAATGAGAATATTATGTAGAAATGATTAGAAAAAAATGTTCAATCTCTTTCAAAGTAGAGCCCAAAATCCACAATATGACAAATTTTTGTGGCATAAAGAATTGAGAACGACCCATGTTAATTATGGAGGGAAATCCTTTTTTCCTTTTCTATCCTGTTTAATATTTCACAATAAACTTTTAAGTAGTTATAAATAATAAGTATATATTATTAACCATTAATTGGTTTTGGATGTTCATTTTCATTTGTTTTTATATGCATACCTACGTAATAAATATATAATACCAACCATTACTGGTTTTGTATGTTTTCTTTTTAATTAGTTCTTTAGTTTTGTTTATTTTTATTAAAAAATATTATTTTTAATATTACTAAATTGATGAATTAAAACTTAGTTAATCTATGATTAGCTTATAATATATATCGTACTTAGTTGATGGATTTCTACACATAGTAAAAGAGAGAAATTAAGTTCGACAATAGCAAAAAATTATATCCAATTTTTAATCATGGAAACCATTTACTTTGTATAAAAGTTTAAAATATAAAATATATGTATATTTCGAAAGGGGGAACGAATATTGTAAAGACTATAACTTTGTTGGCAGATAGAAAAGAAAGAAAAATGTAAACTTTAGTGTAAAAAAAAATGTGATGCTTTATCCAAAAAAAAAAATAAGGTGATAAAATGAGAGGAGAAAGGAGTGAACTTTTGCATTGGGTTCCATTTTTTATCATAGAGTCGGCCTTTTTGTGGCTGCTTGTGGGCCTTTCTCATCTCACCGACCTTTTTTACTTCCATTGCATCTATATATATTTGTAACGTTTATTTAACTCATATATTAAAAACAATAGAACTTAAATTATTGAGATACAACAGTGAGAAATAATATACTATTCACAACATTTTGAAAAGATGATTATGCTATTCTTTTACTATTCACAACATTTATCAAGTTGTTTACGTTTTTAGTTTTTTTTTTAAACTGATCCAATATATATGATGCATTAAAAAAACATATGGTCTACAAAAACTAGTTTGTATTTTGTGATCATTCAATACAAACAAAATATTCAGGCAAAATGTTTTGGATACTTTATTATTCCGCTAGTCTGTAATTCGTTTTTTCATATATCTAAGATACCGGTCATGCATCACCGATAATATAAACAGAGATCACCAATATGTAGTTCACTTATGTCGTCATTCTTCATATATATGAAATCTATAATGTTTGAAAAGATAACATAGAAGGAAATGAAAATAGAGATTTATTATATTTAAAAAACTAATTTAACTGTTCTTCCCATTTTAGCTCAACGATTAATATGCGCTTGCTTTAAGATAGGTAGTGTGACATGCATGTGTATCATTTATGGCGTAAATAAAACAACTAATTGATTAGAAAATGTCCAATAAAAGAACACGAGCATTGACTGTGAACGAGTCCAACGTTTTGGCGGGAGGGTCTTTGGATTGTGATCAAGAAAGAGACATTAATCTTTAGTTCTTAATAGCTGAAGTGAAATTGATGGAAAAATGCAGAATAAACCGAATAATATGTTAAATAAACGCATGAAACTAGACACTAAATGGTTAAAAAAAAGAAGAACAAACTAGACTGTGAATGATCAAATATATTTTACAGGTAGATAAACTTTTGTATTTATAAAACTATTCGCACCGGATACATACAATCAAACATGCATACATATAAGTTTCAAAATGAAAAATACACATATCATATATGTACGCCTGCTTTATTATACATGTAGGACGACAAAATTTTACGATGTCTCATGTGGGATGCTTACATCATCATTCCACCATATTTATATATTAGTTCTTTTTCTTGACCTCTACAATTATCTAATTTCATATCCATATTTTCAAGTCGCATACAAAATACAGTGAAATATCGAATTAAATTTGGAACTAAATTGATGATTAGAAATATCCTTCAAAACCATTTTTTTTTGTACCAAAGAGTTTTTAAATAATGTAGCCATTTAGAAAGATCTCATCTATTTTTTTTTCTTTCTATAATTTTTTTTATAAATACTTTCTATTATATGTGTATACAGCAATCATATAGTATTATTGTTATTCTTTCTACAACACTTATTATGTCTTAGACATTATAACTTTTTCATACTGAAATTTCATAGATACCACAAAAAAAGAGGAGAAATAATATGGAAAAATGGACACTAAGAAGAAGTAAATATTAGTAATTTATACTTATATAAAAATGTGATTTGTCAGAGTGCTTCGCTGTCTAAAAATCCGTTATGCCTGAATCTCAAACATCACGCGCTCACTTCTCACGTGCACTCCAAACCTTCCGGTCAAAGTTTGAACTAATCCCCAACAAATTATTTAGTTTTTTAGTTTTAACCAAACTAGACTACTATAATAATTAATTATCTTATCCCATGGCATTACCCATACTAAACCACTAACACAAGTCCAAGTAAAAAAATAAAAAGCTTATTTGTATTTAAGTACAAAAAAAAAAATCCAGAAGAATTGAAACCAAAAGGAATGGTCGATGGTTGAGTCACGTAAATTGTCGTATACTCTTTTAACAAAACAACAACAACAACAACATTGTCAAATCTCCTTGCAATAATTGTTCATCTATTCATTTTATACATTAATTTCAGACATTAAATCTAGATAGAATCCTGTTTCGTATTCTCATCTTTCGTTTATAGATCAAACCATATAATATCAAAATTTCAATGTTTTATCATTGTAATATAAAAAAAAAATCAGATTCAAAGATAAGATAGAGAATCATAAAAAGTAATCATATTCCCCACAAAACTCTAGACACTATACCGTAATATAATAAAATCACCACGTTCGTTTGTGTGTAACTTAAGGCAAGTTTTTGAAAATAGTATTATACTTTATTCTGTATTCTATATTTTCCTACACATTCTATTACATTTAAAGAAAAATAAAATAAAAATACATTCGTAATACATGTAACAATTATAAAAATCAAATATAAATAGAAAAAAAATAAAACAAAATAAAAAAAATTAGAGAAAGGCATTAATGAGGAGACACATGGATTTCAGCGTTCTATTTTCAAACTTCACTTCATACCCGCGCACTAACTCATCCATACGTTGGCCTCTATCTTTTTTTTTTTTGTGTGTGTGTGTGTGAAAATAAAACCTAGAGAGAGAAAAATAGAGAGAGTTCAAAAAAGGTATCATGTGGAGGAGAGAGAGCCTAAAATGAGATCAATTTCATTTTCTTATAGTTCCAAATGGGCAACGATAAGTTTCTAAACGAAACCAAATGTTCATGAATCGTGAAATGAGGAAAATTTAATTTTCACAATTTGGGAAAAAAATCTCAACTTTTTTTTTTTTCTTTCTATAAGAATCTCTTTCCCTTTTACCGTTTTGGTGAAATTAATCCAGACGAATCTGTGAGGTTTATAAAAGCAGAAGAATTTGCGAGTAGTGATGAAAAATGAGTTCTTTTTCAGAGTGATTTTTATAAAATTAATTTAGGGTTTTTGATTTCTTTTTTAGTTTTCTGGAAAAAGTTTGGTTTTTTTTTTTTTTTTTTGGGGCCAAAGTTGGAGGGGTCTGTTTGTGTTTGTGGGATAGAGATAGTTTTGGGTTATAATAAAGGAGAAGGAGCGTCGAAGCTAATAACAATAGACAACGATTTTTTACAGAAGAGAGCGTCAGAGAGAGAAAAAAATCAAAATTTTAATGGAAGAGACAACGAAGCAGAACACGAAGAAGAAGAAGATTGTTGTTAATACCGATGATTCCAAGAAGAAGGAGCGTCATATTGTTACTTGGACTCCAGAGGTCTCTCTCTCTTTATATATTATCCAAATAATATTCGATCAATCTCTGTTTTTATTTTATTTAATTCTGTCCTGTAATCGAACTTAGTATTGATAACTCTCTGTTTGAGTTTTGCAGGAAGATGATATACTAAGGAATCAAATCAGTGTACATGGAACTGAAAAGTTAGTTTTCAATTTCTGGGTAAAGAATCTGTTCTATTGGGTTGATTGATTCCGATAGAAATATTGATTTTTTGCTGTTGTTGTGATTGATAATAGTTGGGCGATCATTGCATCCAAGTTTACTGATAAGAGCACAAGGCAGTGTAGAAGAAGGTTTGGTTTAATCTATTCAATATCAAAATGATTGTTTATCTGGAGTTTTTGGTTTTTTTTTGTTTTGATCTGATTTTTTATTGTGCAGATGGTATACATACTTAAACTCTGATTTCAAGAGAGGAGGTTGGTCCCCTGAAGAAGATACACTGTTGTGTGAGGTTAGACAACCTTTTTTACTACATAGATGAAGAGATTATAGAATTTGTGTCTGATCTTGTGTGTGTTTGGTTTTGAAGGCACAGAGATTGTTTGGGAACAGGTGGACTGAGATAGCAAAAGTGGTCTCAGGCAGGTATATTGACGAACACATAAAATCTTTAATAGTGAATCAAGTTATTATGGGTATGAAATTAGAGAATTCATTCTTGTTCTTTGTGGTTTGTGTAGAACGGATAATGCTGTGAAGAACAGGTTTACAACACTGTGTAAGAAGAGAGCTAAGTATGAAGCCATGGCCAAAGAGAACAGGATCGCTTGTTGTGTGAACTCAAACAACAAGAGACTGTTGTTCCCAGATGGTATTAGTACACCGCGAAAAGCTGAAAGTGAATCTCCTCTTACTAAGAAAACGAGGTGAGAAACTTGTTTTGGTTAATCTTTTTGGGGGCCGTAAATTAATCCAAAGAAGAAAGCTTTTTGAACTGTTATATTGACATATATTGGTCATGTTTATTATCCAGGAGAAGTCACATTATTCCAGATCTTACAGAGATCAAGAGCTATGGGGATAGATCACATTTAAAGGTTGAATCGGCTATAAATCAACAGAGTAGACCTCCATTTTCGGTAGTAGCCCACAATGCCACAGGTATTGATTGCACGAAAAAGCAGAAACAAACAGGCAATGCAAAAGAGAGTGACGGTGCGCAAAGCTCTTCTTCTTGATGTTGCTTATTCTGGGAAATAGATGTGAGAGCATTAGTAAAGATGCAAACATAGAGAGTCTTATTCTACTAAGTTGTGTTTCTGGTAAATAGGTGAGGATAAAGGTACCCAAGAGGTGTTTCTTAAGAAGGATGATCCAAAGGTGACAGTTTTGATGCAACAAGCTGAGCTTCTCAGTTCACTGGCACAGAAAGTTAATGAAGACAACACAGATCAAAGCATGGAGAATGCCTGGAAGGTAAACAATGCTTGGTTTTGCTGTGATTCTCGACTCGTTTTGTACTTTAAATTTGAATCTATGAGCTAAAACTGAACATAGTGTTGCAAGATCCTTTATGAGCTTTCTAATAACAAAAGCTTTTGTTGTTCCTAATATGTCCAGGTTCTACAGGATTTCTTGAATAAGAGCAAAGAAAATGATTTATTTAGATATGGAATCCCAGATTTCGATTTCCAACTCGAGGAATTCAAAGATCTTGTTGAGGACTTGAGGAGTAGTAATGAAGATAGTCAAACATCTTGGAGGTTCAGAAATAACTTTTATATATATATGAATGATTGTGGTTTTACCTCGTGGTTTCTGATCATCTAACAGCCATTGATGTCAATTATAGGCAACCTGATCTCCATGATTCACCAGCAAGCTCTGAATATAGCTCAGGATCAACCGTAATGCCGCATCCTTCTGGTGATAAAACCCAACAACCCATGTCTGATACTCAGACAACATCGGAGAAACGAAATGGCGGGGAGTTACTACAAGATAAAGGGATTGTGTCTGATGCAACTGTGGAACAAGTGGATTTACTCACAACATGTCAGGATGTCCTAAAGAACCCTAACGAGATTGTGCACATGTCGGGTGACGAAGAGTTTAACTCGCCTGTTCAAGTCACTCCATTGTTCAGGTCTCTAGCAGCAGGCATTCCAAGCCCACAATTCTCTGAAAGTGTAAGCTTGCATCTAACTAACTAAACTGTGGAAAATTTTCTGGTAGAGTTTTTATAAAAAAAGAAACCTGATGGATCTGTTTCTGCAGGAGAGGAACTTTCTGCTAAAAACACTTGGTGTCGAGTCCCCATGTCCATGTCCAAGTGCTAATCCTTCACAACCACCTCCTTGCAAAAGAGTCCTTCTCGATAGCTTGTAAACCAGACCAAACCAGACTCTCTAAACCAAAAAACCATCCCTAAAACCGCGGTTATGTCCTCATGGAGGTCGACATAACCTGCATTTCTTCCCTTTTTTTGCTTAGATTTTCTTCATAGGTTTGCAGCCATATCGGCCTGGAAAGTTTTAGTGAAGCGGGCGTGCCATGATCTGCATTTCTTACCTTCCTCAGTGTTTATAATCTAGAATCTAGAATGTTAAAGGTAACATTTCTAAGTCTAGACTCATCTGAGAAACTGAGTTTCTCTCTCAGATACTCAGGATTCCAACCTTTGCTCACTCATTAGGAGAGTTTTCTTTTCATCATCATACTCGCAGCCATTTCATAAAAAGGCTTAAAAGTATGAGTTTTCTTCCATTCGTGATTTGTGTGGCTAAGAAAAATTCTTTCGTTTGTCTCCCTCTTCAAGGGTCAGACCCAGATACATAATCCGGGTTTTTCCTCTCCATGAATTCTTGATTTGTTGTTTTCTTGATTCTCTGTACAGAACCTATATTATTACATATAAAAAAATAGAGTTTTTGTGTCAGAGTGTAAACTAAAGGAAAAAGAAGAAAAAACAACTTCAGAGAGAGAGGCATGTCGCCTTTTTATATACAGTAATGAAAATACACAGAAGAAAAAGAAAGAAGAAAAGATAAACAAAGATTTTCATTTGGTTTTGCAGCAAAACAGGGAAGAAATTTTCCTTTTAAGTTTCTTTTTGTAGTGCAACTTCTCATAGGTGTGAGAAGAAGAAGATAAACAAAAAAAAAAGAAAGAAATAATTTTTTGTTTGTTTGTCATAAATCCTTTCCCTTTGTTCCCTTCTCAGAAGAATCATGTGATTTGTAAAGAGACTATAATATGAGTGGAAATGAATTGATTTTGGTGTGAATTATAGTATTTCGTTATTATAAACGTACCTAGATTTTCAAGATCATCTTCTCCATCGTCTGTGATTATAGTTGCAGAAGAAAAACTCAAATGAAGACTGCAGAGGTCTACTTAGTTGGATCTGGATCTGCTTCTCTATAAAAATGGGAGGCTGTTTAAGTGTGTGTTAGTGGAAGACAAAACGTAATCATCACTTTCTACCTTTTGTTTTTAATTTGAATTTTTCAACCTCCATTTCCTTTGTACTGTTATAATCCAGGTTTTAGTTGAAATCAATGTCTTTAAAATTGTACCATACCGGTCAACCCAACCCAGACTTATAATCTTTTTCTATACCGGTTTTCATCAAAACCAAATTCTTACCAAACCGCTAAAACCTGTGATCTAAGCTGAATGTCAAAACTACTGAACTTCGAAGTTCCCAATATTCAAATCACGTATTTGATTAATTAGTAATGTTGCCATAGGTTAATCACTAGTTTTACCGTTGACTAATCTGGTTTGAGATTCACTGTATGTTTCGGTTGACTAGAGACAAGGAAGAAATATAAACAACTAACAATAACTGAAAAATAATTAGAGATATGAAGGAGAAAACAGATCCATTCTTCAACTCTTTTGCTTCTTCTTCTCCATTTTCTGCAATTTTCTCCATTTAAGATAAATCTGATATGACAAACCACCAAAGACCATCGAAACACATCCCCATTGTTTCAACGACAATGGATTTCCGCTCATTACTGATGACACAACAATGCTAACAAACTTCCTGGTCGTGGTTATGGTCGTGTTAGCTAGTGACCCGAAGTTACTTATTGTCATGAAGATGAAGTTTTGTCCCACGGCACCGCATAGACAATACTTTAGAATGTCCCATGCCGCTTCCGGGTGTAGCTTACAGAACTGTATTGCATCGAAACCTATCCCTTGTGGCAATCCTAACATGTAGATCATGTTGTATATTGTGCTCCATAAGTTCATTCCCAGCATTATGTCCCACACTTCGGTTTTCGGGTACCTGTAAAATTTCATTGTGTGGTGATTTAATAAAAGATGGAAGATTGTAAGTTCTATGTTCTGACGCAATGTTAGATTGATATATACCTTGAGGCAATGGAGTCTTGGGTGGCGTTTGTGAATCCATCGAAGGCGAGGTTTAAGGAGCAAAGTGCATAGCCGAGGGGAGCATTTGGATGTGCTAGCTTGCTAATTGTCTTTGAGCTTGTCTGAAAAAACCAAATCAGAAGCTTAATTAATATGCTCTGATCAAAGTTTTTGGTGAGCAGTTTTGCATACCTTAAGAAGAGCAAAGATGGAAACTCCTCCGGCGACAAGAAAGGTGCATATGTATTCAAGGAAAGTGTATCTTATTCCGTAAACTAAAGTTCCCATCAGCATAACTGCATTACAAAAAAAAAAGCATGAATAAGATAAACAAGATCTTAAGAACAAATATGTAAGAAACAGAGTTTCATGATCATATTTTTGAGGAATTAATGGATTATAGAATAGAACCTAAACATAGATACCTTACCTGGAATCATTTTTGACGATTTTGCCAGGACCTGCAGTAAGCAAGATCAGAATTCAACCCATCGGTTACCAAATAAACAGTTTAAAGCCATAATCTGAGTATTAATGATAATGTAAAAAGTTACCTGAGCTGGATAACTAATATACTTCAAGGCTTCGATACCCATTGCGGGACCAATTGTATTAGTAATGCCAGCACTCCAGTACGTCCACCATGGTGCTCCACCGTTACCAGCGTTTGACCACAGCTTGATCACTGGACATAATCAGATTGCAGACAAAGACGAAATTTCAGCCACATTTGTCTGTATTCGATGACAAGACAATGGAGATGCAATTGGAAATGTGCTCACTTATATAAGACCACACCAAGCAGACTACACTTTGAGCCAAGTTCAAGAAGGCAAGGTGCTCGAACCTCTTCTCATCTGGACCGAATCTCTTCGTGGACCTAATTAAAGAACACTAGTTTTCTTTAGTCGGTCCATGGACCAAGAACAAGTTCTTGTAGATGTGTCTCTAGAAATTTTAGGGACGTTCCTCGACAAGACTAATAATGCTAAGGTAACCACAGAATTTGTATACAGAAGAGCGTTCAAGAACAAGTTCCGGTAGCTATGTCTATAGAAATCCAAAATACAGACTTCGAAAGGTAGTGCATTTTTTTTTTTTTTTTTTTTTTGAAGAAAAAGGTAGTGCATTTGCATATGGAATAAACTATAAGTTCCTGAAACTAGTTCTATGGAAATTCAAACCAGAGACTTCGAATACGGAATTGCATTCGCATACAGATTAAAAACAAGTTCCAGCAGCTATGTCTATATAAGTTCCAACCACATATATCGAACCACGGAAGTGAATTTGCGTACGAATCATGACTCGTAATGTAGACTAACTTAAGGATCTAAAATTAGCAACAATTTCGCAACAACAAGCCGAATCGAGCAATAATGACGAAGAGAATCGATCCGACCTAAAATTTACTTACAGAGTCTCCTGAAGAACGCCTTGGTAGATGTAGGCGGACCAGATCCCGGTAACACAGAACGCCAACAACAGAATTCGATGGAATCCGGAGCCATGGACCTCCATCGCCCGCCGACAACGCTCCCACACCGCCGATGATTCCTCCGGCGCCGCTTCGATTCTAATTTCACTGATCCAATCCGAGAATCGCAAGCTAAATTGTTATTTTGGATTTTGGAAGATGAAGACGAAGTTGTTACAAAGGCGCGAAAATAGACGTCGATGTTCCACGTGGAAGCTAAACACTGGACTGATGACCTCATATAACGTTTCTGATTGGTTCACGATGATGCGTGTGTACTTTTTGGAGTGCAGCTCGTGAAATGGTTTCCGTGTATGAGATAGAAAGAGAAACTACATGACGTTTTCTGGTTGTAAAACCACACGCTGGCCATTATAAGGTGCAACATGCTGGAAAGTCTCGGGGTGCTTTGAAGTTGACCAAAGTGTAGAGTCATATCATTAAGGGTCTTTAGATGGAGTTTTAATATTTTAAAATTATAATCACTATTTAAGTGTTTTGATTGAATTATTCAGTGGCCAAACCGAATAAGAAATTCGTATGTTGAACTTATGAATATTGATAAAATGTTAAATCACGTTTATTTTATAAAATCAAAGATGATAAAGATACTTTTGTGTTCATTTTTTTTATAAAAAAGATACTTTTGTGTAAAGGCAAAGATGAGATAATATTGTTGATAAAAGAAAGATTAAAAGAAGGTTGAAAGTATAAATATGATAGCAAATACAATAATATGCACTCACAATTTATAAACTATGTATAGTACTTTTTTTTGTCCATGAATATGAGACCTTCTTTTTTTATCCATGGATATCATATTGGTTGGATTAACGGATAGATAATATGGTTGACAAAATATATACTATTTAAGAGTTTGAATAGTCAAAAGATTACCTATTGAATGCTTATTGTTGTCGTGTTACTAATACTATTCACATGCTTCGTGTTAAAACCTTATGATTTTATACAAATCACTTGGTGATATGATATATCAAGTTGGAAACTACGGACATTATATATTGGGACTTTTAATGCTATTCAATTGCCGACAAAAAAGAGATGTTATACAATTATGGTAAATCTGAGCAGCACAACGGTAACAACTAACAACCGTAAAGGTCATCACTAAAAGTAAACTCAAGATTGTGATGACTATGATTTGTAGTTTAGCTATATATGTTTGTATCAGGAAAAATCTGTTATTATTTACATTTTAATCTGCATATTACATGTTTAAAAAAAAAAGTTTAATGTTGTGATTGGTAATATGAAAAATTATTATTCTTATTATTATTTGATTTTTTTTTGCGTTTTTAATGCAATCATTATTTGTCTTTATACATTTCGTAATTACAGAAAATGAATGACGAAATACACATTTTATTCATTTGATAATTCGTTTAGTGATTCCTCTATTATATTCCAAATATCTTTTTTCATGTTTCACTGTTTTACAATGCTTTCTGATAATTTATAAAAGATATCATATTGCGAATATTGTCCCCACGTGTCAATGTGTAATATGTCCAAAAAACTCTCTTAGATGTGTCGGTCAAACGTAATGTGAATAAGATAGATGAATATTTTTGGGGTCAATGCATGGAATAAAGTTTCGATACACTTGAAATTAAAAATACTACAAAAGCGTGTTAACTACCCTCATTCCATTAAACAGTACTACTAAACCATCTGTACCCCAATTTGTATTAATTAATAAATCTTACATTATCTAAAAGTTATTAGAATCTTTTACCAAATTAATCTTTAGATTTGATGCATCTTTAGGAGTTTTGCTTTTGCTTAAAGGTGAATGTAAAACAAATCTGACGTGGATTTGCTGACGCAAGCAAAGACGTAGCCAGATGGTCCAGATCTAGTAACACAAGTTTTACCAAACTATCCCTTCTTTGATGTCCTCATAAACCATAAAGATTCGCCGAAAGCAAGGGTAATATAGTCATTTACGAGAAAAACCACGGACCACGTAGACAAAAGCAAAAAAATTTGGCAGAATCGTAATTTCATCGAAAAATCCCCACCACCACGACTTTTGTATGTAATTGATGTGCTGTGCTGTGCTTCTCTGTGTTCTTACATCTCTCACGTTGCTTCGTCTTCTCTCATTCTGATTGTTGTTTTTCCAAATCATCTTTTTTTCTTCCTGGATAATTAATAATTATTATTACAAATCAGCTTTTGCGCCGCAGAGAGTAAACAAACATATAGGCGAAGAAGAAGCTTTTGTTCTTTTTGAATCTGTTCATTATTTTCGAAAAAATGGGTAATTGCTTAGATTCATCAGCTAAAGTGGATAGTAGCAGCCACAGTCCTCATGCTAATTCTGGTAAAAAAAAATTTCTTTCTCCATAGTTCTAAAGTTTCTTCTTTTATCCAATTTCGTTGCTTCTTAAGTTTCTGTTATTGTTCTGTTTTTGGAAATTTCTCCTTATTCTGTTCTCTAAGATGGGTTCTTCTATTAACTTCCTGGATTAAGAGTCAAATATTTGATTCCAAGCTAAAAAATTCTCAACTTTTTAAGATGGTGTTCTTAGTCTGACATCTTCAAAATCAAACCTTTCGAAATACCCATCTCTGCATATGTCTGATTTCTCTGAGTAATTTTGGGTTTAAATGTTGGAACAAGTTGGTGTTTGAATCAATATGTTACTCCATTAGCTCACTATTTGACTGTTTATAGGATTGTTAAAGCCTCAAGAATTACCTGGAATTTGATTTAAGATGGTTTCGAAACCAAGTTATGATCTTTCTTTAAGTCTGATTAGATATTTTGTTTTTGCTTAATTTTATAGGATTGTTAAGTTATAATCTCAAAATTTGGTTGTTTGTAGGATTGATTTAAGATGGTTGGATTGCTTAATGTGCAAATTGAATTCGAAATTAAGTAATGATCTTTCTTTTAAGTCTGATTTTAGATACTTTATTTGGATCTATTTTAGCTTCGTCAAGCTCAAGAGTTTCTAGCAAGACAAGTCGTTCCACAGTCCCTTCAAGCTTAAGCATAAATTCTTACAGCAGTGTTGAGTCTTTACCTACACCAAGAACAGAAGGAGAGATATTGTCATCACCAAATCTTAAAGCTTTCACTTTCAACGAGCTCAAGAATGCTACTAGGAATTTTCGACCCGATAGTCTTTTAGGTGAAGGAGGTTTTGGTTATGTGTTTAAAGGATGGATTGATGGAACAACTTTAACTGCTTCAAAACCGGGTTCTGGAATCGTTGTTGCTGTTAAGAAGCTTAAAACTGAAGGTTTACAAGGCCATAAGGAGTGGTTGGTACGTCGTTTTTTCCTTCCTTCTCTTATTGGTTTTGGTCATGTGATTGTGTTAGTATTGTTTGGTGACATATCTTTTTGGATTTTTTGGTTCCAGACTGAAGTGAACTATCTTGGTCAGCTTAGTCACCCAAATCTTGTCAAACTAGTTGGGTATTGTGTAGAGGGCGAAAACCGATTACTAGTATATGAGTTCATGCCAAAAGGAAGCTTGGAGAATCATCTTTTTAGACGTATGTAAACCTGCTATTATCTAAGCAAACCTTGTTCAAAATCGACACATCTTAGGTTCTTTATACCGTGTTTTCTAATCCTTTATCTTGCAGGTGGCGCTCAGCCACTTACATGGGCGATAAGGATGAAAGTTGCAATAGGAGCAGCCAAGGGGCTTACTTTTCTTCACGACGCAAAATCACAAGTGATATACAGAGACTTCAAAGCTGCTAACATTCTACTTGACGCTGTAATTAACCCTAGAAACCTGATAAGTAACCTCTCTTCAACACCTTATTCGGGATTTCACTTCATTTCTAACATATATCGATCTTATTCGCAGGAATTCAACAGTAAACTTTCAGACTTCGGTCTAGCTAAAGCAGGTCCTACCGGTGACAAGACTCATGTGTCCACACAAGTCATGGGTACTCACGGATATGCTGCCCCGGAATATGTTGCAACAGGTGAGAAACTTTGGCTTTAGCTTTAATCCCTATGCTACGAAAACATTAGTCTTTGCTTCAAAAGCGCTGGCCTTTACTTCAAAAGCTTTGGCCTTTACTTCAAAAGCTTTGGCCTTTGCTTCAAAAACAGTAGCCTTTGCTACAGAAGCTTTATCCCATTGCTTTAAAAGCTTTAGCCCATTACCTTGATAGCCTTGCTTTTTTGCCTCATAAGCTATATAGCCTTCGCTTCAAAAGATTTTTAGCACTTTGCTTCAAAAGCTTTCGCCTTTGCAGCTTATACACTTCACTTCTTAAAACTCTTTAGCTCTAATCTGATTTTCATCTACAGGTCGATTAACTGCTAAGAGCGATGTATACAGTTTCGGTGTGGTACTACTGGAATTACTCTCAGGACGAAGAGCTGTGGACAAATCAAAAGTGGGAATGGAACAGAGTCTAGTGGACTGGGCAACACCGTATCTTGGCGACAAGCGAAAGCTCTTTAGAATAATGGACACAAGATTAGGCGGTCAGTATCCTCTAAAAGGAGCATACACAGCAGCTAGTCTTGCATTGCAATGCTTAAACCCCGACGCGAAACTCAGACCGAAAATGTCAGAAGTTTTAGCCAAATTAAATCAGCTTGAATCAACGAAACCTGGAACTGGAATTGGAAACAGACAAGCTCAGATTGATTCACCAAGAGGTAGTAATGGATCTGTTGTACAAAAATCTCCAAGGAGGTATAGTTATGATCGGCCTCTCTTAAACATAACTCCCGGTGCTTCTCCTTTGCCTTCTCACAATCACTCTCCTCGTTTAAAATAGAATCACTATAACAGTTTTCTTTTGTCTGTCTGTTGTATGTTGCTATGTGTAAAATGTGTTGTGTGTAACGGATGAAAGTTTCATTCTTGGCTCAATTTATAAAATTTGGTTTCTTTGGTACTAAAAGATTGAAAGTATAACAATGATTGCAAATAAAATAATATGCACTCAAATCAAACATAATTTATATATTACGTTTAGTACTTTTCACTTTTTTTAATCCATGAATATCAATACACAGCTTAACGGATTGGTTGACGACAAAATATAATAAAAGTTTTGAAATAGTCATAAGATCTATTAACATGCTTCTTGTTTAAACCTTATGATATTTATTAGGGTTTTCTGCCACGCCAGATTTGATTTTACTCCAGAAAAATGTAATTTCTCGCACCAAAGATAATATATAATCCTTCGTTCTTTCAAGTTTGTAAAATGTTGATAAATAATATGTCAATCGAAACCTCACGCGGCGAGTCAAATCTATCTTTATAATTTGAAAAATCTAATGTATATCCAGTGAAAACGTTTGAAAATACTATAAGGGTTATATTGCGTATTATCTTTGAGGTGGAGGGTAAATTGCATTTTCGGAGGTGAAGAAATCAAAATCGGCAGTGGAGTTTTGCAGAAAATACTATCACCTTGATATATCAAGTTACATAATACGTACATTACGTATTGGGCTTCTAGGGCTATTCAATTGCCGAGTAACAGTCAAATACATCTTCGGCTTAGAAACTCGAACTAATCCCCTAGTTACTTGTACAACACTAGGTAATTCAAGGATAAATCCAAAAATGCAGTACATTTAAAACAAGGAGTGATCAATTTTTTCAACCAGCAGGTGCTCAAATTCATAAAATCTCGTACCAATTCAAAAATGGTCACTTTTTACTACTCAAGCAACTTTTTTTTTTTTGCTAAAGTGTTAATATCATATAAATGAAAAGTTTGATTTTACATGGAGCTCAACCTATACAATTGGTTTCTTGGCAAAAAAATATAAAAATAAGAGAGCAATAGAACAAGAGTTGAAGATGATACAAATTTCAGAGCAACCAAAGAGTCATAAGCTTTTTGAAACGCTTATTAAGTCTTCTCGCAGTGATGGATTTCTTTATCTCTCGATCGATGTCTTTGAAGATCACCGAAGGCAGAACAGAGGATTGATTGTGGAACAAGTTATTTCTCTGCTTCCAGATGGCATAGATAACAGACTGTGCAATGAGCTTTCGGAGCGTTGGCGGTGACATGTCGTTCTTCACTCTTGTCCAAGAGAGTAAGTCTGACCAGGAACCAATAATAGATGATCCCTTGTTTCTAGATGCAAGGAACAGAGGCCACATGTTGTTTGGAGCTGCATTTCCTAGCCTACAAGTCTTGATTTGGTATGCAAGCGGTCAAGGTTTTCTATTCACATGTTAAAGGAATGTTTAGGTGTGGCTCCTTTGAACCAAACAGAACCTGACCAGTTCACTAGATCCGCTCTTGGTCTGAGAACAGAACATGTTCTTGGTGATGAGAAGCCTTTACAACTTTTGTTCTCCACTACCCAGTCATAAGAGTCCAAGCCGTGGGCATCACTTGGTTGGTTAATGCTTGTAAGGTGAACATGGAGGCTCAAAACATGTTCTGATCTTGGGTCTGCAAGATTCCAACCTTCAGAATTACACACATCAAAAACTTTGGCATTCAGAGGCACTCTCAAGCTTCTTGGGCCATCACTTCCAATATATTAGATAAGAAGACCAAAGGGAGTCCATTTATCAAACCAAAAACTACCTTGCCTACCATTTCCAATCTTACACTTGATGAAACTCTCTGCCAACCCTCTCAGCCTCAGTAAACATTTCCAATTCCAAGAATCCCTGACTTTCTCTGATTGGTTCCAAAAGCTGGTCGTTTATGCTGCAGTTTTGGTACTCAAGCCACTTTGCTTCCTCAAATTTATTAGAGTCTGAGCTTGAATCAAGAACTACTAAACCTTGGAAACAGACAAGCTCAGATTGATTCTCCAAGAGGTAGTAATGGATCTGTTGTGCAGAAATCTCCAAGGAGGTATAGTCATGATCGGCCTCTTTAGTGTAGTGGTTTGCTTTTGTCTTGTCTGTTGTGTGCTGCTCTGTGTTGTGTGTAACTGATGAAAGTTTCATTCTTGGCTCAATTTATAAAATTTGGTTTCAATATGGTTTGTTTGGTACTAAAAGATATGTATCGATCCCGTTGTAGACAAATTAATTTCTACATGGTACCCAATGTGGAGACTTTACAAAACTTTATTGTTCTCTTTATACAATTCCAGATCAGAGTCTTACCTGAGCTAAAGCCAAACACATGTTTTGGTGGGTGATTTTAATAATAATTTTCTTCATTAATGTAAAGATAGAGACAAACATAGATCAAACACACGCAAAGACTCCTAAGAACCACAAATTCATAAAATTAAATAAAATAAAACCACAATCCGAAAAAAAAGCAAAGGACTGAAACGCAATTATAAGACACACAATCCAAGAAAAGGCAACTAAAAAAAACGCAGAAACAGAACAACCATTCGGTGGTTCAAGTGTTAAACGGATGCAGCAGTTGGATAACGCTCCTTCAATGCATCAACAAGGGCGATAGTGCTTGGATTCTCAGATTCAATCACGGCCAGAATCAGGGTAGCAGTAAGAAGAGATTGAGTACCTTCTGGCTCATTCTTCAACGCATTGAGCAAGGATGTGATGGCATTGTTGGGCTTGGGCAACGCATTCACGACCCCAACGTTGCGCTTATGAATTACGTCAAATATTCCTACAAAAATTGAGGCCCAGCAGATGATCATGAAAATGATACTGATTTTCTCGAACATAGCGAAGAACATTGCCCAAATGGACACATAGATGGAGATTATAGAAATCTCGTCAAAGATCCTAAGCTTCGGGTATTTGGGTCTCACAGAAGCATCAAGGACAGATAAAGATGTAAAAACCATCCCTGCCCAACCAGCAGCATTTCGAGAGGCGTCGTGGTTCTTAGCATTGATGTAATCTTTGACGCCAAGATTGAAGTAGAGCATGATGATCCCAAGAATCTTAAATGCAAGATCTTTGAGCATGGTAGAGACCATGGTGTACTAACCAACAGTGTAACATTTAAGCCAGATTGTTAAACCAAACTCCATCTTGAAACTCTCAAAGCTCTCTGTAAACGGTGATTTTTACTCTTCGGATGTGTTTTTGATACTCTTAAGAATGAGTCGTTTTATAAAACCATGGGATCAATCTGGAACCTAAGCCAGCTGTCCCTCTGAGAAAAGTTGAATCTTTGTGACAGGTCTGAGTTTTTCGTCGTCTTCACCGCACCTGCAACAGTGCAACGGCATTGTGTCGTACTCCGACTCTCGACCTGCAGAGTCTCTTTCTCTTTTACTTTTCTTTGGGCTCTTATTGGGCTTTTTTTTTAAGTGATGAAATAATTGTATTTGCCTATAATAATATTAATATAATACAGTATAGTCTTTAACAAAGTATATAGTATAGTATAATGTTTCTAAACTAAAGTCGGGACTTCAGGTTAACACGCAGAATCTGTCGAAAAAAAAAAAGGTTAAACACGTAGAATCATACGAAGAGCTAAATAGATATAAATGAATAAATCTAAAATAGATTTTGGTTTAACTTTCGGACGGGTTACTTATCTGACTTGACCCATATACCTAATTCCAGTTTCCCATCATGTTATCCAAATTAAGGAACCTGTGTTGATTTAGAAAAAAAAGTATTTTTCCTAGAGAGCTTCAGAGCCAAAAGAAAAAAAAATGTAAAAGACCGGAACGAAACTAAGTTAGAGCAACAAGAACTTCAAGTTACATATGGGTCATGGGAGAACCATTGGGTCAACGTTTGAGTCTTGCTAGGAGAGTGTCACGGACGTACAATATGGTCTATCCGAACTGCACCATTATGTAAACCACTTCGGAGTTCGGAGCGGACTTGGAAGGCTCGGATCTTAGTCATTCCGTTTGCCTAACCCGCCCCGTTGTTCTTGACTGTAATTTCGATTGTGGCTTTTTTGGTGGCTATGGGTTTCGGTATTACAACTTTACATTAGGCCCAATGTTAAGTTGTTTAAGCCCATGAAGATAAGTTTAATTAAAAGAAAATCGTGAAGTTGCAGGAAGGGAGAGAAATAGAGAGGTTGTGAGAGGTAAGAGAAAGAGAGACTGGTGAGAGTTCTTCTTCTTTTCGGTAAAACCTTGTTCATGATAGTTATCTTTCTGTGGGTGGTGAGTGATTCTCTGTTGTAAAACCATTGTTATTGCTTCATAGTGGAACCTCTTGTGAGTGGTCAAGCTCACCGAGACGTACCTTGGCGGTCAAGCCTTGGGAACTCGTAAATCTCTTGTCTTTTGTTCTTCTTGCTCTTTAACCTGCAAATCAACATCTAAGCATCAAATACAACATAAAAGTCACAGCTTTTCAAGAAACAAACGCTACATTGACCATGAGGTTTGCTTGGCTCGATAGCCTGGGGCTAGGGACTGAGAAAATATGCTAGAGAGCTTCAGAGCCAAAACAGAGAATAAGTTAAACACAAGTTTCTTGCAACACAAGTTTCTTGCAACACAAGTTTCTTGCAACACAAGTAACATTGATGCTGGGTATTTTATATTACAATTAGATGAATCTCTGGTGATGGTGATCTGTGAAGGCAGTGGAATTACGCCATTCTTATCCCTAATCGCCACAAGATTCGGTTCATGTTTATACTAGCTAGAAACTAGGTTCGGTTCATGTTTTTATTTTTTTTATTTTTAAGAATAATGGTTTGACTAAATTTATGGAAGAGTTTTGAAATAGTCATAAGATCTATTAACATGCTTCTTTTTTTTGTCGTCGTTTAAACCTTATGATATTTATACTATCACCATGATATATCAAGTTACATAATACATACATTATGTATTGGGCTTTTAGTGCTATTCAATTGTCGAGTAACAGTCATATACATCTTCGGCTTAGAAGCTCGAAATAATCCCCTAGTTACTTGTACAACACTAGATAATTCAAGGATCAATCGAAAAATGCAGTACAATCCTTGATCAATTTTTCAACCAGCAGGTGCTCAAATTCACAAAATCTCGTACCAATTCAAAAAGGGTCACTATTTCATTACTACTCAAGCCACTTTTCTTTTGCTAAAGTGTAAATATCATATAAATGAAAAGTTTGGTTTTACATGGAGCTCAACCTATACAATTGGTTTCTTGGCCAAAAAAAAAAAGATAAAAACAAGAAAGCCGTAGAACCAGAGTTCTGGAGAAACAAATTTCTGATTATTATTTTTGATTTTCTTTTTTTTCCTTAATCCTAAGTGGATTTTTTTTTGTTGTGGTAAAAATGAAAAATAAACACAAATGATGTATTTAAAAAAGCAAAAATAAAAAACTAATAAAGAAGAGAAGTGAAAAGTGCGTGATCACTGTGGTAAATGACAAATTCACTCTTAGTGGATAAACAGACCAACTTGGATAATATCGACATTTTACTAGAGAGGTTTTTTCATAATTTTGATTCATTGGCGTAGGTTTTGATTAGCAAGCCATTAAGGTGTACTTGTATAAACCTAAGCCAATAAACCAAAATTATGAAAACTACCATTCTAGATGTTTATTATAATTTCTTTGTGAAAAGAAATTTTCTCTTTTCAAACACCTAATAATATTTTCTACCATGTTTTCTACACTTTTGTATGTGGTGTGGATAAGATGAATAAATAATAATCATGTTTTTCTTTGTAACATTTGACGGGGAGTCAAATATGGACTTTATTTATATAATATTGTTAGTAAATCCCCGAAATATAATGACCCTAATATGTGCATGCAAATAAAAAAAAACTCTTCCGATGCTTTACCTAATTAACCCTACCGATCTCCGGTCTCCTCGTTAGTATATATAACTTTAAAATTAAAACAAAATTTTTAAAATCTAATTTATAATTGAAGAAGATAAGAATCGGGAGAAATAGAATATATTTTGTTAAAATATGATCTTAACCAAACCCTAAGAAATCGCCGTGAATTATAAATAAAACTGGAAACTGAAGGTTTCATTGTTCCAAAATCCCAGTTAGACTTGAAATACAACAAAATATTCAGTTCCCATATATGAATATCGTCGATGAATCTCCGAGCCGGCGGCGTCCATGGTGGTGAGTCCCATCAACGAGTTTTCTTAACGTTGATTTTATTTTTTAACTAAAAAAATATAACATTGGAGAGATCTATATATATATCTTGTTTGGTGGGTGGATGCAGGCAAAACAAATTCGTAATTTACGACGTTGTCGTGAACGTGTTCTTGATAGTCTTCAATGTTGCAGCTTTCTTGTACATAAGACATTACAAGATTCCCTTAGTTGCAAAAAAAGACCATATGATCGAGTTTTTCGTGACTCTCTACTGCGTGGCAAACATTGCTGGTGTGGCTCTATGGGTCCACATGTTCAAGAACGTCCCGGAACGTCCGTTCGAAGGCGGCGTCATGGGTATGGGTCATGTCTCTGGCGTTATTTTACTCACCCTCTTCCTCTATTCGATTTCTCTTATCTTTGCTCTCTGTTTTGGTATCCCGTCTTTGTTATGGTTTATTTGGTATCATTTTTACTCTATTCATCATTAACTAGAAACTAGGTTCGGGTCATGTTTTTTTTTCTTTTCTAAGAATAATGGTTTGACTAAATTTATGGAATTTAATATTTCTATGTCATCATTATAATAAATATATGACTTAAAGTTTTGGCCAAAACATGCTCAGATTGATTCCCCAAGAGGTATATTCAGTCAGTCATTATCTGTCTAGTATCTGTGTCTGTTTGTATGCTGCTCTTTGTGTAAATTAAATGTGTTTTGTCTAACGGACGAAAGCTTAATCTTGGCTCGATTTTATAAAATTTGGTTTGTTCAGTGCTAATACTGAACTGCAAATTCCAACAACAAACTGCAAATGATTAGAGACGACTTTTAAGATCTATTTACTCAAACCCTATTTGTTTGTCAAGACATAGCATCTGATTGAGAGTAAACTGAAGACAACATGTCAAAGACTCATCACACCAAACCAAATTAAAACCAAACCAAACACAAAACACACAGAAAATCAGAATAAAGAAACAGTTAAAAGTGATTCAAGAGGTTTCAGAGCTTTGTTCAACGCTGTAAGATGATGAGGATGAAACTGGATTGCTTTCTCTTTTGTCTCAAAAAGGTTTCAGAGCTTTCACCGTTTCCACTCAGCTTTCGTCGACTTGTCTGAAATAAACATGAACGAAATGTGTTAAAAGGATGTAGATATTAGTGTAAAAGTTGAAATTTTGAAGAGTAGTGTATAATTACAGCTTTAAACCTCTTACCACCAATGTCTTTGGAAGACGAAAAAGATCTGTCAGTGTTCATTGATCCTTTAGCTGAAGCTATGAGAAGTCTGTGCGCCCTTGGAGATATTGTACTCAGCTTACCATTGGCTGCGGGAGGAAGAGAGTGGCGCCGTGTTGTCCCGTTTTTCTCAGGCTTCTCTTGAGCAATCCTAGGAGACCCTTGTCCTCTAATTCTTGCCTTTGCAGATGCAGTTGGAGCCATATAGCTTGGGATTTTTCGACCACTATGCGTAAGCCCATCGTCTTGATGATGATTCTCAATCTTTGCAGGCAACGAAGCTCGTCTATCGCTTGGCTTTGTGTTCTCAGAAGCAACATTTCCATTCTCAGAGCTTATCTGCACTTCTGGCTCTTGGATTTCCTCTTCAGCTTTATCATCTCTCTCAGCAGTCTTGAGTTCCTCTTGCTCCAGGTTATCCAGAACCGGTGATTTCTCGTCTTTATCGAGATCAGACTCTTTCGAGACTGTTTCAGGGATAAGGTTCATCTTTTCATCTTCGGGTGTATCAACTACAGAAGCTGAAACCTTATCGACAGACAATTCTTTCTGCACTGAATCTGCAATCTCTTTCTTCTTCTCAGCGGATTTGCGGGTAGTTTTCTCTATCCCGTTAGAAAGCAAAGCCTTTTTTAGACTAATTCTAGGCTTCTCATCTTTAACCTCCACTGAAGACCCTTCCTTTAGGGCGCTAGTACTTTTTCTAGAACTCTGCTTAGACTTGTCATTCTCGATCCTCGAAAGTTCTTTACCAAGTGTGGAAGCCTTCCTCACAGTTCGTTTAGGCTTTTCATTTTCAGCTGTAGAACGGTTACTGGAGCTATTTCCAGTATTTAAAGCACCGGATGGTTTCTTGACACCTCTCTTAAGTTTTCCCTTTTCCGTTTCAACTGCTTGAAAACTTCTCTTCTTTGTCTGAGATTTTGGAATCAGACTCTTAACCACAAGTGGACCAGGAGCCCAAGCCTGCAATTGCGTCCAACGTTCAAGCCACACCTTGGCTGAGTTAGGATCCTCGGGACTATATTGGATCTTCAGAGGCAATGCCGTTGGTGACGAAACCAGAAGCTGAAAAAGTCAGGGAAACAAATAATTATGAGTCTGTCAAAGAATCACAGAGCAAAATATTGATGTTACCTTATCAATCATGGAAAGCTTTGTAGAATTCTCCATCCAACTGTATGTGCTTCCTTGCAAAGTTTCAGAAGTCTCGGTTTCCTAATAGACAAAAGAATTTACAGCTTTGAAAGCAAAATTGAGTACCGGTTATCAAAGTCAAACTTCTGAGGTAACATACATTAAGTACCGTATTTGTTTTCTGAAGTTCAGCCCTGATTTCTGAAGATCTAGCTTTCTTCCCGCGAACAAGCGCTTGAAACTTCACAATTCCCCAAATGCACGAGTAAGTAGCAACAGCTTGCCTTCTAACTAAGTGACCACGGATAACTGCTTGAACCCTTATGATACCTTTGAGGTTCTGAAATTCTTCACGGGCCTTCACGAGTTAGGAAAACAACAAAGTATCAGCAAAATAAGACCCGAAATATCAATACATATAGAATGACGAATAAGAATTCACCTGGTGAGCTCTGAAAGCAGCTTGAACCTTTGTAGCAGCTTCTTCAAGCTTGACTTCTTCAGAGTCATTCCCTGACTCAAGATTCACATTCGATGCCTCATCGCCTTCAATGTCTCCACTTGGCTGCCTCTCGGCGATTACAACATCAGGAACTACTACAGTTTGAGTCGCTGCAACTTCTTCTGATGAAATTACAGGGGGCTCGGTAGGTAACTTTGAGACATTATTATCCTTCACCCTCACTACAACCTCTTCTTTCTTTGCAGATCTCTTCCAATATATGAACAATGTTTACAATTACTCATCATTTAATTTTCCGACAGGGAAAAAAAAAACCAGAACTTTCACTATATTCTTACCAATTTTTCGCCTCCTTTCTCCAAACTCGATTTCGATGACTTCTTTCCAAGAAGAGACTTGATCCATTTACCAGGACTTGGAGTCTTTCCCATCTTTTCTAATGGCTACAATTAGAAAGTTGCTACAAAAATAGAAAACTGCACATACAAAAACACGTTTTGTATAAGCAACACGCCAGGTCAAACCAAACAAAGTCTATGAATTTACAGTAGCAAAAGCTATGGAACCATCAATTTTAGTTGAAGCTGAAACATATTACAAATATAGAATCAAAAATCTCAAAACAGAAACCCTAGAAACACACACAAGACATAAATCAGAGAGTGTGAGAGAGAGAGATTAACCCTAACAGTTAGGACCAAGACGAAAACAGACATCAACTGTACAGTGATTAAAGCATAAATCAAAAGAGAGAGAGACGAAAACAGAAAAAGTAACGAAAGCCAAAGGAACACATAGACCCATTAACTAAAGTGAATAAAAGCAGAGATTTTGACGATTGCAAACCAAAACCCATGTAGATTTAGCGGGAAAACACCCAAAAAAAAAACTAAATTTCATATGAACAAATACCAGAAAAACTCAAAAAAACCGTTTTTAAAAACAAAATAGAGATACAAAATCGAAGAGAGAGATACGTTGTATGCAAAATCAAAGAATGAAAGAAGATGGAGTAACATTGAGTAGTCAGATCTGAGTAGAAGAAATCAAAAGCGGAAACTTTTTTTTTGTGAGGGTTTTTTTCCTAAAATGTGTACAAGAAAAAGGAATTTAAAATGTCAAATCTGAATAGAGTTCACAATATACCGAATCGTTACTGTTATGTTCTTCAAATGTGTTGTCCTTTTTAGGCTCTTCGTCGGAGCAGTGACCTAAAAAAACAAAAAAGTGGTTACAGTAAGAAATTACACTCTCACCGGTTGTAATGTGAGAGAGAGAGACAAAAGGAGAGAGACGGAAGTCACGGAACAATAAAGGCATGAAACGACTGTGTTTTACTGATATTTTTATAGTGGGTTTAATAATGGGCCTATTGGTCGTTGAGCCCACTTGAGGAGTTGTAGATTGTATTGGAATTTACTGGAATATCTTTTTATTTTTTAGTTGGATTAATGATTTTTTCTGATCGAGAACTAATGCTGTCATTATCGAAGTGGTTAATCCGCTAATTCCTGATTTTTAAAGGAATTAAATGTTTGTTTATTACGTTTGTCTATCTTAAACTTTTAAGTCTTTTCATTGAGAAAAAATTGAGTCATTTCATTGTTTTTGTAGTTAATAATGAATTATAACATTAAATTATTATTATTATTACGTTAACTATGACATTATCTAATAAACTAAATCATATTAGAGCCATCAATTTGTCACCATTGGAATTCATATTAAATTATTAGAATGTTAAGTGTCATATCATCTGTTTAGCTATGAACTAATATTTTATAACCATTTGAGTTATGACTTATTACCATCATCCACTGAAAATATTTTAACAAATTTTGTACAGTCTCCAACAACAATTGATCTTTATGAGGAAGTTAAACCTAAAGAGAAGCTTTATTTTTTTTTTGATTTGTCTATATATATAATATAAAATCCTTAAAAAAAGAAAAAAAAAAGTTACTAATCAAATTTTTAAATTAAAATTTTGTTGTAACGTCTAATCATAGTTTTAGGATCTTAAAAATTTACTTTCTTTCAACCGTAATAATCAAAAGTTTCATCTAAACAAAAGTAATTCGAAAATAAATTCTAGGATTCTAACTATCTAAATAAAAATAGATTACAATGAGTTCATACATTAACTTTCTATAGTTTAAAACTCTAGGAATATGATCCTAAAAGTCTAATAGAAAGCAAAAAACAAAACAAAAATGTCAATTGAAAAGAGTACTTTCGACTAACTTGGCAGATATGTTGTTTGCAAGACAATTTGTTCATTAGATTATTGAATGCAATTTAAGAAAACATTTTCCAATCATATTGAAAAGAGTACGATGCTTCTACATATTAATGATTAATTTTTTCTTTTTAGATGGTGATTGGCAAGTGCCAAAGGGTAAACATCGCCGTTCTCATCAAGTGGACCCTAAAGATTACGATAGCCGAATGGAGTTTGGGCGTTCTTGGATCTGGAGACCATTTGGTTCTTTAGTAAACTTGACCTGAAAAAGATGTTATTTTAGAGAAGTTCTTGGAGACCATTTCAACGATCTGTACCACTACTCTATTTAGAAGACAACGAAGTTAGTTAAGATTTACGATTTACTCATACCATCTTAAACATTTAATATACAAGTGCTAAGCTGAATTAACTCTGAATATGTACGATACAATATGTAATAGCCTTTTCTAGGCATGATATCAATATGTCAACATGTTCGGAATCTGTCACCTACAAAAATCATATTTGGACATGAGAAGTAGTTCCGTCGAACAATAATGAAATCAACATAAACCACTCCCTATATGCTCCAACTTATTCAAACAAGAAACCTCACTTCATCTCTAGAAGAATGTGACATCCATAAAAAACTCACATCAAACTTTGTATCTAAACCAACCACTTCAAATATTTGGACATGAGAAGTTATTCTGTGGCACAAAAAGAAAATCATCTAAATGAAATTTTAACTACTCCCTATATGCTCATCATATTCAATAAAAACCTCATTTCATCCCGTGAGAATGTGACATGAAAAACTCACATCAAATTTTTCATCCAAACGAGCTTCTTCAAATTTTTGGAGAGAGTTTTCAAGAGTTTTGGAGGCTTCCATTCCAGCTTGAATCCAAAATCTTAGAACTCTTGATAGCTTTAAAAAAATTTCTCAAACAAATCATATTAGAGTAATCAATTCGTCACCATCCGAATTCATATTAAATTATTAGAATGTTGAGTGTCATATCATATGGATTAGATATGAACTAATACTTTATAACCATTTGAGTTATGACTTATTACCATCATCCAGTGAGAATATTTTCACAACTTTTGTACAGTCTCCAACAACAATTGATCTTCTTGAGGAAGTTAAACCTAAAGAGAAGCCTTTTTTTTTGATTGTCTATATATATTATATAAAATCCTAAAAAAAAAGAAAAAGAAGTTACTAATCAAATTCTTAACATAAAATTTTGTTGTTACGTCTAATCATTGTTTTAAGATCTTAAAAATTTACTTTCCTTCAACCGTAATAATCGAAAATTTCGTCTAAACAAAAGTAATTCGAAAACAAATTCTAGGATCCTAACTATCTAAATAAATATAGATTACAATGAGTTCATACATTAACTTTCTATAGTTTGAAACCCTAGGAATTTGATCCTAAAGGTCTAATAGAAAGCAATAAACAAAAAAAAAAGTCAATTGAAAAGAGTATTTTACTAACATGGCAAATGTGTTGTTTGCAAGACAATTTGTTCATACGAATAATGAATGCGGTTAGAGAAAACATTTTTCCAATCTCGGGATCTGTATTTCTCTACAGTCGTACAAACCATTTCGTCTTCTAACTTGGTCCACGCCATATCTTTTTTGTTTTTGATAAATATTTTTTTTGATGGAAGTAGTATGCACAATGTCCATTTCTTACATGTCAAAAGATTTCACACGCGACCAAATTAAATCCGGACGTCAAACTTTCAAGACTTTATTGCAAGACCAAATTAAATACAGACATTACAACTTAAAAGAAGGATTCAAAACTAGTCAATACCTAATTATTCATCTTCTTTTTTGATTGGCTCGTAGAGTTGGAAGATCGTAGTTACTTGGATCAACCAAGGGAGCATGGACGATAACGTCATCCTGCCACTCCCATTGGAAATGATTACTTTCGTCGATCATTGTTCCCTTTCCATATCTTAGCATGTAAAAAGAAAATTGTGATATTGAAAAAGAAAAGTGATATTAAAGAGAAATGTGATCTTAATGGCTAATGTAAATGAAATAGCTACATTTATACCTAGAGGGTTAAGGGTTAAAAAAAGCCACAATTGTCTGGTTGGTTTACCTTTTTTTTTTTGTCAATCAACTTACTCATTAATATGAAAAAGTTTAAACAAGAATCTCTTTATGAAGGAGAAAATCTCTTAACGAATCCTTCGCTAGCATATCCATTGCAGAATTAGAGGTGTGCGAAATAAACAAGAAAGAAATAGTGACAAAGGATAAGGAGAGATCGTAGATATCACAAAGGATCTCATGGATCTCTTGGCGGTCCGAATTGGCGTTGATAACATCAATGTACGTCTTCGAATCGGAGAGGATATGCACGTGAGAGTAGCCGAAAGCTAGAGCTCATTGCATTGCATCGAGAATGCCAAGACATTCTCCACTTAAGGGTGAGGCGACAAATTCCACAATACTTGTGAAAGTGCGAGTTCGGTTGGAGAGGGGTCGGAGACCACAAATCCTAGTCCCGCCGTTTGATGGGAAGAGCTCCACGCCGCATCCACAAAGAAGGATGGAATAACATGGGAAGGTGAGAGGATTTGAACACAAGATCGAAGATGTCGTAACCCGGAATTAACCGTCGGTTTTAACCCCTGTGCCGATTGCCACTCTCTAGCATCACCTAAAGCTTTGAGAAGGGTTTCTTGTTGAGAAAAGGAGCGTCCTTGGAAGATAAGGAAATTCCTAGACTTCCAAAGATTCCAAAGGATCCAAGGTGCTAAAGGTCCGCTTCCTATACCGTAAGGGGGTAGAGCTATAAGGTTTAAGGCACTCATATAATCCCCTTCAAACGATGCGCTACTCGGTGAGAAATCAGATTTCCAAGCGATAGCGGTCCAAACTTCTCTAGCAAAAAGACAATCAAAGAAGATATGTCTCCGGGTTTCGGTCAATCCGCAACGCGGGCAAAGGTGTATACCCGGAATACCATGGGAGTTAAGGGATTCACATATGGGTAGGGCTTTGGATAAAAGTCTCCAAAGGAACATTTGTATTTTTGGTGCAACCTTGACCTTCCACACTAGGTGATTCCACTCCAAGAGAGGGAATGGGGCTGGGGTTAGACACCTTAATATCGTCTTTGATTAAGGGGAAATAACCGGATCTCGTTGAGTAGGTACCATCTTTGGTTCCCAACCAATGGAGTGCGTCTACTCCTCCCCGTTTACTTACTTTGATAGCCTTGATCGCAATCCTCACTTTTTCATCAAAATTTGCAAGTTTTGTTTCATCCCAATCACAAGAGTCTCTCGAGAGGAGATCATGGACCTTAGAATCTTGCAACTCAAAAGATCAGGGGGCCATGGGTCGGAGTAGAGGTAGGGAGGGGATCCAAGGATCATCCCAAATCTTGGTAGCTTCACCATTACCAATAGAAACTAATAATCTCTTTTTCAACACATCTCTACCAATGAGGAAGCCTCTCCACCCATGGGAGACCGAATTCGCCACCTTGCACTCTAAAAAGAGGGAATCCGCAAGGTATTTACTTGAGAGGATCTGAGTCAAAAGGGAGTCCGGGTTTTGAATAAACCGCCAACTAAGTTTAGCAAGAAGCGCATCATTGAAGTTTTGAATGTCACGCAAGCCTATGCCTCCCAAAGCTTTAGGGGAGGCGAGTCGTTTCCAAGAGACCCAAGCCATCTTTCTTATACCCGAGTTGGAATCCCACCAAAACCTTGTGAGGAAGGATTGGATCTTTTTGCATAAGCTAACCGGAAGCTTGAAACAAGACATTGAGTAGGTGGGGATAGCCATGAGAACCGACTTAAGGAGGGTGAGCTTACCGGCCGAAGAGAGGAATTTGGACGACCAACTCATTACTCTTTGCTTGATCCTATCCAAAATGGATGCAAAGATGTCCTTCTTCCGTCTTCCAAAGTGTTCGGGGAGGCCTAAGTACTTTCCTATGCCACCTTCACAAGTAACTCCCAAGATACATTTACAAACATTGCGTATAGAAAGGGGGGTCTTGGCCGCAAAAGTAATGGAAGACTTCAAGGCGTTAATCTTTTGACCCGATGCACATTCATATCGGTGGAGAATGGCAAGGAGAGCAGAAAAGCTTTTAGCATTTGCTTGGAGAAAGAACATGGTATGATTGATAATAAGGGCGTTTCTTGCAATCTTGATCCCTTTAAGTTCCCCTTTAGTAGCCACTTTTGAACAAAGCCCCGAGAGCACTTCACTACATAAGATAAAGAGGTAGGGGGAAAGAGGGTCGCCTTGACGGATGCCTCGAGAAGGGATCACATTAGCATGAGATTCCCCATTCACCAAGTAAGCGTACGAAACCGAGGACACACATATAAGAATCCATTGGATCCATCTCTCATGAAAACCGAGTCTTTTAAGGACTAATTTAATAAATGACCGTTCCAAACGATCATACGCCTTACTCATGTCGGTCTTAACCGCCATGCAGCAATATTTCCGAGCTTTTGAGTTCTTGAGATAATGGAGAATCTCATGAGTGATCATAACATTATCCGAAATCGCCCTACTGGCTACAAACGCCGATTGTGTATCGGAGATGATATCTCCAAGGAGTGGTTTAAGTCGGTTAGCCAAAAGTTTTGCTATGAATTTATAGTGGACGTTGCAAAGAGCTATTGACCGATAATTTGACACCTTTTGAGGAAGTGAAGTTTTTGGAATGAGGCGGACATGGGTATGATTAAGAGAAGAAGGAAGAGTATCAAACATGAAGAACTCTTGGATACTTTTAGTCACGTCAACTCCAACCATGTCCCAATATGAAATAAAGAAATTATCGGGATGAGTATCGCAAATAGCTTTGAGAATTTCTTCTCTTGAGGGGATAGCTAGAAGATTTTGATTTTGCTCCAACGAAACCCGGGGAGAAAGAGCTTCGATCACTATAGAGGGATCACTCGGGCCTTCGGATGTGAAGAGCTTTTGGTAATAAGATGCAATAAATGCGCCTATTTGTCGGTCTTCAAAATGCGCTACCCCATTCTCATCTTCAATCACGGTTAGCTTGTTAATGTGGGAACGGGATTTCATGGAAGCATGAAAGAAACCCGTGTTCCTATCTCCATCTTTAAGCCAAAAGATTCGACTTCTTTGGCGCCAAAACCGCTCCTCTTCGATATAAGCCTTGTTGAGTAAATAGTTGAGCTCCATGATCAAACTATCAACGGGAATAGCACTAGAGAGAGTAATATCGAGTTTGAGACGAAGAGAAGAAATTATTTCTTGGCTATTTTGGGCATGAGACTTACTCCACTCAACAATCTTGGTTCGACATGAAGAGAGATTAGTTTCCACCGATCTAGAACTTATCCACACATTGCTTAAGATAGTTTTTAGTTCCAAATTTTCTAGGAGTCTCCTATCGGAGCGAAAAATGGAGTTGCGTCTCTTCTTCCGTGAACCAAGGGCCGATGATCCAAGGCTTCTAAGCGGAGACACTCACAATGCGTGCGGGGGAAGGCATCCGCCCAAAGGCTATTCACAAGAGTGCGATCTAAGCGGCTATGAACCAAATGATCTCCTTTTTTTCCACGCCAAGATAGAGGATTACCCATATGTTTGACATCCCATAAGTCGTTTTGCGCATCAAAGGAGCGAAAGACACCGAAGGAGGCTTCCGCACGCGTTGGACCCCCTCGCTTTTCTTCATTTGATAAAATATCATTGAAATCTCCCGTGAGAAGCCGAGGTAAGTCTCTAAGTGACCCAAAGGAAGAAATATCACACCAAACCTCTTTCCGGTTAGACCAATACGGAGAACCATAGACAAAGGTAACATAGAAAGGAAATCCTCTTGATAAAATCAAGTTATCAATATAGTAATCCGTACAATTAAGAATGGTAAGAGTAATCTCATTTGTCCAAGAAAGAGCTAGACCACCACCTCCTCGGCCATGAGGTGGGACACAAAAGTGGGAAGTAAAATGGAGATCCTTAAGTTTATCTAAGACAACATCTTCATTATTCTTCGTCTCCATGAGGAATATTAGGCTAGGAGAGAAGCGTCGACAAATCCCCTTTAGGTAACAAATTGTTTCGGAATTCCCCAACCCGCAACAATTCCAACTCAATAATTCTAAGGAAGAGCCCGCAGCGGTTTGTGAAAATCCGCCTTGTTTCTCAAAGCCGCCAGAATGAGAGAAATAATGGGGTTATCATCTCCTCCCGAGTGAGAAGAGTGACTTTGCCTAGGTAAGGTGGAGCTTGGGGGCTTCCTTCGCTGCTTCTTAGATGGGCCAACCTCTTTAGCTTGTGCACTACGTGACAGAGAGTGGCGCAACCTAGCTGGGGTCTGTCTCAGGGATCTAGGAACACGTCGGGTTTGCTTGCCTAACACGGGTCCTGGAAGGTGGAAAGGGGAGTTATAGGTGAGGCGAGCTTTGATTGGAGGTCTCCCTCTCTTTTTCTTCTCTGGTACTAGCTTTAGTGTGAAGGCAATTTGAGGGTCATCACCAATGAAAGGTGGTAAAGAAGAGTCATCCCCAATGGGTAAATTCGAAGGAGATTCATCATTTAAGGTGAGTCTAGCTGACTTGGTTGCTACAATTCTCTCCGCTGTAGCTTGGAGTTGTCCACTTGTTTTATTTTGGATAACTCGAAGTTTTCGAACCTCTCTTTCTATTGGATCAGCACATGCCACATACTGGCGAGAAGCCTCTCTTAGTTCTTCACCTACCTCAGTGGTAGATTTACGAAGAGGAGGGGAAGCAGAGGGTAGAGGAAGAGTACGCTCCAGAGGAGGTCCACGGGATCTAGGCTGAGGTTGCTCAGCCGTGAGAGGATCATGCACCGGGGCTTGGTGATGGGTCTCTTTCTGGCGCTGATACCTAGACTCTTGGAAGTGTGAGTCAACGATCATCTTTGCGTCGCTCCAAATCTCTATCCATATTTAACCTTTGTCTGACTGATATGTCTACATTTTACATGCTTTGAGCATGTATTTATCATCCATTAGCCTTGTCTCATAGCATATTCTTACCATTTCATGTCACTTGTTTCCAGTTTTGCTTATTTAGAGTGTTTTGCATTAGGATTGCATGCATATTGCATTTTGGAGCTGTATCAGGTACATTCAAGGAATATTGAAGATGTTGAGGTCAAATGGAGAGAAGGGAGAGCTTAACTCGACCAAGAAACTCTAGTGGAACACAAAACAGAGACCTTGGAACTAGACTCAAACAAGAACTCGACTAGAGAGTCGAGTGGAACCTAAGAAAAGGACTTAGAGACTGACTCTAGCAAGCAGTTCGAGTCAGTACCTCGAGTCTGCACTTTGAAGCCAACTCGAGTTCACCACTCGAGTCCACTACTCGAGTCCACCACAAAAATCCAATCTTGGGAAGGACTCGAACAAGCCACTCGAGTCCACCACTCGAGTTGGAGCCAAAAATGCAATCTTGAGACAGACTTGAGCCAATCACTCGAGTCCACTGTTTGAATCCACCGTAAAGTTGCCGTCTTGAAGATTTTTTGCCGGACTCGACAGAAGGACTCGACCCCCCATCTAGAGTGCGCCTCCGAACTTAGCTATTTTGTCTTTTAGCGAGTTAGGGTTTTGCCAAATCCTATAAATACTTTGTATTATCCATTGGACAAGTGTATGGTCTGCTGGGTTTTTTCTCTTCTCCCTAAACTTGTTCTTGCTTTTGTGATCAGATTTTTTTTAATCTACTTTGTATATGTGTTTGATTCTCAGTATTCTCTCTATTTTCATCTTAATCTTTCCATTTATGCAAGTTTTAATGATTTCTGGGTTTGTGTTCTTGATGTTCTTCATGAGTTCTGAGTAGTCTCTAGGGTTCTTAAGGATGGATTAGATTAAGTGTGGAATCTTAGTTTCCTAGGTGGTTTAAGCTTAGATTACTTGAAATCCCTTCTAGATTAGTGTTATTAATGCTAATTTCTCTCTGATCAATTGGAATTAGAACTTAGGCAATTCCACACCCACCAAGTGTTTGATGAAATGCCTGAACCAACTAATTCTGGAGATTTACATTCCTAGCCTAAGAGATTGGTTGTCTAGGGTGTTTATTGGCTTTAATAGACTGAATCTTAATGTCTGCTAGGTTAGATTTCGCTAAAGAGATTTAGGTCTGGAATTGGCTTAGCTTGAGGTTATCTGTCATGAGAATGGATTTAGCTATTGTTGAGTTTATTGTCTAAGGATTAGCTCTGTTTGAGTATGTTAAACACCTAGGTAGATTAAGAGGAAACACTAATCGATAACCCCATCCTTAGGAGCTTCTGTTTAGTTGATTGAATTCTGTTTGCATTGCTTCCATAACTTCTGTTAGTAACTATTGTTCTGTTAGCTTCCGTTATTAGTTTCTGTAATGCTTTTAATTATTGTTCTGTTAGATTGTTAATCTCATGATCTACTGCTTGACTTGACTTAATTTGGTTTGATTGCATCCTCCCTGGTTAATAGCTCACCCATTTGGATTGACACCTTTCTGTACTACAATGACAGTACATTAGGGAATTGACCCATATCAGTTTGACTTATATCAAATTGACCCAATACCAATTTGGCGCCGTTGTCATTTGGGTGTTGTTTGTTACAATTAGGATTTCAAATCATTTGAGATCAAGTTCTTTTAAGTCTAATTTGCTACTCACCTTGTGTTTCTTTCATTGTCTTTGCATCTCAAGTACTTCTACACGTCATCAGACAGACATTCTCTGTGCCCTGTTCTGACTCGACCAACCAACTCTAGTGCCCCGTTCGATTCAGTCAATCGAGTCTACCTTCACCTGTATGCAAACGAGATAAAAAAGAAACCAGAACCTCCTGCGCAACCTCGACAATATTAACAAGCTACCAAGACAGTTGTGCGAGCAGAGAGAACACATCGGAGTAGATCAACACGATCAAGTGGGAATGGAAGACATCCCACAAGAACAGCATGAACGGAGACCTCTTCCGAGGCGGCCGCGAATGATTGGGGCAGGAGATGCTCCTAATACTCACACTCATAGGCAGGGGATTGTACTTCCTACAATCCAAAACAACAACTTTGAGATCAAGAGTGGTTTGATAGTTATGGTGCAAAGCAATAAATTCCATGGGCTGCCTATGGAGGATCCTCTTGATCACTTGGACGAGTTCGATAGGCTCTGCAGCCTCACCAAAATCAATGGGGTCAGTGAAGATGGCTTTAAACTTCGACTTTTCCCATTCTCTCTTGGTGACAAAGCCCATCTGTGGGAGAAGAATCTACCCCATGGCTCAATCACTTCATGGGATGACTGCAAGAAAGCTTTTCTTACCAAGTTCTTCTCCAATGCTCGAACAGCTCGCCTCCGGAATGAGATATCCGGATTTGCCCAGAAGGATGGGGAGACTTTCTGCGAATCCTGGGAAAGATTCAAAGGCTACACTACTCAATGCCCTCACCATGGTTTCAGCAATGAGTCCCTACTCAGCACCCTTTACAGAGGAGTTCTCCTAAAGGTCAGGACGGTTCTCTATATAGCAAGCAATGGCAACTTCCTCAACAAAGATGTCGATGACGGCTGGGAACTTATGGAGAACCTTGCTCAATCAGATGGAAACTACACTGCGGAATATGACCGAAGCGTGAGGGGAAGTGTTGATTCTGCGGAGAGGACTAGGAAAGAAATCAAAGCTTTGAATGCCAAACTGGATAAACTCCTACTCACCCAACACAAGCAGGTTCACTTTGCAGATGAGGACGAGATCTTTCAGGTTCAAGATGGGGAGAGTACTGGTATGGAAGAAGTCAGCTATGTTCAGAATCAAGGAGGATACAACAAAGGTTTCATCAACTATAAGAACAACCCAAACTTATCATATCGGAGCACCAACGTTGCCAACCCACATGATCAAGTCTACCCGTCTCAGCAACAACCGAATCCGCCTAAACCATTTGTTCCTTATAATCAACATCAGAGCTTTGCCCTTAAGCCACATTACCAGGAAAGCTATCCACAACATGGAGTCATGGGTCCACCACCTAGTTTCACATCTCACCACGCTCAGCCTTCTAACGCTCCAGATCAACAGGTGACAAACATGCTGCAACAACTTCTACAGGGTCAAGCAGCTAAGAAATTTGGTGAAGTCAAAACCCAGATGGATTACACATACAATGATCTCAACAGCAAGATTGAGACATTGAACTCCAAAATTAAATACTTAGAGAAGAAAACTGCATCCACTTCTTCCACAATGCCTATTGGACAACTTCCAGGAAAAGCAATTCAGAACCCAAAGGAGTATTGCAACACCATTTTTTCAATGGAATCAAGTCCCATTGCTGATCATGAAGCTGAAGTTAAAGAAATTGAGACTTTGCTTTATGGTTCAGATGTTAACACCAATGCAATCACCTTAAGGAGTGGAAGAGAGTTACTTGCAAGGGAAGGATCAGTTCCAGTCACTGTGGACAGTGAGGTTGAAGATGGGGAGGATTTGAATCGCGAAGAAGGCCAAGCTGAGAAACCAGACTCGACTGACAGACTTGACCAACCAACTCAAGCCCTAAGTCGAGTCGGTCCACTACCTGCTAAAAAACCAGTTGCTTCCGATGAAAAGAAAGAACCCTTTGTCCCCTCTCCTTACAAACCTAAACTTCCCTTCCCAGGAAGATTGAAGAAGGATAAGGACGTAACCATGGTCGAATACAAGGGTAGTGTCGATTGCATTGATTCACCAAGCACGATAAAGATTGAGCCTAAGTCTCTCCCCAATCTTGGGAATCCCGGTATGTTCTCCATAACCTGCTTTCTTGGTGATTCGGAAATTGAGGATGCTCTATGCGACTCCGGTTCAAGTGTGAATGTCATGTCTCGTGAGATGTTAAAAAGTCTAGGGATAAGAAGTATCACTCATCACCCATCACCCATCACTTTTGGAGACGCTCATTCACGAAAACCACTTGGTCTTCTTGAAGATTATCCACTTAAAGTTGGGGATTGTATGTCCCAGCATTTCGTTGTTATGGAAATGAAGAATAACAAGCTCCCACTCTCCTTGGACTCCCTTCCTTAACACTCTTGGTGCAAACATGGACTTCAAGAACCAAAGGGTAGTTCTTATGAATGTGAATGACAAGTGCATACCCAATGAAAGCTTCTTCCAACAAGTTATGTGGCACATTCTATCAAAGATGATAGTGTGATGAGGAAGTAAAAATACATGTAATTACTGAAAAGGTCGATGAAGCTCCACCTCCAAAAACCATGACTTTTCATAGAAAGGATGGAGCTGAGAGCACAATGAATGAGAAAGGGGTCAAACCATTCATACTTGGTCAGATCATTGCAGAGGAGACCTCAGTTCCCCTCCATGAACCACTCTAGACCTTATAAGGAGGTGAAGTCAAGCTTAGAGACTTTAAACAAGCTCACTTGGGAGGAAGTCCCATGTCTATCCTTGTACATAATGCTTTAGAGTTTTGGTATTTAATATGTTATTTAGTGTTTTTGTTTTGCAGGAATAATTAGAGGAGAATAAGAGCACTAAATGATGAAGAAAAGGAGGAGAACACTAAACACGTGACAGACTCCTGATCGAGTCAGCCGGTCGATCGGTTCATTTTCAAATTCAAAATCCAAGCGACACGACCAGACAGCAGCGTCGAGTCGTCGTGAGCCAGACACCGACTGCATACACTCGGGAGAGCATGGAGGAATCAATAACCTCCTTCTTCTCCAACCCCTGAGGTACCAACTCCATCTATTTTTGTACATATCATTTGCATTTTTCTTTATTTTTGTTGTTTCTTAAACCATCCTTCAGATTTTTATTACACAAGAGACTGTGTAATTTAAGTTTGGGGGAGGGCTTAAGATGTGTTTGACATGTTTATTGTGTTCTTATTTTTCTATTTGAGTCTGCATATATCTAAGGCATAGAAAAACCAAACAAATTTGAAATTTTTTCGGAAAACAAAAACACAAAAAGAGAGTGTTCATGTAGTTGTATTTGCATTTTAGGATTGAGTCTAGATTCTCTTCATATAGGACTTTTGCATATACATAGGGGATTAGGATGATTATAACCTTGTAAGCATGCTGATTCAATAAGATAATCTCAATGCCCTCGTTTCTAGTTGTCTAATGCATTGTGAATGAACTTGAAGTAAGACTGCACCATACTTTGAATGCACAACTAGATTCTTGTCTCAATTGAAGCATGCGGTGATTTGGCCCATTCCTATCTAATTGAACAATTTGACTTGTAATTATCTTTAACATGCATTTGAACTCATGATTTTAGCATGCATACTTGATTTTCTTTCACTTTTATCATTCTTGCTAATCCAAGTAGCTGTTCTCATTCTTAGAACAGTTTCCCTACCCTTAACCTAGCTCTCTTTCAAGCCATGTTTACTTTACTGAGCGTGTGAGGCCTATTTTTGAATGAGCTTGGCAGAAAATGTTAGGTTTGAGCCGACAAGGATAGAGTTTCATGTAGTTACGGTTTGCATTTTCGAATCAGATAGGACTAGGTGGGAGCTTGTTATTGTGGGTATAGGGTTTGGTTGTGAAAGAAAAATTTGGAGAAAGATGAAAGAAAAGAAAAGGGGTTAAAAGTGTTTAAGAGGAAAAGCTAAAAGTAAATTGATCAGTAAAGTTTGGGGGTACTCTGAATAGAAAAAGGGAAAGAAAGGCAAAGGCCTAATGTCTTAAGAAAGAAAGCTAAGCTAAAAGTGAAAGACCCTAATCCGCTAGAAGTCTTAAGAGCCTCTCCTTAGAACAGAACAAGAAAATAGAATGAGTTTGATCAAGAAAAGTTCAAAAGAAAAATGATTGCCAAAATTATGGGTAGAAATAGGACATTTTTCTGGGTTTTATAAGAGGTTAAAGATCACTTGTGTATCACTGGGTAGATGAGAATCGATCCTTGTATGCATAGTTGGTTCTTACATTTAGCATTCTACTGAAACTCATTCCTTTTCTTGAGATCCTGTTTGAAATGATTAAACCACATGAAAGGGACCATCTCTGTCTCATGACCTTACCCTTAGCCAAATGAGTTCATTGAATGTGCATAGCTTGATTCATGGTTTCTGCTTAATTGAATATTAAAGGGAATGGCAGATCTGAATGCATGTCTAGATTGAGACTAATCGAAATTGTGTTGAGAAGAATATGGCTAAAGTTTTTGAGTAGAGTTCAAACATCTTGCATTCTAGAATTAGCAACTTGGACATTGAGGTCATCTATTTTATTAGCATGCTTTGGTTCTGAATCCCCACCTTCAAACCTTTCCTCCATCTTATACTTATCTGTTTGCTTGAGGGCAAGCAAAGACTAAGTTTGGGGGAGTTGATATGTCTACATTTTACATACTTTGAGCATACATTTATCATCCATTTAGCCTTGTCTCATAGCATATTCTTACCATTTTATGTCACTTGTTTCCAGTTTTGCATATTTAGAGTGTTTTGCATTAGGATTGCATGCATATTGCATTTTGGAGCTGTATCAGGTACATTCAAGGAATGTTGAAGATGTTGAGGTCAAATGGAGAGAAGGGAAGAAGGAAGAGCTTAACTCGACCAAGAAACTCTAGTGGAGCACAAAACAGAGACCTTGGAACCAGACTCGAACAAGAACTCGAGTAGAGAGTCGAGTGGAACCTAAGAAGAGGACTTGGAGACTAACTCTAGCAAGCAGGTCGAGTCAGTACCTCGAGTCTGCACCTTGAAGCCAACTCGAGTTCACCACTCAAGTCCACTACTCGAGTCCACCACAAAAATCCAATCTTGGGACGGACTCGAACAAGCCACTCGAGTCCACCACTCGAGTTGGAACCAAAAATGCAATCTTGAAACGGACTCGAACCAACCACTCGAGTCCACTGTTCGAGTCCACTGTATAGTTGCCGTCTTGAAGATTTTTTGCCAGACTCGACCCCCCATCTCGAGTGCGCCTCCGAACTTAGCTATTTTGTCTTTTAGCGAGCTAGGGTTTTGCCAAATCCTATAAATACTTTGTATTATCCATTGGACAAGTGTATGGTCTGCTGGGTTTTTTCTCTTCTCCCTAAACTTGTTCTTGCTTTTGTGATCAGATTTTTTTTAATCTACTTTGTATATGTGTTTGATTCTCAGTATTCTCTCTATTTTCATCTTAATCTTTCCATTTATGCAAGTTTTAATGATTTCTGGGTTTGTGTTCTTGATGTTCTTCATGAGTTCTGAGTAGTCTTTAGGGTTCTTAAGGATGAGTTAGATTAAGTGTGGAATCTTAGTCTTCTAGGTGGTTTAACCTTAGATTACTTGAAATCCCTTCTAGATTAGTGTTATTAATGCTAATTTCTCTCTGATCAATTGGAATTAGAACTTAGGCAATTCCACACCCACCAAGTGTTTGATGAAATGCCTGAACCAACTAATTCTGGAGATTTACATTCCTAGCCTAAGAGATTGATTGTCTAGGGTGTTTATTGGCTTTAATAGACTGAATCTTAATGCCTGCTAGGTTAGATTTTGCTAAAGAGATTTAGGTCTAGAACTGGCTTAGCTTGAGGTTATCTGTCATGAGAATGGATTTAGCTACTGTTGAGTTTATTGTCTAGGGATTAGCTCTGTTTGAGTATGTTAAACGCCTAGGTAGATTAAGAGGAAAAACTAATCGATAACCCCATCCTTAGGAGCTTATGTTTAGTTGATTGAATTCTGTTTGCATTGCTTCTGTAGCTTCTGTTAGTAACTATTGTTCTGTTAGCTTCTGTTATTAGTTTCTGTAATGCTTTTAATTATTGTTCTGTTAGATTGTTAATATCATGATCTACTGCTTGGCTTGACTTAATTTGGTTTGATTGCATCCTTTCTGGTTAATAGCTCACCCATTTGGATTGACACCTTTTTGTGCTACAATGACAGTGCATTAGGGAATTGACCCATATCAGTTTGACTTATATCAAATTGACCCTATATCACTAACACTCCTATCTTCGTGAGAAAACGAACGATCCCGTTCTAAGTGAGTGCGCAAATGTTCCTTGTCGGGTACGTCTTAGTTTGAATCAGAAGTCGTCAAGTGTCTCTTCTTAGAGGTAGGAGTTTGTTGGTCTTTTGGGTGGGCAGAAGATTCTCTGTGAGAGAAGGAAGCTCACGTGGAATGATCAAATCTTCCTCGGGGTTCATGGGAATAGCGGTTCTGTATCTGACTCGACTGGTGTCGTAGAGAGGGGGCAGCGGCTTTGCTTTCCGAGAGTACAGGATGCAGAGAGATCTGATTAGCTGATGGGCAGCTAGAAAGGTCATGCGAAAGTCGATTACAGGAGCTGCAGTGTTTCCGTAACCTCTCGTAGTCGAGAGTTACAAATGCTTCCTCCCCCTTACCAAATTCGATAATCGTTTCTTTCACCAATGGTAATAGACCATTAATGAGCACTTTGATTTTGGCGCTTGCCGAAGAGAGAGTTATCTCAGCCTTCTCAAAATGTCCCAACTCAATGCCAATTTTCGTAAGCAGAGCATCTTTCAAGAAATGCAGCGGGAGACCTTTAACATGAATCCAAAAGGGGATCTCAGAGGGAAAGGAATCAGAAATGATGGGTTGCCACTTCTGAATGATGATCATGTAACGTGAGAAATGGTATGGCCTGTTATTGAGGACGCTAAGAAGATCCTCTTCAAGTTCAAACCTGAATTGGAACTTATCATTTCCCAAATTAGCCCCAGAGACACGTCCCTTTAGCTTCCAAGTTTGGGTGAAGAAAGGAATGAGAGACCACACTCTCTGAACTCTTGGATTGGTTACTCTGCCAATCAAAGTAAGGTTATTACTCGAGATTAAATCTTCAGTATCCAGCACCGGGGCCTTAATTCTTAAGATCTGAGATTCAGGTGGGGCATCAGCCCTAGCTTTCCCTTTCTCTTCTGCAGTAAAGCGTTGAGCCATGGGGCCAGATGTAGAGGAGAGAGAAGAGGGTGAGTAAGGACGTAGAGGACCTGCAAAACAACCCAGCAAGCAAACAAAGTGGCTAAGAGCCAATAACACCAGGTGAACAGATGGGAAAGATAATCCTTGTAATTAACAAAGTGGTGGAATGAACGGCGCCACACAACGTTACGGAATACTTCATGATAAGCCAACTTGAATCCATTAGATATGACATACTAAGATGAATTCAAGGCCGAAAACGAGAATCATTCTCCGACAAGATCCCTTGGATATGACGCACCAAGACGGATCATGTATTGATCAATGGATATTACACACCATTGACAAAAAATGAAAACTCACTCTCAAAAGGTTCCAAAAATAATAAAAAGAGGTCTGATTTTATTTGATGGAATTGAGTTTCATTATATAGAAATGACTTTAATTTCCTGTTTTTCTTGCATTTTCGTCACTCTTGTTTGACTGAGAATTAAGTTACTTTTTTGAAGTTTTCTTGACTTGTATTTGGGCTGAAAATGGGCTAGGCTTCATAGTAAACATCTCCAAAAGACTCCTGGCCGCCAGTGTAAGATCCGTCGTTTTGTAAAAATCATATCTTCCGTTCTAGAGCAGCTATTGACCTGATTCCAACTCTCAGAGCTTCGTTGTTTAGTCAAGATTCCAGAACAGGTCGCCTCGTTGCTCGGTTTCTCACAGTCTGGCCGAAATCATATTTTAAATGCACACAGGTCCAAAAGCAGAAGATTCAGTTCCATCTGTCTTTTATTGGCCATAACTTCTTTTTGGGAGCTGAGATTGAACTGATTCCAACTGTGAGAGATTCCTTGTTGAGTCAAGATTTCAGAACAAGTCACCTTATAGCTCGGTTCTTCCTGGTGAGACGGAAATCCTCCTCTGAGTGCACGCGGGTCCAAATCCTTTTCTCCAAAATTTTAAAGTCATGTTTCCCATGATCACATCAGAAAAAAATAGAGGAAACAATTCGAAACAAATAAAAGCGACCCATATTTTATGCAAGCTGTGTTTACTGAATTCTCAAAATCATAACGATTTGGTTGCATGTTGTTTTTTTAGACAAGAATAATCGGCTGGATCTTTAGATTTCCAATTCAAATTCAGTGTTCCATGTGGCTTATATTCTATGTTAGAATCGATCTCATAACGATGTAGGATTTAATAATTAAGAAGTCAACTTAATTATCCAACCCAGCCCAGCCAATTCGGTACAGCACTATACTTCTCATTGTTTTGAGTCAACTCTCACATGCTTTAACACATCCTTGAGTAAAGAAAATTAAAGCAATGGTTTTAGTTTTAGTTTTTTAATTTCCAACTAATGAAACCAATTATAAACAAATTTTGGTTTATTTATTAGCCTAACCATCTAAGCAGTCATCCTATTGCTCTATGAAACTATATTATCGCAATTAAATCCTAACTAGGATATATTTCGTGGTATAGCACGGACAAATTGTAATTTTAGAAAAATATTCAAAAATTATAAAATCAGGATATGAGAATTGTAATTCTTCCAAAACTTTATACAAATTATAATTTCGAATCTTTGTTAGTACCTAAAAACATAATTAAATCGATTTAAATCTTTTTTAAAATCTTCCAAAAAATCGCAATCTACATCAAATTTCTTATTTTTAGAAAATTAAATCAACATTTAATTTAATTTAATTAGTGTGTTTAATTAAATCAATAAAATCTTTACAAAATATATTTTTAACTTCTTTTCAAAAAATTAAAATAAATAAATTACTTAAAACGAAAATTATAAATAATTAATATAATATTTAATTAAATGATCACATAATAATTAATTGACTAAAATACTCTTAATGAGAGATTTTTTATTTTTTTTAGATGTAATGGCAATGTGATGTATTTATTAACATTTTGTAAGGTTTATTTATAAGTGTACTCCCCAAATAATATATAGGGGATTGACTCTATAAGTTGAACAGCCGACTTGTCATTTGCCTATATCGATTAACGATCCTAGACACCAATTTCAACCATCTTATTATTCACAATTGTTTTGATATTTGGTCAATATATATAAACCGAAATTGGATTTAGTTAAAGTCCACTTGCGATTATGTTTGAAAAACTATAACTATTTATTAAAGTCCTTATAATTTTCCCTAAGTCCATGTGAGATAAGTTTTCATTTTCATAAACAATGCAAAATTTTAATTTATTTTCAGGGTTTTTCTTTTAAAAGATTTTGAGATTACATGTTTAATTTTTTTATGCGTACAAAAACATTTAGTTAATACAGTGGCAGTTGAATCAAATATGCTATAGTTGGGTTGAGTTTTCTATCTCTATCCCTTCGATTGATAGTATGTAGGATATCATGTAAATAATAATACAAAAAGTCCGTTAAGAAAATAATACATAAAGACGTTTTTGAAACAGAGTATATTAAACTATATCAACCAACCTAAGATGTATATTTTATATATTTAATTTCAGCTTAGCTGTATTATTTTTCTCAACCAACTTAGCTGTATATACAGTTAAAAACAATGACCTTCTACATTAAGATGTATTAATTTATTTCCTTACGTTATCATAATAATTTATATATATATTATGGAGATTCTTCTCACCATCTAAAATATCCACACCGGCATCCACCTCGTCATATTTATCCATTTTTAGGACCCATACAACTTATTTATTAAAATCAAAGAACATTAAAACTAAAACTAATTCAAACATTTTTATATTATTATCCCCTAAATATTAATTGAGAATTATTTTAACAAAATAACCTTATGTTTAGGTGGAATAATACAATAATGTCATGCTGACATGTCATCACGATAATGATTCTTAGAAAATATATCGTATACGACATTAATTACTAGACTAATTACATAATATGCCATTAGAACAATCATATATAAACTATCTTTATTTTAAATATTATAATATTATCTAAATAATTTTTGTTTATTTATGGAAAATCGAGTAAATAAATATTCCATAAAATTATAGTCGATTTTATTGTTTCCTAAATTTGATTTTTAAAAAGATATTGTTTTAACTAAATAACTAATTAGTAACATAAATATTATAAATATCTAATACCACGTATAGTGCGGGAATCACGTAGTCTTTTATTAAACTAAAATCTTGTTTTAAAACATTTAAAATATCATTATAAAACATTTATAATCTGCTGGATCGACATATATATTTAAATATTTTGATAAAAATCTTAAGTTTTCAATTCAAATTCATTAAACTAAAATGTGTAAATTTATCCATGTGCCTTGTTAGTGGTGCCAGTGTTAAAAAATAATACAAAAGTACGGTTAAGAGTTAAGACTTAAAAGAAAGAAAAAAAAAAACAGAGTATACTAAAATATCAACCAATCTTAGCTGTGTTTTAATTTTCTAAATTTAGCTTAGATGTGTTTGTTTTGTTCAACCAACTTAGCTGTATATAAGTTAAAAACAATGACTTTCTACATTAAGATGTATTAATTTATTTCCTTAAGTTATCATAATAATTTATATATATAATGTGGAGATTTTTCTCACTATCTAAAATATCCACAAGAGCGTCCACCTCATCACCTTATCATATTTATTCATTTTTAGGACCCATATAACTTATTCAAACATTAAAACTAAAATTAATTCACACACTTTTAGATTATTATATTTCATTAAAGTAAAACATCAATTCCGAAAAATAACCTAAATATAAAAAAGAAATGAAATGATAAAAATATAAGCCATGCATTCGTATTCATATCGAAAGCCTCAACCTTGTTTTAGACATTAAAAGATATCATTATAAAATATATATAATCCGTTGGATCGACATATATAATTAAATATTTTGATAAAAAATCTTAAGATTTTAATTCAAATTCAATAAACTAAAATGTATAAAGTTTTCTATGTGCCTTGTTTCCTTTTTTAGAATTGATCTCATATGCGATATATGATTCTAATTTTTAACAAAGAGCGATAAAAAGTCAACGTAATCATTTAACCTAATCCAACCTAGGCCGGCACGTTTTGGTAAGGCTAGCACTCCTTATCATCGTTTTAAAGTTAAATTGTTGTAGTTGGAGTTCTTAACATTTTCGTATCTGTTTCACATTATTAATTACAATATTTTTCTTTTTGTTATAAATGAAATGATTTTAGAACTGGAAAACACTGAAAATATTGAGAAAAACTTAGAACAAAGTGTTTTGTATAATGAATATATTTTGTATGTATGAGTGTGTTTTTTACAATGAATCAACCACCATATATATAGGGAGGAAGGAGTACAAATTGTCAAAATTAAGAATTATATTTTGTTGAATTTATGGTAATAATAATAAATAATTATCTCCTTAATTTGAATGTTGAATATCTAGAATGTTGAATGTTAAAACATTCTAGATATACATATTATAACACTTCCCCTTAATTATTTATTATGTACTGTCTCGTTAAAAATCTTTTCATGGAAAAACCCAATGGAATAAAAACCATGATAAGGAAAAAAGAGTACAGTGACATATTCTCCCCCTCGAAAAGAGTTGTCTTCATACGTCTCGTTGATGATGCATTTCAATGTTGTGAACATGTTTCTTGAACATCGAGGTGGGTAGTGACTTTGTGAAGAGATCTGCAGCGTTGTCGCAAGATCTGACATATCTTACTTCAATTTCTTTATTTTTCTCAAGTTCTTGGGTGTATGAGAATAACTTCGGAGGGATATGTTTGGTTATATCACTTTTGATATATCCTTCCTTTGTCTGAGCGACACATGCAGCATTATCTTCATAGAGAATTGTTGGCTCCGTGTTCACGTGGATTCCACTGCTTGATTGAATGTGTTGTCTGATTGATCTCAACTATACACATTCTCTACTTGCTTCATGGAGTGCGATGATCTCGGCATGGTTTGAAGAAGTAGCCACAAACGTCTGTTTCTGCGAACGCCATGATATAACAGTGCCTCCGATCGTAAACACATATCCTGTCTGTGATCGGGTTTTATGTGGATCCGATAAATATCCTGCATCTGCAAAATCAATCATTTGACCATTTGAATTGTTAGGATAAAATAATCCTAAATCAATCGACCCTTGAAGATATCGGAAGACATGTTTAATCCCATTCCAATGTCTTCGAGTAGGGGATGAACTATATCTTGCTAAAAGATTAATGGCAAATGATATATCTGATCTAGTACAATTAACCAGATACATAAGGGCTCCAATCGCCCTTAGATATGGCACTTCTGGGCCAAGTATCTCTTCATTTTCCTCAGATGGTCGGAATGGATCATTATCAACATTCAACGTCTTACGACCATAGGGGTACTTAGAGGAGTAGCCTTATCCATGTTAAATCTTTTTAACACTCTTTTGGTATATGTGGATTGATGCACAAATATACCCTTTTGAGATCTCTCAATTTGGAGACCAAGACCATACTTGTTATGCCCGAGATCTTTTATCTCAAATTTTCCTTTTAAATAATCTGATGCTTCTTGCATCTCTTTTTGAGTTCCGATTATATTTAGATCATCAACATATACCGCGATTATCACAAATCCGGATATTGTTTTCTTGATAAAAACACATGGGCATATATGATCATTCACATATCCTTCTTTTATCAAGTGATCACTGAGGCGATTATACCACATTCGCCCAGATTGTTTTAATCCATATAATGATCTTTGGAATTTTATTGCACATAACTCTTTGGGTTTGAAACTCAATGCATCTGGCATTTTAAACCCATTGGGTATTGATACACAGAGTTTTAACCCAATTAAATTACTGCAAGTGCACAGACAATCGCAATAGTATAAAAGGAATCGAATCCACAGAGACCAAGGTTACACTTTAATTTTGTGAGATTTTAAAATAAAGCTAAGACGAAATATGAGTTTGTTTTGGTGACAGGATTGCAAGCAAATAAAACGATGTAAATTCAATAATTAAAAGGCACTAGACTAGGGTATTTCTCCGGTATTTAGAGATGAAACTTGAGCATTCAGATTAAATTCAGCACAAGTCTGAACTCGAATTATAAAAGTAAGAACGACCCACTCGTGGCGCGAACTCTTTATCTAACAGTAAATACCTAAACTCTCGCTTGGACCTAGGGATGAAGATAAGCATTAATGTAATGATTCGATATGTTCACGAAACCGCACTGCTCTGTAAGCTCGAATGAATGCTCACTGTTCTTTTCAGCAACTAAAACACTCTCATGAATAGGTTTAATCTAAGATCATAGACTAAGTGATCAGTTTAATCTAAGCATTAAGTCTAACTATTGGCGAAGACAACATATATGGATCTATCCTTATCACTCTCGACTCATGAATACCATTGAAACCTAATCTAGCTGATGAAACTACTCAGCCATGGAAGAACAAATCACAACAATGGATAAAAAGGAATTCATGAATAATATTGAAATAGAATAAGGTTCAGAATTCTTCTCAAACAAGGTTGTGGCTGATCCTGGATCTTGCATGAACCAAAAATAAATCTCCAATGTCGATGAGAAATCGAGGCAGCGAAAGCGATGGTCACGAGAGAAAATAGAAATCTATCCAATAATCGAGAGAATGACTCTAGGGCTCGTGCTTCCCCTCTTTTTCTACTGGCGGCCCCCTCTCTTTATTTTTCCACGTCAGCACACCCAAAAATAGGTAAAAAGTCGAAACCCTTATTAATTCTTGGAGCACTGACGTGCTCAATCGGGGCAGGTCTCTGTGTTTGTGCTTTATAGCTGCGATTTTGTCCCTTCTTGCTCCAAAAGCTCAATTAGCTCCAGTCCATCAAATCCATGCTCCAAGACTTCATTCTAACCTGATAAGACTCAAAAACGACTCGAAAGACACAAAAAGACTCAAAAAAGACTAGTTAGTATAAGCTAAAATCCTAACATATCAGGTATTCTCATATAGATATCTGTATCTAATGAGCCATATAAGTATGCCATAACGATATCCATCAGACACATTTCTAGATTCTCATTAGCCATTAGGCTCATCAGGAATCTAAACGTGATGCCATCTATCACGGGGGAATATGTTTTCTCATAATCAATCTCAGGTCTTTGGGAGAAACCTTGTGCAACAAGGCGAGCTTTATATCTCATAATTTCATTTTTCTCATTTTGTTTTCGAACAAATACCCATTTGTATCCAACTGGTCTCACACCCTTTGGTGTGAGTATAATGGGTCCAAATATTTTTCACTTATTAAGCGAATCAAGCTCGACTTTTATTGTCTCTTTCCATTTTAGCCAGTCATGTCTCTTTTGACATTCATATACAGACTTTGGCTCTGAATCCTCGTTTTCCTCATTTATTTCTTTTGATACGAAGTATGAGAAAACATCATCAATATCAACTATCTCATTTCTATTCCACATTTTTCTATTATGGATATAGTTGATAGATATCTCATGATTTTCTTCAGGCTCATGATGCTTTGCATCATCCTTATTCTCATGATGATCTGTATCATCATCATTATCATGATTCTCCTTTTCCAAAATATTTTCAACCATTTTGGGATAATTATGCCTTTTAGCTTCCTTTCTTTTTCTAGGATTCTTATCCTTAGAACCAACGGGTCTACCACGCTTCAAACGGGTTCTAGACTTCCGTGTATCATCTGCTAGTCCACCTTCTTGTGGAATCTGAATTCTAGCAGGAACATTTGCAGTTGGTATATGAGATTTTGTTACCGTTTTGGTATCTACAAATGCATCAGGAAGCTGATTTGCAATACTTTGCAAATGCATAATACGTCGAACCTCGAGTTCTGACTGCTTAGTAGGAGGATCAAGGTGTAACAACGTTGGTACACTCCACTTGATATCCTTCACTACTTGCTTATTTTCTCTCCTAGAACCGGGAATACTTTTTCGTCAAAATGATAATCGGCAAACCTTGCCGTAAAGACATCACCAGTCTTTGGTTCTAGGTATCTTATAATTGATGGAGAATCACATCCAACATAAATTCCCAACCTCCTCTGAGGTCCTATTTTTGTACGTTGTGGGGGTGCTATCGGCACATACACTGCACAACCAAAAATTCTTAAATGGGAAACATTTGGTTCTCGACCAAATGCTAACTGTAATGGGGAATACTTTTGATAGGCACTCGATCTTATCCGAATCAGTGCTTCTGCATGCAATATGGCATACCCCCATACAGATGTTGGGAGATTTGATCTCATGATCAACGGTCTCGTAATTAATTGCAGACGTTTAATTAATGATTCAGCCAACCCATTTTGAGTATGAACATGAGCCACATGATGTTCAACCTTAATTCCCGATACTATACAATAATCATTAAATGATCGGGAAGTGAATTCAGCAGCATTGTCTAATCTAATTCTTTTAATAGAATAATCAGCAAATTGTGCCCTCAGTTTGATTATCTGAGTTAAAAATCTCGCAAATGCCATATTTCGATATGATAATAGACAAACATGTGACTATCTACTAGAAGCATCTATTAACACCATAAAATAGTGGAATGGCCCACATGGTGGATGAATTGGTCCACATATATCGTCTTGAATACGTTCAAGGAACTTTGTTGATTCTTTATCAATTTTGGTTGGTGATGGCCTTATTACCAATTTTCTCAGAGAACACGCTTCACATGTCTTTTTATTCCCTAATAAATCCCTTGGATTTTCAGTCCATGACCATGTGAAGTCTCAATGATTCTCCGCATCATCGTGGTGCCCGGATGACCGAGTCTTTCATGCCATAATGTGAAATCATCTTGATTTCTTTCAACCACGAGATTTGATTCTATTGCCCATATATATGTATGGCGCAATCCAGAAGGAAACCTTAGTAATTTTTCCAAGATAACCCTTTTGCCATTTTTTCAGAAGTTATATACATAACCTTCTTTTCATCCTCAGTCCCAGACTGGCTACCATACCCTTGAAGGTAGATATCTTTAAAACTCAACAAATTACTTTTTGAATTTGGAGCATACATAGCATTATCAATAGAAAATTTCATTCCATTTAGCAACGAAAATCTGGTTTTACCAGTTCTTTCTATCAGGTCAACAGGACCTGATATTGTATTGACAATAATTTTTGTCTTCTTTATATTTGAGAAATATATCTCATTCTTCAGAATAGTGTGCGTTGTTCCACTATCTGGTATGCATATTTCTTTTTCATTGGATTTTGATCCACTTGCAATATCCATTTATGTAATCAACATCAATAATCGTTAGCGAATCTCATAGATAAAACATATAATGATTTTGTTTGAAAAATAATTTATTCGAAAAATGATTGAAAATACATAATAGTTTTACATGGCAGAACACGAGACTTATTCTTTTGTCTCATTACAAACATTTTCATGCATAACTGGAGACTTATTATTTTTGCCTCATTACAAGCATTTTTAGTAATTGGTCTCGTCGAAATCGTTATCAAAGTCGGCATAATCGAGGTGCGTTGTTCCCTCGGAGTGTTCCGTTAGGTTCACTTCTTTTCATTTGCCTTTCGTGGACTCTTGATATAGTTTACATAGATGTGGAGGGGTACGACAATCATTGGCAAAATGCCCTTTCATTCCACATCTAAAACATATATCTTTACGTTTCTAGGAGGGATTTATTTTGATCTCTTTTCTTTTATGAGATTGTTCATTTCGTGCCCATTTGAACGATCTCCTCCCTTGAGGATTATAATTTCTCCCTCTTCCACGATTATTTCGACGACCACAACCCTGATTGGTCTGGCCTGTTCTTTCAGGATTTTGAGTTTTCATAGCATTCACTTCAAGAAATGCTCTCGTTCCCGTGGGTCGAGAATTGTGGGTTTTAATGAGAAGTTCATTATTCTTCTCAGCCAGAATTAATGCCACAATTAATTTGGAGAACCTCTTGTATCCCCGACTTCTGTACATTTCAGGGAGGACACTATGTTCCTTATGAAATGTCAGGTATGTTTTCTCGAGCATTTCTGCCTCGAAAACTGGCTTACCACAATATTTTAATTGAGATGCAATCCGCAATATAGTCGAATTGTATTGCTCAACTTTTTCAAAATCCTGAAACCTCAAGTTTTTCGTTCCTCTAAGGCATGAGGTAGAGTAATCTCTTTTTGGTTATCAAACCTCGCCTTTAGAGCGGACCACAGCTCTGCTGGATCTTTTATGTGCGCATAATCTTGCGTTATATTCTCATCTAGATGTTTTCGGAGGAATATAATTGACTTTGCCTTTTCTTGGACAGAAGTCTTATTTCTTTCTTTTATTGTATCGGACAAATTTTCCGATTCTAGATGGAGCTCCACATCGGTGATCCATGCTATGTAATTTTCTCCAGTGATTTTGAGAGCTGGAAATTTAAGCTTCTCAATGTTTGCCATTATTTTTTCTAAAAACAAAACCAAAATATAATTTTATTAGAATGATTATTAAACCGATTACATGTTGATAAGTAAAGCGGGTACAATGACAAATGTCTCGTAAAAAATTAAACAAAAACTAAAGACAAATTTTTCGGGGGTAAATTCTCCAACAAACATGCCATAAATACAAGCAATAATAAAAACTAAACAAAACACTATAAATATGCGAATCATTTTACAAATGAATCTAAGCAAATTTCTTATGTGAATGAGATGAGATGTGAATAAATGAGTGAATGAGAATGTGTATTTATAGATTGAAAAACACTATTCCGGACCGTTGTAAAAGCATATGACCGTTGGAGATTTTGAAAAATCGATCAGAAATTATCTAACATGCGATCAATTAATTTAACAGATTCAGATAAACAGATCATGATTAATTATGATGGCATGAATAAAATAATTATGCAGATTATAAGAAGGCTTAGTCATCTAATAATATTAATTAGTAATACAGAAAAATAAAATTCAGAATATAAGGTGGCTCAGCCAACCATCAGAATAAATAATGGTGCGTTCAGCAAGCACTTTATCAGATTCATTTAAACGGGTGCCAGTTCGCCTATAATTGTTCTGTAATATTAAATAGAGTGTAAGGCGTCTTAGACGTCATTCAGAATAAATAGTGGTGCGTTAAACAACCACTTGTCAGTATTATATTTTAGAGGCGCCAGTTCGCCTACAATGTATTTGTTTTATTGAACAAAGTAACTTACCCCCGATATTAACCGGACATCTTACCGTTTGATTTGATGAAATCGGATGAAAAATATTTTTCGGCGGTGAATAGTGATTATGGCAGGGAACAGTGTTTCCGGGGGTGAACAGTGATTTTGGCGGGGAACAGTGAATTTACGGAAATCGTTCAGCTTGAATCGGAGCGATCGTGCTGATAACGTGTTATAAATGAAATGATTTTAGAACTGGAAACCACTTAAAATATTGAGAAAAACTTAAAATAAAATGTTTTGTATAATGAATATATTTTATATGTATGAGTGTGTTTTTACAATGAATGAACCACCATATATATAGGGAGGAGGGAGTACAAATTGTCAAAATTAAGAATAATATTTTGTTGAATTTATGGTAATCGTAATAAATAATTACTTCCTTAATTTGAATGTTGAATATCTAGAATGTTGAATGTTAAAACATTTACATATTATAACACTTTTGACAATTACTTTTTCGATTGATCTGGTGGCCACACTAAATCCGATTGAAAGCCGGATTGATAATTGAATTAAATATTAATTTGGTAATACTACACACTAGACATGAATGTAATACCCCAAACAAACATTGGATGTTTAATAGGTCCAACTACTACTACTTGATTAGTTCATTTGGAATTCACCTTTTTCAAGTTTTTAAATATAAAAACATTTTGTGTAACTAATTATTTTTTGAACTGAATATTTGAATTTATATTAATTATATTTGTTTTGTTTGATATTATAGATTGCCTTTTTAATTTGCTAAATACTTGTATATGGTTAAGGCTCGCAATTTCCTAAACTAAGATCTACTACAAAATTAATATAGTCTTTTGCATCGATATTTGAATTTTTGTCTTTCAAATTTTTTTTTTTTAATAATCTTTTTATGATATACGAGGTGAATTAGGGACTCCCGGTCACTCTTATCCAATAGGTTAAATATAATATTTGTATTATTTGTATTAGTAATCATTTTATATCATGTAAATAATAATACCAAAATACTGTTAAGAATTAAAAATATATACATATATATATATATATATCTATCTATAGAAAGACGTTTTAAAATATGGAGGCAAGTGGGTTAGTAGTGCCAGGATTATGAGCGAGTATACTAAAATATCAACCAATCTTAGCTGTATTTTAATTTTCTAAATTTAGCTTAGCTGTGTTTGTTGTGTTCAACCTAGCTGTGTATAGAGTTAATTTAAAGAATGTGTACATTAAGATGTAGTATTAGTTTTTTTTTCCTCACGTTAAGCATAGTGAAAACAGCATTTAGCTCATTATTTATTTCCCACTGAAGCTATATAACTCAATAAAAATCATGAATAGATTCATATCACTATATTTATTAAAGAACTTTAACAAAAAAAAAATTATGAAAAATTCCTTAAGCAAATTGCAAATGGAAAGCTGGAAAAATTAAAACGAGGGCTACATGTCATTAGACCTGTCAATTTTGACCCGCTGCAGAGCGGGTTTAGGCTCACAAAAATAAAACCATTTTTTTGCGGGTTAGCGGGTTGAACCCTGCGGGTCACCGCTTAAGTTTTTTTTTTGGATTTAGGCCCAATTAATTTTTAAAAAACGGCCCAATACATAAAAAGCCCATATAAATTTTGCGGGTTTGCGGGTTTAGGCGGGTTTACGCAGGTTTTTTTGCGGGTTTGCGGATTTTTGCGGGGCGGGTGCGTATTTGTAGAAAAAAACCCTACATTTATGCTGGACGGGTTCGGGTTAACAAAATTTTGTCAAAACCCGCGGGTTGGCGGGTCGCAGGTTGCGGGCTTGACAGCACTACATGTCATGCATGTGTGACTATGTGTATGTAAGGCCACAAACACATACAAATGAAAGTTTAAAAATAAATGAGTTTTGTGAAAGAAAAAAAATGAAAAATATTGATAAAAGCTCGAACCGCTAAACTAAAAAAAAGTTTTAATAAAAAAAACCCGCTTCACCTCATGATCGGCTCATAGTTTATTTACCACTGACTCAATAAACAATCACGAATAGATCATATCATTATCAAATAAATATTAAAAAATTTGCAAATGGGAGATGTTGAAGCCTTTGGAAAGCATGAAAATTAATACGCGGACAGCACATTTCAGTCTGTGTGTATGTATGTCTATATATTATACACATATGTAGGGGCAAGAAGGATAACAATATCCCAAAACACTCTCAAAAAATAATCTCCGATTGAGCAGCCATGGACTTGTTCGGAGAATTTCATAAGGTTGAAATCAATGGGAAACCATTTCTGGTATACCAAAACGTTATGAAACCATTACCACAAATACACACCCCAACCTCTAAATTAGCCATTCATTCCGGCGACGACTTCCTTCCTCAACCTCTTTTCTTATGTCCTCTATTGCGATTAGGAATATTAATTGATTCTCTCGATGAAGAACAAACCGCAATATTAGTTGATTCTCTGGTTGGGGACTATATAACCGGATCGCAATTCATTTCCAAGTTCGAGACTTCCCCTCTCTTTGATGACACGAGCAACGGTCATCATGTACTCCCTCTGTTTTGGTGCAACAATAAAGAAGTTGATCCAGAAGTCGAGGAGTGCTTTGTTTGCTCTATCAAAACCATCGGTACAGACTATTATTTCTGTGTCGAGTGTGGTCAAAGGTTCCACAAAGAATGCGTCGAGTCTCCACTTGAGATTAGTCATCCTTCCCACAAAGTTAATCATTCTCTCCAACTCTACTATTCTCTAAATAGACCTGACCCCTGCATCTACTGTCAACGAAGAGCATACTGTATAATTTATTATTGTGCTCTTTGCAATATTTGTATGCATCCCCATTGTGCTCAGGCAAAAATACCCTTTTTTATAAACCAACCAAAAAGACATGAGCATACCCTCACCCTTTTCCCTAGACAAGCTTCCTTAACCTCCAATATCTGTGGTTTGGTAAATGAACATTATCTCACCTACATCTGTGCTATATGCGATTTCGTAGCCCATAGTGATTGTCTCCATATCCCACAAACCATAAGAATATCTCGTCATTCCCACCGTGTCTCTTTTACTTCTTCTCTTCCTTTAGGAAAATGGTCTTGTGGAGTTTGCCGCCGAGAGATTGACAGCGATTATGGTGCATACAGTTGCAATGTGTGTAGTGGCTACGCTGTTCACACAGAATGTGCACTCCGTAATGATATATGGGATGGCATTGAACTCGAAGGAGAACCAGAAGATGAGGATGTGGAGCCTCCGTTCGAAAGGAAAGCTGATGGAATAATACTTCACTTTTCTCATGGTTGTCATCTGGAATTTAGGACCTATAATGGAGTTTACGACGAAGAAGAGTTTTGTCAAGCGTGTGTCCTCCCAATCTACGAGAATAATTTTTATGTATGCGTTAAATGTGACTTCATCCTACACGAAAGATGTGCAGATGCTCCGCGCAAGAAGTATCATCCAGTACACCCCCATCCATTTGAACAAAAAGATGCTAATTTGGAAGGCGGATTCAACTGTTCTGCATGTAATCGCGTAAGTAATAGTTTCAGATATGAGTGTGACCGCCAGGCTTGTCACCGCATTCTAGATGTAGTGTGTGCTTCGGTTTCTGAGCCGTTTGAATATCAAGGCCATCAACACCCCTTATTTCTAGCTTTACGCCCCAGAGAAAGGCCAATCTGCCACATTTGCAAGTCAACGGAATTCCCGAAGATATTGAACCCGAAGGTATTGAACTGCATTGAATTTGAATGCGATTTTATTATATGTTTTAAGTGCGCGACCTTACCATACAAGGTAAGGTACAAGCATGATGAGCATTACCTCACATTTTGTCGTGGAGATGAGGCAAGTGGCTCAGATTGGTGTGAATTATGCGAGGGAAAATTAGCAATTGGAGGAGACGAAGGGTTCTATAAGTGCAACGATTGCTGTACCACGCTTCATATTAATTGCTTACTTGGCCCAGATCCATATTTGAAGCCTGGTCTAACTATATCTTTGGATGAAGGTGAGCTGGTGCTTTTTCATCGCAACAATTCTGCATCTAGGCCAATTTGCAGTAAATGCAATATCCGTTGTCCGTATCCAATATATCTGGAATACAGAGGCGAAATGTATTGTTCTCTTCTATGTACACCATTGTCTCCGGCTGAGATTTCAGGGCTGAGCCGCCGTCGCACCGCCGTACTAAACGAGTTGATTAGTTCTTTAGATTCCTGTCTCAAGGAAGCACTCGCAGCTTCCTAGTCGTCTCCGGTTACCATGCCCATTTCCACTGCGACGATGATTGCTTCATCGAATCTAAGCAACCACCACCGTCTTCCGCCGTGGCTTGATGTCGGAGACAGAGATCTCCAATTACAACAGAGTAGTCCTCTACAATATGCTCTTTCACCTTCTTCTACTCCAAGTTACCTCCATGGCCAGCTTCAGCCACCGCCGTCGAGCTTCTTTAGCGATGAATTCACACCACGTGGTCTGGTTGTGCTGTTGTGCTGTGTCCCTGGTTTTTCTAAGTTTTCTTCGTTTGTTGTCTTTTAAATTCTAGCTCTCCTCCATGTAAATATTCCACTTTCTCATTTAAATAAATTTAACATTTCATCAAAGAAAAAAAAATGTGACGTCAATGGTAAACTACCTGAGATTTTTCCCGACGGCAAGAATTATACGGCGGCGGAGTTCCGTCGTGGGTATTAAAAGTTGTTAATTTTTACGATTTTTTTTCGATGAGAGCTAATTAAGAGTATGTACTATGTCCTGCTTTAAAAATATAATGTAGGCTTTTATTTTATGAAACCTTAATATCAAGATTATATGTTTAGTGTGTAATGTGTAATGTTTAGATTGTCATCTAATTTGTTTTTTTTATGATATACAGCTGGGTATTATTAAACTAAAAATTAAAAAAATATTAAATTATTATTAAAATATTATTAAATACATGCATTCACATTTTGTTCACCGTTCACACAATACACTTGTATTCAGTTTATATCCACTTACACGTTGTAAAATTGATGTTTTAAGATGTTTCTAGTTGTATCAGTATCTTTATGCACTTTTTCTAGTTGTACAGTTTACAATAGGTAATTAAATTAAGGTTAATAAACTTTCACAGAAAAACATTTGTCAAATTACAATTTTTCTATAACTCCCATCATAATAGCGTAAGTATTTAGGAAATAGTTATACATATCTAAGATATTTTAGGATCACAACAAGACATTTTAAAATTTTTTGTAATAAATTAGATATAATAATTACATCGATATTAATGGTTTTATTAACTTTATATATCAATATGAGTGTAATATACCTTTAAAAATAATCATATGAGTGTAAGATACATTTTTAATAGTTGTATTAGTAATACCAGTTGTAGTTCAATATATAGTTGAATTAGTAATACCTAGTTATATTTCAATATATACTGATAATATAGAATTTTCATAACAAAATACAAACAGATTAAACCAACACATAAATTATAACTATAAGTGACCTCCTCACTCGATTCATCAAAAGCACATGATGAACATCTTTTCTTAAATCCATACTAGGAGTGGGCAAACTTACCGAACCAAATGGTAAATTAACGCATAATTAACTTAAATTATGTTAAAAATATCCAAATATTTTTCTCATAATCTGAGTAACCAAAAATAATCAAATAACTCAAAAACAAAAAATATTCATAACTAGAATAACTGAATAACCCGAAATAATCGAATAACTTGAAATAACCAGAAATTACATTAATTTTATTTGAAATTTGTTAGAAAATCCCAAACCAAACCGAACCGAATCGAATTAAGTTTGATTTTTTTGGAGCTAATATTCATTTTACCGACTTTCTTGAATCCCAAATTTTTCGAACCAAACCGTATCGTTTTACCGAATGGCCACCCTAATCTATAGTACTTCATCTCCCTTCCTTAATAATATCTCATAATCAAAATGTATGATAGTCTGCTGCTTTACTTAGTAATATCAGTTCTATCAGTAGTACCCAGAAAATAGGTACTACACAATATCGAGCTACGAATCATCGGACCCGTCACTAACCCATACTAATATATCGCACATTACCTGAAAGCGAGTTTACATCAACTGAAACGAGCTTCAATTAATCTCTGAATCCAATCCGAGCTCAAATCTTTCTCATCCTTTTCAAACGCAAAACCACCTTCAAACGCAGTTTCAGTGGCGGAAACTCAGCTCCTTCTGGTAGCTCCAATGGCGGACAGCGGACAGAAGCTCGATGGCGGACGAGAGAAGCTCGAATTTTTTTTTCTTCTATATGGCCATACGATCGTTTAATGAAGAAGAAGAAGAAATGGTTGTTATGGGTCCCATGTGTGTGTTTCATTTAAAAAAACAATTGTTAAAATCAATTATTTTATTAGAAAGGGGAAGGAGCGCGTGGGATGTATGAAAGGTAGTGTGAGGGATTTGCTTAGAAATTATGAAGTGAGCTCCACATGAGTATACTGGAAATGGAGAATGGATTTGAACGTTAAGAGTATTTGAGCAATAGGTCATTTGTTATTGTGGGATGAAGGGATTCGAATTAACTCGATTTGGGTGGGACAATCCGATTTTGTTAATGGTTGGGTTAGTAAATAACTAAAAAGGACTTAGACAATCCTGTAATTCAATAGTTTTCATTTGAAAAGGAAAAAAAAAAGGACCAATTTCTGATTTGCCCTTTTACGTGGAGGGTATATGAGCATTGTTTAAACGTTTAGAGGTATATCAGCATTTCATCCCCGGTCGTGTGGCTTTAAACAAAGCCGAACGTAAGAACGTTGTATGTAAAAATTCAAACAGTCATAAAAATAAGTAAATTTTAATTAAAAATTCAGCACGTGATGAGAATCGCAACGGCTAAATATTAACAAAATTCAAGTTCTCTACTTCTATATAGTAAAATACACGCATTCTCATCTTTCGTTACAGCCAAAAAAATGGTTTCAGATTTTCAAAATTCAGTAAACTCTCTCTAGTTATGTAAAAAAAACCTCTGCAAATTAGACTATTGTCAATCTCCTGAATGTGAAGTAATGTTCGTAAGAGTACTCTATTTTAAGGTTAAAACTCTTCTCCCTATTTGCAGAAATTTTGTGATCACGATTTTGGTTTTTTGCTAATTCAATATAAAACGTTTTGCTTTTGTATTCTACAAATCTAATTAATCGCTCAAGTTTCCTGTACTATTTTTCACTAGATCTTCTAACTCTTACTCTCTTTAACTTACATTGTATGTCTCAGACTTGTACTTGACTTTATATTTGCCAGATTTTTTAACAATTAAAGTGTCTACAGATATCTTCAGGCTTTTACTTTTTTTCTTAAGTGGAATTCACTTCATAATCTTTCTACTTCTCTCTACGAGGCACTTTGAGAAAGCTCTCCGCTATACGATATTAGATAGAAATAGAAAATTCTCATATTTTATTTTCCTATTCTCATATAAGAGATTGACCTAAGGTTGTATTTACTAATTCACATATTGAGTAAAAGGAGAGATTCGCTTTCAAAACAATGTTCTTATCTTTTAAGCTTTACAAGTTCATCAAATTCACCAAAAATACGTCATGTATAATTAGCATGTCAGCACGTATAAGCCCATGAGCGCAACTCTATCTACACCAACCACATTCAGCTGCCTTGTCTCTCTAGTCTCACCTCTTTATTTTAGGATTTCTGTAGTTTGCTTCCACACCTGAACACCCACAATATATGTTGTGTTAGACCAAATATATAAAAGAGAAAAAAAAAAAAACACTTCGCCAGCAAGCAAGAAAAGACACCCACCTTTTATGCAAGCAGTGTTCAGTGGCAAGTAGTGTTCCACTGAATACTCAAAGTCATAAAGATTTTGATTGCAAGGTGTTTTATTTCTCTTTTAAACAAATTTCCAATCATAATATGTGTAGGTATCGGTGAGTCTTAAACTAGTGGCGAGTTCTCGAACCTTCCAAATGTTGTGTATCCTTAGTTTAATTCTCACTTAGAGGGAAACAAATGCTTTCTTTAGGGAAAATGTATGAGTTTTTGTCCAGATTTCCTCGATTAATCAAGTCAAAAATAATTATTGTCTAGGAATGCCAGATCAAAGAGGAAATAAACCGATTTAGTTATTTTTTTTGTATATCTTGATAATCCGTAACCAAACTCAACCAAAAAAGTATAAGTTACCTCACTTTCTTTGAAAAATATATTGCTAAAACTTAATCCAAACCAAAGCCGTACATACATTTTTCATTTTACATGTCCAAACCGGGTTTGTTTTATAGATGCTAATGCTATAATGTGTTATAAGATTGCAACAAATTCTCCCTTTGAGATGAAGGTGGATACATCAATTACTTCGAATATAACATTACAAGATATGATTAGTCCACCCGGCCGTTAACTTGGAGCATATATTTTCTTGAGAATAGCTAAAAAAATATCCAAATAGTTAAATAATGAAAAAAGAAATTGTTAAATCGGAACTAGCTGGTTTGTTGGATCATCTAAATTTAGTTTTGCTATCGATCCGGTCCACAATCTACAGTGTGGCCACCAGATTAGTTGGAAACATAATGTAGTCTTTAAATGTGTTTACAAATTGTCAGACAAAAAACGTTGCAACTATTTTTGTCAGACTATAAAGTCGCAATTACTATTGTCAGAAAAAATCCAAGGCAAGATAGCACTCCCACTGCAACGATTGATTTAGAAACTAGATATGTCTATAATGGAACGTAAAAGGATCGAGAACGGATAGTTCGAGAAAATTAGATATTTTATTTGAAAGATTCCCATAAAACAATAGAACGGGTAATGTGGATGTTGGATGCGGTACATGAAGTTCGGGACATAAAATATATTTTCCAATACATTTCCAAAGTCTTAATAAATCGGGTAAAGAAAGAGTCCAAATTCAGATAATTCGGATATTATTAAGATTTTTCTTTTTACTCATAACCTTTTATTTACTTAGTGAAAAAAAAATCAAATAGAGAAATATAAACTTGAAACATAAAGAATAGTTATTCGAGATTTATTCATTAATGCAGCGGGTGCTTGATTAGAAACTACGTAGGGTTGGACGTTCGGGTCCCGTTCGGATTCGGTTCGGGTTTTCGGGTTTTCCAGTTCAGCCTTCTAGCCCCCATTTGGATATTTGACATTTTCGGTTCGGATTCGGGTTTTGGGTTCGTGTTCAATCGGGTTCGGTTTGGGTATTTTGCACCCAAAGTAACCGAACCAAAATATATACATCATAACGATGTGTCCAAACTCTCAAAGTTAAGCAATTGAAATCAAAATATTATCCGGTCCTCATCTAGAAAAATAAACAACAACGTTCCTTAAGACAATAGACAATGTTCCTTAAACGACAAACATTTAAGTAACAACAACGATTCACAATTGAAGGGAAAAGAAATTTATACTTCAGAGCGATTTCTAGATATATGAGAAGGAGGAGAGTGACAATTTTGAATATTTAATTGATCTAGCTTTAGAATTAGATTTAGGAAGTTCTATCGTCGTAGTGTCATACTTTACTTTTTTTTCGCAGCCGCCGAAGGAAAGGAAGGAATTTGGGTTACTGGTTAGGCTTATATATTTTCGGTTCTTTCGGGTGTATTTCGGGTTTTCGGGTGTACCTGAACCCGAACCCGAACTACCAGAGACATAAAACCCATTTGGATATTTTGCAAAATACGGGTTCAATTCGGGTTTAGATTTTTGGTTCGGGTTCGGGTTTGGGTATTTTGTCCGGTCCTAGAAACTAGAGAAACGAGGCGTATGGTTGTTGTACTATCTAGAGTTTAGTTTTTAAAAAATATATAACTATGATTGATAATAAACTAAATAACCATTTTCAATATAACAACACGAACTATATTATTACAGGAGATTTACCATTTTTAATATAATAAAAATAACAAAATTATAATACTAAGACTCGTAACTGAGTTGGACCAGATTCAAACATTTGAATTCAATGGATTTTGACCTTTTGCAATATGAATTCTTTTTAAGGTAGATAATGACAATAACATATATTATGATACTGTTTTTATGTTTTTGTAAACCCAAAAAATACATGATGGATAGTTAAGGAATCCCGAATCCATTCTCCATCCTTTCTCTTAAGTCTTACCCGTTTAAATAATTATGGGATTACTGCAAAAAAAAACCTCCACATTTAATTTTTTCCAAGCCAGAATTCCATCTCAAAAAAATGCATGTCAATCTCCGAATCCCAAAAGTAACCCGCTTAATAACCTTTTCGTCAAAAGGACGTTTTGACTTTATATCGGTGACGGATTACAAATGCAGTGTTTTCTAGGTGTTGTGACGGACCAAACTCCATGTTGTTTAGAAAAAGGGATGTTTGGCTATTTGGGTTATTTCAAAATCGGGTTTTAGTTCGGGTTCTCTTGAGTGAGTGGGGTTTGAATCAGGGATTTGGGGATAATTTCAAAATTGATTTTGAGCGAAATGGATTACAACAATGACATCTCTCATCTTCGAACACAAGTGTAAGGTCTAGGGATCGAAGCAATGTAGAATATGGAATTCCCAGCTGATGTTTTTGTGGTGGTGAAGCAGTATTGAAAACCTCGAATTGAGTCCAGGAATAAAATTCTATACTTGCGAAAGGAAGGATGTAAGAAAAATTCTATACTTGCGAAAGGAACGATGTAAGAAAAATTCATTTTGATGTTTTTTTGTTAGAGTTTTAGATAAATATTATGTTCTTGTGATTGTCTTTTTGTTTAGGAAGGAGGATGCGATATATGGAAATGGTGGGATGAGGGCAATGATGGAGGAGTTATGTGACATCAAGAATGAAATGGGGGAAAAAGAGGATCAGATGAGATACTTCACTCTTGAGGACAAAGGCAGTCGTTTGATCCACCAATAATGTGCCACAATGTGGAACATCGTCGACTCGAGATATGCCATCTCAAGGAATTGTACCAGGGGCGTGATGATAACTTGAGGAGATTGTTGCTAAAAACGTGAAGGAAATGATAATGAGATGAGCATATGTGCGGTCTTAGTTTTGCAGTTGTGGCTCTCCTTATCTATTTTTTAAGTAGATAAGTATTAGTGTTATGTTATGTTATTGTTTTAGTTGGTATTTCTATTTTTCCTTAATGACATAAGCAACAGTCTTGAGATGTGGAATGAAAAAGTTTAGACAGATATGGAATGAAGAGTTTAGACACACTGACAGACAGAACAAAGTTTCAGTACAAGAGTATACAACAATCAAACTGACTTAAGAGTCTTGCGTGGTCTCCCACGCCTTTATTGTTTTTTCTACTTCATCTTCTGCCTCCGTCTCCTGGATTGACTTTGCTGCTTCATCTCCTGCCTTCTTCGCCTCCTGCTCTGAATTTTGTTTCGTCTCCGTGCCCGGCTGCGGCGCTGTGTTGTCGGAAGCCATGACACACCTAAGTGGTCAAAACTTCTCTTCTCTGCTCTCAAATGACACACACTATCTGCAAATATCTTGAAAGCCACCAGAAACAAATTAACAACCAAATATGCTATAACAATGGATTAAATGATTAATCATCACACAACTCAATAATACAATACATATATATAAATATATATATATATATATGTATACAAAGTTACATAAACGCAAACACCTACCTCTCTCTCTCTCTCTCTCTCTCTCTCTCTCTCTCTCTCTCTCTCTCTCTCTCTCAACTTAAACTATCAAAACGATCTAATAATCAAAAGGGAGTTTAGCCAATAATGCCACATTGAGTTAAAAAAATTATCGAAAATGCCACATTTTCAATTTCTTTCGAGAAATGTCCTTACAGTTTTGCCCTTACAGGAAAAGAAGGGCATCGCAACCTTGCACCACATGTATGTCCACGACATCAAATAATTAGTTTACGACATAGAAAATGTATGTCCACGAAATTAAATAACAAACCGTACATACATTTTTCATTTTACATGTCCAAACCGGGTTTGTTTTATAGATGCTAATGCTATAACGTGTTATGAGATTGTAACAAATTCCCCCTTTGAGTAGAAGGTGGATACATCAATTACTTCGAATATAACATTACAAGATATGATTAGTCCACCCGGCCGTTAACTTGGAACATATATTTTCTTGAGAATAGCTAAAAAACTATTTAAATAGTTAGATAATGAAAATCAAAAAAAAAATTGTTAAATCGGAACTAGCTGGTTTGTTGGATCATCTAAATTTAGTTTCGCTATCGATCCGGTCCACAATCGACAGTGTGACCACCAGATTAGTTGAAAACATAATGTAGTCTTTAAATGTATTTACAAATTGTCAGACAAAAACGTTCCAACTACTATTGTCAGACTATAACGTCGCAATTACTATTGTCAGACAAAATCCAAGGCCAGCTAGCATTCCCACTGCAACGATTGACTTAGAAACTAGGTATGTCTGTAACAGATAACGGAACGTATAAGGATCGGGAACGGATAGTTCAAGAAATTATATATTTTATTTGAAAGATTCCCATAAAACAATAGAATGGGTAATATGGATGTTGGTTGCCGTACATGAAGTTCGGGACAGAAAATTTATTTTCCAAAGCATTTCCAAAGTCTTAATAAATCGGTTAAAGAACGAGTCAGATGATTCGGGTATTATTAAGAATTTTCTTTTTACTCATAACCTTTTATGTACTTAGTGAAAAATATATATATATATATATATCAAATAGAGAAATATAAACTTGAAGCATAAAGAATAGTTATTTGAGATTTTTTTCGTTAATGCAGTGGGTGCTTGATTAGAAACTGAGAAACGAGGTGTATAATTGTTGTACTATCAAGAGATAACTATGATTGATAACAACAAGAACAATATTATTACAGGAGATTTGCCATTTTTAATATAATAAAAATAACATATATTATGATATTGTTTTTATGTTTTTGTTAAAACTAATGGATGTTGATAACCAAAAGAAAAATACATGATGGATAGTTAAGGAATCCCGAATCCATTCTCCATCTGTTTAAATAATTATTTGGTTTCGAAATAATTGCAATTTCTGTTTTCGAGAATACGGAAATTTTGGGAAGACAACAGTCAACAGATTATTATCGGTTCTGAAATAGACAGACTTATTAAAACCAATGAAAATAGTGCTAGCTGGCCGTTGTAAGAATCCTACGTCTTTAATGAGATCGATACTAATTAGAATACAGTAATACACTGCCGATAGACCACTTTATTTATTGGCTATTGATTTGAATCAAAAACAACAAAATTATAGTAATATTTAATTAAAAACTCTTTATGGTTTTTTTTAATTTATTTATCACAGTTAATATTATTTGTTTTCTATTTAATATGATTATACGTCGATCATAATTGTTTAGTTTTAAAATTTATCTCATTTTTTTTTTACAAATAAAAAAAAATTTATATTTTTTAAACTAGGGATTAAAAAGGTAACTCTTTGAAGCTGGTCCAAAATGGAGTCAAAAGACAAGTGGACGCCTGAAAATGATAAAATATATCATAAACTTTGATTTTAGTTGGTACGTAATGTAAGAAAAAAAAAAAAACTGATGATTGCTAAAGACATTCTAATATAATTTGATAACAATATATACAGTGTATGTATTAAGATTTGAAAATAGACGAGGACTTATAGTTAATATTTTGTCTTATTATTATAGATGTGTTATCAACATATACAGCATATATGACTGATGTCGTAGAAAAAAAATCGAAATAATAGTTAATGGTTGTCTGTAGCAAATAGTAACTATTAAGTAATAACCTTAAATTAAAAAATTGTTAAAATAATATATACTTAACAATAAAAACAAACGTATCAATCGAGCTTACCTCTATAAAGTTTTATAAGATGTTTTGGGATCAACAACTTTAACTTTGACAAAACAAGCAACCAAATTTTCCCGTTTAATGCTCTTAATACTTAACGTAATTTTCCCGTTTGAGTTTGTAATTACACAAGCTTTTTTTTTTTTTTGGTTGTAAAGAATACAGTTTTGAAATTAAAAAAAAAAATACCTTTACTTATTTATATAACATTTTTGCAAAGTAAATGCAAAAATGTAAACAGAAATTATTTGAATTTGGCAAAGTTAACAAATAATTTTTGACAAAAATGGGTATTAGTTATTTTCCTTACATTATTGTAAAAACACTACGAATATATCATTTTGCGCACAGTTGATTTGCCAATAGATCATATCATTATATTTATACCGTGGAGAAAGGAAAAAAAAAAATCAAAATTTATGAAATAAATAATAAACAAAGTGCAAATGGGAGTCGTTCTTTTAAGCCTTGGAAATTAGAACGAGGAACACATTTCAGTCTGCGTATGTATGTCTATATATACACACATATACAGGGGCAAGAAGGATAACAATATCCGGGGGCAAAAAAAAAAAAACCTCTAGAGCAGCCATGGAATTGTTCGGAGAGTTTAATAAGGAGGAAATCGATGGGAAACCATATCTCGTATACCAAATCGATGGGAAAAATTATTCCATTACAACAAATACAAACCCCAAGCTCCATTCATTCCGGCGACGACTTCCTTCCTCAACCTCTTTTCTTCTGCCCTCTATCCCGGCGAAAAATAATATTTGATTCTCTCGATGACGATGATCAAATCCTTGCCAAGTACGAGACTTCCCCTCTCTTTGATGACACCAGGAAAGGTCATCATGTACTCCCTCTGTTTTGGTGCAACAATAAAGAAGTTGATCCAGAAGTCCAGGATTGCATTATTTGCTCTATCCAAACCATCGGTACAGACTATTATTTCTGTGTCAAGTGTGATTTAAGGTTCCACAAAGAATGCGTCGAGTCTCCACTTGAGATTCGTTATCCTTCCCACGTTAAACATTCTCTCCAACTCTACTTTTCTAGATATAGATCTGACCACTGTATCTACTGTAGAGAAAAAGCATCCTATGGAATTTATTATTGTGCTTTTTGCAACATTTATATGCATCCCCTTTGTGCTCAGGCAAAAATCCCCTTTTTTATAGACCAACCAAAAAGACATGATCATACCCTCACCCTTTTCCCTAGACAAGCTTCCTTAACCTGCAATATCTGTGGTTTCGTAAATGAACTTTATCTCACCTACGTCTGTGCTACATGCGATTTCGTAGCCCATACTGATTGTCTCCATATCCCACAAACCATAAGAATATCTCGTCATTTGCACCGTGTATCTTTTACTTCTTCTCTTCCATTAGGCAAATGGTCTTGTGGAGTTTGCCGCCGAGAGATTGAGAGTAATTATGGTGCATACACTTGCAATGTGTGTAGTGGCTACGCTGTTCACACAAGATGTGCATTGCGTAAGGATATATGGGATGGCATTGAACTCGAAGGAGTACCAGAAGATGAAGATGTTGAGCCTCCGTTCGAAAGGATAGCTGATGGAATAATACTTCACTTTTCTCATGGTTGTCATCTGAAATTTAAGACCTATAATGGAGTTTACGACCCCAACAAGTTTTGTCAAGCGTGTGTCCTTCCAATATACGAGAAGAATTTTTATGTATGTGAGGAATGTGGCTTCATCCTACACGAAAGATGTGCAGATGCTCCCCGTGAGAAGGTCCATCCATTGCATCCCCATCCACTTGAACTCAAAGTTGCTGATGAGGAAGGCGTATTCTTCTGTTACGAATGTAAACGCATGAGTAATAGTTTCACATATAAGTGTGAAAACCAGGATTGTAGCTGCAGTCTAGATGTAGTGTGTGCTTTGGTTTCTGAGCCGTTTGATTATTAAGGGCATGAACACCCCTTATTTCTAGCTTTAGACCCCAAAGAAAAGCCAATCTGCCACATCTGCAAGTCAGCGGAAATCCCGAAGGTATTAAACTGCATTGAATGGGATTTTATTATATGTTTTAAGTGTGCGACCTTACCATACAAGGTAAGGTACAAGCATGACGAGCATTACCTCACATTTGGTCGTGGAGATGAGGCAAGTGGCTCAGATTGGTGTGAATTATGCGAGGGAAAATTAGCAATTGGAGGAGGAGAAGAAGGGTTCTATACGTGTAACGGTTGCTGTACCACGCTTCATATTAATTGCTTACTTGGCCCAGATCTATATTTGAAGCCTTATGAGAGTGCTGGGATGCTTATTATCAATTCTGCATCTAGGCCAATTTGCAGTAAGTGCAATATCCGTTGTCCCTATCCAATATATCTGGAATACAGAGGCGAAATGTATTGTTCTCTTCTATGTACACCTAAAACACTTTTGTAATATGTATTTTTGGTTTCTGTTGTATTTTTTATTTGTTGTTGGTTCCTCTTTGATTTAATATCTAAACAAATAAAGCATATATATTACTTTATGTAAAAGATGTAACACATAAATGATGATTTAATAATCCCAGATGATGATTGTGAGCTGGTGCTTTTTCAACGCAACAATTCTGCATCTAGGCCAATTTGCAGTGGTTGCAATATCCGTTGTCCGTATCCAATATATCTGGAACATATAAATGAATTGTCTTCTACTTTTCTATGTAAATTTCGCCACCTTGAATAGTTCTAGGGAAACCCTACAGTACAGGTCGACAACCATTGAGTTATCCCTTTTCATTTAAAATTTTAATTGTAACTAGGTGTAAACCTGCAACACTTTTTTTTTTTTAATATGTACTTTTGTTTTCTGTTGTATTTTTTCTTTTTCTTTTGTTGGTTCTTGTTTGTGTGCGTTTGATTTAATATTTTTACATATAAAGCCCAATTATAGCCCTTTTCATTAATGTAAGTCAAATCAAGTGATTAAAATCACACAAGTAAACAAATCCAAAAGTTGTAAAAATTAAGGTCAGGAAAATATCCCCGGGAGTACACTTATACAATTAATCTTCTAAGATATTAATATTTACATCACATTGTCATTACAAAAAAAGAACAAAATATAATTTCTAATTAAGGAAAGTTTAATCATTAATTATTTTGTTAATCGATTTTTTAACTTCTTTCTAGATTATAATTTTCGTTTTAATTAATTAATTAATTTTAAACTTTTTGTAAAGTAGTTAAAAATAGATTTTATGAAGAAGTTTTTGATTTAATTAAACACACTAATTAAATTAAGTTAAATGTTGATTTAATTTTCAAAATATAAGAGATTTTTATGTTGATTGCGAATTTTTTTTAGAAATTTTAAGGAAGAATTTGTGTAGATTGTCGAATTTTTTACTTCTTTCTAGATTATAATTTTTGTTTTAATTAATTAATTTATTTTAAATTTTCTGAAAAGTAGTTAAAAATATAAATAATTTTACTTCTTTCTAGATTCTAATTTTTGTTTTAATTAATTAATTAATTTTATTTTCTTTTTGAAAAGTAGTTAAAAATATATTTTATGAAGATTTTGTTGATTTAATTTTTCAAAAATAAGAGATTTGATGTAGATTGCGATATTTTTTTGGAATGTTAATGTTAATGTTAGTTATTCTTTATAATATCAAATCTATTAATAGATTTTTAGTAGATTTAAAAATGTTAGTTTATATCTGACTTAGTTTAACATAGTATACAATTTAACATAACAATGTAACATTGTAATTTAATTTTCAAATCTATTTAAATTGTAAAATTTAGTAATTAAAACAGAACAAGATATAATTAAAATTCAAATAAAAAATATCCAGAAATGTTTTCTGTTGGGAACAATATATCGCAATATCCAATATCGCTAATAGACATACAATCTTTCAACAAAAAAATATATTCTACGAAATCAATCTTGAAATATCTTGGGTTAATATTTCCTAAAAAATCTCAATTAATATCTTAGAATGTCGCAATCTTCCAAAACTTTACTGAGAATCTTCGGTTAAATCAAAGAAAATGTTTAGATTTTATATATAATTTTTCTAATAGAAAATTTCTTATATCGTCGAGTATAAAGGATTTGTTTTATATTTCTGATTACAAAATATTTACGCGTATATTACAAAGATTCAATATTATAATAACTGATATTATAATTTTCTAATATCCTTATTTTATAATTTTGGGATATTTTTCTATAATTGTAATTTATCCGTACTATTGCACGGTGTAAATTTAAAATACATATCAGCACCTGATGAGAACTTCTGTATAATAAAATTCACGCATTCTCATCTTTCGTTACAGCAGAAAAAAAAAAGTTTCAGATTTTGAAAATTTCAGTAAGCTCTTTCTAGTTATGTAAAAAACCTCTGCAAATTAGACTATTGTCAATCTCCTGAATGTGAATTAATGTTCGTAGGAGTACTTTAAGGTTAAAACTCTTCTCTCTATTTGCAGATATTATGTGATCGTTTTGTTTTTTTGCTGATTGATAGAGCTCATATTTACACGTTTTTACATATTCATATAGACAAATATTATGCATTCTAGTTAGCATTTAAGACTATTTTAGTGCATTTGCATATGTTTATGTGTTTATAGGTATTTGAAGCAAAACCGGTGTTTATAGAGTGTTTTGGGATCTTAAGAAGCCACACGGACTTTGGAGCTAGTTGTTCGGGCCAAGAACATCACAGAAAGTTCATGAGAAGCTTCACAAAGGAGGCATTGACCATAGCATCGACCGTGAGGGGTCGATGCAACTCCACGGGACCAAACCAAGCAACATCGACCATCGCATCGACCGTGAGGAGTCGATGCTGAGCCATGACGAAGACCATCGCCAGGTCATCAACCAAGCATGGTCGATGTGCTTCCCCAATATGAGCATCGAACATGTGCATCGACCATCCGTGGTCGATGCTGGCCCCGACAGAAGAAACGTAAAATTCGATGTTTTGACATGTCTGCACTGTTTGGAGGCTTACGGTCGAACTAGAAGAAATTAAGATACAAATCAACTTGATATGGAATATTGACTCAAAATGGAAGCTCTGGGAGTTGGAATCAGGTCAAGAGCTACTCAGAATCAGAAGATATGATTTTTACATCAGGTGACTCTGAACTTTCCCGATTTGGACCTACATGCACTGTTTCAAACATTGCAATCGCTCCAGAAGGAATTTGGCTACAATATTATTTGATATGGAAGCTTGATTCAAAATTCAAGCTCCACGAATTGGAATTATGCCAATCCGAGATCAGATGCGAAAGTTATTCAAGTTCTAAAATGGAAGATCCTACACTTGCCTTATTTGGCACCTTGAGAGTTCAATGCACAAGAGATATTTTCTAAAAAAATTTGGGCATGAACTAGCCTCCTACAAGCCTCCTAAACTGTATATAAACGCATGTAATGCTCATTAGAAAGGGTTCCCACTTTTTGGTAGCCACTACTTAGAGAGAAAAATCTCAAAACTCTTTGTTCTTATATTTTGTTTATGATATTGCTCTACCTACTGCTTTATTTTATTTACTGATTTTGTTTATTGTTTATCACGTCTTCCTACTCATATCCTGCCGTCGCCCTCGGAGTTATGAGTGAGTAGATACTTTAGATCTCTGGGGTAGAGATCGATGATGGGAGCTATGTTATAGGATTTCATATGTTTGTTGTTCTTAATCGATCTAGCTACTCTAATATTCATTCTTAATGCTAAGCTATGTCATATGGGATGTGCTTAAGGTTAGCCAGTAGGCAAGGTTATGCGAATAGAAGCCCTTAGCACCACGAGAGTGGGTTAAAACTTCAGACTTGAATATTAGAGAGTATTAGTTATGGTCGAATTTGTTGTTTGATAGAATTAATCCTTGATCTAACTCTTGCTAAGTTAGGTTAAAACCTTAGGAACACTTCACCACGAGAGTGGGTTGTGTTTTAAAAACAGATATATCAATCACTTCGTATTTCCAACGGAAGTTTATGAATACTTAGTAATCGATGATGGGATTGTGTGTAATGCGTGAAAGTCGCCACGAGAGTGGGTCAGACACATTGACTAGCATACGACGAGAGTGGACTAGTCTATAATCGATATCCCTAGATTGACAAACATAAACTAGTTGGTAAAAACATAAATCCTAAATATAGACTCCTTGAAATCATTCTCATTCACCATTGGGATCGTTTTTTTTAATTATTATTTAATCCTTATTTATTTACGTAATTTATTTTATGTTATTTTATTTATGCTATTTAATTTATGCAATTTAATTGAAGTACTTTTATTTGTGCAATTTAAAATTATGCACATTAATTTCTGTTATTTATATTACGCTATTTAATTTACGCACTTTATTTTTTGCTATTTCATTTTTACAATTTATTTTCTGTCATTTATTTTACGCAATTTACTTTCTACAATTTAATTTTTGCAATTTAATTTAATTATCATTTATTTAATTATTGCTTATTTATTTTATAAATTTTAGATAGTAGAACTAAAACCCCCCCAAACTATTATATTTTGCTTAGATTAGATTTACATCTGTACTCTCTGTGTAATTGTTCTCAGTCCCTGCGGATCCATCCCTAACATACTACGATTGCATTTAACCGTGCACTTGAGGTAATATCAGGTTAAACTCTCGAGACTAATTTCTATTAGTTCTCGGGTGAAACCTGAGACGAGGTGAAACAAATCTTCTTATCAGTGATTCAATATAAAACATTTTGTTTTTGTATTCTACAAAGAGACAATTGCATAAAACAACATACATTATATTTGGTATTACTAGACCAACCTCTTGGATTCAAAGAGTTTGAGGGGTTGGTAAAAAGACATAAAAAATAGTCCCTTGGATTTTTAATCACAGAATTTCCATTAATTTTTTTTTTAAAACAAAAAGCGTCGGCGACGCGATGGGGAAATCGTCGTGACCCCAAAACGGATGTCGACGACGCCGAAGCTGACGTCGACGACGATACCAACGCTGGAGGACGACCACAAAGTTCATTGATCGGAAAGATTGAGGACAAAGATGAAGTAGAACCTTTGTCTTCGTCGTCGTGACATTAGTTGCTAATATTGAGACGGTAGACTTAATGATATACAGAGATGATAGACATATGATATATAGATATGGTAGAATTTATAAGATGTAATAGCGGTAGACTTAGTAGATAGCGATACAGTAGAGTTTGGTGACATTTGGAGGGAAAACGACTAAAAACGGTTCAATATTTCCGGTTAGGTTACTAGGGTTTTATTAAAGATACGGTAGAGTTATTACAATGACTCGGTAGACTTAATGACAGTTACTGTTACTGTTACAGAAATTGGGGGGGGGAATTAATAGGTCTCTTCATCTTCATTTGGGGGGAAATCAAAATATCGATTCTTCTAAAATTCTCTGCCAGCGATTCTCTATTCTTGTGAATCTTCGTCTTCTCCAGCGTCTACTCCTGGATAAGAGAGTCCATCAAAACGCCATCAAAACGCCATCAAACCAAACCAAACTTTATTTTCTCCGGCGGCTTCTCGTGTCTTCTCCGTCTTCTCCGGCGTCTTCTCATCTTCTCTGGCGTCTTTTCGTCTTCTCGTCTTCTACGGCATCTTCTCGTCTTCGCCGGCGTCTTCTCGGCTTCTTCGGCATCTTATTCGGCTCATCGAGCATCTTCTACGGCAATAGAGTGTAAAAAAATCACGTACGCTCTATTATCGTATCTTCGTCTCTCTTTGGTAATGAATTTAGGTTGTAATCGAGAAAAGAAACAAGAAACCGAGGAAAATGATTCTTCTAGTTGATATAGTAGACTTTACTGTATGTCTTGGTAGACTTATTTTATTGTATGTTATGGTAGACTTTGTTGTATGTTATAGTAAACTTTACTGTATGTGATGGTAGACTTAACGTCTTGGTAGACTAACTTTATGTTATGTTATGGTAGACTTTGTTGTATGTTATAGTATACTTTACTCTATGTTATGGTAGACTTAACATGTCTCTCTTTTTGAGCGAGGATGAGCGACAATAGTAGTGAAAACAGTACTGATAACCTTATTCCCGAGGTTATATAACGTCAAGCTAGGGCTAGGGCTAGGGCGCGAAGTGAAGGTGAGTATGGAATTCTCCAGCGCTGTTTTTTTTTGTGGTGGGAAAGCAGTAATTAAAACATCATTCACCAAAACAAATCCGGGTAGAAGATAGAGGGTCAATGTAAGCAAAAGCAAAATTTAGTTTTTTGTTTTTCTTTGTTAGAGTTTTAGGTAAATATTATTGTTCTTTTTGTTTAGGATGATGGTTGCCATATATGAAAATGGTGCGGTGAGGCAATGATGGAGGAGTTCCATGACATGAAGTAAGAAATTTCTGACCTACATGATCGGATGAGATACTTCACTCTTGGAGACAATGACGAGGTTGTTGATCCACGATTGATGTAGTTCGTATGACTAATGTCGTTTCTCTGTTTTGTTTTCTTTGTTTCTCGAATCTTTTTTGTGTTTTTATTATGTTAGTTTTGTGAGAACATTGATGCACTCTTTTTCCCTGAAAAGGTTTTTAATGAGGCAGCAATTGAACTTGTTATTGATAAATGTGCTAACCTTTGAATGACCATTGGAATTGTATGAGATTACGACAGGAAAATTGGAAAACCCATCAGTGGATCAACAACCCTGAACAGAACCATTCCTTCAGAAATTCAGACCATTCAAAGCTGACTCTTCAACTTTATGAACATAATCTTCTCGATTTGGGGCTTGAGATGCATCGAACATCACACCTCCATAGAGAATATGCAAGACATGTCTGTGTGGTACAATTCCCTTCTTTCTTCCCTTCAAATAAAAAATGATAATTTTTAGTTGGAAAAGAAGCGAATCGGGCATTGGTGGTTACACCCTTCAATGCTCGCATCTCGTGGAAATCTGTATAGCTAAGAAAAGAAAAGAGAATAAGAAGAAGACAATTGATAGAAAAAAATAAAATGATACCCTAGAAAAGTAGGGAAATATCGATTGTCTTGAAGTGAGAAAAGAAAGAGGAAAGGGATTATACAAAGACTGTCTTGAGTTTACAGAAATCAGAAGGAATAAGTGTTTACGTTCTTTGATCAATAATCCCAAATTGAGACATCGCGCTTAACTGAATGAAGAAGAGTCAGTAATGAAGAGTTTGAACTCGATGTTGGATGTGGCTTCAGAGTAAGGTATGTTGATATGCTTATGGTGAAGTACATGTAGTACATTTTGATTCGATTCATTTCTATATGGTTCAAGATCGTTAGCACAATGCATTGACAGATGGTACAAGTTCATTCTCCCTAACTTAGGATTTCTTCACTAGCTTAGCTTTTTTGTTTGCTTGAGGACAAGCAAAAGATAAGTGTGGGGAATTGATATATTACGGTTTTGATGGATGTTAACCATCATTTTAGTAGGTCTTTGTGTATTTTATTTGTGTTTTAGAGTCTTTACAGGTTGGAAAACTTCTACGTTCACAAAGAGCAATGGATAAAAAGATCAAAAGACGCTCAAGATGCAGATTATAGGGTCAGAAGTTTGCCTTTCGTTTATTATCTTCCCCATGCCGGATTTTGATGATTTTTGGACGAGATAGCTCTTTGAGTTAGCTTTCATTTGGTACTGGTTTCATGTCATTATCATCAGTGGTTCAAAAGTTATGCCCGCTTTATCAAGACGGGTCAATCTCGCCAGCATCAAGCAGATGGAGAAATAAGCATCGAGAGATGATCGATCGATCGGGAATGTATGATCGATCGATCAACATTCCATCATTCCAGCGGAGACTTCGATCGACCATGGCACCCATGATCGATCCGATCCACACCCTCGACGACGTGCGGACCGACGATCGACGAGCCGCCGACCTATTTTAGATATTTATTTGAGAACGCGTTTTGAGTGTATTTAATATGATTTTCGGCCATTGTTCGACAAGGGATGTTCTGTAACTCATTCTCTCTCTAGAGAGAGTGAAAAACTTGTAAAAAATCTCTCATATATATCATCTTGTAAGCTTGGAAGAAAAAAACATCTTGATTCATCATCCATAGAGACGATTTCTTATCTCTTAAGCAATCTTTATCTTGATGTTTATGAATCTCTGTTTATCTCTTCTTGCTTTCTCTGTAATTATGTCTGAGTAGTATCCTTGTTAGGTTGGGGGTTTTCAAAGGAATTCATATCATTGAACTAGACATAGATAGGGTATTGATATTTGATCTTCATCTATTGTTGCTTTGAATTAGATTAGATTGAATCTTGTCATCTTCACCTATGGTTGTGTTTATTGCTTGGACTAAACTGATCATTTAGTCTATGAACTGAGGTTTAATCTATCCACCAAAAGTGTTATAGGTTGCTTGATAGAACATAGGTGAGCAATTTGTCCTTAGCCAACAAAGGTTGATGTTAAGGCAAACTTGTGAACAAATCAAACTTGTTAGTAATGCTTGTTTAGAATTCTGAGTTTCAAACAAGAAGTTTTAGAACCTTAAGTTGCTAGACAAAGTGATTGATACCACGAAAGTGGATTGGTTATACATTTATGTTTGAGTTCTAGATTGGCGACAACGATTGGAAATCTATCTTTGATCTTAGGTTGATTCTATTCTCCAAAAGCTTATAGGATTAACTGGATAGGACTTTAGATGAGCGGATTGTCCTTGACCAACGAAAGCTGATGCTAAGGCAATTCGTGAACGAATCAAACTTGAGCCCTTGAAAAGCTTATTGACAATCATGATTGTCCTTGACCAACGAAAGCTGATGTTAAGGCAATTCGTGAACGAATCAAACTTGAGCCCTTGAAAAGCTTATTGACAATCATAACGACGCAGTTGTTCGGTAAAGATATTTGATGCCACACGTGGATTGAATTTACATTCGTGTTTGTAGTTTAAGATGGTTCCTAGTTATAAATCTCTGAAAAATTGTTTGGTTCTCGAAGCCTGAATCCATGAATTCCCCGATCTAGCTTATATTTATCAATTCTAGCTTTTATTTACCGCTTTTGTTTTTGTTTACAATTGTTATTATTACAAACACTCTTTTATTCTTGGCTTAGCTTCTTAATCATTCTCTATAATTTGTAGCGCAGCACTTGATCCCTGTGGATTCGATCCCTAAGTACTACAACGTGCTGGGGTTATTTGTGTAGACCCGGTCCAAAAACCGAACTATCAAATTGGCGCCGTTTCCGGGGATCAATAACGTTACCTTCGGATTTGAGACTGATATTTAGTCTAAGTCTTTACTAATTAGTTTTATCAAGTTTTCTTGCTTGTGTGTTTCAGGTGCATGCCTAGAAGACATTAGCTAGAAGGCATTCACGTAAAGCTAATGACGTTAAACAAGCGCTTGGTGGGAGGCAACCCACTGGTAAGTGTACATATTAAGTTTTATTTTCTTAGTTTGCTGAAATTTTATGTTCAAAGAAGTAGGATCGATCGATCTGTAGTATGATCGATCGATCCTGAATTCGAAAACAGAGCATCCAAAACAGAGGAGAACGTATCGATCGATTGATCCCAGCCTTGATCGATCAATCGATCTACAGGTCAAACACGGAGAAATAAATCGATCGATCGATCAAGGCTGAGATCGATCGATCCACCTACAGATAAAAATTTTCGATCATTAGTAAGTCTGGTATTTCTTCAAATGAACATATCCCCAAGGCCCTGGTAAGTCCTTCTTTCACTTCTTCATGTTTATTTCCACACCGGGACGGTGTGAAGTAAGTCTGGTGGAGTTAGGGTAGTTCGTATGACTAATGTCGTTTCTCTGTTTTGTTTTCTTTGTTTCTCGAATCTTTTTTGTGTTTTTATTATGTTAGTTTTGTGAGAACATTGATGCACTCTTTTTCCCTGAAAAGGTTTTTAATGAGGCAGCAATTGAACTTGTTATTGATAAATGTGCTAACCTTTGAATGACCATTGGAATTGTATGAGATTACGACAGGAAAATTGGAAAACCCATCAGTGGATCAACAACCCTGAACAGAACTATTCCTTCAGAAATTCAGACCATTCAAAGCTGACTCTTCAACTTTATGAACATAATCTTCTCGATTTGGGGCTTGAGATGCATCGAACATCACACCTCCATGAGAATATGCAATATGTCTGACAATTCCTTTCTTCCCTTCAAATAAAAAATGATAATTTTTAGTTAGGAAAAAGCGAATCGGCATTGGTGGTTTTCACTCGCATCTCGTAAATCTGTATAGCTAAGAAAAGAAAAGAGAATAAGAAGAAAGATTGATAGAAAAAAATAAAATGATACCCTAGAAAAGTAGGGAAATATCGATTGTCTTGAAGTGAGAAAAGAAAGAGGAAAGGGATTGTACAAAGACTGTCTTGAGTTTACAGAAATCAGAAGGAATAAGTGTTTACGTTCTTTGATCAATAATCCCAAATTGAGACATCGCGCTTAACTGAATGAAGAAGAGTCAGTAATGAAGAGTTTGAACTCGATGTTGGATGTGGCTTCAGAGTAAGGTATGTTGATATGCTTATGGTGAAGTACATGTAGTACATTTTGATTCGATTCATTTCTATATGGTTCAAGATCGTTAGCACAATGCATTGACAGATGGTACAAGTTCATTCTCCCTAACTTAGGATTTCTTCACTAGCTTAGCTTTTGTTTGCTTGAGGACAAGCAAAAGATAAGTGTGGGGGAATTGATATATTACGGTTTTGATGGATGTTAACCATCATTTTAGTAGGTCTTTGTGTATTTTATTTGTGTTTTAGAGTCTTTACAGGTTGGAAAACTTCTAAGTTCGCAAAGAGCAATGGATAAGGGCAAAAGATCAAAACTCGACGTTTTCAAGATGCAGGATTATGCAGAAGGGTCAGAAGTTTGCCTTTCGTTTATTATCTTCCCCATGCCGTATTTTGATGATTTTTGGAGACGAGATAGCTCTTTGAGTTAGATTTCATTTGGTACTGGTTTCATGTCATTATCATCATTGGTTCAAAAGTTATGCCCGTTTTACTGAAGACGGGTCAATCTGGCCAGCATCTGAAGCAGATGGAGAAATAAGCATCTGGAGAGATGATCGATCGATCGGGAATGTATGATCGACTTCATATATCTCTCATATATATCATATATATCATATATATCATCTTGTATATATCTCTCATATATATCATATCGATCAGAAGTTGCTCCGCTGGAATGATGGAATGTTGATCGATCGACCATACATTCCCGATCGATCGATCATCTCTCCAGATGCTTATTTCTCCATCTGCTTCAGATGCTGGCCAGATTGACCCATCTTCAGTAAAACGGCCTTGTCGAACAATGGCCGAAAATCATATTAAATACACTCAAAACGCGTTCTCAAATAAATATCTAAAATATCGGCGATCGATCGGTCGATCAGTGCCGCATCGTCGAGGGTGTGGATCGGTCGATCATGGGTGCCATGGTCGATCAGAAGTTGCTCCGCTGGAATGATGGAATGTTGATCGATCGATCATACATTCCCGATCGATCGATCATCTCTCCAGATGCTTATTTCTCCATCTGCTGATCTTGGCGATTGACCCGTCTTCAGTAAAACGGGCATAACCTTTGAACCACTGATGATAATGACATGAAACCAGTACCAAATGAAAGCTAACTCAAAGAGCTATCTTGTCCAAAAATCATCAAAATCCGGCATGGGGAAGATAATAAACGAAAGGCAAACTTCTGACCCTTCTGCATAATCCTGCATCTTGAAAACGTCCAGTTTTGATCTTTTGCCCTTATCCATTGCTCTTTGTGAACTTAGAAGTTTTCCAACCTGTAAAGACTCTAAAACACAAATAAAATACACAAATACCTACTAAAATGATGGTTAAAATCCATCAAAACCGTAATATATCAGTGGCGCAATGTCGGAATTCATCGACTCGAGATATGTTATCTCAAAGAATTGTTCCAGGAGTTTGATGCTAACTTCAACGAGCTTAAGGCGATTGTTGCCACAAAACGTGTAGGAAATGAGAACGAGATGAAGCTTATGGTAGGTATTGGTCTTGCATGGCCGTCCTTGTCTATTTGTTTGTTTAAGTAGATACTTTTTATGTTATGTTTGTTGTTGTTTTTTGTTGTCGGAATTTATATACTATGTAAGGAACGTTAATGACTTTGTGAATGAAAAAGTACAAGACTACTAAAGATACAAAGTTCTAGTAAACACACAATAAGTTCTCGCAATGATGTCTTTCCGTTGATTCTACTTGTAGCCATCACTACCGCGGGTCGTTGCTCACAGTCATGAATAAACTTCTCCTAAGTCCTCTCACCAATTCAAAGATGAGACTGAATGACTTCTATTAAGTAATCGGATAAGACTGATGCACAATATAATAGTAAAACACACAAACAACTTTGCTGAGGAGAGGCTTGGAAGATCTTAAACAAGATGAAAAAATGTCATTCTTTCTATTTACCAAATCTCTGTAACAAGAAAGGTAGATCTTGGTCTTGTAATAATTTTCATTCATAAGTTGTAAGGAAAGCAAATAATGGATTAAAAGCTGGTGAAAAGTACTAAAGGTATAAAAAGTCTACCACGATGGGAGGTAAGAAAGTCTACCAACATGGGAGATAAAAAGTCTGCCAACATGGGAGGTAACAAAGTCTACCAACATGGGAGGTATAAAGTCTACCAACATGGGAGGTATTAAAGTCTACCTCAATTCACATTAAAATCTACACCATCGAAAATATAAAACTTTACCAATATTCTGTAAATCTACCAACTTAAGTCTTCTACTATATGGACAATGTCTACCAAAATACTATAAATCTACCATGTCAGGAAAAAGTCTACCATAACCAACCAACCCGGAAGTCTACCATTAATGACGTGATAAATCTACCACGGGTTACAAAATCTACCGTGTGTGACTTAAGTCTACCAAAAAATCGAAAGTCTACAAAAAAGTCAACAAGTCAACTCGGATTAAAAAATCTACCGTCACGTAACACGTAAGTCTACCGTCGCATATAAAATAATATCTACCGTAATAAGAAAACGTAAGTTTACCATGTTTTCCAGTTTAGGTCTACCATTACAAAGAAAACCAAAGTCCACCGTAACTAAGCCTGGGCATCAAGGCTCGTTACATGGACTTCTGGGTCCGGACTCGCCTAAGCGAGTGCAGTCTCGTATCAAGTCAAGTATAAGGTATGTTTTTAAAATACTTGCAAGTCCAAGTCCAAGTCTAAGTCCGAATGTTTTTCCCACTACTTGCCCCGTTACCCGTCTTGAACCTCATTACCCGCCCCGTTACTCATTATCAACAACAAAAATACTCGTTACCCGCAAAAAAATATCCGTTATCCATAACTAATATTCGTTACCCGTAAAATATACTCTTTACCCGTAAAATATACTCATTACCCGCCACAAAAATACTCGTTATCCGCAAAAAATACTCGTTACCCGTAAAATTACCCTTTATCAGTTCAATAGCGAGGCAAGTAATTAAATGAATTTTGGCGGATACCGTTGACGGGTACCCATTTGGTACTCGTTTTGGAGTCGAGTCGTCCGAATATCGTATTACGTGCGGACGGGTCAAGTCAAGTCGGCGAAAATGACGGGTATGCCCGTGTCGAGCTTACAGTAACATTTCAACTAAAATCTATCTTTTCCTTTAGTAGAAGTCTACCGTAATACTTTTTTCATAAGTTTACATGCATCAAACAAAAGTATCTGTCATATCTTGACTCATAGCTCTAGACTTACATTTATAAAGTCTACTTATCATAGCTCAGTTTTAGTTTTAAGCATTATGGCGAAATTATTAATAAGCGTTTTAATTACGTTTTTGTCCCAAACAAATGAGGCAACAATCATTTAAAACAAAATTAAATCGTTTCTGTAATATTTAAATATTTAAATTGTTTTAATAATAAAATTTAAAAATTGAGGTTGTTTTAGCTACTCACCCTTCTACAAATCTAATTAATCGCTCAAGGTTCTACTATTTTTCACTAGATTTTATAGTTCTTCTTCTCTTTAACTTAACTGTATGTCTCAGATTTGTGGTATTTGACTTTATATTCGCCAGATTTTATCAACTATTAAAGTGTCTGCATATATATCTTCAGGCTTTTACTTCTTTTCTTTCTTTCTTTTTTTTCTGAATAATTTACAGATCTAAATCAAATTCAAAATTTCTCAACACGATTAATCGATGGAGACAAAAGAAGCCATCGGATCTTAGGTATTGTTAATTCGAACGAATCCGAATTCGCAATCCTATCGTCGGATTGAAGATTTTGATTATACGCTTCCGGTGACACGCCCTTCAGGGTACGTAAACCCCAAGACGAAGAGCGCAACGCCTTTCGAAAGCGATCTCAAGAAAAAAAGAAAAGGGAATCGAAATCAAACAGAAACTATGACGAAGAAGAATATTAGATTGATGACGGCTACGGGTAGAAAAACAAAAAGGGCCACATCACTGAAGCAACAATGAGAATAAGCTCACTTGAGTTAACTAGATGAATACTAGCTCTGTTTTGTTTCTTCTTAAAGCTAGACGCAGATGTATCTAATCCTAAGTAGCACAGAGTTATAAATTAGAGATTATATTGTTGGTTTTAGTGCTTTCTGTAAATCAGATTATAGTCAGACTCTATTGTATTATTCTCTTACTCATCTTCAAGTTAAGACTCTAGCGCTGGCTTTGTTTGATTTCGTAGTTTATATTGTCAAATGCTCCCTTTTTTCTATGTTGCTTCTGTGTATCAAAATTTTGTAATCTAAATTCCCAGTTTCCCAATTATATAATCTTAATTTTGCTCTTTTTTTTTGTTATGAACCCACTTTGGTTAAGTTCAGAATTTGAGTAAGATTGATGAAATTGCTACTCTCTGCCTTGTTCAATAGGATTTATAAATGCATATTTTATGGTTTCTGTTTCACTTCTTGAGGACCTGTATGGTTTTTTTTGGGATAATTTTTGAAGAGAAGTTCATCTTCTCAACTCTTACGTCAACTCTTACTCTTACTGTGTCTTTGTTTCTTTATCGTCTCTGCAATTACTCTTATGTGTAATTCTTGTTACTCTGACCTGATTCTTCTTATATGCAAAATCGACAAGTATCATGTGAGATAAGCTTTGGGGCTGTGAATTGCTTGGTTTTTTCTCTATTTGGTTTTCTGGTCTGATCATGGGTTTTTCTTTGTTTGCAGTCATTCCGCAATGCGTGTGGGATCAAGAGCAGGAAGAAGAGACAAGCAGCTCTTGGACTTAGACAAGAGGATAATAAGATGAAGAACAAAAGTACTAACAATGTGTTTCATATGATACTTCACTCCATGTGTTTGCTTAAATTACCTTTCGAATAAGTTGCAATGATATTTTATAAATATGTAAATAAATGAGTTTAAAAGATCAATATTTTATACTATTTTAGTTGTAAATATATTTTAGATCAAGAATTAAAATTAATATGATTAAGGTTAAGGTTAAAAATATGATTAGATTAAAGTGTGTGTATTTTAGTCATTTTCTTATTAAAAACATTAAGATGGAGATGAAGATTTACAAAAACTAAACAAACAAACAAATGTTCATTGGGATGGATTATCCCGATAAAAACTCAAAATGGAAACAAACAATATTTAAATAAACTATCCAGATGGAGTGTTTGGAGGGAAAACAGCCGATTCTCTCACAAACTTTGTTGCTTTGGCTTATTCATACACAGAATTTTGAGTCGTGCATATAACTACATAAACTTAACAAAAATATGAATTTCCTACACATACTATTCAAATTCGGCCAAAACCACCAAATCAGCAAACGGTGTTAATATTCCACTTATATGCGCGTGGATGAAGCGTGGCATCGTGAACTTTTTTTTTACTGAGACAAAATATTACTAATCATACTCCAGCCGATGAATCCACAAACAACAGATTTGAGGCTACTTCACCATGATTAAGTTAATAACATAAACTTTCTCATTGTTAAAAACAATTAACAAATTTCAGTATAAGAAAAATACTGAAAAGAGGGTGAGAGATCTGTGTTCCGTTAATATGGTCTCAGGTTTGAAATAGAGACGTATAAGTACACGTCAATTTCTTACTTGAATCTCATGATTTTCTATAGTGATGATGATGATAATGATGATATCAAATTATTGTTATTATTAATCAATGTTTCAATTCTTGGTGATGATCAACAACTGATCGTGAAAGAGAATAAGAGATGAGAACATGAAAGAGATGAGAAAAAATTGAGTCGATTCTGAAAATATGACGATTAGGTTTAGGTAAATTAAAAAGAATTATGGGCTATTTTTATGTGGATCATTCGTTAAATTAAAAAAATTGGGCCCTTTAGTTAAATTAATTTTTTTGGGCCTTTAATTAAAATAATTTTTTATTGACCTCTACGTTTGGGCCTTTTCATTTATGAACCCAATGCGGTCACACTACTCGCCATTATAGTTAAGTCGGCCCTGCCTCAAATCTGTTGTTTGTGGATTCACCGGCTAGAGTATGATTAGTAATATTTTATCTCAGTTAAAAAAAAACAAAAAAAAAGAAAGTCTCCACGTGGACGTGGCATCATAGACTATGTGGCATCCACGTGGATGCCCATGGACGTGGCATATGTTAAAAGATTATAAACACAGTTTGCCGATTTGGTGGTTTTAGCCGAATTTGAATAGTTCGTGTAGGAAATTCAAATTTTTGTACTTATAGGCACGACTCAAAGTTCTGTGTATAAATAAGTCAAAGCAACAAAGGTCGTGGGAGAAGCGGCCGTTTTACCTCTTACAGGGGAGAAGTATTTCTTTCCACCACTACCAGGTTTCAACCGAGTTTTCTCGAGATTTTAATCCGATGTGACCGCAAGTGCACGGTTAAATGCAATTATAGTATAATCGGGATCGATTCACAGAGACTGAGAATAACATACAGAGATTGCAAGTGTGAATCTAATCTTGGCAAATTATAAAGGTTTTGGGTTTTAATTCTACTATCTAAAATGCATAAAATAAATAAACAATAATTAAAGTACTGAAAATAAATTGCATAAATTAAAATGCAAAAAATAAATAACAGTAAATAAATGACATAAATTAAATAACATAAATATAAAATAACTTAAATAAATAGATTAACAATTGATCTCTAGGGTGAATGAAAAGGATTTCAAAGAATCTATATTTACGATTTATGTTTTTAACCAATTTAGTTTGTGTTTGTCAATCTATGGATATCGATTATAAACTAGTCCACTCTCGTGGTATGTTAGTCACTATGTCCGACCCACTCTCGTGGCGACTTCCACGCATTGTGTACAATCTCATCATCGATTACTAAGTATCCATAAAAAAAAATACAAAGTGAATGATAAATCTGTTTCCGAAACACAGCCCACTCTCGTGATGAAGTGTTTCTAGATTTAACCTAACTTAGCTAGAGTTAGATCAATTATTAATTTTATCAAATAACATATAAGATAAAAACTGAAAAATTTAATAAGATATAATGTTTTTTAACATCGTGTTCTCGACAGTCTTACAGAGTGGACCGGTAGAGGTTGTGGTGGAGGTCTATCAGTCGGGAGTATATCATAGAACATGTCTTTGTTCACAAATGTGAATGAGACTCCTCGATTACGCCAATCGACATTTGCTCTAACCGTGACAAGGAATGGGCCTCCAAGGACGGTTTGAGAATCATCATCTGCCTTCATGTCAAGTATGTGGAAGTATATGTTGGTGATGATGTTGCAGCTGGTATTCGGCTCGTAATCATGTCTCATGCCTCCTAGGGTGTTTTCATGTGGATGTTTCAGAGATGTGTGAGCGGTTTCAGGAGTCTTCAGAGGTGCATCGACATGGTGTGTCTGATGCAAGTATTTGATGGTTTCTTCAAAGAGTGCATCGGTCTCTTCTGCTCGATGTGGAGGTCCGGTGGTCACTTCTTTAAGAGCATCGACCTCGTTTGGTCGATGTGAAGGCTCCAGGATTAGCATCGATCGCTCCCAATCGATGCTTGTGTCGATGTCTTTCGTCGTCAGCTTGGCATCGACCACTCCTGTTTGATGGGTATACTCGATGGGTCCTCCGGGAGTGGCATCGACCTCGCCTGGTTGATGGGGACGTTCGGTGGGAAGAGCATCGACCTGATATGGTCGATGCAGCTGCTCGATGGGCTCCGTTCAAAATGCTGCAGAAACGTTTTCCTCCAACTGTTTGCTACTCTCCAGTGTCATGACGTGCACATACTCTCCAGATTTCATTTCAGGTTCACCGGGAAGCATACCTTGAGTACTTTGAGATGATATTGCATCTTGATCCGCTTCTGTCTCTAAAACGGTGATGTGGGAGGCTAAACCGTCGAATTTGTTGTTCATGTCATCGCACTTCTGGTGAATATTTTTGAACTTTTCATCGACCTAAGCATTAAGTTTTGCTTGTCCGTCCAAGATTCGTTGCAACACACTCTCACACTTCGCTTCCTTGAATTGTTGTGCATTTCACCATCCTTGGAATTGTTGTTGATAATTGTTGCCTATTGATTCATAACGTTTTTCCTCCGGGACAAGACTCCTCTGATGACTTTGGTGAGTAGGATCCTTAGGACGGTGAGATTGGTACTCCGTGACATGGCATACTTCGGCATATTCATCTTTGAAAAGCTTTTGATCGTCTGAAAAAAAATTATCATATTTTACAGACTTTGCTTTGATTTCAGAAATTTGTCCATTTCTTCGTTTAATGCCTCCATGGTCAGCTTCTCATTGTCCTCATGGATGTCAACACGTCTATTAACTCGATCGTAGTCTTCTCTAAAGCTTTTGTTACTTTGAGCCAAGTTCTTCACTAGATTCATCCCATGATTTGCATCTTGCCCCAAGAAATTTCCGAGATTGGCTGCGTCTAGTAGCATACGGTACTCTTGTGTCACTCCTCGATAGAAAATGCAAAGTAATGAATCATCACAGAATCCATGATGAGGGCATTGCATGGTGTAGCCTCTGAGTCTCTCCCAAGCTTCTCCAAGGCTCTCCGTGCTTTGTTGCGTGAAATTTGATATCTCGTTTCACAAACGAGTTGTCCTAAAGTTTGAGTAAAACTCTCTCAGGAATACTTTCCGGCATTGACTCCACGTTGTAACGGTCTCCGATGGAATGCTTTACCCCCAAGTGAAAATGGGAATAAACGAAACTTGAATGCATCTTCAGAGAGACCGTTGATATGTACCATATCGCACAACTTGTCAAAGTGATCCAGATGCTCTATAGGGTTCTACGTTGATAGACCTTGGAACTTTTCTTTTTGGACCATGTTAATCAAGTCGACCTTGATTTCGAACTCGTCAACTTCCACTAGTGGCGGTTGTATGCAAAAACTGTGGCTTTGGCTTGTTGGCTCGTCGACCATGCCTATTGTTTGGGTAGCTTTTGGCTTACACATCCATCTCTCTTCCATCCAGTCCAGCAACTGGTTCAAAACCAAAAACAAAAATAAATCAAAACAAAAAAATAAAAAGAAACCTAGTCTCAGATTCAGACCAAATCTCTATAGCTATTGACAGGAGAGAAGTATTTCTTTCCACCACCACCAGGTTTCACCCGAGTTTCCTCGGGAGTTCAACCCGATGTGACCGCAAGTGCACGGTTAAATGCAATTGTAGTATAATCGGGATCGATCCACAGAGACTGAGAATAACACACAGAGATTGCAGGTGTGAATCTAATCTAGGCAAATTATAAAGGTTTTGGGTTTTGATTCTACTATCTAAAATGCATAAAATAAATAAACAATAATTAAAGTACTGAAAATAAATTGCAGAAATTAAAATGCAGAAAATAAATGGCATAAATTAAATAATATAAATATAAAATAACTTAAATAAATAGATTAACAATTGATCTCTAGGGTGAATGAAACGATTTCAAGGAATCTATATTTAAGATTTATGTTTTTAACCAATTTAGTTTGTGTTTGTCAATCTAGAGATATCGATTATAGACTAGTCCACTCTCGTGGTATGCTAGTTACTATGTCCGACCCACTCTCGTGGCGACTTCCACGCATTGTGTACAATCCCATCATCGATTACTAAATAACCATAAAAGAAATACAAAGTGAATGATAAATCTGTTTCCGAAGCACAATCCACTCTCGTGACGAAGTGTTCTACGATTTTAGCCTAACTTAGCTAGAGTTAGATCAATGATTAATTTTATCAAACAACAAACTTGACCATAGCTAATACTTTCTAATATTCAAGTCTGAAGTTTTAACCCACTCTCGTGGTGCTAAGGGCTTCTATTCGCATACCTTGCCTACTGACTCGGTTATGACCTTAAGCTGATGACAGATAGGAATGATCTTAGTGGATAAGAATACTCATCATATCTAAAGGTGACGGCAGGATATGAGTAGGAAGACTTGATAAACAATAAACAAAAGCAATAAATAAAAGAAAATAGTAGAAGAAGAAGAACTAAAGAAATATCATAAACAAAAGCATAAGAACAAGAGTTTTGAGATTTTTCTCTTTTAAGTGGTAGCCACCAAAGTGGGACAAAAAGGTGGAACCCTCTCTAATGAGCATTAGGCAAGTGTAGGGTCTTCTGAATTAGGACTTGAATAACTTTTTCATATGATCTTGGATTTGCATGATTCCAATTCTTGGAGCTTCCATTGTGAATCAAGATTCCATATCAAGTCAGTTTGTTGATGCTCATGGTCGATGCTCATCTTGGGGAAGCACATCGACCATGCCTAGTCGATGGTCTTCGTCTTCAGCTTCAAGTTCGGTCCGGGGCATAGCATCGACCGCCCTGGGTCGATGTTGTCTGTCGATGGCTCTGTCCAAGGAGAGCATCGACCACTCCTGGTCAATGCTAGGACCGATGCTTCCTTCTTTGGGATCTTGAGATGTCTATTCATGATGTTCTTGGCCCCAGCAAGTAGCTCCAAGGTCCCTATGCCTTTCAAGACTCCAAAACACTATAAAAGTGTGTGATTTCCTCTATAAGTACCTATAAACACATAAACAAATGCAAATACACTAAAACTATCCTAAATGCATGGTTAGAACATATAAAACTATACTAAATAAATACATGAAAACATATAAAATATGATGTTATCAGCCTCCCCCACAAAGATAAATATTCTTTCCAACTCTACTTTTCTCTATTTAGATCTGACCGCTGTTTCTACTGTACAGAAATCACAACCGATAGAGTTTATTATTGTGCTGTTTGCAAAATTTATGTGCATCCCAATTGTGCTCAGGCGAAAATACCCCTTTTTTATAGACCAACCAAAAAGACATGATCATACCCTCACCCTTTTCCCTAGACATTCCTCAACCTTTAATATATGTGGTTTGGTATATAAACTTTATCTCACCTACGTCTGGTATATGTGGTTTGGTATATGCGATTTCGTATCCCATAGTGATTGTATCCATATGACCATATCCCACAAACCATAAGAATATCTCATCATTTCCACCGTGTCTCTTTTACTTCTTCTCTTCCAGTACGTCTTGTGGAGTTTGCCGCCGAGAGATTGACAGCGATTATGGTGCATACACTTGCAATGTGTGGCGGAGGTAATGTATTGAGAGGGTGGTCAATTGACCCATACGAATTTTAAAAAATAACTTAACTTTTATTAAATTTTTTATATTGACCCTAGTCCAAAAATATTATTGACCCCTACAAAAATATTATTTACCCTAGTAAACAAAACTTAATGATATCTATTAATTAGTAGCTGCCTCAAAAGTCAAAAAGCCTGGTGAAAAGAGGACTTTTCCTTGCTAGACTTTGAGTCCCAAAATGTATTATCAATTTTCTTTGCTTCCTTCATAGTGCTTGCGACTTGCGAGACTCTTTCATCGGAGGATACTATTTCATCCACTGGTTTTGAGAAATCCTACTTTGTTTCTCCCGAGCAATCATCAATTATACATTTATCACAAAAGTATTACCTGATCTGATTATGATCTAATTAGGATCCAAAGGTTTTCACAAAAGTATTATTTGATATGTGGTTTTTTATATTACGAACAAATATAAAAAGAGAAGATTTATTATGTTTTGTTATATTTTTGTAGGTGATATCAAAAACAATGGAACGATTTTTGAAGAGAAAATCTCCACCATCTGATAACAATTTGGATGATTTACCAACAGATCCAGATAACGAAAAAGCATTAAAGATTATTATCCTAATCAAAGAAATGAGGTACGACGCAAATATTTGATTAGAGGACCTTGTCAACCCCGTGGTCATACTTTCAAACAAAAATCAATAGGAGGTATATTACGACGCTTTAATCCATAATGGTTTGATCAATATCCTGATTGGTTAGAGTATAGTGTAGAAGAAAAACAACGTGTTTTGCTTGTTTTGTTACTTGTTCAGAGTTCAAGTTTCTAAACAAGTTGGGAGTGATGCTTTTGTATCAACGGGTTTTTCTTGTTGAAATAAACCTGATAGCTTGTTCAAGCATGTGAGTGTTGACAGGACCCATATTTACATGTTTTTATGTATTAGAATAAGTTAGTTTTAGGCTAAATAACTAACATTTTGTGTAGTTTTAGTGCGTTTGCAAGTGGTTATGTGTTTTCAGGTACTTGGAGCTAAACATGATTAATAAGGATGTTTTTGGAGCTTACTGGAGCTTACAGGAAGACTGGTGACATTGCCTAGATCATGTACATTCGAAGAAGGATTTCAAGAAACCGAAAGAAGTCCATATCGACCCCAATATCGACCTATCAGGGTCGATATGGTGCCCGAAATGTCTCCGGAGAATGTCTCAGAGGAAGAATCATTCTGTCGAAGAAAATGAGTGAATATCGACCCCAATATCGACCCATCAAGGTCGATATTGATCCGCAAAAACTGAGAAAATTTCAGATCTGCATACTAGAGGTGTCATAGCTAGTGTTTGTATGTTTAGAAGTGTTTGATGCCACGAGAGTGGGTTAAACCTTCATATCTGCATACTAGAGAGTCATAGCTAGTGTTGAATTTGTTGTTTGATAGAGTAGATATTGATCTAGCCCTGATCAAGTTAGATTAAGACCTTAGGGATGCTTCGCCACGAGAGTGGGCTGTATTCTGGAAATAGATCTATCATTCACTTTATGTGCCTTTTCCAAAAGTCTAGGAATACTTAGTATTCGATGATGGGATTGTATGAAATGCATATTCACTCGCCACGAGAGTGGGTTTGAATATAGAGTCTAGCATACCACGAGAGTGGACTAGCGAGACATGGAAAATTCCTACAAACATAAACTTATTAGGTAAAACATAAACCTTAGATCTAGAATCCCTGAAATCTGACTGTCACCCAATTCCCTGTAAATATTAGTTTAGGTTTTATTTAATATTTTAGTTTATTTATTTTATGTCTTTTATTTTATGCTTAGTTTAGTTTATTTATTATTGCTTAGTTTAGATTTAATTGTTTTATTTATTTTATGCTTTTATTTATGCACATTAGATTAGGAACCAATCCCCATATCTCTATTATGCTTAGATTGGATTTAGACATGTATTCTCTGTGTGTTATTCTTAGTCTCTGTGGATTGACCCCGTATGTACTACAATTGCATTGACTGTGCACTTGCGGTCTTATCGGGTTAAACTCTCAAGACTACCCTATGGGTAGACTTGGGTGAAACCTGAGAATGGGATAATCGAAAGAAAATCCCTATATCAAGTGTTCATAACAGTTTTCATAGCGATGCTAAAAATAAATGTGAAGATTGGATGAGACAAGGTCAGTCTATCATACACGCTTTACATAAACAAACTAATGTTGTGAAAAATGAGTATCGAATCCGCTTGTGTGCTTCTATTGATGTTTCAAGACACTTGTTACATAAGACTTATCTTTTCGTGCTCATGATGAGAAAAAGATTCATCTAATCAAGGTAATTTCTTAGAGCTTCTGAAATATACAGCTGGTCAGAATGAGGTTGTAAGCAAGGTTGTGTTAAACAATGCTCCTAAAAATAATCAGATGATATCTCCTCTAATTCAAAAAGAAATTGTGCATTGCTTTGCAGAAGAAGTAACTAAATCTATTATCCAAGAAATTGATAATGATGTCTTTGGATTATTGGTGGATGAATCTGCTGATGTTTCAGAAAAAGAGCAAATGGCTGTTGTTTTTCGCTTCGTTGATAAATTTGGGATGGTAAAGGAAAGATTTGTTGGCATTAATCATGTGAAAGAGACATCTTCTTTATCTCTGAAGTATGCTATTGATTCTTTGTTTACAAAACATGGATTGAGTTTGAAAAAGGTGAGAGGACAAGGTTATGATGGAGCTAGCAATATGAGGGGAGAATTCAATGGACTAAGATCATTGATTTTGAAAGAAAGTAAATCTACATATTATATCCACTGCTTTGCTCATCGACTTCAGCTAGTTGTCGTGGCGGTTGCGAAAAGCATTTTGAAGTTGGAGAATTTTTTGATATGGTTCATGTCTTGTTGAATGTGGTTGATGCTTCTTGCAAGAGAAAAGATATGCTCATGGAGAGTTATCGCAAAAAAGTGGAAGATGGGAACAGTAGTGGTGAAATAAAAACTGGAGTTGGGCTGAATCAAGATATTTCACTTAAAATACCAGGAAATACTCGTTGGGATTCACATTATCAGACTTTACTGTAACATCCGTATCCCAAGTCGTTTTCTTGTAGTATAAGTTACTACATTTCTTACGGTGTAAGTTGTTATTTTTATGTGCTTCGTACCGTGTTGTATTTGTTCCTGAGAGAAATAGGAACAACGGTAAGATCGATTAATAAATACCGGGGTTGAGATTGGTCTGATTAATCAGAAGATTAATCATTTCGGAACCAATTCGGGTCGATTTGGTTCGGAATAGTGTTTTACAGAATGAATAGTATTTTGACGGAAATGAGATGGAAAGTGTTGTGGATAATACTGAGCTTGAGTGATGGCTCTAGGGACGGTAAACAGGTTGATTCGATCAAAGGATTGATCGTTGAGATGTAATTTCGAATAGTTCGGTTTAGCGGAATTTGAATTTCGAATAGTTCAAATTTCGTGGGATTTTGTTGAGTAGTTTAGGAGATACGATTTTTCTCCCTAGACTGCTCTGTTTCCGGACTGTAACGTCGGGCCGTTTTCGGGTGAGTGTTTGAACACTCGAATCTTGTCATTTTTGGTTGAAATTTGGTGGATAGGTTTTTGGGATTGTGAACTTGAACTTCACCAAAGGGTTTGCCCAAATTTTGGCTAGGTTAAAAGTTATAGCGAAAATAGCGAAGCTCTGTTTTGAGAAGGGAACTGTGACCAGTTCGGTTTCGGGAAACGTTTGGGTACCTTAACCTTAACCGATTGAGCTGAAATTTAGTAGACACGCTCCTGACAGTTTAATCTTGGATTTGACCAGAGGGATTGAGGTTTTGATGGTTCGATTAAGAGTTACGGTCATTTTAAGTGAGGCTCTGTTTTTGGGGAAAAGATTCCAAAAAGGTTTGAGAATTTGAGTTTAAGGCTCATGGGGTGAGCCTATTGGGGATGTCATTAAGGACGTGTTGTACTCTATCTTGGCAGGCTTGTAGTGGTTACCTTGTGGTGTGCTGCGCCAAGAGAGAGAGATCAAACTCTAAGGTTCAAGCTTTGTGAATCTTTCAACCGTAATCGAGGTGAGTGCGTGACCGTGGTTAGACTATGTGATCATTGTTTTTTTTTCGTGATTGTTGTGTGCTTAGGAACTAGACCAACTGGGTATGATTCATGGCTTGGCCATGTTGTGTGTTGTGTGTGTAATGGAGCTCTATTACGGTATGTGTTTGGTTGTTCGTTAAGTGCATTTCGATTACGTTTAATCTTTGATCATATGTGTGTATAACCGGTGAGACGGGAGGACCGCCTCACTAAGCATTTCCAATGCTTACGCACCTCTTTTGGTGCAGGTAAGAAGTCATAGGTTGGGGAGCTCGTGGAACCAAGGCCGAGGAGAAAGGATGATCTAGGCGTAACGGATTCTTTTTGGTATCTTTTGTTTTGCGTAAATGGCTCGCCTTGGTTGTAATGTTTTGGACTCCTAAGTATGCTCATTGGTAACGTTATTAAGTGCTTGTGCATGGGTTAAGTGAGGAGTATGTTTAATGTGATTAGACTTGTGTTTGCTTGTTGTTGTCGTGCCTAAGTTCCAGGACAGGGGAGTGGATCGATCGATCCAAGGGTTGATCGATCGATCATTAAGTCAAAAATTCGCCGCATGGGTTGTCGATCGACGAGGAGTCGAGGTGATCGACCGTTCATGTGTGGATCGATCGATCATAGGTTAGCGATCGATCGATCCGGAAACCTGAATTCCGCCGCAAGGTCGTTTGATCGACCAGGGTTCACGTAAACGATCGGTCTGGGTTCCGATCGATCGATCAAGTATATTGATCGATCGATCATGTGCAGTCGAGATCGATCGATCCAAAGGGGGATCGATCGATCCTCTCATTTTTCCTTACGCCTTTCGGTCAAGCTTAAATTGTTAAGTTTAGGCTTGATTAGAAAGAAAGGTTTAATTAATATCGTTAGAAACGTTTTTGGGAAAAAGTTTTAAAAATTTCGTCTTTTTCCGTGGGTTCCGTCTGGCTGTTTCGGGGTAGGGCGTTTCAATTTGGTATCAGAGCCGTAGCGGTTCTAGGACTTGTTGGAGTCATGCTTGCTTGCTTGTGATTATTTGACTTGATTCCATGATTGAGTGATGTTATTCATAATTGCATGTATGATTGTTGATTTGTGATTATGTGATTGTTTTGGGTTAGAGATCATCCTCTTCGCCAAGTAAAAGGTTCCACGTAAGATTCTCTTGTTTTGTGTTGTTTAAATTATGAGTATTGAATGTCTTGTGGATTATCGAGTTTAGTGAGAGGTGCTAAAAGAGGTAGAGATAAAGGTAGAGAGTGTTGTTGGAGAGGAGGATAGTGTAGCTGCGGGTAATGCGGCTCAGGCGGTTGGTAATGAACCGTAAGCTGAGGCTCAACAACATGCGGTTTCAAAACCAGATGGGGCAGATGTTGGGTTTACTGACTCAGCTTTTGGAGAGGTTACCAAAGACGGTACCAGCTTTGGCTCCTGAAGTGCCACCCAGAGTTGATTAGCCACTGAGGGTGGTGAATCGGGACGTTAAGGAAGAGGTGTGCAGAACCTATGATTCCGCTGCATTACGGTGATGGATCATATGTAGARGGTTGACACCATTCTCTTTTCGGGAAGCACAAGGCATGTTTAAGTGAATGAGTGGGAGTCGAGGTCGGAAAGAAACTTCCACTTTGTAAGGTGTCTGGAAAAGTATAAGATTAACTTGGCGGTGGATTACTTAGAAGGAGATGCACACATGTTGTGGAGGAGCATGTTGGCAAGAGAGCAACGGTGTTGACACTTAGGAGGATTTTGTGAGGAGTTTAATTTGAAGTACTTCCCGCAAGAGGCCATGGATAGATTGGAGACGGAGTTTTTAGATTTTCCCAGGGAACGATGCCGATACGGGAATATGAAATGGAGTTTAACCGACTAAGGAGTTTCATGGAAGGGCCTTGAGGATGAGTAGGCCTAAGTAAAAAGGTCGGGTAAGTTGTTGAGTGATTTGAGGATAAGATTACTCCGATCCACGGACGATCATTCATTATGTCGGTTATGTGATCAGGGGTATTTTGGAAAGAGGATAGACCGATCTCAAGAGGAGATCGATCGATCGGGTGTATCAGAGAGCTTAAGATTGATCAGGATAAGAAAGACCGATCAAATCGGGGAAGATCGATCGATCCTTGGCAAGATCGATCGATCCGTCAAGGTGTGGTGTTACGGTTTGTTTTCAATAGTAGAGATCGATCGATCATAGGGCGGGATCGACCGATCCAATCTCTGAAAGAGGATTTCTGGGGAGTACGCACAAGGGAGGTAATTGCCAGGAACTTTTGATAGATGGGTTTGGATCGCTAGATCGTATGATCTAGGTCGAGTATGATGAGATCCAGGAGGAGTGAGGGTGTGATGGTCGAGTATCAATGCGATCTCAGATACTAGATCGTAGAACATAATGGGATGATGATGAGTTGGTGAATCTCATTATGTGGTTGACATAATTTTATGTGATAAGCGTTGCTAAAAACAGTATCTAGTGACGTGAACAATACGCGTGCCATCAGTATTGGGATGTCGAAGTACATGATATGATATTCATGTATCGACGAGTTAGACACATGATGTGGTATTTCATGTGGGGAGTTGGGAGCGCTTGTTCCATCTTTTCGGGATTTTTGGGTTTATGTCATCGATCTTATTGGTTGGGGTCAATAGATTGTGTGATATTTAATCCTATGACGGTCATCGAGGTCAGGTGATATAACCCCAATGAGGGGTCATCGAGTTATATGATATTTGACTCTAATGATGCGTTGTAGATTATCTCGATAATCCTAACATGGTGGGTTTTTACTGACAGATATGCGGTATCCTAGATCGGTAGCCGTGAGATCTTATGATCTCGAGGGTTTATCGACAGATATGCGGTATCCTGTGATCGTAGCCCAGGTGAGATCTTATGATCTCAGAGGGTTTTTACCGATTAGATTATGTGATATCCTGAGTCGTAGCTCAGGGTGGGGTCCTATGATAGCGATCTCATGGGACTTAGTATATTAGATCCTGGGTGAATGGACTTAATGTAATTAGGTCGTTTGACCTACTTAACTCGCTCTAACTGGTCGATTGGATTTCGACGGGTTAGCCGTTGGGAGACCACGTATGGTATGATCTTGTGATGATAAATCCGGGGGTGTTATGTAACCGAGTATGGAACAATACCGAGCTCGATTGATGGTTTTAGGGGCATTGATGAGAGTGGAGCACTGCTCTGTAATGAGAAAGGAAGTCCCCATGCAGTTGAGCTATCATATGGGTGTGACCGCACCGCGGTTATGGTAAGTACGGTTATGGCTAGAGTGAGTCATAACGAGTAGATATACTTAGTGATGAGTTTTCGCTGTTGAGTGGACCGTATGGTATTATAAGTTGTGGTACCACGACTGTCTTGGGAAGTAGCTGTTGTGCTACAGTTGCGGTCAAGGGTAGTAAGTGCATTTGAGGACGGATCTAAGTGGACGATCCGAACCTCGAGTTTTGCCGAGGTTATATGTGTTGTTGAGGGTAGCATATGCACTTAAAATCGGATTTTTAGGTCATGTGGTCTCAGAAGCGTGACATGAGCTTCTTGTGACTTGAGGGAATGTTGACTGGCTCCGGTGTTGGATTAACCGGACTTTAAGGGGACATATGTGATTGATGCAGATGCCTCGAGGTTAGGTTTGGGTTGTGCTCTAATGCAGCATGGGAGCGGGTAGCTACAAGTACCGAGAGAGAGATGCTATGGGCTTAGTGAGTATGATTAGTACTTGTTGCTATGTGTTGTTTCCGATAAGTTAGAACCGTTGGGGTTTAAAGCGGTTACCCAGGCTGATATTTTGAGTAGAACGCGAGATGCTCAAGGGAAAGATGAGACTTGATAAAGCTTCTAAGGATGAGAAATCCGAGTATGAGATTTCGAATAATGGAACCATCTTGGTTCATGGTTGAGTATGTGTGCCTAATGATGAGGAGTTGAGGAGAGATATCATTCGAGAGGCACACCAGAGTCGATTCTCTATTCATCCCGGGGCGACTAAGATGTACCGAGAGTTGAAGCGGTATTATCATTGGATTGGGATGAAGAGAGATGTAGCCAAGGGGGTGGCTAGCTGTGAGACTTGTCAGTTGGTGAAGGCCGAGCATCAGGTTCCCAGTGGTTTGTTACAGAGTTTACCCATTCCTGAGTAGAAGTGGGATATTGACGATGGATTTCGTAGTAGGATTACCGAATTCTGGGCGAGATGCGATTTGGGTTATAGTCGATCGCTGACTAGTTCGCTCATTTCTCGCCATAAGGAAGACAGATGGAGCTCGGGTTTTGGCGAGAAGGTACATCAATGATTGTGAGGTTACATGATGCACTAGTGACGGATCGAATCGTGAAGATCATATCGATTTTCTGGCGAAAGTTCCAGGAAGAGATGGGTACTAAGGTACACATGAGTAAGGTGTATCATCCTCAGATGGATGGGCAGTCGGAGAGAACCATTCAGACTCTCGAGGACTTGCTAAGGATGTGTGTTGTGGATTGGGGTGGCCATTGGGCCGACTATCGGAGCTTGGTAGAGTTCACTTATAATAATAGCTACCAGGCGAGTATCGGGAGGATATTATATGAGGTTTGATATGGTAAGCCAAGCATGACATCATTATGCTGAACTCAAGTGGGGGAGTGAAGCATATTGACGAGGATGTTGTGCAGGAGACTCCGGAGGAAAACGGAGTCTTACACGTCAAAAAGGAGAAGGAAAACTCCTGAGATTAAGGTTTTTCTGGAATCATGTTGAAGTTGACGAGGATATATGGGAACTTGGGGTGAGGATGAAGGTGTAATCCTCCCAAATGGGTTGTAAGGCGGGTTAAACCTTAAGATTCAAGGACGAATCTAATTAAGTGGGGGAGAATTGTAACATCCGTATCCCAAGTCGTTTTCTTGTAGTATAAGTTACTACATTTCTTACGGTGTAAGTTGTTATTTTTATGTGCTTCGTACCGTGTTGTATTTGTTCCTGAGAGAAATAAGAACAACGGTAAGATCGATTAATAAATACCGGGGTTGAGATTGGTCTGATTAATCAGAAGATTAATCATTTCGGAACCAATTCGGGTCGATTTGGTTCGGAATAGTGTTTTACAAAATGAATAGTATTTTGACGGAAATGAGATGGAAAGTGTTGTGGATAATACTGAGCTTGAGTGATGGCTCTAGGGACGGTAAACGGGTTGATTCGATCAAAGGATTGATCGTTGAGATGTAATTTCGAATAGTTCGGTTTAGCGGAATTACGTGGTAAATCCGGGGTGTGGACGGGAATGGAAGGAAATATTTTGGGACGGGGAGAATGTCTCAAATATTTCGGGAAATTGGAAGGAATTACTAAACCGTGGGAAATAATTAATCGGGATTGAATGTGGCGGGTTAGAGAATTCGGTTTGGTTTAATTGAATTAAACCAAACATATACATACATATGTATTTATGTATGTAAAAATATCTTCTCTTCCTAATATTCTTGAACCTTCTTCTTCTTTCATTTGGAAAAGAAGAATCGAGAACTAGAGAGAGAAAAGAAGAGAGGAAACGAGGGAAAGAAAGAGAGGAAGAAGGAGAAGAGGAAGGAGAAGAGAAAGGAAGAAGAGGAAGGAAGAAAAGGGTGTGAAGAACAGAGTTTTGGAGCTGTGTTGAGAGGCTCGATCGGGGTAGCAAACGGATACGGATTGAGCTGAGTTTTGGTGGGTAAGTTCTTCCATCTCTTGTGTGCTCTTCTACCAAATTTCGTGGGATTTTGTTGAGTAGTTTAGGAGATACGATTTTTCTTCCTAGACTGCTCTGTTTCCRGACTGTAACGTCGGGCCGGTTCGGGTGAGTGTTTGAACACTCGAATCTTGTCATTTTTGGTTGAAATTTGGTGGATAGGTTTTTGGGATTGTGAACTTGAACTTCACCAAAGGGTTTGCCCAAATTTTGGCTAGGTTAAAAGTTATAGCGAAAATAGCGAAGCTCTGTTTTGAGAAGGGAACTGTGACCAGTTCGGTTTCGGGAAACGTTTGGGTACCTTAACCTTAACCGATTGAGCTGAAATTTAGTAGACACGCTCCTGACAGTTTAATCTTGGATTTGACCAGAGGGATTGAGGTTTTGATGGTTCGATTAAGAGTTACGGTCATTTTAAGTGAGGCTCTGTTTTTGGGGAAAAGATTCCAAAAACAGGGTTTGAGCATTTGAGTTTAAGGCTCATGGGGTGAGCCTATTGGGGATGTCATTAAGGACGTGTTGTACTCTATCTTGGCAGGCTTGTAGTGGTTACCTTGTGGTGTGCTGCGCCAAGAGAGAGAGATCAAACTCTAAGGTTCAAGCTTTGTGAATCTTTCAACCGTAATCGAGGTGAGTGCGTGACCGTGGTTAGACTATGTGATCATTGTTTTTTTTTCGTGATTGTTGTGTGCTTAGGAACTAGACCAACTGGGTATGATTCATGGCTTGGCCATGTTGTGTGTTGTGTGTGTAATGGAGCTCTATTACGGTATGTGTTTGGTTGTTCGTTAAGTGCATTTCGATTACGTTTAATCTTTGATCATATGTGTGTATAACCGGTGAGACGGGAGGACCGCCTCACTAAGCATTTCCAATGCTTACGCACCTCTTTTGGTGCAGGTAAGAAGTCATAGGTTGGGGAGCTCGGAACCGCCGAGGAGAAAGGATGATATAGCGTAACGATTCTTTTGGTATTTTGTTTTGCGTATATGGCTCGCCTTGGTTGTAATGTTTTGGACTCCTAAGTATGCTCATTGGTAACGTTATTAAGTGCTTGTGCATGGGTTAAGTGAGGAGTATGTTTAATGTGATTAGACTTGTGTTTGCTTGTTGTCGTGCGCTCCAAGTTCCGGAGTGGATCGATCGATCCAAGGGTTGATCGATCGATCCAAGGGTTGATCGATCGATCATTAAGTCAAAAATTCGCCGCATGGGTTGTCGATCGATGAGGAGTCGAGGTGATCGACCGTTCATGTGTGGATCGATCGATCATAGGTTAGCGATCGATCGATCCGGAAACCTGAATTCCGCCGCAAGGTCGTTTGATCGACCAGGGTTCACGTAAACGATCGGTTCAGGATCGACGATCGTATATTGACGATCGATCATGCATAGTCGAGATCGATCGATCCAAAGGGGGATCGATCGATCCTCTCATTTTTCCTTACGCCTTTCGGTCAAGCTTAAATTGTTAAGTTTAGGCTTGATTAGAAAGAAAGGTTTAATTAATATCGTTAGAAACGTTTTTGGGAAAAAGTTTTAAAAATTTCGTCTTTTTCCGTGGGTTCCGTCTGGCTGTTTCGGGGTAGGGCGTTTCATTGATTGCGTCTTATTGAGATGTTTTCATGTATTATTGAAGTTCTTGAACATATCCAGAATGAAGGCATAGACAGCACCAAAAGACAACAAGCATATGGCCTCCTCAAATATTTTCACACCTTTGATTTAGTTTTCTATCTATAATTGATGCTTGTTGTTCTAGGACTCACTGATAGCTTATCAAAGGCTTTATAGAAAAGATTTTGTGGCTAAAGTTTGTGATTTTAGTGAGAAAAATAAAACTAAAATGCTCAATATAGAGGATGAATTTATTAATTCAAGAAGGCCAAGAAAAAAACAGGCATAACCAACTTGCATCATTATAAGGTGGAATGTTTCTACACTGTCTTAGATATGCAACTTCAAGATTTTATGACTGTTTTGACGAGGTAAATTCTGAACTACTTGTTTGCATGGCATCATTAAGTTCGATATATTCTTTTCGCCAATTTGAGAAGTCAAGGTTGGTGAGATTGGCTGAGCTTTATCCAGATGACTTTAGTTTTGTGGAGCGGAGATCTCTTGACCCTCAACTTGACATTGATATAGGTCAATTTCTTACTAGACCAAAGTTTCGTTGTAGTATAGTAAGGTGTCAATCCATAAGGGTGAGATATTAACCAAAAAGGATGTGATCAAGCAGTTCAAGTCAAGCCAAGCAAAGAGTGTATAGGACTCTAGCAACCTAGACAGAAACTAAAAATAAAGGCTAAAACGAATCAATGCAAGGACTAACAGAAGCAGAGCAACAACAGAAACAGTGTATAGGACTAACAGAGAAATCAATCAATGCAAGAGAAGTTCCTAAGGATGGGGTAATCGACTCAGTGTGTCCTCTTAGCCTACCCAGGTGGTCTAACAAAACTCATTCAAGCTATTCCCTAGACATCAAACATCACAACCAGTTAAGTCCACTCCCGTGATAAGTAACCTCAAGCTAGACCAGTTCCAGACCCAATCCCTTGGCGAAATCTACCCTAGCAGGCAATAAGATTCAGTTCAATATTGTCAATAAACACCCTAGACAACTAATCCCTTAGGCTAGGTATGCAAATCTCTAACACCAGCTCAGTCAAGCATTTTATCAAACACCTTCTGGGTGGAAAAGCACCTAAGTTCTAATCTCAATTGATCAGAGAGAAATTAGCATTAAGAATACTGATTTAGAAGGGAAATCAAAAAATCTACACTTAAACCACCTAGGAGACTAAGATTCCACACCTAATCTAACCCATCCTTAAGAACCCTAATGACTACTCAGAAATCATGAAGAACAACATAATCACAAACCCAGAAATCATAAAAAAACTTGCATAGATGGTAGAAACAGATAGAGAAATGATAGAAACAGAAGAAAGCAACTAAAAATAACAAGTAGAAATCAAATTACAAAGTGTGGAAATCAAGAACAAGGAAGAACAATGAAAACAAATAGAAAACTCGAAAATTAGTCTTAAAAACGAACTTAAGTCTTAATCCACAAGTATTTATACCAAGTCTTAAAACCCTAAACGTCATGGGCAAAATGGTAAAACGTGCAAGATAAGGTCCACGACCATGTCTTCGTCGAGTGTGCTCGAGCTGAATGAAATCAAGATTGCATTTTTATGTGTTGAGCTCGAGCCTCCACTCGATGGGCTCGAGTCGACTTGAAAATTCCAAGACTCGCTCTTTTATGTTGGGCTCGATCATGGGGCTCGAGTAGTGTGCTCGAGCTCGGCCACCCCAAGACGCCCTCAGCTCGAGCATGTGCTCGAGCCTGCTCGCACATCTCCGCCTTTCGATTCCTCGTCTTGATCATACGTGCTCGAGTCAGATGTCCTAGACGGCCTCGAGTCTGACTTCTTCCAAAATCGCCTGAAAGTACCTATAACAAGCCAAATATGCAAGATGTATGCAAACCTAATGCAAAACACTCTAAGTATGCAAAACTAGAAATAAATGACAAGAACAGGTTAAATAACAGGTCTAAATGTATGAATTATGCAAGCTAAAACTATGCAAAATGCAAACATATCAACTCCCCCAAACTTAGTCTTTGCTTGCCTCAAGCAAACAAAAGAATAAGARTGGAGAAGAGGTTTGAAAGTGGGGACTCAGAACCAAAACTTGCAGATTGTAAAGATGACCTCAATGTCCAAGTTACCCTAATGCAAAGTTTATGAATTCTTTAAAAACGTTAGCCATACTCTTCACAGACAAGTTCAATCATATCTCAACCTAGACATGCATTCAAATCTATCATTCCCCTTAACATTCATTTAAACAGAAACCATGAATCAAGCTATGCACATTCAATGAACTCATTTGGCTAAGGGTAAGGTCAAAAGACAAAGATGGTCCCTTCAGTATGGTTTTGTCATTTCAGAACAAGGATCTCTCAATGAAAAGGAATGAGCTTTAGTAGAATGCTAAAGGTAAAAACCAACCTATGCATACAAGAATAGACTCCCATCTACCCAGTCCTACACAAGTGTTCTTAACCTTCAAGTCTAAACCCAGAAAGTCATCCTAATTTTACCCTTGACCCTTAGGCTTCCCTTTTGATATCTTGGATAAGTTTCATCCTTTCTTTTTGTTTTTGTTCTAGGAAGGGTTATACAGATACACATCTAGCGGATTGGGGTTTTTCTTAACCAGCTTAGGCCTTTTTTTTATGTTTTTCAGACTTTTAAGCTTTCTGCCCTTTCTTTTCTTTTACTATGCACGCCCCCATATCCTTTACTAGACTAATACAATTTCAGATCATTCCCCTCCTAAGAACTCTTAACCTTTTTCTTTCATCTTTCTCCAAGTTTTCTTTCTTTTCACGTAACCAAACCCTATACCCAATGATCAAGATCCCACCTAGTCTATCTCGATTCAAAAATCAGAAACCGTAAATACATGAGAATCTATCCTTGTCGGCTCAAACCTAACACTTTCTACCAAGCTCATTCCAGAAAAAGGCCTCACACACTCAGCAAATCGATGTAAGGGCTTGAAAGAAGGCTAGGTTAAAGGTATGGTAAAACTGTTCTAACAATGAGAATCGCTACTTGATTAGCAAAGAGTGGTAAAAAGATGAAAGAGAATCCAAGTATGTATATGGTATCCATGAGTTCAAATTCAATGCATGTAGACATGATAATTATAAGTCAAATTCAGGTTCAAATAGATAGAATAACAGAAAATCAAGCATGCTTCAGTTAAGACTTAATCTAGTGGCATTCAAAGCATGGTTCAGTCTTACTTCAAGCTCAATAACAAAGCATTAAACAATTAAACGAGGGCATTGAAATCATATAGTTGAATCAGCAAGTTTACAAGGTTTAAATCATCATAATCCCCTGTGCATATGCAACAGCCCTATATGAAACAATCTAGACTCAATCCTAATATGCATATGCAATACTACATGAACACTCTGCTTTTAAAGATTTTTCAAAAATTTCAATTTTTTGGTTTTTCATGCCATAGATGCAGACTCAAGAATGCACAAAATCAAAATAAGAAGAAAACACATTAATCTTAACCCTTCTCCCCAAACTTAAATTACACCTGTAATAAAAATTTGGAAAGAAAGATTAAGAAACAACAGAAATCATGAAAATGATGCAACTAATATATACATGAGTGGACGGAACAGGTACCTCAAGGCTTGGAGAAGAAGGAGGAGATTGAGTCCTCCATGCTCTCATCGCAGATAGCTGACTATCGGTGTGCTCGAGCAGGGGGCTCGAGTCGCGAAAGTGTGTCTGGCTCCTCCGTGGTCGAGCTGTCGCCGAGCAGACGCCCGCCTGCTGAGCGTCTCTTCTTCTGCCTTGCATATTGTTGAAACTGCCTTGGCTCGGATGAGGCTCTGGTGGTTCCATTGCAGGTGCAGAGGCCTTGGTGCCTCTCGAACGAGCCGCCTCACCGAACTCTTTCGCAAGATGACCTTCTGATGGGGGCAGTGAACTTTTGTTTGAAGTCCTTGAGCTGGTCTTTGACTTCCTTCATTTGGTCTTTCAGATCCTTCACAGTACCCTTAAGTGCAGCAATAGTCTTGCCCTGGAACTTGTTCCACTTCTGTAAGAGACCAATCCTCTTGTGTGCTTCCTTTAGAGCGGGGCTATGTGTGGGCTTAAGACTGTACTCCTCAAATGAATACCTTTCTGTTGCATCATCCCCCTCTTCAACAACAACATGATCGCCTGAACCCATGTCTTGTTGCATGATCTCCTCATCTGGATTGTAGAGTCTATCAAGAGGAGGATCGAAATCTATGTTCTGGCCCGTTCGTACCTTAGTCAAATCTGTGCAAGGAAGACGCAGCTTGGTTTCTCCAACGGTCGGATGCATGAACTTGTATAAGTGCTCATCTGGAGGTGTTGTGTGGTCTAGGAATCTGCACCTTCTCAAGGCATCCACATCTATCCATTTTGGTGGATAAGGCTCGAATTAGCTCCACAGACAAGCAACAAGAATGGGAGTAATTCCCCAATGCAGAGCTCACCCCCAGATTCCATCTTATGCATCCTCATTGCCTATTCCTTGTAGTGGAGGAATTGTTCCAGAAGAACAAAAGTGAGGTTTGCATCTGCCCTATCACCCCTCATCTGCAGCCCACCTCTTGTATAGCCTAGAAGTGGTAGTAAGCACAAGTCCAACATCTTCATTCTCCTTCATTCATTTGTCCGGTCACCTTTCTTGCAACATAGTGCTAGCATGGTCTTGTGGAGATATCTCGAACAGGAGCTTCGATGCTAGAATTCTTCTTACGGAAGAGGAGAAAGGTTTAGTGTCTCCAATGGTTGACCATAGTTGCTGAAGCTCCTGTGGTCAATGTCTTGAGCAGGGTTCATCTCCTTGAGAAAAACCATATAGAGTACCAATTTCCTGATGGTGAGCATAGGATCGACCTCTGCATGTGAAGGATGAAGTAGGCCATCATCAGATTCATAGTCAGGCTTCTCATCATAGAAGTGAACAGCGGAGCGAGAGGAAATGACATGTCTTCTTAACATGCGCTCCATCATACTCATGAACCCACTTAAGCCGCCTGTCTCATACGTACTCCACATCCCTAGCAATGCCAAGTTTCTTCATTGTTTCTCCGTGGTATCGTGTCCCTTCAAAACCACGAGCAAGAAGGACCTCCAGAACTTTGCTGCGTGTTTGTTTTTTGAGGCTTCTTTGTCACCTTAGGTTCATCTTCTTCTGTTGCACCACTGTCAAGAGGCGTGCTGGGCTCCATAGATTTCTTCCCGTCACGTTTAGCATGGGGGAGCTTTCTGTCCGAACGCTGGCTTGACTCGACCTCCCCGCCGAGCATGAGTGCTCGAGCTAGACTTCCGATTCTCGACTGATCCTCGACTCGAGTATGAGTGCTCGAGTCAGGTGCTGCTTCAACCTCCATGGGTTCTTCGCTTGGAGGAACGGTTTCTCTCCACATCTGGAAGTTTCAGGTGAGTGCTTCAGCTGACCTACGACGGGCTTGGCGTGAATCCATGCCTGAGGATCACTCACAGAAAGAAGAGACTCAAGAAAGTTAGAGTAAACTCAAGGACAGTAAGATCAAAGGAAAAACAGATGAAGAAGCACTGAAGAATAGCAAGAGCAAATAAAGAGAGCTCTGGAAAATAAAAGAGAGAGAGAAGTGAAAAATTTTAGGTGTGAGGAGGGCCTTGGATTGAGCTTGGTTTCTATAGCCAAGTGGGAGGGGACAAAGAGGACAAGGGGGAGCGTTTATTGTCGGATTTTGAATCCGAGCTTGGGCGCCAAAAAGTGTTGACTCGATCCGACCACTCGACCAGGTGGGGTCGAGTACGTTCGACACACCTCTGACTCGACCCTCTGACTCGACCAGGTGGGGTCGAGTACGTCCGCTTTTCAGAATTTTTCAAATTTGAATTTCCCTCATATGGCTCAGTTTGTTGGCTCGATCCTAGGGCTCGAGTTTGATGCTCGAGTCGGCCCATTCCCGTGCATTTTTGCCTCCTTTTCGTGATTGACCTCTCATACTTCCCTGAAATCACACAATCAAGACAAAATCAAACCGCTTAGCACGCTTATTTGACGTTTTAAAAACTAAAACAAAGAAATATGTACAGAGATAGACATGGGACTTCCTCCCAAGTGAGCTTGTTTAAAGTCTCTAAGCTTGACTTCCTTTCTTAGGTCTATGGTGGTTCATGGAGGGAACCGAGGTCTCCTCCTGCAATGATCGACCAAGTATTTGACCCCTTGCTCATTCATTGTACTCTCAGCTCTATCCTTTCGCTCCAGACTTCTTTCTCGTCACAAACCTGGGGCTGGAGCTTCATTGACCTTCTCAACTGGGCCAATGTACTATACTTTCTCACCACGGTAGCCATCATCTTTGATAGTCATCATACATCATTAGAGAAGCTTTAGTGGGAATGCACTTGTCATCCACATTCATAAGAACTACCCTTTGGTTCTTGAAGTCTATGTTTGCACCAGTGGTGTTGAGGAAGGGAGTTCCAAGGAGGAGTGGGAGCTTGTTGGCCTTCTTCATTTCCATAATAATGAAGTCTGTTGGGACTAGACAATCCCCAACTTTAAGTGGGTAATCTTCCAGAAGACCAAGTGGCTTTCGTGAATGAGCGTCTCCAAAAGTGATGGGCGATGGGTGATAAGTGAGGTGTCTTATCCCTAGATTTTCTAACATCTCACGGGACATGACATTCACACTTGAACCGGAGTCGCATAGAGCATCCTCAATTGCTAAATCGCCAAGAAGGTAGGTTATGGAGAACATACCGGGATTCCCAAGCTTTGGGAGAGACTTAGGCTCAATCCTTATCATGCTTGGTGAATCAATGCAATCAACACTACCCTTGTATTCAACCATGGTTACGTCCTTATCCTTCTTGAATCTTCCTGGGAATGGGAGTTTGGGCTTGTAAGGAGGAGGGACAAAGGGTGCTTTCTTTTTCTCTGAATCAGTAGGTTTTGCAGCAAGTGGAGGGCTAGCTCGACCAGTGAGCTCGAGCTGGGTGCTAGAGTCAGCCTCCAGACGAGTTTTTTCGTGTTCTTTGCAGCTCAAATCCTCCCCATCTTTAACCGCACTGTCCACAGTGACTGGAACTGATCCTGTACTTGCAGGTAACTTGCTTTCACTCCTTAAAGCGATTGTAGGTGTGTTAGCAGCTGAACCATAAAGCAAAGCCTCAATTTCTCTAACACCCGCTTCATGATCAGCAATAGGACTTGATTCCATTGAAAAGATGGCATTGCAATACTCCTTGGGGTTCTGACTTGCTTTTCCTGGAAGTTGTCCAATAGGTGTTGTGGAGGAAGTAGATGCAGTTTTGCCCTCCAAATACTTAATCCTGGAGTTCAATGTCTCAATCTTGCTGTTGAGAGCATTGTAGTTGTAGTCTAGCTGAGTTTTAATTTCACCAAACTTCGTGGCTGCCTCAAGTGCACCAGCTGCTTGACCCTGGAGGAGTTGTCGCAGCAAGGTGTTTGTCTGTTGATCTGGAACGGGAGAAGACGGAGCGTGGTGAGACGGAAAACCTGGTGGGGGATACAAGGCTCCCTGTTGCGGATTATAGGGAACAAAAGGCTTGGACTGAGGTGTTTGTTGAGATGGGTAGACCTGATCATGAGGGTTAGCAACGTTGGTACTCCTGTAGGACAGATTCGGGTTGTTCTTGTAATTGATGAAACCTTTGTTGTACTGACCCTGATTCTGCATATAGCTGACCTCCTCAAGACCATGATCCTCCCCATCTTGAACCTGAAAAACTGTATCCTCAGAAGCAAAGTGAACTTGTTTTTTCTGCTGTAGCAGTTGATCCAACTTAGCAGTCAAGGCCTTGATGGCCCTAGTCTGATCATCTGTAGCAACACTCGGCCGAACACTCCTATCATACTCAGCAGTGTAGTTACCATCAGATTGTGCGAGGTTCTCCACAAGTGCCCAGCCAGCATCAACGTCTTGGTTGAGGAAGTTACCACTGCTGGCTGTATCTAGAAGCATGCGGACCTTCGGGAGAACTCCTCTGTAGAGAGTGCTAAGGAGTGACTCATTGCTGAAACCGTGGTGAGGGCATTGAGTAGTGTAGCCTTTGAAGCGATCCCAGCATTCACAGAAACTTTCACCATCCTTCTGTGTAAATCTAGAGATTTCATTCCGCAAGCGTGCTGTCCTGGCATTGGAGAAGAACTTGGCCAGGAAGGCTTTTTACAGTCATCCCAGGAAGTGATGGAGCCATGGGGTAGAGTCTTTTCCCAGTGATGGTCTCTGTCACCAAGAGAGAAGGGGAAGAGCCTTAGCTTAAAACCATCTTCACTGACCCCATTTATCTTGGTAAGGCTGCAGAACCTATCAAACTCATCTAGATGATCAAGAGGGTCCTCCATAGGCAGGCCATGAAACTTGTTGTTCTGCACCATGACGATCAAGCTGCTCTTGATCTCGAAATTGTTGTTCTGGACCGTAGGAGGGACAATCCCTTGTCTGTTGGTATGAGTATTAGGAGCATCCCCTGCTCCTATCAAACGGGGCCTCCTCACAGGAGGGTCTTGGGCATGTCGTTCCTGTGGGTGGTCGTCCATGCCCATCAGATTCTGACTGTCGTCTTGGGTGTTTTCTCGCTGCTCTCGCAACTGATGTGGTAGCTTGTTAATATTGTCGATGTAGCGGATTATGTTCTGACTTCCTTTTGATCTGGTTTGCATACAGGTGGAGGTAAGCTCGATGGGCTGGCTCGACGTGGTGTGTCGAGCTAGTGTGGTCAAGCTAGACTGAAGAAGAGGATGGCTGGCTCGATTGTCCTGCTCGAGCTGTAGTGGTCGAGCTAGACTGGTCGAGTCCTAGACTGTACCTGAAAATGCAAAGACAGAGAAGTTAAGAACCAAAGAAATGAAAAAGAACTTGATCTAGAACGAGTTGAAATCCTAAATGTAACAAACAACACCCAAATGACAACGGCGCCAAATTGATATAGGTCAATTTCTGACTAGACCAAAGTTTCGTTGTAGTATAGTAAGGTGTCAATCCATAAGGGTGAGATATTAACCAAAAAGGATGTGATCAAGCAGTTCAAGTCAAGCCAAGCAAAGAGTGTATAGGACTCTAGCAACCTAGACAGAAACTAAAAATAAAGGCTAAAACGAATCAATGCAAGGACTAACAGAAGCAGAGCAACAACAGAAACAGTGTATAGGACTAACAGAGAAATCAATCAATGCAAGAGAAGTTCCTAAGGATGGGGTAATCGACTCAGTGTGTCCTCTTAGCCTACCCAGGTGGTCTAACAAAACTCATTCAAGCTATTCCCTAGACATCAAACATCACAACCAGTTAAGTCCACTCCCGTGATAAGTAACCTCAAGCTAGACCAGTTCCAGACCCAATCCCTTGGCGAAATCTACCCTAGCAGGCAATAAGATTCAGTTCAATATTGTCAATAAACACCCTAGACAACTAATCCCTTAGGCTAGGTATGCAAATCTCTAACACCAGCTCAGTCAAGCATTTTATCAAACACCTTCTGGGTGGAAAAGCACCTAAGTTCTAATCTCAATTGATCAGAGAGAAATTAGCATTAAGAATACTGATTTAGAAGGGAAATCAAAAAATCTACACTTAAACCACCTAGGAGACTAAGATTCCACACCTAATCTAACCCATCCTTAAGAACCCTAATGACTACTCAGAAATCATGAAGAACAACATAATCACAAACCCAGAAATCATTAAAAAACTTGCATAGATGGTAGAAACAGATAGAGAAATGATAGAAACAGAAGAAAGCAACTAAAAATAACAAGTAGAAATCAAATTACAAAGTCTGGAAATCAAGAACAAGGAAGAACAATGAAAAACAGATAGAAAACTCGAAAATTAGGTCTTAAAAACGAACTTAGAAGTCTTAATCCCACATTAGGTATTTATACTAAGTCTTAAAAACCCTAAAACTTCATGGGCAAAATGGTAAAAACGTGCAAGATAAGGTCCAGCTCGACCATGTCTTGGTCGAGCGGTGTGCTCGAGCTGGATGAAATCAAGATTGCATTTTTATGTGTTGAGCTCGAGCCTCCTACTCGACCGTATGGGCTCGAGTCAGACTTGAAAATTCCAAGACTCGTCTTTTATGTTGGGCTCGATCATGGGGCTCGAGTAGGTGTGCTCGAGCTCGGCCAAAAAATCTCCAAGACGCCGCCTTTCGCCTCAGCTCGACCCCTCAGCTCGAGCATAGGTGCTCGAGCCTGCTTCCGCACCATCTCCTGCCTTAGCTCGATTCCTCGTCTTGATCATACGTGCTCGAGTCAGATGTCCTAGACGGCATCGAGTCTGACTTCTTCCAAAATCGTCTGAAAGTACCTATAACAAGCCAAATATGCAAGATGTATGTAAACCTAATGCAAAACACTCTAAGTATGCAAAACTAGAAATAAATGACAAGAACAGGTTAAATAACAGGTCTAAATGTATGAATTATGCAAGCTAAAACTATGCAAAATGCAAACATATCAGACATCTACCTTGATAATGTTAAAAAAGATGAAAATTTTACTAATCTAGAAAGTCTTAGTGATCTTGCTCGTATAATGGTGGAGACAAGAAAGCATTTATCTCATTCTTTGGTTTATCGACTTTTGAAGCTATGTTTGATTCTTCCAGTTGCGACTGTAACCGTTGAAAGATGCTTCTCTGCAATGAATATTGTGAAGATGACTCACGTAATCGTATTGGTGATGCATTTTTAAGTGATTGTCTCGTTTACTATATTGAAAAACATGTGCTTGACACAGTGACAAATGAAACAGTCATAACACGATTCCAAAATATGAGTGAGCGTAGAGTACATGTTTAAGATGTATATTTATGAATTATGATGATGTTTTTGCTAATAAAGTTTATTGAATTTTTTTAAGATCAAAAAATTATTTTGACCCTGGAAGATTTTCTTTCTGGTTCTGCCACACCTCAAGATAAAATAGATTTCACTCGAGTAAATCAACTAAGGGGCTGTTATTGGATCTTTACTTTAGCTAGATTTTTAATGACTTTAAAAATAATAAAAAGTAATAACTTTAAAAGATTTTAGAAGATTGCCAAAGAGTATCTCCAAAATACTACAAAATATTTTCAAAGATTACAAAATACTATCTCAAAGTATCTCAAACTTTTATAGATTATTACCAAAAGTAAAAAGTCAGCAAAGCATATTTCTCCAAATTATCTCAAACTTTTATAGAAATACTCCAAAATTGTATTTTTCATCTTCTATAAAATTGTTCAATTACGTTAGTTCTGAGGAACACGAACTTTTTAGCAAAGAATTGCAGCTTGATTCCAAGGTTTTATAATTTCTTTTTGAATTTTTTAATATAAAGTGATATAATTGCAGCTTGATCACTACGTTATTCATTTATTCTAACACTTCATACTCGAGTTCATGAGTCATGACTGGTTCCTGTTCGTCTGCAATATTTAGGTCTTCTAAGTTCTAACTTCCGTTCTCATATGCCTCTCTTAACTCTATCACAAAATTGTCTTGCTGTCCAAATAGAAAAATCAGTGCTTTCAAAAATGGTTTCGTATGTTGATGTTACACCAACCACGTTTGTCTTTCCTAACGGGTCCTTTTATGTTTCAGATGACTATTTACTCTGCTTAGGGGTTTATTTTTCTGGTAATCGACATCAGTGAAAACATAAGGGACGCTTTTTGAAGGTATTGATTTCTTATTTGAAACTATATGAATCGAAGTGTTTAAGTTCTTGTTTTGTTCTCATATTTGTTAACGCTTGGTGCTTTGGTTTTTCGTTTATTTGGATTCTCATATTTGTTAACATTTAGTGTTTTGGTTAGTCGTTTATTTGGATTCTCATATTTGTTAACGTTTCCTTCTCTTAAAATTATCGATTAGTTGAGGTTCTAGTGATTGTCAATATTTGCTTATCACGGTCTACACCTGTATGCTTCTTAGCTAATGGAAGATTCCCAAAAAAATAAAGATAAAGGTCCATACAATCTATGGGGACCAGAGGAGACAAAATTGCTAATAGATCTACTTGTCGATGCAATTCATCGAAACTGGCGTGATGCTAACGGTCTCATAAGCAAACTAACCGTGGAGCAAAAAATCCTACCGGTTCTCAATGAAAGACTTGGATGCCAAAAAACTCACAAACACTACCTAAGTAGATTCAAGTATTTGAGAAACACATACCAAAATTATCTGGATCTCCAACGCTTCAATTCTGGATTTGGATGGGATCCTGAGATGAAAAAGTTTACCGCTCCGGATGAAGTGTGGGATGAATATTTAAAGGTATGTATTAGATTATATAAATTTAAGCATCATAACATAATTTTTTTAAACTTATCTTTTGAGTGATACATCTTTTATTGATCTACAGAAACATCATACCCATAAACATTTGCGGTATGAGTCGAATGAACAATTTGAGGATCTTCAACTCATATTTGGATGTGGTATAGCTACCGGCGGTTCCGCGATTGGAATGGGTGATACTACTGATGCTCGTACCTTTAGAGTTGGGGAGGGTAATCAAGTGAGAGATAACGTAAATCTTCATCAAAACAACGATGACGTTTTTGAATAATCATCTCAATGTGGTACGTCAGTTTTCCTAGGCACAAATCCAAAAGGTTGTGGAGAAAAACTTCATCCGAGGAAGAGGGCTAAAACGGAAAGTACTAGCAATGTAGATAAGCTGAAAAATGATTAGGAGGATCCGATGATCATAGTTAATAACAAGATCCTTAGTGTCATTCAATAAAGAGAAGAAAGACAACCAAAGAGAAGCTGAGAAAAGAGAAGAAAAATTGAAACGGGAAGCTGAGGAAAAAGAAGCTGAAAAGAAAAAAGAAAATATATGGGAAGCGATGAAGGAGATCCCAAATTTAGACAATCATACCCGCTACAAAGCAATTACGTTGATTCACTCGCTTGGAATGAAAAATGTCTTCATGGACATGAACGTAAAAGAACGATTTGGTTGGATTCAGTGCAATGTTAGCTCCCTTTGATTATTTTGATGGTCATGAATGTTTTTCAGTTTTTTTAAAGTTTTTTTTGGTAGTACTATTTTTTCTTTGGTTGTTTACGGATAAATTATTCGTTTGAAATAAATTAGACATACGCTTTATGATCAAACTTTGATTTTAGAAAAGTTGTGTGCTTACTACGTTTACTACGTTTAATAAACATCATTGAGAGAGAGGGACTTTGTTTACGACGTTTAATAAACAAAAATTGTGTGTTTACTAGCAATCATCATTTGACCAATTTTATTTTCTTGACAGGGACTTTATTTATATCATGGAGTACATCATTGGGAGAGAGAACGAATTTCATCTTGAAGATGATGAATCAGACATGGACATCATGCTATTGATATTGGAGACTACAACAAGAACTTATTTTACGAATAGCAAATGTATTGAGCGTCCGATTCGTCAGCCTGTCACAAGAATTGGTTACAATTACATCCAAGAAGCTCTTAAGGAAGATCCTGAACGCTTTCGACAGGTATATCGTATGTATCCGCCCATCTTTGTGAAGTTATGTGATCTTATCAAACAGAAAACTTCTTTAAGAGATACTCGACAAGTGTGTCTTGAAGAAATGGTGGCTACATTTTTGCTTACTATCGGTCAAAACTCAAGATATAGTTACACGATGGACACATTTAAAAGATCTAAATTTGCTGCAAGTACAAATTTTCACAAGGTTTTAAAGGCGTTAAACACCATCGCACCAAGTTTGATGGCTAAACCTGGACACGTAGTATCTGCAAAAATAAGAGAAAGCACACGATATTATCCTTATTTCAAGGTACCTTTTATTCAAAATATTTTATTATAGTTTCAATACAATTTAAGTAATTATTATTTTATAGGATTGTATTGGAGCCATTGACGGCACACACATTAATGCAACGGTGCCTACTTCTGAGGCACCTAGCTATCGTAATCGAAAAGGACAAATATCACAAAATGTTCTTGCTACTTCTAGAGTTTATATATGTTCTTAGTGGATGGGAAGGTACCGCCCATGATTCAAAAGTACTAAGTGATGACACGGAGTACTAGCAAGCTACCTGTCCCAGAAGGTATATATATATGCATTACATTGAAAAATTGTAACTTTTCTTTTATGTAAATATAATCATATATATTTTTATTATGTATGAATATTTCAGGAAAATTCTATCTAGTTGATTGCGGATTTGCAAATCGTCGCAATTTTTTAGCTCCATTCAAAGCTACAAAGTATCATCTGCAAGAGTTTAGAGGTCAAGGTCGTGACCCTAGTAATCAAAATGAGTTGTTCAACTTGCGTCATGCATCTTTGAGAAATGTGATCAAGAGAATATTTGGTATCTTCAAGTCCCGTTTCCTGATTTTTAAATCAGCACCGCCTTTTCCTTTTAAGGTACAAGCGGAACTTGTATTAGCTTGTGCTGGATTACATAACTTTCTTCGTAGAGAATGTCGGTCTGATGAGTTTGTTCCTGAAGAAAACAATGAGAATAACGAAGAAAACAGTGACAATAACGAAAAAAACAATTATGAAGATAATGGAGATGCAGGAACTCTCCAATCTCAACAAAGAGAATATGCTAATAATTGGAGAGATACATTAGCTGCTAATATGTGGGCAGAAGCTACAGTAGCAGGGAACCGACGATGAATCATGAGAGTTTTTAATTGTTCGGCATTCTTATTAGACTGTTTTTCTTTGAATCTTGTTTTGCTTGGGAAAATAGTTCCCGTATGATATTTCTTTTATTATTGTCCCAAAACAATTTTTTAATAATTGATTTGGTTGTCTTTTTATTGTCCCTTAATCGTTGCTTGCTGATGCAGCAAACAATACATAAAGATATGATAAACGGATATGCTTTGATTTGGTGTCTTTTTATGCTTTGAATTGGTATCCAAACGGATTTTTTGTCTTGAAGAAAGTTCTAAGCACAAAATACCATGATATTATTATATATATACAAGGAACTAGATGTAGCTTCCGGAAGCAAAGAACTAAGCAATTGTAACATAATACCTTCCCTGTCCCCCTGCTGTTCGTCCGTCTCTTCTTTGCTGTGACAATCTTCATAAACAAACACACCACAGCATATTGCCAAAGGATTAAAGCAAGATTTTTTTCGAGCAGCTTCCACTCTTTGAGCATCTCCTACAGAACCTTTCACGCTAGAGTTTGCTGGTAAAGTAGAAGTCCTCGAGGCAACCGAAGGAGAAGACTGCAGCTGGCTGCAGTTTCATCAAATTTTCTCGAGATATCTTTGGCAGCAGGTAAGTCATCACCTCTGTACTGCAGGATTTATTGCAGTACACCGAACATAAAGAACGAAAACAATGAGAGCCTGCAAACACATGACACAAGCAGCATTAGGGCGTCAGATATGATTGTCTGGTGAGGAAAGCATCAAATAACCCGGTTAGCCATCTAAACTGCCATGTCCCCTAACTCTTTATCAGTTCCATGTCATTGTCTTAAGTGATTTAAGCCTAGCAATATCCAATAGAATAGAGAGAAAATTATATGTATGTCATGATTGATTTCATTCAACCCAACAACGAGTGTAGCTGTGAACCTCAAACTCGTGATTGATGTATAGATTTATCCCTGAATCCAATACATCAGAGACCACAGCTTGAGGGAATATACTCCCAGATGCGTCCTCCAACAAAAGGAGCGAAAAACGCATAGTATGGAACAGCCAACAAGCAGAACACCGTAATCGCAACAACTTGTTCAAAAATTCACAAAGACCACAATTTCATAAGCAAACGAATCACATCTATATAAACATCAGAAGAAACAAAATTAACTATGGAATCCATGGAATCAAAATCAAAACTTGGCAATCAAAGTCATGGACTTTCAATTCATAGGAAGAGTAAAACTTACAAGGAAGAAACGTGGGTTCTGAGAAACGTGGGTTTTGCTCAAGCTAGTGACCTTATTGGTCTTTACTCTGAATCCATGTAAGTAGGGAGTTTAGTGAATCATTGCTAATTTCGTTGATAAACTAGAAACCCAGAAAGAAAGATTGAGAGTTTTTTCCAAATTTTACTCGAGTCGAAGCAGAGAAGAATGGCTTGGTGATGGAGATAGGATTGCAAATTCGGGTTCTTTATCTGTGCGGTTTGGGTGATGCACCACGTCTTGTCAACAATTGAGAAACGTCATAGTTAATTCTACAAAAATAATCTGAGAATAACAAGATACAATACTTTTGAAAAAAATGTGTATAATCAATAAACCAATAACATAATATTTTAATTTAATGATAAAATGAGTTACTTTCATGTTATTTGAATAACACAAAACTTTTATTGACTTTTGTAAAATCATGGATCCAATACCTCTAGATTTATAAAGATTTTAGATTATTTTTTATAAATCCATAAACCAATAACACTAAACTTGATAAAGTTTTGAAAAATTTTAATTGAATAACAATAGAATCTTAATAACATTTAAATCTTTAAAAGTCCATCTAAATACACAAACCAATAACAGCCTCTAAGTTCCTGCACAGATTAAAATTTGCAAGGAATAAGCATAGTATACATAAAGATATGTCCTCATCTTAAGTACTAATAAGTAGATCATTTTGTATAATTACTTGCCAAAGAAAAAACAAATAAATCGTGTAGAAAGTTAAAGTATCTATTAATTGGGAAGCACAGCATATAAAAAAAACCTTTAAATTGTACAGATTTACATGTTCATGCCATTGAAATAAAGAATAAAAAGAAAATTTATTAATGGCAAAAATGTCTTTATATCTTGACTTATATTCATGTATCCAAATAATATTCAGAATTTATTATCGGCTACTATCCATTCAACGAAACACAAATTTTTTTTTTAACATTAATTATATTTTTTTCATATAAGCTTAAAATCTCATTAAATAAAAGATTTTAAAGAGACTTTCACTTTACTTCTAAACCGATTTTTCTAATGAATGTATTTACATTAACTATTTTGATATTTAGAAGATTTAGTTTAGATTTCTAAATCTATGTTTTTTTGCACATATGGTGACTTGAATTTTTAAAAACATACATAAATTACTCTATCGATGAAGAAAAATAAGTGTGCATAGAACAACACACAATTGCAAAATATTTTTAGAGGTGGTTAAAAAAAAATCTAAATAGGACTACAATGTATCCACATCCGAATCAGTAGGAATCTTGACTTAACAGACATCCAAATTTAAAAATTGTATTCGGTTTAACCTGACACTTTAATCGAACCGTATAATCGTACCGGATATAATACAAATAATTTAATTATTATAAATATATATTTAAACATTGAAAAAAAAATTAATATTACAAATATTTAAACATTATAATAATTTTAAAATATTACTGAATATTTTTAACTTATGAAAGTTTAAAATATTATGAATATATTTAAAAAATTTATTTAATCTTTATAAAAGGTTTAAAATTTCATATAAAATTTAACTTGATCAAGAAGTATATTTTAACTTGATAACAAGTTAAGTTATAAATTTTAAACTCAAAGAGATTTCACTGAGTATCATGGAATCATCAAAATCTTTTTGAGTTTGGCAGATGTATAATTATTGAACCATGTCATAAGTTTGGCAAATAAACATAAATTCCCCAAAAAAAATTACGTTAAATATATTTTTACATGTATATCATTTGATATATCTAAATTTTAACAGAATTTTTTAAGTAATTCATTTTATTAACTACATAAAATTTTAGAAGATATAACGTTATTCTACAAAATCAACCTGCTATTTAAAAAGGCAATCTATTTTTGGTATTGGGATGGGTAGTAAGGGGTATGGGATGGGAACGGATAATTTGAGTAATGAAAAAAAAACTACTCGAACGCAATAAAAAAACGTTATAAGAATTTTGGATAACTGTAAAGGATCAAAAAAATTTGGGTAGGTAAATTCATTTATCAAACTCTCACTAATTTGGGTAAGGTTTGACTATAGGACAGGTAATGATCCACTTCGAGACGGATGTTTTGAGAATTTTGGGTATTTTTGAAAACATTTAGAATTTTTTTGAGAATTATAATTTTTTGGATAATTTTCTTTAATTTTATGAAAATTAAATATTTAAACAGAAAATACATGTATCCCGTCTAAATCTCTTATCCAATCTCTTATAATAAAATTTTCGAACGGGTAATTATTTTAAAAAGAACAATTATGGAACACAAAATTTCTAATGGATATAAGACAAGACGAGTTTTCAAATCTGTTTAATCACTCCTAATTAAACTGCTAGAAATGTTTTGATTAGTTTAAAAAATATACACGTAATATTACTTAATATTTACAACTAAATTATATTTTAAAATTAAATATCAAATAAGTTTGTCTTACAAAAATAACTATGCAAATAGTGCGGTCCGGTTTAATGATATATGAAAAGCGTAGAAGCCCAGAATAAAGTTTTATTTTATTTTAATAAAATTAAAGACTTGAATTTCAGAAAGAAAAATCCGAATTTTTTTTTTGATAAATAAATGGCTTCTACGCTTTTGATAAATAAATGGTTTCTACGCTTTGGTAAATTTATTTTATTTTGATAAATAAATCACACGGTAATCTTTGAATGTGACAATAAGGATCTGGTTTCGGCAACTCACTCTCCAGAATCTTGGCCTCGGTTAGGAAATTTTATCAGCGATATCATTCACCAAAGCCTTGATCGTGAGTTTGTTTTCAAACATATTGGTAGATGCGCAAATGTTCGTGCGGATATTTTGGTTAAGGACATTAATAGTTCTCACTTGTATAATGCCTATTTAGATGTGGTTCCTCCAATGTGGCTTGCTGCTTTGGTCGAATAAGATCGAGTTTATAATGAATAGATAACTATCGGAAGCTGTTTTAAGGTGAAAAAAAAATGGCTGTTGTGGAAAATATTAAATGATACTTTCGCAGTGACGATTATTCCAAGGCCGTTGCATGTGCTTCATCATCTAAAATCCATTTTTTTTAACACTATCATTAATAAAGATAGAAATTGTACCCAAAAGAAGAATAAAAGAGAAAGTAAATGAACAGCTCGACATTTGGTAGAATCTCTAACACACTTTTAAAGATAAGACAAATCGTAATGGCTTCGTTTTCTAGATAACAAAAAACGACACACATTTCTTAATCTCATTGTCACCGACAAGTCACAAGTAACAAAACATCTCTAACCTTATCTGATCAATTATAGAGGTTTTAAATTATAGAGGTTATAATCCAAAAGCACATGTTTTATTAAGAAAACAAAACACGTGTTTAATCAATCTACGAAAATGGAAGAAAAATTATTAGAGTGTTAACTGTTAAATGTCTTATTATCTGGCTTAGCTGTGAACTAATAACCATTTGAGTTATTACTTATTTCATGAACAAAAGTACAAAACAAACATCTCATTTAGGTTCCGAATGGTACATGCGGAACAAACTGCTGAATTTTAGTATCAATTTTTTGATATTTTGCTGAGTTTTCTGACTTCATAATTAGACATAAAAATTAGTTATTAACAAGTTGAGTTAAATTAAAAACAAATACTATGAAAATATCATGTGAAATAAAAGTTGTTATTGTTACAATAATTAGATTAAAATAAAATAAAAATTTCGTCTTCTTGGATTCATTAAAAACAGTCTGTCAAGCTTAGGTTGTGCAAATGTGCAGTAATGAACAAACAACCAAACAAAAAAATATAAAAGTTTAAGAAATGAATGATCGCATTTATTGCCTCCACCTTAATTGGCTTTTCAACTTTTATTTTCCCATGAAAATATTCAAGAAAATTTATACATTTTACCCAGAAATTCATAACTCATCTCTTGATCCAAAGTTTTTCCTCTACTTTCCCAATAGATCTTGCCTCTGTTCCTAGAAAAAAATGACAACTTTCAATGAGTCTCTGTTTCTCTAAAGCCAAAAACACATCTTTAATACTGTAAATTTTCCCAAGAAAATGCGGAAGTCTCTCCAAATCCATGTCACTTTCTTTCTTCTTCTTCTTCTTCCATTACTCTCCGAGTCTCAGCTAGCTTCAAGTGAATCAAAAACTCTTCTTGAAATCCAGAAGCAACTACAATATCCACAGATTCTTCAGTCATGGACCGATACGACTAATTTCTGCCACATTCGTCCTTCTCCTTCCTTCAGAATCATCTGCTTCAACGGTCACATAACAGAGTTAACCGTTACCGGGAACAGAACCAGTAAGCTCTCCGGAAGTTTTCATAAACTCTTCACTCTTCTTACACAACTCTCAAGCTTAAACACTTTGTCTCTTACCTCACTCGGAATTTCTGGTTCTCTCTCTCCTAAAATCATCACCAAGTTATCACCTTCTCTCGAATCTCTCAATCTCAGCTCTAATTTCATCTCCGGGAAGATCCCAGAAGAGATTGCGTCTTTAAGGAATCTGAGAAGCCTTGTTTTAACAGACAATATGTTCTGGGGTTTTGTCTCTGATGATCTCAGAGGGTTGTCGAATCTTCAAGAACTGCATTTGGAAGGTAATAAACTCGGTCCTGAAGTTCCTTCCCTCCCAAGTAATCTCATCATTGTTTCATTGAAGAACAACTCCTTTAGATCCAAGATTCCAGAACAGATCAAGAAGTTGAATAAGCTTCAAAGTTTAGACCTTTCTTCCAACAAATTCACCGGGTCGATTCCAGAATTTTTGTTTTCGCTTCCTTCACTTCAAATTCTCAGTTTGGATCAGAATGTGTTAAGCGGGTCACTTCCAAATTCCTCTTGCAGCTCCTCGAAGATTAGAACTTTAGACGTTTCTCATAATCTTTTAACCGGAAAGCTTCCTTCTTGCTACTCTTCAAAGAGTTTCAGGAATCAGACAGTGCTTTTCTCATTCAATTGTTTGTCTTTGATTGGCACTCCTAATGCGAAGTATCAGCGTCCGCTTTCTTTCTGTCAAAACCAAGCAAGCAAAGCAATAGCTGTGGAGCCTGTCCCCAAGGTTAAAGAGAAAGATTCTGCAAGAATCAAACTCGGGTTAGTGATTTTGATAATCATCGGTGTGATCATCCTTGCAGCAATTTTGGTTCTATTGGTTTTGATTGTCCTGAAAAGAAGAAGATCAAGATCAGAAGAAGATCCTTTTGAAGTAAACAATGAGAGACATGCCTCTGATAAAGTCTCAGTTTGCAGCACCACAACCGCCAGCTCTAAGTCATTCCCAGATTCAAGTAAACAATGACTGTTCTTATTACTTTGAAATCTTGAAACTGAGTCTTTCTCTAGCAAAAACCATTAACAGAATCTTTCTAAGTGTAGGACGTGTACCGCAGACAATGAGGTCTGCAGTGATTGGTTTGCCACCATACCGCGTTTTCTCCTTGGAGGAACTGGAAGAAGCGACTAACGACTTTGATGCAGCTAGTCTGTTCTGCGAACAGGTAAAAACAAAAACAAAAACATCATTTGAGACTCTGGAGACGAACCTAATTGATTAATATATTTGGTATTTGAGCAGCTGTACAGAGGTTGTCTAAGAGAAGGCATACCAGTGACAGTGCGATGTATCAAGCTGAAGCAGAAGAGTTTGCCACAAAGCTTAGCTCAACAGATGGAAGTTTTATCAAAGCTAAGGCATATGCATTTGGTTAGCGTTCTTGGACACTGCATTGCCAGTAACCAAGACCACAATCAACACATTGGACACACCATCTTTATCGTCCAAGAATACATCTCTAGTGGATCATTGAGGGACTTTCTCACAAGTAATAACCTGAAAAAGACAGGAAAATATATTCAGGTTTCCATAGATTCAAATGATTATTCATTATGGGAATTTTTGTAATCAGACTGTAGGAAGAAAGAAGTACTGAAATGGCCTCAGAGAATGGCGATAGCCATAGGAGTCGCTCGAGGGATACAATTCTTGCACATGGGAGTAGCACCAGGGATCTTTGGGAACAATTTGAAGATAGAGAATATCATGCTTGATGAAACACTCACCGTAAAAATCAGTGGCTATACTATTCCTTTACCAACCAAGGTATAAAACTCTTTGGGTAATTCAATTAAATTCCTCCGTTCAATAACCCTTCTAATTTTCTTTCTTTCTTCTTTTAATTGATCAATCTAAGAAAATTTCATGGCATTTCTAGGTTGGAGAAGAGAGTCGTCAAGCCAAAAATCCTCCGAGGTTGTTGTATCTCTAAAGATATGATAAAATGTGTTCTATTAAATCAAATTCTGAAACTTGTTAGTGAATTGTGTGCAGTAATGAAGATAGAGAGAAAGAAGATGTGTACCAGTTTGGAGTGATACTACTACAGATCATCACAGGCAAAGTAGTAACTGCAGGATCTTCAGAGATGGGAAGTTTGAAGCTTCAGGTCTGTTCCGTTTCAGTCAGAACCTTTTCATCTTTTTTAATCCAACGTGGCTTATAAATTTGACCTTTATGTTATTTCCTGCAGCTGGAGAATGGTTTGAGAGATGAACCATCAGTATTGAGCAGCTTAGCAGATCCATCTGTTAAAGGATCATATGCTTATGAATCGTTGAGGACGACAGTAGAGTTTGCTATCAACTGTCTTTGCGAAGATCAGAGCAAGCGGCCTTCCATAGAAGATGTTGTGTGGAATCTGCAGTATACAATTCAAGTGCAGCAAGGATGGAGACCAAGCAGTGGGAATCATGAATCATCCATGAAGGCAATATATGAAGGAGAATTCCTCGCGAAAAATGTTCAAAAACAGAGATAAAACTGTACAAACAGTGCTAAGAGTCAACAAGTCAATATGTAGTTTCATAGATTACCTGAAATATCTTCTATTAGCTAACTTAGTAATCTGTTGTATCAAATAAAGAGCAAAAGATCTGCGAGAATGATCGAACTGAAATACATATGATAATGATGAAGATGAATGTGGTTACAAAAATACATAGAAACATCAAAAGCAACAGATCACAAAGTATGAAAAAAACACACAACGACATAAAAGAGAGTGGGTGGAACACAAGAGCGGAGGATTAATGTTTTAAGAGAAATGCTACAACAATAATATTATTACTAGTCTGCAGTCCAGCTTTTCTCGACAACCTCGCGGACTCTTCTGTTGTACTCGTGCTTGCTTTCGCTGAACATTCGTGCAGCTTCCGAGATTTGTAGGAGAATTCGGATTAGGATCACAGAGCAATGACTGATAAAAAAAGGGAGACTGTTCAGCCACTTATGTAATTTGATCAAGAACGAAAATTCAAAATTTAGATCAAAGATCTGTGTAAAAGGGCAGGAGAGGAAGCAGAATAACAACAATAATGAGAAATTGGACATGGGAAGCATTTCGATATGACATGTCTGTATATATACCTGAATGGAGATAAGTACAGCAGCGACATCGTATATTGGACTACATTGGTTTGGAGAATGTACAAGCATATACTCCCATCATCATAACAGCACAACATTGACCAAGTGCGAGTTTTGTCAATCACATGCACTCAGAATAAGAAAAGATGGTGTGGTAATCTCTAACTTATAGTTTGGATGGAAAATCCGTGAAACAAACCAAACGGTTGGTGGTTTATTTGAATAATCTTCTGAAAACTGCAGTGAGAGTTTGAAAATACCTGACAAGATCATACAATAAAGGTATAAGAACAGATAAGTGATTACAATAACAAAAATATAGCTCCATCCCAAGGGGTATCATCAGGCTGCAAATACACAAACAGAAGGTTTAATAAATACAGTAGAGACTTAAGAGTGTTTCTGAAACCAAACAAGTATCTTCTTTTACTTCGTTCCAATACCCAAATATAACGACATTCCACAGCAGATCTTGTTGTCTTGTGGAGCACCGCTAATTCCTGCAGTTGACATAGCTCTTGACACTGAAAAATCCTTATTTAGTTGTTTCTTCATCACATCCTTTTTTCTTTCTTGCAGGAGCTCTTATGAGGGTGATTGTTCGGAAAACCGTCCTGTTTGATGAACTTACTTCTGAAGGAAAACTTCTTTAGGGTCTTTAAGCATCTTGTTTATATACATCCTCTGTAGTACATTTCGCGCATGCGAAAAATCAAAGCTTATTACTGGACCATCATGTTTGTGAGACTCTTGGAAAATCACCAGTAATTGTTGCACGAGCAGACCTGTCTTTGAAATATTGGAACCGAGATGCATTTCTAACAACAATCAGCGGTCTACAATCATGCTAACCAGCTTGATTAACACATGAAAATCTTCACAAACACCCTTAGGGTCTGTATCACAAGAATCTCTGTACTTGGAATACTGTTAAGAATCCCAAAAGCTACTGCTAACCTCTCACTATGCTAACGTCTACTGCTCAAAACCTTTCAGCCTCTATCACACGTGTTTCCTGCAATCTCCATTACCTAAGTCTCTTACTCATCCAGCATTCTATAAACTTCCTCTGTTTGCTCATGACTTCTATCGCCAGCTAAAATCAAGTGAACTCTTCCATTGTGTTCCACATAACTATACCCAGGCTCTTTCCTGAATCCTCTCTCTCTCTCTCACCATTACCCGGATTCTCCAGATTCCTTGTTGATTCTTCGAGTCTAAATATATATTTGACATCAATACATAGTAGCCAGTGTTCATGGGTTTAAACTCATTCACCTTTGCAAAAGCTAACTCTGCCATATTTACATTCTTATGGATTTTATAGGCACCCAATAGAGGTCCCCAAACAGCACCATCGGTTTCAACAGGCATTGATTCTATAAACTCCATGGCTTCATCCAGTCGAGCAGCTCTGCCGGGTAGATCGACTACGCTAGAGTAGTGTTCAGGACCAGGCTCCAGCTTATATCTTCTCTTCATCGCACCAAACAACTCTAAACTTTTATCGGTTAGCCCAGATAAAACCATCACAAACAACATACCATCGGGTCTTTCACTGCTTTTTATCATATCATTGAAAAGATTACGCCATGTCTCTCCCATTCCATGCATCCAATAGCAAGCTACCATGGAAGTCTACAACACTAAGCTTTTTACAAGTATGATGTCGAAAACAGCACGTGCCTTTGCCAACTTACTGCACCTAGCATACATACTGATCAACGCATTGCTTACGAACAAATTTGATAATTGATACAATACCATTGCCTTCTACTAGCTTCTCTACTTCTTGACCAATCTTCTGAGCTCCAAGAAGAAATAACACTAAAGAATGTAACAGGATCAGGACAAACACCTTTTACTAGCTTCTCTACTTTCGAGTGTGCTGTGTACCAAAGCGTTGTAACAAACACCAGAGCAGAAGTCAGTGAGGAATTTCGTCGAACACATTGCGTGCATCCTCGACCAAATTGCATTTACAATACATTGAGATAAGAGAAATCAGCACAAAGGGCTCAGCCTCGCAACCTCTCCTCTGATATGCGAGCTCTCTCAGACGCACGTTCCATGGCATCGAGAAGTCACCGCCGATGATGACTTGTTTGGTTTAAACGCATAGTTCTATCTTCTAGAGGAGTAAGGGCCATGGGCCTGGGCCTGGCCCAAAGTATTTGCGACTGTATTTGGTGTATCGTAAATTGAGGAATAGACTTATACGCACAACCAAACAGGTTATAATACGAGTCTTCTCAAATACTTTCTCCGTCTGCTGCAAATTGTTGCCGCCGCTATTTCCTCACCGGAGCAACTTCCGATCAACGGATCGGGGTGAATTGGAGCTCAGTTTCTGGTAATACTTTGAGCTGATGAGAACCATTTTCATGTCGCATATGCAGCGAAGCTTCTCAATCGAATTGCCTTCACTGGTTCCTCTGCAACTTCCATCTCGGATGTAAGTAGCTCATTGCGTATGTTAAGAGTCTTCTATTGTCATAGGTTGCAGAGTTGGAATGCAATAATAAGCTTCAATTTTTAGGGTTCTCTAATATTTTTATGGAATGATCCAAATTGGCTGATATGATTTGGTTTATAGTGTTGAAGCTTATCTTCAACACTCTTGTGTCAGTTTATATAATCTACATTTGTTTTCCTTTAATATTCCGATGATTTTTGATGGTTATGGACATTGATTGTGTTCTTATTCATTTCATCTAGGGAGACTCATCTATGGTATATTGTTCCAGATGAAGTGAAAAGTACATCTCTTCTAAAACACTACTCCCAACTTCTGTCACCACCTGAGAATGATAAAGTTCTTCAGATGCGAGGTGATAAGCTTAAGAAGAATGCTTTGCTAGCCCGCACATTGGTTCGGACCACCATTGCAAGATGTATGTTATTTTTTTCTTATACTTTACATCTAGTATCAATCATTAGGCACTGGAGTTTCCTATTAGGCTTTGTTTCTTGAAGATTAAGCTTCTTAGTCTCCTAAAGCTGCCTTTCTATATGATGCTGTTAGGTAGTCTCTTGGGTTATGATTAACAGTAAAACTTAATTAGAAAGAACTTATCTTCAAAAGATTTTATTCAGTAATATTGCATTACCTGAAACTGTGAGCTTTTTTTTTTACCATATGGTGATTACCTGCAGATTGAATTTTTCTTTATAGAAATTCAAGATTTTAACGAGTTTGCAGAGCATTAACTGTAATGTTTATATTTCTAGATCAGACAAACAATGCGGTCGATCCTCGGACCTTGATGTTCAAGAAGAATATGTATGGAAAGCCTGAGGTGAGACAGTTATTTGGGATTATACTAGACTCATAGTCCCGGCTTAAGGCGAAAATTTAATTTATTCTTGTTTAACTTTTTACAGGTAGATTGGCAGGATTATAAGAACTGTAATAACCCACCACTGCATTTCAATATCTCCCACACAGATTCATTAATTGCCTGTGGGGTGACTGTACATGTTCCGGTAAGTCTTCTATTTAGGCAAATACATACAGTTTTGTCAATGGTTACTTGTTTTAAATTTGAACAATTACAGTTTACAATGACTGTAGGTTGGTATCGATCTTGAAGACAAGGAAAGGAAGATAAAACATGAGATCTTATCATTGGCAGAAAGATTTTACTCTAGTGATGAAGTGAAATTTTTGTCAACTATACCAGACCCGGAAGTTCAGCGAAAGGAATTTATTAAGTTATGGACTCTTAAGGTAGTTTTTACTAACAGCAGATATACTTAGAGCCTGAAAACTTGTTTCTTCTCGATAGTTAAAAACTGTTGTGATGGTTCTATTTCCAGGAAGCATATGTGAAAGCATTAGGAAAAGGCTTCTCTGCTGCACCTTTTAATACCTTCACAATCCAGTCTAAAGCTGGAACAAACGGAGGCTACAATCTTTGCAAGGTTTGTTTTAGACTTTAATCACACTCTGAAATTGAATAGGGTGTTTATCAAATACAATTAGATGTTGCGTTGTACACTTTCTGAAAATTTCCTTTGCAGTTTTTTTGTTCATTGCTGTCGGAAAAAAGTTTTTGCAGCATAGTGTATAAACAGACAGTATCAATAGAATTTTAAGACGCTTGATCGTTTTCTGTAGACATCTGAATTGTCTGTCAATTCACTGGATAAGACAAACAAATGCAACAGAGAATGGAAGTTTGCCCTATTGGAGATGGCTGATTCTCATTATGCTGCAATCTGTATTGAAGATGATCAAGCTAGTGGAGGTGTAGTTTCAATTGACATAGCTCTTGAGGCTTGAGAATCCATTTCTTTAGTGGTTTATTCATCACATCTTTTCCTTCTTGCAGGAGCTCCTATGAGGGTAATTGTTCGGAAAACCATTCCGTTTGTAGAAGATGAACTTATTTCTGAAAGTGAATTTCTTTAGGTAGTGCAACCTTCAACCCTTCAGGTTTCTGTAAGAGTTTGTTTTCAATACATCCTTCTGTAGTACGTTCTGTGCAAGCGAAGTATCAAATCTTATTATCTGAACATCATGTATGTGACACTCTTGGAGAATCACCAGTAATCCTTGCCCGAGCAGAACCCATCATAAGGTTGAAAAGAAAGATTTTTCAGCGGTCAAACACGGGTTAGTGATTTTAATAATCATCGGTGTGGTCATCCTTACAGCAGTTTTGGTCCTTATTAGTGAATTTTGAAAAGTGATGAGGATGAAGATGTACCAGTCTGGAGTGATACTACTACAGATCATCACAGGAAAAGCTTCAGGTCTGTTCTGCTTCAGAGTCTTTTTCATCTTCGTTAATCCGACATGGCTCACAAATTTGAAACCTTTTGTAATTTCTTGCAGCTGGAGAACGGTTTGAGAGATGAACCATCAGTATTGAGCAGCCTAGCAGATCCATCTGTGAAAGGATCATATGCTTACGAGTCGTTGAGGACAACAGTGGAATTTGTTCATGAGTGTTCATTTTTTGTTAATTAAACATTTAGTTAAATAAAATAGCAAAAGAAGATTCGCATGAATGATTAAATCTTTATATTCTTAAAAGAGAAGCACATTTTTGAATATTGTCAAAATCAATCATTTATTTAATTTAATTGCTATTGAAATTATGTATAGAAAATGTTTAATTGCAATTAGAAAAGATAATTTTGGAATTAAAATAACTGAAATCAAAATCAATTTCAATACGATTTAAGGAAATATTAAAATTTCTCTCTCTTCTGATTTTGTCAACAAAATTATTATTTTTAATTAATATAGAGATATTTTTCGAAGATTTTATTAAAAATTCTCTTCTCATATTTATTTGATCATATTTTAAAACAACATTTGAATCAATGCATAGTATAATAAAAAATTTTGCATATATGTTGTGATTCGAATTTTTAAAAACAAACATAATTTATTCATCAGTGAAAACAAAATAGGAAATGAACGATTCCACACTTCCACATCACCTAAACATTTTAGATGGTAGTTCAAACACATTATAAAATAAACTGAAATGAATATAAATATGAATAAGTATGAAACTTGATTTAACAGAATTCCAAATTTTAATAATTTTTGTTTGGTTTAATTTATTTATTTTGTTGATCCGTATAATTTACGAATATAATAAATATTCATAAATAAGTTTTTAAAATATACAAAATCCTCAATTTTGTTAAGATTTGTTTTGTCTAACCCTCATAAACATATATACCAAGATCTATATATATTTTAGAAAGTAACCAAAATTTAGTCAATTATTACTAAATTGAAAATTTTGAAAGAACATTTTTTCTTCTTTGAACAAAAAAGTGAAGAAAAAAAATTTCAATCTTTAAAGATAAATAAACACTTAAGAAAATGTTAAAAAATTACACTCGGTCATAAAAATCCACGAGTTGGTGAAATTTGTAATCGGGCTTTATAATCAATTTGTTTTTTGTATTATGATACATAAATTAACCATGTTACTATGAAATTAATTATTAATTAAAAAGTACTATAGTTCAATCATAGTTTACAAATTAATTGTTTTTATTAAATGTAGAATGATTTAAAAACATTATTTTCATTATATAGAGATATATAATAAATTAAATATACATATATGGACTAACATATTCAAAAAAACAAACTAACATATAATATGACAAAAACACAGCAAAAACACAACATACGATAATGATATATCTTATATGATAAATAATTGAATAACGTTAAAATTAAAAAAAAATTATTGTAACCCAAAAAACCAAAAATACAACAACCAAAGAACCATCTTTATAACATTCTATGTGACTTATAAAAAAAATATAAAAAAATGAAAAATATAGTTTTTGAATCAGAATTCTAAAACCTAATAATAGTAAATTACTATATATAAAATAATAAATTAAAATTAAAATAATATAGTTTTTAAATTCTAGTTGAAAGTACATATGATAATATTATGAAGATGAATGTGGTTACATTAATACATGGAAACATCAAAAGCAACAAATCACAGAGTTTGAAAAACACACAAAGATATGAAAGAGAGTGGGAGGGACAGATAAGTGTTGGTGGAATCAAACACAAGAGAGGAGGTTTAATGTTATTTGAAGACAAATGCTACACCTAATATAATTACTAGTCGGCAGTCCAGCTCTGTTCGACAACCTCACGGACTCTTCTGTTGTACTCGCGCTTGCTTTCACTGAACATTCGTGCAGCTTCCGAATTCGCAGGAGAATTAGGATTAGGATCACAGAGTAATGACTGTGATAAAAAAAAAAAAGGGGAGATTGTTCAGCCACTAATGTAATCAGATTAAGGACAAAACTTCAAAACAGAGATCAAAGATCCGTGTAAAAGGTAAGAGAGGAAGCAGAATAACAACAATCATCGACGATAACTTTAAGAAACCGGACATAAGAAGCATTTTGATATGACATTTCTATATATATACCTGAATGGAGGTTAGTATAGCTGCAACATCGTATATCGGACTCCATTGGTTTTGGAGAATGTCCAAGCATATACTCCCATCAGCATAAACTGCAGAAGATTGGCCAGGTCCGAGTTCCGTCAATCACATGCGCACATGCACTCAGAATAAGAAAAGATAGTGTGGTAATCTCTAACTTACTGTTTGGATGAAACATCCGTGAAACAAACCGAACTGTTGGTGGTTTATTTGGATAGTCTTCTGAAAACTGCAGTGAGAGTTTAAAAGTACCTGACAGACACATACAAGAAAGATATAAGAACACATAAACGATTGCCAAAATCTCAAGATAAGTGATTACAATATCAAAATTTTACCTCCATCCCAAGGGGTATCATCAGGCCTGAAAATGCACAAACAAAAGTTTAATAAGTACAGTGCAGACTTAGAATGTCTCTGAAACCAAACAAGTATCATTTTTACTTTGTTCCATTACCCGAATATAACTGCATTCCACAGCATGATATTGTTGTCTTGTGGAGCACCACTAATTCCTGCAGGTGGGTCTTGCTGCAACCTCTTGAAATCCCTCATCAATCTCTTCCTCGCTGGAGTCGACATTCTTCTCTTACTCTATCAAACCCAGTAAAAAACCATTACATTATTTCAAAAACCAACTTGAAACCATGATTTCAATATGTTTAAATTGTGGTTCCACACTGTGACTCAACCATTTTTTCCCCTAAATATGGTCTAATTAACTAGTATTCCTCACAGCTTGGGTATGCAATTATGTCAAACATTTGAATCTGCCAAGGAAGTTTATAACCTAATAGCTTAGAGAAGCACATCAATTTCAAATCGGAAAGGCAATTTCTTTACAAAAACCACACAATTGTCTTTAACCTAGGAAGCGCTTAACATCGGATCAAAATTCACCAAGAACAGCCAAAGAATGATAACAATAAACTAAAATCAACGGATCTAGCAACGAAACATCGTGGAAAAGAGATCTCACTGTTGTGCAAAAAGGCAAAAAAATCGCGGCGAGATCGGTGGAGGTTCGTCGTCAAGCTCCTTGCGGCGAGAAAAATTCAAACGACGATGATGGTGAGAGAAAAAAGTCTCCGATCAAAGAAGCTCGACGATCCTCGAATTCCCCGAGCGATGAGAAAAGAGAAATGATGTGGAACTTCGTATAACGCACGCAGTGGTGTGATATCTTCTAGAAACTTCGATCTAATCAAAACACATTGATCTGTGTGTACAGTCAGACTTCAGATATTTTTGCTCAGGCCATGCAGTGGCTCTTAACCGAAATAAACCGGTTTAAACCAGATTTTAAACCAACGAAAGAGTGGTTTTTGATTTCATTTCACTGGAAAATTTCATTTGTTTTGAATCTTTCGATTTTGCTTCACTCTTAGATGATAAACCTCACGAGACACCGAGTCTCGAATCTCGTGACTGGTGGATGTTCGCTAGATGTGGTTTTGAGCTCGCGAGCTCACTCTCCTAATAAGTTTACATTCCCGCCTCTTCTCAAATCATGCGCTAAGCTCGCAGACGTTGTCCAAGGTCGAATTCTGCATGCCCATGTCATCAAAACTGGGTTTTTCGTTGATGTTTTCACGGCCACGGCTTTGGTGAGTATGTACATGAAGGTAAAGCAGGTGACGGATGCTCTCAAGGTGCTCGACGAAATGCCTGAGAGGAGTATTGCCAGTGTTAATGCAGCGATTTCTGGGCTTTTGGAGAATGGGTTTTATAGAGATGCGTTTAGGATGTTTGGGGAAGCTAGGGTTTCTGGGTCTGGGACTGGGACGAATTCGGTTACCGTGGCGAGTGTTTTGGGTAGCTGTGGGGATATGGAAGGAGGGATGCAATTGCATTGTTTGGCGATGAAATCAGGGTTTGAGATGGACGTTTACGTTGGAACCTCTCTTGTTTCGATGTATTCGAGATGTGGAGAGTGGATTTTGGCTGCGAAAATGTTCGAAAAAGTGCCTCATAAGAGTGTTGTTACCTACAATGCTTTTATCTCCGGATTGATGGAGAATGGAGTTATGCATTTGGTCCCTAGTGTCTTCAATCTCATGAGGAAGTTTTCAAGTGAAGAACCAAATCCTGTTACTTTCATTAATGCAATAACTGCTTGCGCTAGTCTTTTGAATCTTCAGTATGGTAGACAAATTCATGGTATTGTCATGAAAAAAGAGTTTCAGTTTGATGCAATGGTCGGTACAGCTCTCATTGATATGTATTCGAAATGTCGATGTTGGAAATCAGCATACAGTGTTTTCACCGAGCTGAAAGATACCAGGAACTTAATATCTTGGAACTCTATTATCTCTGGGATGATGATTAATGGACAGCATGAGGCAGCAGTTGTGCTGTTTGAACAGATAGATTCCGAGGGGATAAAGCCTGATTCAGCTACGTGGAATTCACTGATCAGTGGCTTTTCACAATTAGGGAAAGCAATCGAAGCTTTCAAGTTCTTTGAGAGAATGCTATCAGTAGTTATGGCTCCTAGTTTGAAATGTCTCACTAGCCTTTTATCGGCTTGTTCAGATATCTGGGCTTTAAAGAATGGCAAAGAGATCCATGGGCATGTCATTAAAGCTGCAGCTGAAAGGGATATATATGTTTCGACTTCTCTCATCGACATGTACATGAAATGTGGGTTCTCTTTGTGGGCACGCCGGATCTTTGATCGGTTTGAACCGAAACCCAAGGATCCCGTGTTCTGGAACGTTATGATATCTGGCTATGGTAAACATGGAGAGTGTGAATCTGCAATTGAAATCTTTGACCTATTACGAGAGGAAAAAGTAGAACCGAGTTTGGCAACCTTTACTGCTGTTCTATCTGCGTGTAGTTACTGTGGCAATGTCGAGAAGGGATCTCAAGTATTTAGGTTGATGCAGGAAGAATATGGATATGAGCCTAGTACAGAGCACATTGGTTGTATGGTTGATCTTTTGGGTCGGTTTGGGAGATTAAGAGAAGCCAAGGAGGTAATAGATCAAATGTCAGAACCATCATCTTCGGTTTACTCTTCTTTGCTAGGTTCATGTAGGCAACACCTGGATCCAGTGCTTGGAGAGGAGGCAGCAATGAAGCTAGCAGACTTAGAGCCAGAGAATACAGCTCCATTTGTGATCTTGTCTAGCATATATGCTTCATTAGAAAGATGGCAAGATGTGGAAAGTATCAGGCAGGTAATAGATCAGAAGCAACTGGTGAAACTTCCAGGTCTTAGTTTGTCTGGTTAAGTATATGCCGAGTGGTCCAACGTGAGAAAAGGCAGGGATCTCTTTGAGGGGTATTGACATGCTCTTGATTCGGGGCTCATAAAGCAGGTGATACACTGATACAGGTTTACATCCGCAGTGTGGAAGACACTGAAGGACCTTAACTAACAAAGAGAAACAGCTCATTGTGCGGGGTATTACACTCGGTTTAATGTCTGAATGCGATAATCCGCACGATGATCTCTTTATCTTTGTTTGTTTAGGTCCCCTTAGTTTCTTTTATACCGCGAATACAATCCTGTATTGGATGAGTCATCTGGTTTGCGACCTCCGAATCGAGAGCTTGTCTATGCTCCCTAAAGAGATCAGAGTATTAGACCCGTTGTGATCAATAGTATATGTAAAGACTAGACAAGAGGAAGAGTAACTTGATTCTTGTATTAGCAAAATTGTAACCGAATGCTCTTGAATCAATACAAATTGTCTAACACAAATTATGAGTTATTTCCTACACAACAACACATCCCATTTGGTCTAAACGCTACTTCGGTCTCTGCTGCTGCTTTTTTTTTTTTCCTGTTTTCTGTCTCGAACAGCTCTTGCTGACACATTGATTTGCAATAACATAAAGATGGGATGGACCGAACAACCGAGTTTGCAAGGTTGCCTCTAATCTCCATCATCTACTCCATTCGTAGTCTCCTCCATACTTCGGCGATGCATTGTTAAGGCGGTTAGAGTCTTCTGGTTTGATGGAGTTAGCAAATGCGTTCCAGCCTATAAGGTGCGGCAAGATGAACTGCAATTCAATGTATAAAGTTAGAACAAAGGCGAAAGCTTTTCACAGAGAGAGTGTGAGAGAGAGCTTACGTTGAAAGCAGAGATAAGAACAGCAAACTCCGCTTTAGTGATTGGTATGTATACATTCTCATCTACATTCAAGAGCTTGTTTTGAACACCTTCATGAAAAATCAACAGTGGAAATCAGACGAGCTTGACAAAAATAAAGAAGAAGATATAGAGCTTTGCTTACTCAGGTTAAAGAAGCGGCCAGAACCGTCTGGGAGGGGCTCAACTTTCAACACTTTCCTCACTTTACCTTCATCACTACTACAACAACCACAACACAGAATCGATAACGAATCAGAACTCCAAAGAGAAACACAATCTGTGTAAGGTAATAGATCGCATAGGATCCTAGATCATACCCTTTTCCCTTGAATGGATCATGGAAGAATTCACATGATTCCCTAGGCCCAAGGCTAACTAGATTACCGATTTCTGTAACCGACAATGAAAAGACCTGCATCATTCGACATCAAAACATGATCTTTCTACAGTCATAATATAAAGGCTGTATCTTTCACCGTATAAAATCATTGATCATTATCACAACCCATATTATAAGTTAAAGATAAAACCAGACTTACATCATTTCACATCAAAACATGATCTTACCACAATCATAATATCTTTCAACAAACCAATTTTTATCATTATCACAATCTATAAATACTAATTTAAAGATAAAAAAATTAGACCTGCAACAATTCAGATCAAACATGATCTAACCACACCCATTATAGAAAGTAAGAAGGCTGTTTCTTTCACCAAATCAAGTTCATGTTCTTTATCACAATCTATGAAGTATTAAGTTAAAGATAAAACCAGACCTGCTTCCTACTCCAATCATATTGACGAACACCAGCTGCAGGAGCAAACTGGAGCAACAAAAAACCTTCCTTTGTCAGCTTGTACGCACCAGACTGAATCAAAAACATCACAAAAAGAAGAAATGAGATCAACCTAGAGATAAATACAGTAGAGCTTTTGATCTTCCAAAAGAGAGACATACTTCCAAAGCCACAAACTCAGGTGCTCGTGGCTCTATTGTAAGAGCAGCTTTCCCTTTATAAATCGAATGACCCACATAAAATCGAGGTGAAGATCCTTCAGCTATAAACCCAAACCAATAAAAAAAAAATCAAACTTTCTGAAATTTTATGCTTTCCAATTTTCCAAATTCAACAATGAGTGACCTACTGTTTTGCAGAGAAGAAGACGAGTCACCGAACCTCTGCTTCTCAAAGTAATCATCTTGGCGAGACTTCACCGTTAATTTCAACCTCGCCGTCGGTTTTAAAGGAACGATTTTCCCGGCGATACCACCGGAGGTGAGAATTGAGCAAGAAGAGAGAAAGCGAGCGTCTGTAAACTGATGGTTTAAGGTTTTGGAGAAAACCACCATTGGAGGAGAAGATAAGAGCTGCGACATCGTTTTTGTTTTTCCCTCTCAATGGTTTGTCTTCTCCACTAGGTGATTACGATGGAGGTAAGGGTTTTGTTTTGAACTTAGCACAGAAGACTTTGTGTTAAATTGTTAATTCATTTTTACCCGTTCAAATTTCAAAAATTACAAATTTGACCCCAATATTACCAATGTGATTATATGACCTTTTTTATAAAAATAATATATTTCTTAATTGTTTTTCAATTAAAATATCTCGAATCAATTAATTTTATATCCAACATATATTTTAATTAATTTAATATCTTCGAAAATTGTAGAATCTTCAAAAGGAAAATGAGTGAAAAGAGACCCAATCTCTTAAGAGATTTGCCTAGTCCTGGGAAATTAACAAACCAAAATATTGAATGAACACCAAACCGAGAAGAATCGAACCAAAACGAAACCAAAAGTTAAAAATATCCGAATGGATCATAAACTTCAGAATCGAACCAGTATGAACAAAAATATTTTGGGTACTTATATTCCCAAAAATATTAGTTATTTTAGATTGAATAACCAAAAATACCAAAAAAATCCAAAAAAAATCCTAGAATACTTAAAAATATCCAAAAAAATACTTGAAATATATGAAAATACTCAAATGGATCTTAAACTACAGAACCGAAAGAACCGGAACCGAACCAAAATTTTTTGGTACCTACATATATCCTAAATTCAAGAACTAAAAAACTGGAACCAAACCGAAACCGATCCGAATACTCGAGAGTCCAAAATTTGCCTTTGGTCTCTGGAACAAGCTTAGCTGTAAACACAAATGCAAGGGATAATTCGGATCTTCAAATGCCAACAAAAGATCCAACACCATATGTTTACCCTGACTCTCTAAGACAATGTTTTTTTTTTCAGTAAAAAGAAATGTGTTTAACTTTTTAGTTTTCTTTTGGTGAATCACAAATTACATAGTGGAGTCAGATATGTTAATATTGGTATGGTAAAAGTTCTGTATTGTTTTTCTTTTATTCAAGAAAAATATTTCGGAAATTTGAAATGTGAAAAATAATTAATCAGTGTTTAATAATTACTATACTCGTAGTGCATTTGTGATTGTTATAATTTAAACATTAACACAAAAAATAGTCTTCGACTAATAGAAACAAGAAAAAGAATTAGAAATTTATTTTAGTAAGATATATATTTAGGCAACTATGTAAATATTTACTCTAAAATATCGAAAACCCAAATACACATACAAACATGTTAACGATATTAATATTACTAGGATATATCCCGTGCTATAGCACAGACATATTGCAATTATAAAAAAATATTTGAAAATTATAAAATCAGGAAATTAGAAAATTATAATTCTTCTAAAACTTTACGAAAATTTTAATATCAGTTTTTATGATATCGAATTTTTGTAATATCCGCGCAAACATTTTGTAATCAGAAATATAAAACCAATCTTTCACACTCGACTATATTGAAAATTTTATGTTGGAAAAATTCTATATAAAATCAGGATATTTTCTTTGATTTAACCGAAAAAAATAAGTAAAATTTTGGAAGATTGCGACATTCTGAGATATTAATTAAGATATTTTAGAAACTATTAATCCAGGATATTCTAAAATTAATTTCGTAGAATATATTTTTCTGTTGAAAGATAGTATGTCTATTAGCGATATTGGATATTGCGATATATTGTTCTCAACAGAAAATTTCTGGATATTTTTTATTTCAATTTTAATTATATTTTTTTCTGTTTTAACTACCAAATTTTACAATTTAAATAGATTTAAAAATTAAATTACAATGTTACATTGTTATGTTAAATTGTACACCATGTTCAAATAAGTCAGATATGAACTAACATTTTTAAATATACTAAAAATCTATTAATAGATTCGATATTATAAAGAAGAACTAACATTAATATTAACATTCCAAAAACAATTGCAATCTACATAAAATCTCTTATTTTTAGAAACTTAAATCAACATTTAATTTAATTTAATTAGTGTGTCTAACTAAATCAACAAAATCTTCATAAATTCTATTTTTAACTACTTTCCAAAAAAATTAAAATAAATTAATTAATTAAAACAAAAATTATAATTAATTAATTAATTAAATGATCACATAATAACTAATGACTAAAATACCATTAATGAGAGATTAAAATTTGTTCTTTGAAGTAATGACAATGTAATGTAAATATTAACAGTTTTTAATATTTATTTATAAATGTACTCCCCAAATAACGATATTAATATTACTAGGATATATCTCGTGCTATAGCACGGACAGATTACAATTATAAAAAAATATTTGAAAATTATAAAATCAGGATATAAGAAAATTGTAATTCTTCTAAAACTTTACGAAAATTTTAATATCAGTTTTTATAATATCGAATCTTTGTAATATCCGCATAAATATTTTGTAATTAGAAATATAAAACCAATCTTTCATACTCGACGATATTAGAAATTTTATGTTGGGAAAATTATATATAAAATCAGGATATTTCTTTGATTTAAACAAAAAAATAAGTAAAGTTTTAGAAGATTGCAAAATTCTAAGATATTAATTAAGATATTTTAGAAACTATTAACCCAGGATATTCTAAATTTGATTTCGTAGAATATTTTTCTGTTGAAAGATAGTATGTCTATTAGCGATATTGGATATTAGCGATATATTTTTCTCAACAGAAAATTTCCGGATATTTTTTATTTGAATTTTAGTTATATCTGGTTCTGTTTTAATTACCAAATTTTACAATTTAAATAGATTTAAAAATTAAATTACAATGTTACATTGTTATGTTAAATTGTACACCATGTTAAACTAAGTCAGATATGAACTAACATTTTTAAATCTATTGAAAATCTATTAATAGATTCGATATTATAAAGAGGAACTAACATTAACATTAACATTCCAAAAAAAAAATCGCAATCTACATAAAATCTCTTATTTTTTTTAAAAGTAAATCAATATTTAATTTAATTTAATTACTGTGTTTAATTTAATCAACAAAATCTTCACAAAATCTATTTTTAACTATTTTTCAAAAAAAATAATTAATTAATTAATTTAAACGAAAATTATAATCCATAAAGAAAAAATCGACAAACTACATAAATTCTTATTTAATTTTCCAAAAACAATTGCAATCTACATAAAATCTCTTACTTTTAGAAAATTAAATTAACATTTAATTTAATTTAATTAGTGTGTCTAATTAAATTAATAAAATCTTCATAAATTCTATTTTTAACTACTTTTAAAAAATTTAATATAATTAATTAATTAAAAAGAAAATTATAATTAATTAATTAATTAAATGATCACATAATAACTAATGACTAAAATATCATTAATGATAGATTAAAATTTGTTTTTTGAAATAATGACAATGTATTGTAAATATTAACACTTTTAATGTTTATTTATAAATGTACATCCCAAATAATATATAGAGGATTTCATTTGATTTTGGTGAAATTGATTGTGATAAGTTTCCACTACTCATATAATATAATAATAGATAGATATAGATCCGAATTGATTTTTGCAAGATAAGTTTTCGTTAATTCATTTTCACCCGATAATATTAAGAACCTTACAAAATTAACCCAATATATCTAGAAAGTTGACTTTATTTATTACGTTTTGTGCAAGGTCAAAGAGTTTATAACTAAGACCATCTCCATTGGGGTTTTTTAATGGGGTTCTTATGGATTTCTTATAATTTTTTTTGATTATTTTAATATTAAAATTTAAAGAAACTCATCACAAAGTTTCTTATTTAAGAGACTTAAGAAACTCTTTCTTGAGGGTTTCTTAAATTTTAATATTAAAAAAATGTTTTAGAAACCCATATGGGTTTCTCCAATAATGATGCTCTTAAGGTATAGAGTACAAAACGACATCATTCAATAGAAACCGACATTGACCTGACAGATTCTTACGCCGGCGAGCGAACTTTTACAGAGCTCGAAGAAGAAGACAACTTTTTTGACCTGTGAGTCTGCGATGCAATCTGGAATTGGGTTATCGAAGATTTTGATTTTAGCTGGAGCAGGTATCTAGGGTTTCTCGATCATATCACTTTCCCCAATTATAGAGTTTCTAAAGATTTTTATAAAACATACGCTTTTGGCTTCTATGTTGTCTTTGAATCTGAAGGTTATACTAGTACGATTCTGGTTAAGAATGGGAAGATGTCAGATATTTTGGGTGAGCTACAGGTACGATTAGTAAAAGCTTCTTTGTTGTTCTTCTGAATTTTGGATTAGAAGGGAGTATTAAAAAAAGGTTTATTTTTCCTCCAAATTTGAAGGCTTTGGTTAAGCAATTTGAGAAATCTGGAGATCATTCCGATGATGATTCTGATGCCATGACTACTCAGGTAAATTTAGTGTTATGGATCTTGAGGTGAGGAGTGTGTGTGTGAATAGTCTGGAGCTATTTGAAAGGGATTAAAGTTTTGGAACAATCATACATGAATCTTGTAGATGCAACGGTTAGCAATGGAGGTTCGGCAATTTGGTTCGTCACGGCAGATAACTGTTATGAATGGAGCTCAAGGAGGTTTGTCTTCAGCCAGTTTTGGTTTGATATTTTTGAATAATCTGTGTAGTTATATGTAACCTCTCTTAACTTTCTCTTCTACACTTTCCAGCTGACTTTACACCGTTTATAGTCCCGGCAGCAACATTGGGAGCTTTAGGCTATGGCTACATGTGGTTCAAGGTATCTTATAGAGTTCCAATGACAGTTATCCCTAAAGTCTTTTGTAGGATAAATTCTTTAAAGCTGATTTTTTTTTGTGGTAGGGGATTTCATTCTCTGATATTATGTGCATAACAAAGCGGAACATGGAAAATGCAGTGTCGAACTTGACGAAGCATTTGGACACCGTTTCAGAAGCTATTTCGGTGGGTGCTTCTTCGATCAATTGCTGCTACTTGTATCAGGCCTTAAGGGATTCTAATTGTATAGTGATTTTGCTTATGTTGTTGGTTAGAATGCTAAGAAGCACCTGAGCCAACGACTTCAGAAGGTGGACGATAAGCTTGACTTGCAGAAAGATCTCTTAAAGGGAGTCCATGATAATGTATGAATATGGTGTTAAATTTTAATAGATTTTAAGAGTTCTTTTGAGGGTGGTATTAACAAGTTTCAGACCTATGGAACAGGTGGGTTTGGCTCTTGAGGATCTTGCTAACATTGGAGATGATTTTGACGCAATGCATAGCATCTTTGGTGGTATGGTGCGTGTACCGCTGTCAAAAGAAACCTTTTTATTGTTTATTTGTTGTCATCTCGAGCAGAAAACATGTCCAACCAGATTTATGTGACTACCTAACTTGACAATAACTTAAACTCAAGAATATAGCAAACAAAAAATATAGAGTTTCTAGTGGTCGTTATTTCTTACTGATTCCATCTAAATCCCCAATTTTTCAGGGTGGAAAATTAGATAGCATTGAGTACAAGCAGGTACGTACTTCTTTATTTCCGATCTTGTTATCTATTAATGTTCTCAAAAACATTTGAAGGGATCATTGGCAGCTAATTTTGGGCTCGATGAAGTAAAATATCAAATTTACTTATTCGTCTTCTTTTGTTGCTTTTTATCTCCGGCAGAATATTGCGAATATGGGTTTGATGCATCTGTGCGACTCTTTGGGTGGAGAAAATCACAAGATGCCAGATATATTGATGCAGGTATGTATTCTTGTCAGGAGAAACATTTAGATGGAGAATTAGTATGTATATAGTCCCTAACAATACTCTAGTGGTATCACCTCTTAACTTCCTCCATCTTGTCCATGGAATTTTATGATAACTTGCTTCATGTGGTCTTGCAGGAGAAGCTTCGGCTTTCAGGGAAGTCAAACACATGTATAGTACTTACAAACGAAGAAACTTCAAGCTCAGAGGTATTATCGAATCAATATATGATATCAAGTACACTCACAGATAGGATCAGATGTAGCAATATGATTTTATTAAAACTCCAAATGAAACCTCCACTCATCCGATCTGTCTCTTGACATGTTTCAGGGTTTGAAAGAAAGCGATAAGATAGAGCTACTAGATGACTGCTAATTCAGATGGTACCAAAATATCATCAAGGTTTGATGACATAATACTTCTTTCTTCATGAATAGGGACAAAGCCAAGTCTGTCTAAAACGTTTATGTCTTACTCTTTTGAAGCAAGAAGACATGAGTCTGATAGCCTAAGCCAGACAGCATTGACGAGAATGACCCTGGATTTGGATAGAAAGAAGGTATAGGATTAGTAGGAGTGATTACTATGTATTGGTGTTTAGACTAGTGTCCTTTGAGGCAAGTAAAAAAGAATGAAAAACAAAAAGAATGTGCTTTTTTCCTTGATTTTTTCCGCATCCAACAAAAAATGAAACCTATATTTTTTCTAATAATAATAATCCGTACTGCATTATGCACAATTTGTTATAAACACCATCCACAACAAATACAATTCTTTTTGTCTTTTTTTTTTTGTTTTTGTTACCATAACAACACGGGAATACACACGCACAAACGTGGAGCTTTCTCAGCAGGACTTGCCCGGTTTGCAGCCAAGCGTACCAGCATCCTTGGTGAGTCTTCTGACTTTTGTTCCTGGCTGAGGCCGGATTGCAAACTTTCTAGGGATTGGATTTTTCGGGGTAGAGCTCCACGCGTTTGCCTTTCCCGATTGCACAAAGTAAGCTCCATTCAAGAAATAATCTTTCTCTGATTGCCAGTTCCATGTTTTCCATTCAGGATAAGGTGTGTACTCTCTCTTTGTAACCTGCATTTCAAATTTCTCTCAATTGTGTCTCTCAAGTGTAGTGTAGTGATTTGTTGATTAGAGAGTTTTAGTGGTTTTACCTGCTTGGAATCTTCAATAGGAGGAGCAATGAAACGATTGCCTTGACTTATAATGGTAGGGTTCATGTTTCCACCAATTGCATACATTTCCCAGTGAGTGTAGTCATTGTTCACAACATGGACCAAACCATATCTGACCCTTGGCATTCTTTGCTTCAATCTCTTACCAAAATGGTTAAACGCAACCGTTATCTGCATTTTCTTGTCGATCACATCCTTGTTTGTACCCCCAAACAGCATCACCTGCAGTAATTAAGGGAGACCTTAGGCCTCATTGTTTTTGCCTTCGAAGTTTGTATCCAGTATGTATTGGTTTTCAAGTGAATACACAACCGTGAACATCTTAAGCATAAGCTCTTTGTTAATTGTTACCGCCAAAAGCTATTTGGTGAAAATGGGCTACTGTTGAATTTTCTAAATAAAAATTTGGTTTTCAAAAACATTTTGGTTGGGTTTTATGCCAAGTCTTAATTATGTGTAGCCTTATTTACCTCGTCGTGGTCGGTAAAATGGGAATTGGAGATAGTAATCGCGGTTGATCCCATGATCGCATCAATCATACCATCAGAACAATCTGTCATAGAGACATGGTCGATCCAAATATTCGTCGCTCCAAAAATATTAATCCCATCACCATCACTTGCTGTCCGAAGCCCAAAATGATGCTCGGAGTCTCTAATCAACCCACCAAATCCTTTCTTAATGAGTTTGATATGAACATTATGTATTATCACATTCTTTACGAACTGCAACGTTAAACCTGCACCCCCGGTTATATAAACACTTGCTCCCCGACCGTCGATTGTTTTATCATGCGTTATGATCAGTTCTTGTTGCAGTTTTATGATCATGCTTCTCGCGAATATGATCCAGAGTGGTCGGTCTCTTGTCACGGCGTGTCTTAGAGTTCCTGGTTTTGGGTTCATTAGATCGTTGTCGGATGGATCAGTGACTACATAGATCGGTCCGTTTTGGCCTCCGGTTGTTTTGCGGCCAAATCCGAGGACGCAATCTGCTAGTTTTTTCCGGTTTTTGTCCCAGTTTTTGTCGCCTCGCCAGCATTTATCAATCGCGTTAAGGGTTTCATACCTTCCGCCACGTCTCGTTTTTTTCTTACCACTTCCGACCTGATGGAGATCCCTCCTAGTTTCGTTGACTATCCCCGTCGTCTCCATGGCTCTTAGGAAAAAAAATAAAAAAATTAGTTACTTCCGGAAGAAGTTAGATTTTAATAACAAATCAAAAACCCTAAGTAGGTTAAAATTTAGAGAACCCACAAGGCGGCATGGTAGTTAAAGTGGTCTGTGACGTTAAGCGGGTTCGGGTCATAAGATTCCAAAGTTTGTTGCAATGCGTCGGTTTGACGCTGCGTCCAGTATTCATCATATACGGCGACGTGGGGTTGAACCGATGGAACCACGACTGCAAGATACAACGAGACAAAGACGTAAACGTAGCTCCCAAGATTCAACATTTGACTCGGCGGTGAGAGATTTCTATTTTATTTTTTTAATATTTTCCCGGTGAATAATTTATTAGAACCCTTCAAATTTGGGTCGTCCAAAGTTTTCTGGTCGGCCCAGGGTTAGAAATAGATGATCGGATTAATGGCTTGCTTAAATAACAAGGAACTTGAAAGAGAGAGGGAAAATGAAAGACATTAATGGAGGATTAACGATTAACAGAGTAATTATTAGGTAACCATTGATTTTTAAAACTCTCTGTTACTTTTCCTGAAACCAATTATAGTTTGGCTGGTTTTTTTTTATTGTTCTTTTTTTGTTTATCCTTCTTTTGTGGAATGTATTCAGTTATTTTTGTCTTTAAACCTAATTTTACTTTTATGTGGGTTTTCTTATATATTATTTTTGGTTAGCTTAAGATTTACTCCATAAGGAATTCAATAAAAAAAAAATCATTCTTACTAGAAAACAACAAAATTCAATTAAAGCGTTACGACCATGAAATCAACGATTTTTTTTTTTAAATGTCAAAAATATTAAAATACGGAATAATAAACTTTTGTTAAAAAAAAACAGATAAACGTTAAATTCCGTTTAAATAAAGGTCAAATCAGTTTTTCATTTTAGTATTTTGAGATTTTTAACTTTTAAAACTTAAATCAAAGATTAAAATTTCTTATTTTCTTAATATATTTCGACCGAGCTTAAGTTACTACTCCATATGAAAAAAGGAACCCCCACACTTTCGAATCCTTTAGCTTAAATTTTTACAACGACCAAAATTTTGTTTGACTACAAAACCAAAAAAAAAAAACGTGATGCGGACAACAACAATTCGATGGTCGCAATCACTGATAACGGTCTCACGCCACTGCAAACACGAACATAGGCTATCTTACATAGCGATAATCAACTTCACAATTTCTGTATTCCGGTGTACATCGTCTTTTCATAAATAGTGTACTGTAAAATTTTAATTTTAGCTTATTTCTTTGATCTTAAATTTTTGATTTGAGTTGGCCAATAAGGAAAAAAAAATTATATGAACATGGCGACAACTATCATGAACATTTTTATAAACAGATAGCATAGCCCAATGGGCCTGTATAATCTAAATCCATAACAAGCGATGATTGAATGACACATGTTATCATGGGGAGAGGCTAACTTACGAATGTTATTTGCCACGTAAGCGAGGCTGCATTGATTTGGTAACACAAACGAAGCGACGCGACACAACAAGAGAGAAATAGATAACTATGGACATTCAGCTTTTGTCGTGTTCCAGCCTTTGTTTACGTGGAATCTCGGTTTGTGGGACCCACTAAAATAAGAGGTGAATATTTACTTATTTATTTATTATAACTAAAATTAGCAGAAATATCCGCAAAACAAAATTTAGCCGAAATATCCGGTGTGATTTAACTTAAACCCTAATCTACTGGCCATTTTCCCAATTAGGTGGTCATATTTAATCTGAACATAAATTACTAAATTTGAATCAAATTATGATTTTTTTTTGTTTGGTCGGCAAATTAAGATATTTAAAATACGTTGGATCACAAAATGAATATTAAGTACATTTAACTTTACCTCTCTGTGCCTGCCCTACATAAACCTTGTACTTATCCCTAAATCCTTGTGGATAATTGTTAAAAATGTAATTTAGTCATTTCTTTTACTAACTTAGAAAACAAAATATCTGATTTTTTGAACAACTCGAAGAACAGCGAAACGCGACAAAACCAATCGGGCTCTTCCAATAGCCACAGAAAACAAAAGACAAGAGAAGAGAAGAAGAAGAAAGAAAGAAGCAAGTTTCTTCTAAAGAAATTACATCAAATTGACAGTATTGCTCAATTCCGTATCTTTCACTTCTTCTTCCCCTTCACTTTAGAATCTCTGATTTTTTCTTTCTTTCCTCCGTCTTATCTTGTCCAAAAAGTTTCGATTTTTCCATGAAATCATTTGGGTTTTCTTAACTCTCGATTTCAATTTCGTAATCTGGGTTTTCGTGTTTCGGATTCACTCAATAGAAAAGTGTTTCAATTTCGCTTCAAAACCCACATGGGATTGGCACTAAACAGTAGACTGACAAGAAGAAGAAGAGTAGTCATCATCATCATCATCGAGTGTTTGCTATTGCTACGATTATGTCCTCAACAGAATCTTCAGAATCAGTATTCACTGTAGAAGAAGAATCATTTAACGGTCGATACACTTTATGGATCAAAGAAGCATTAGACGAGCTTCCTCACAATTTCACAATCACCGACCCGTTTATTTCGGGTCACCCGATTGTTTTCGCGAGTTTAGGGTTTTTGAAAATGACTGGGTATTCACGTGAAGAAGTGATCGGAAGAAATGGCAAGTTTTTTCAAGGACCTAAGACTAATCGAAGATCGATCATGGAGATTCGTGAAGCGATTCGTGAAGAGAGATCGGTTCAAGTGAGCTTGTTGAATTATCGTAAATCTGGATCTCCCTTTTGGATGTTGTTTCATATGAGTCCTGTTTTTGGGAGAGATGATGGTAAAGTCATCAATTTTGTGGCGGTTCAGGTCCCCATTTCGGGACGAGAACATCATCGGAAGTTGAGATATGTCGGAGATATGTCGTCGGATCATTCGGAATTGGTGTTTGGTTCTTGTCGAAGAGAGGTTTGTTTTGGTAATTTTGTGCGTCAGGATCGAGCTCTACCAGTGGAATGTGACGATGAACAAGGTTGTGATTTAAAGTAATGCGTATTACTTGTTTGATGAAATTCCTCCGAGACCTTTAAAATCAGCCAAACCTTTATTCTGTAGCTGAATCTTTGCTTAATTGCTTAATGGACGTTCTAAGTATTGAATTAAGGTTCTAAATCATTGTAGTGGACTATCTCATTCCTGCAAAACTAGCTTCTAAAGCATTGTTGTATTGCAGGATTAGAGGATTGGGAACACTGTGAAACGAGTGAGTCCGAGAAGCTGAAAGCTGCGGAAGCAATTAACAATGTATTATCTATATTAACGCGTTACAGCGAGTTGAGTGGTAGACTAGTCTGTGGAAAGCGGTACTGCTTGCGAGGAGTAGATTGTCTAAGCTCGTCACTAGTTATTTCTCTTGGTAGAATCAAACAAAGTTTCGTATTGTGAGTTTTAAGTACTTTGTTGGTTTTATTATGGAACTACAGTCTGCTACTATAGATTATCCCCATGACATTGTTTCTTTAACTTTGCAGAACCAATCCATGCTTACCTGACATGCCTATTGTTTACGCGAGTGATGCCTTTTTGACATTGACTGGTGAGTGTTTTTGTGTTTTAGAAACACATTGTGTGTGGGTTTGCAGAAATTAGCAACCTTTATATTAGATTTTTTCACTGTTCTTATTTACTACAATGTTGGTAGGCTACAAGAGACAAGAAGTGTTGGGACAAAACTGTAGATTTCTGAGTGGAGTTGATACCGAGTCCTCAGATCTATACAAGGTACTGATTTCATTTTAACTTCAATTAGTAATGGCGCCCGCGACTTCCATGGAATTGAGATCTTGAATGTTTTTTGGTTCAGATGAAGCAGTGCATCTTAAAGGGACAATCATGCACAGTGCAAATACTAAATTACAGGTTGAAAATTATTTCTTCAAAACATTTGTGCAAGTGAATCTTGTTTTTTTTTAATTCTTTTGGCTGATCATTTATGTTTTTATCAGTAACAGAAAAGATAAGAGCACATTTTGGAATCTTCTTCACATATCACCAGTTCGTAATGCTTCAGGCAAGGTAAAATCCATTTTTGGTGTCTGTACAAAGCCTGGTTTCGACATCTAAGATTGAAAAAAAAAAGTACTGTTTTGGTTAAGTTTGGGAGTGATTATTTTGGCTCAGATGAGTTAAATCAAATTATTTTGGCTCAGGTGATTAGGGATTAGTTTAATATTTTTTTAAAAACACATTGCAACCAAAATCTTTATAACTTCGAGAATTCAGTGAACTGATTGCTCTGTTCTTTTCTTCTTATATGTTTGGTTTCAGACAGCATATTTTGTAGGTGTTCAGGTGGAAGCAAGTTGCAGAAATGCCGAAAGTAAAGAGCTGAGACCGGAGACGAGGCAACTGAGTGTGGTCGGTGCAGTTAGAGTTGCGGTCAGGAGCTCGTTCATGGTGGCATGCTAATATACGCCAGAAAGAAGTAGAGTATGAAGTGAATTGGACATGCATCTTTACTATATATATATATAATCATTGTACATGAATAAAGTCTTTCAGTTTTGTTAGCAAGAGAACATGAATCCGCTCATTGAAATATGTCGATATATCAAGAACTAGCTAGTAGTCTAGATCTAATTTAACGTAAGTTAAATCTAATTGAAAGATCCAAGTCTTTTCGAAGTTACATTATCATTATATTATCTCAGTTTTTTCACTTTACAAATTCCATAACCTATAGAAGAATTTCGCGACATTGTTTACATAAAGTTAAATTCTTTATTTATTTAAATATTAAATCAAACACACACAAACAAGAACCAACAAACACCAAAAAAAAAAAAAAATACAACAGAAACCAAAAATACATATTAAAAAGTACTGCAGGTGTACTGTAGGGTTACAGTCCATAAATACATTGTAAAGAACAATACATTTTCCTATTGAGTTCCAGATATATTGGATACGGACAACGGATATTACATCCATTGCAAATTGGCCGAGATGCAGAATTGTTGCGTTGAGCAAGCAGCTTACTTCTCCCTATTGAGATAGTTAGACCAGGCTTCAAATATGGATCAGGGCCAAGTAAGCAATTAATATGAAGCGTGGTACAGCAATCGTTGCACTTATAGAACCCTTCTTCTCCTCCAATTGCTAATTTTCTCTCGCATAATTCACACCAATCTGAGCTACTTGCCTCATCTCCATGACAAAAAGTGAGGTAATGCTCATCATGCTTGTACCTTACCTTGTATGGTAAGGTCGCGCAATTAAAACATATAATAAAATTGCATTCAATGCAGTTTAATACCTTCTCAACATTCGCTGACTTGCAAATGTGGCAGATTGGGCTTTCTTTAGGGTCTAAAGCTAGATATAAGGGGTGTTGATGGCCTTGATAATCAAACGGCTCATAAACCGAAGCACACAGTACATCCAGTGTGTAGTCACATTCCTGGTTGGCACACCTATATCCGAAACTATTACTTACGCGATTACATGCATAACAGGAGATTCTTACTTCCACATCAGTAACAATTTGTTCAAGTGGATGGGGATGCAATGGATGGACCTTCTTACGGGGAGCATCTGCACATCTTTCGTGTAGAATGAAGTCACATTCCACACAAACATAAAAATTATTCTCGTAGATCGGAAGGACACACGCTTGACAAAACTTTTCTTCGTCGTAAACTCCATTATAGGTCTTAAATTCCAGATTACAACCATGAGAAAAGTGAAGTATTATTCCATCAGCTATCCTTTTGAACGGAGGCTCAACATCTTCATCTTCTGGTTCTCCTTCGAGTTCAATGCCATCCGATATATCCTTACGCAACGCACATCTTGTGTGAACAGCGTAGCCACTACACACAGTGCAAGTGTATGCTCCATAATCACTGTCAATATCTCGGCGGCAAACTCCACAAGAAGACCATTCTCCTAATGGAAGAAATGAAGTAAAAGAGACACGGTGGAAATGACGAGATATTCTTATGGTTTGTGGGATATGGATACAATCACTATGGGCTACAAAATCGCATATAGAACGACAGACATAAGTGAGATAAAGTTTATTTACCAAACCACAGATATTGCAGGTTAAGGAAGCTTGTCTAGGGAAAAGGGTGAGGGTATGATCATGTCTTTTTGGTTGGTCTATAAAAAAGGGTATTTGGGCCTGAGCACAAAAGATATGCATATAAATGTTGCAAAGAGCACAATAATAAATTCTAAAGGATGCTCTTTCTGTACAGTAGATGCAGTGGTCAGATCTATATTGAGAAAAGTAGAGTTGGAGAGAATGTTTAGCGTGGGAAGGATGACTAATCTCAAGTGGAGACTCGACGCATTCTTTGTGGAACCTTTCATCACATTCTACACAGAAATAATAGTCTGTACCGATGGTTAGGATAGAGCAAACACCGCACTCCTGGACTTCTGGATCAACTTCTTCTTTATTGTTGCACCAAAACAGAGGGAGTACATGATGACCGTTGCTGGTGTCATCAAAGAGAGGGGAAGTCTCGATCTTGGCAAGAATTGGAAATTCGACATCTAATAATGTAACCCCTTCGCTTAATTGGAAGTCTTTATCGAGAGAATCCCATAATATTCGGGCTCGGAATCTAGGGCATAAGAAAAGAGGTTGAGGAAGGAAGTCGTCGCCGGAATGAGTGGCTAATTTAGAGCATCTCCAGACCTGGCAAACCAAAGCAAAGAGAACGAAGCCCACAACACAACGCATATCGCGAATTTCACAGGGTTTACACCAATTGACGGAAGCTGGATGATTTCGTTTCCTTCTTCGTCTTCTTTGGTTTTTCTGAGAAACCCATCTGGAGAAGAACAGAATCTGGTGAAATTGCGGCGTAATGGGTAGAAAAGACTGGAACTTCGATTCTGTAGGAAACGATTTTGCTTCAATTTCAGAGAACTCGAAGATGAATAAACCCTAGCGGGTGTTGAAGTTAGGAGATGGGTTTTTGTTGATGAGGAAGACGATAGAGTGAAAGGAGAGATTGAGACTAATGTAGAAATCGCCATTTTTGAATTCAGTTTTGATGCTTATTCATCTCATCTTTGTTTGTTGACTCAATGAAACTCTCAATAGCTACTATAAATCCAGTAGTGTAAAATGGACATGCCTATTTTTTATTTGTAAATTTGATCGTAGGAGGGGGTATATTGAATAATTTATTTATTTGGTATAATCTATGAGAGTTGTTAAGTATAGGGCTAATTTTGAAATTAAGGAATCGCGCCGCGTTTTTGTACTAGAAAGAATCATCCATACGGTGCAAAACGGCGTGAAGTTTTGTTTTAGAATTAAGCTTTTTGTTTTTTTTGGTTCGTTCTCCTAAAATATCTTCGCGACAAAGAACCATCGGAGAAGAGGAAAGATCAGTGTAGAAGAAGATCGAGTTTCAATTTGGAGGAAATATGGAAGGGGGAGTAGAAGAAGTGAGCATTGAAGAGCTATCTTCGAATCTCTCTACGTACAAAGAACAGCTCGAACAGGTTCGTTCGAATCGATTTCGTTCTTCTCTTTGTTTCAGGATTTTGTATGAATTAGAAATTTCGAATTCTTGAGGATTGGTGAAGAGCAATTGAATATCAGTTCCTTAATTTTGATCCAAGATGAGGGTTTTGTGTGATTGTTCCTGAGTTAGGGTTCGTAAGGATGGTTTTTTAGGGATTCGTGGATTGAGCAAGTGTTGTTAAGTTTCATTGTATCTTCTTCCTTTGGAAATTAATCAGCTTTGTGTTTGAAACGGATCATTCACTATACTATGATTTCGAATTCTATTTCAAAGTTTGATTTTTTCGTACCTGCTTTTTGATGATTATTTTTTCGTACCTGTGCTTGTGAAATGGAATGATTAATATTCCTGTGCTTGTTCTTGTTTTTAGTATATCTGATAGATCATTTGGTTTAGTTTTAAAAGGATGATAGGATGTGATCATGCACTTGCTTCTCCTCTGGGTTATCTTATCTGATTGACTTTTCACTCTTTGGTCTCGGTTAGGCAGCTTTTTTCAGAGGACCCTAGAAACTCGGAATATGCAGACATGGAAAAGGAGCTTAAAGAGGTGATCAATCATACTTCAGTCACTTAATCGTGGTTTTGTGTGATCAAATCTTTTCATCTCTATTGTCGATGTCATTTTACTAGTCTCTCTTAACTTAAAATCAAACATGCTCATGACTAACGATAAAAAAAAACCGGATGTCACGTTCTGTCTATTTTCATTATTAGACAACAATTAGGTTTCTGTAAAATTTGACTAACAAATCAGTTAGGAACTCAGTGATCAATATAATAGTGAAAAACAATTTTGAACATGCTCATTCATCGCTAATGATTAAGGGGGGTTATTCAATCATGGATTTTAATGGATTTCCAAATCCTTATAGGATTTGGAAATCCATGAATTTTCATTGATTTTAAAATCAAAATCCGTGGATTTGAAAGTTAAATAACTTGGATTTAAAAATCATACAAATGAGATTTCAAAATCATACAATACAGATTTTAAAATCATATAAAAGAGATTTCAAAAATAATCATTATGATTTAAAAAAAATATAATATATAAAAATAATTAGTAATCTTTCATGTTCTCATTTATGACCTTTCGGTTGAATTTCTCCACATATCTGATACTATTGTATCTCTCTACTAATTGGCATATTCTCTTGGTCTTGGGTTGTAAGAACTTCATCACTATTGTCGTTAATTTCTTTTTTTTTTTTTTGCAAATTTTTTTTGCATCTATCAATAAACTTGAAAATAAAAAAAACTTGTATGGAGAAAGGTTTTCCAGATATATAGAATATGAGTGTTGTCAAAAACAAAGAAAAAGCAAGCTATTAATATAGATATTTGAAAACAAATACGAGAATACAGTACTGGGGTTGCTGAGAATTCAACATTAGGGGTTGCTAAGGAACTTTTTCTATTATTATTTGAAAAAAAAACAAATATATTATTAATAGAGTCTTTCTCGGGGTACACAAAATAGACAATTGAGTATTTCTCTTTCTTCTTCATCTACTTTCCTACTTTATGCAACACATTCTTGTACTATTAAGTTTAACTACCTGCATCATATCCCCAAGACCGATGGCGAAAGAATGGGCAAGAGGTGTGACATTGAACCACGTATCACTCCCGTAGACTCCGATAAGTAGCTTATTTTTGTGTCACCAGATAGTTCGAAGGACAAGGTTTTATAATAGTATACTTGTTTTTTTTCAAATCCACTCAAATAACGTGGTTGGGACTACGGATTTCAACCTCTCTATTTTTAACTAAAATAGATTTTCAAATCCATTCAAATCCAATGTGAAATCAAATCCATATTCAAATCTTAAAATTGAATAACAGGTGATTTTAACTAGTATTTGTAAATCATAGAATCAATAACACATGATTTTGATAAAGATTTAAAAATCAATGATTGAATAACACATGATTTTGATAATGATTTTAAAATCAATGATTGAATAACACATGATTTGACAAGGATTTTCAAATCCATTAAAATCCATGATTGAATAACCCTCTCTTAAATACAAGAGTTCACGTTCTGCCTATTTTTACTATTAGACAATTCACTTAGATTCCTATAATTAATTTGACAACAATATCAATTTTTCAGTTACATTTTTTAGGGTATTGTAATTTAGATATTAATTCTTTAAAATTTTAGGGTTTTGGGTGGATGATTGATAAATTCTATTGTCAAATCAATTTAGAAACTAAGCAATTTATATAACAACGAAAAATAAGTCGAATATGCTCATCACTAATGATCAAAAGATGTCATGTTTTGCATATTTTCACTATTAAACAATTCACTTAGGTGTTCCTATAATAAATCTGACAACAATATTATTTTTTCAGTTTCTCTTTTTTAAAGGTTTTGTAGTTTACTAAGAAGTTTTATAAAGTTTGGGTTTTCAGGTGGATGGATAAGTGAGAAATTTTATTGTCAAAATTAATTAGAAACTAAGTGATTTATATAACAGTGGAAAATAAATCCAACATGCTCATTGATCAAAAGACATAATGTTATAATCTATCTATTTTCTCCACTATTAGTCAATTCACTTAGTTTCATATAATTAATCTGACAATAATATTATTTTTCAGTTAGATTTGTAGAATACAAAAGCAAAACGTTTTATATTGAATTAGCAGAAAACCAAAACCGTGATCACAAAATTTCTGCAAATAGAGAGAAGATTTCTAACCTTAAAATAGAATACTCCTACGAACATTAATTCACATTCAGGAGATTGACAATAGTCTAATTTGCAGAGGTTTTTTACATAATTAGAGAGAGCTTACTGTTAATTTTGAAAATCTGAAACTTTTTTTTGGCTGTACGAGGTACTGATTTCGTTTTAACTTCAATTAGTAATGGCGCCCGCGACTTCCATGGAATTGAGATCGTGAATGTTTTTTGGTTCACATGAAGGAGTGCATCTTAAAGGGACAATCATGCACAGTGCAAATACTAAATTACAGGTTGAAGATTTATTTCTTCAAAACATTTGTGCTGAGTGAATCTTGTTTCTTTGATTCTTTTGGCTGATCATTTATGTTTTTATCAGTAACAGAAAAGATAAGAGCACATTCTGGAATCTTCTTCACATATCACCGATTCGTAATGCTTCAGGCAAGGTAAAATCCATTTTTGTTGTCTATACAAAACCTGGTTTTGACGACATCTAAGATTGAAAAAATAAGTACTGTTTTGGTTAAATTTGGGAGTGATTATTTTGGCTCAGATGAGTTAAATCAAATTTTTCGACACGAAACATTATGATTAGGGATTAGTTAAAGATTTTAAAAAAAACACATTGCAACCAAAATCTCTGTAACTTCGAGAATTCAGTGAACTGATTGCTCTGTTCTTTTCTTCTTATATGCTTGGTTTCAGACAGCATATTTTGTAGGTGTTCAGGTGGAAGCAAGTTGCAGAAACACCGAAAGTAAAGAGCTGAGACCGGAGACGAGGCAGCTGAGTGTGGTCGGTGCAGTTAGAGTTGCGGTCAGGAGCTCGTTCATGGTGGCATGCTAATATACGCCAGAAAGAATGCGTCTTAGAAAGAAGTAGAGAAGAGTATGAAGTGAATTGGACATGCATCTTTACTATATATATATTCATTGTACATGAATAAAGTCTTTCAGTAGTCAAATATCTAATTTAACGCAAGTTAAATCTTATTAAATTTGATTATGTAGTGAAGTGTTTCAAATTTTGAAAGATACAAGTCTTTTCGAAGTTACATTGTCTTTGATCTCAGTTTTTCACTTTACAAATTCCATAACCTATAGAAGAATTTGACATCTTTTACAAAAATACCTTCGGGATTTTCGTTGACTTGCAAATGTGGCAGATTGGCTTTTCTTTGGGGTCTAAAGCTAGAAATAAGGGGTGTTGATGGCCTTGATAATCAAACGGCTCATAAACCGAAGCACACTCTACATCTAGTTTGCAGCGACAATCCTCGTCGGCACACTCATATCTGAAACTATTACTTAGGCGACTACATGCATAACAGGAGAATACATCTTTCTCTTTAGCAACTTTTAGTTTAAGTGGATGGGGATGCAATGGATGATACCTCTTGCACGGAGCATCTGCACAGCTTTCGTGTAGGATGAAGTCACATTCCACACATACATAAAAATTCTTCTCGTAGACTGGAAGGACACACGCTTGACAAAACTTGTTGGGGTCGTAAACTCCATTATAGGTCTTAAATTCCAGATGACAACCATGAGAAAAGTGAAGTATTATTCCATCAGCTATCCTTTCGAACGGAGGCTTAACATCTTCATCTTCTGGTTCTCCTTCGAGTTCAATGCCATCCCATATATCCTTACGCAATGCACATCTTATGTGAACAGCGTAGCCACTACACTCATTGCAAGTGTATGCACCATAATCACTGTCAATCTCTCGGCGGCAAACTCCACAAGACCATTTTCCTAATGGAAGAGAAGAAGTAAAAGAGACACGGTGCAAATGACTAGATATTCTCATGGCTTGTGGGATATGGATACAATCACTATGGGCTACGAAATCGCATATATATGGCACAGACGTAGGTGAGATAAAGTTCATTTACCAAACCACTGATATTGCAGGTTAAGCAAGCTTGTCTAGGGAAAAGGGTGAGGGTATGGTCATGTCTTTTTGGTTGGTCTATAAAAAAGGGTATTGCCTTAGCACAAAGCATATGCATATAAATGTCGCAGAGAGCACAATAATAAATCATATAGGGTGCTATTTCTCCACAGTTGATGCAGCAGTGGTCAGATCTATTTGTAGAAAAGTAGAGTTGGAGAGAATGTTTAACGTGGGAAGGATGACTAATCTCAAGTGCAGACTCGATGCATTCTTTGTGGAACCTTTTATTACACTTGACACAAAAATAATAGTCTGTACCGATGGTTTGGACAAAGCAAATAAAGCACTCCACGTGATGCAGTTCTTTACTGTTGCACCAAAACAGAGGGAGTACATGATGACCGTTGCTGGTGTCATCAAAGAGAGGGGAAGTCACGAACTTGGCAAGGACTGGCGATCTGTGTTTCCTGTCTTCATCGAGAGAATTCCATAATATATTGTATCGGAATTCAGGGCATAAGAAAAGAGGTTGAGGAAGTCGTCTCCGGAATGAATGGCTATTTTAGAGGTTGGGGTGTGCATATGTGGTAATGGTTTCATAACGTTGTGGTATACCAGATATGGTTTCCCATTGATTTCAACCTTATGAAATTCCCCGAACAAGTCCATGGCTGCTTAATCGGAGGTTATTTTTTGAGATGTTTTTGGGATATTGTTATCCTTTTTGACTTTACTTATGTGTATATATACAGACATACATACACAATTACACATAGTCACACAGGCATGACATGTAGCCTTCGTTTTTAATTTATCGATTTCATCCAAACAAACCCTAAATCGATTCTCTAATGTTGCTTATGTTTATGGATTATGCAGATGGTTCTTGATGGAGAAGACGAACAAGCTAATTAGAACCATCAACAATCTGCAAAGCCGCCGAAAGCAAAGAAAATAGTTCCTCCTCGGGCTGAGGTATGGACCCATTTTAAACGTTTAGCTGATGAATTAGATAGAAGTGCTTGTGTGCATTGTGGGTTCGAATTAAGCTGCAATTCAAGAACTGTAGGAACTAGTCCTATGATAGGTCACGTGAAAGAGATGCAAAATGTTACTTAGTTCCAGTGACAAGGAGCAAACGGTGTTGAATGGTAATGCTAGTGGTGTGTCCAATAATAAGGTAGATCAGGTTCTCTTTAGGAATGTAGTAAATGAGATGGTGGTCCTTAATGAGTTGCCTTTTTCCTTTGTTGAGACTGAGGGGTTCAAGAGGTTTTGTGGTTTAGTCTTGCCTGTGTACAATACATTCTCTAGAAGAACAGCTTCTAGGGATATAGCTGCAATGTATTTGTTAGAGAAAGCTTCACTGAAAAGGGTATTCAGCGTAGATAAGAAGAGGGTGTCTCTCACAACTGATATATGGTAGCTCCAACTACTTCATATAATTATATGGTTGTGACAGCCCATTGGATAGATGATAATTGGAAGATGCAGAAGAAGATCATTAGTTTGAAGCCTATAACAGACCATAGAGGTGAAACAATTGCTAGGCATCTAGATGAATGTTTAGAAGATTGGGGAATTCAAAAAGTCTTCACTATTACAGTGGATAATGCTAGGAATAATGATAAGGCTCTGCGGCTTTTCAATGAGGCATTTGGAATGAGGGCTTCTGATGCATTGGTCTTAGAAGGGTCATATTTGCATATGCGTTGTTGTGCACATATACTGAATTTAGTTGTGAGAGATGGTTTGGTTAAGGTTAATGATAATATAGTTGCTATCCGAAACTCAGTGAAGTATGTTAGATCATCATTTGCAAGACTAAAGTCTTTTGAAATGAGGTGTGAGACAGGAAAAGTTTCTAGAGGGAGCTTAGCATTGGATTGTGCAACTAGGTGGAACTCAACTTATCTGATGTTGACTTCTGCTCTTAAATTGCAAGTTGCATTTGAGAAGATGGTTGCTGAAGACAAGATATATTGTGATTATTTCCTTAAGGAAGAGGATAAGGGAAAGAAGCGTGTTGGACCACCATCTGCTGAAGATTGGGATCAAGTGCAAGTTTTGGTGAAATTTCTGAAACTATTCTTCAATTGTACATTGGCTTTTTCAGCTTCAAAGACTGTCACTTCTACACTGTGCTACAATGAGATTGTTACAATTGAGAGGAATCTGATCTCTAGGACTTACAATGGGAGTAGGGAAGTTAGAAATCAAGCTCTTATTATGAGGGACAAGTTTGAAAAATATGGGGATGGATTGGTAAACATGAATCCACTTGTCATCATAGCTAGTGTGTTTGATCCACGCAACAAGATGCAGTTTCCTACTCTGTGCTTTGAAAAGCTATATGGAAAGGACAGTGTTGAGTGTAAACAATTACACTCAGTTGTTACACATGCAATGAAAAACCTTTTTGAAGAGTATAGCTTGAGACTTGCTGGTGCTATCAGACTTGATAGCACTCCGCATAGAAGTGAGCCTCCAGAAGCTGTTCCTGATTTCTCAGATGATGATGATGATGATGAGTATGAGAGGATGGACAGCGTTTATAGTCGAGGGAAAACAGACCTGAGGATAGTGTAACCGAGTTGGATATGTATCTGCTGGAAAAAACTGAGCTACGCATACCAAACACTTTGGGATTAGAGTATGATGTTTTAGGTTGGTGGAGGAGTAACAGTGCCAAATATCCAATCTTATCTGAGATAGCTAAGGAAGTCTTAGCTATTCAAGTAAGTTCTGTTGCCTCAGAATCTGTTTTCAGCACAAGTGGTAGGATTTTGGATCCTTATAGGAGTTCTCTAACTCCTTATATGATTGAGGCTCTCATATGCATTCAACAATGGTTGAGGACTCCAAACCAATCTTCTCAAATTCCTACATTGATGCAAATGTTGGAAGAAGTTGATTTTTATGAATCTTTGGGTAATATCAATCTCTTTTCTTATTTTGATATCATTGTCATTTCACTTATCATTTATCTAACAACATCTATTATTTTGTAGATCCTCGGAAACAAGATAAGAGTCATGGACAACATTGAAGAAGATGAGTATTCCGGCCGCTTGGATGAGAGTCTCAGTATCTTGAACTGTGAACTCTATACCCTTCATCAATTTGCTTATGTTATTTGATATTTTGCTTGTGTTTTTGCTTAAAAGCTTGAAGTTACAACTCTAGTTGCTTTCAAGTTTGCACTTTATTTGCTTCAGTTTGCTTTATTTTATGCTGTAATCTTAAGTTTGAACTATAATATCTATGTTTGCTTCAGTTTATTTCAGTAATTTGCTTCATATTTATGTTGTAAACAGGCTTTGGTTTAATCGGAAACCCGAAATAAACCGATTCAAACCGTTTAATTTTAGGTTTCGGTTTTAATCGGCTAACTTTAAAATCAGGTAAACCGAACCGAGTTCCGAACCGACCGAACCTAGTTCCTTACTCGGGTTAATTCAGCCACCAAAATGAAAATCCGAACACTCGATTGCCGACTAAGCCGATCCGACCTGAACCGATTCTTCCGATAGCCCATGGCTAAATCTTGTGGTCACACTGTCGATTGTGGACAGGATCGATAGCGAAACTAAATTTAGATGATCCAACAAACCAGCTAGTTCCGATTCAACAAATTTCTTGTTTTTTTTTTCTTTTCATTATTTAACTATTTGAAAAAAAAAAACTTAGTCCAAGTTAACGGCCGGGTGGACTAATCATATATTGTAATGTTATATTCGAAGTAATTGATGTATCCATCTTCATCTCAAAGGGGGGATTTGTTACAATCTTATAACACATTATAGCATTAGCATCTATAAAACAAACCCGGTTTGGACATGTAAAATGAAAAATGTATGTACGGCTTTGGTTTGGATTAACTTTTAGCAATATATATTTTTCAAAGAAAGTGAGGTAACTTATACTTTTTTGGTTGGGTTTGGTTACGGATTATCAAGATATACAAAAAAAAAATAACTAAATCAGTTTTTTTCCTCTTTGATCTGGAATGGCAATTCCTACACAATATGTTTGTGACTTGATTAATCGAGGAAATCTGGACCAAAAATCATACATTTTCCCTTAAGAAAGCATTTGTTTCCCTCTAAGTGAGAATTAAACTAAGGACACAAGGATACACAAAAATTGGAATGTTCGAGAACTCGCCACTAGTTTAAGACTCACCGATACCTACACATATTGTGATTGGAAATTTCTTTAAAAGAGAAATAAAACACCTTGCAATCATATCTTTATGACTTTGAGCATTCAGTGGAACACTACTTGCCACTGAACACTGCTTACATAAAACGTGGGTGTCTTTTCTTGCTTGTGAATTGTTTGATCTGCGTTTTTCTTTTTTTTCTCTTTTATATATTTGGTCTAATACAACATATTTTGTGGGTGTTCAGGTGTGGAAGCAAACTGCAGAAATCCTTAAATAAAGAGGTGGGACTAGAGAGACAAGGCAACTGAATGTGGTTGGTGTAGATAGAGTTGCGGTTATGGGCTTATACGTGCTGACAGGCTAACTATACATGACGTGTTTTTGGTGAATTTGATAAAACTTGTAAAGCGTAAAAGATATGAACATTTTTTTTGAAAGCGGATCTCTCCTTTTACTCAATATTTTGAATTAGTTAAATACAACCTTAGGTCAATCTCTTATATGAAAATAGGAAAAGAAAATATGAGAATTTTCTATTTCTATCTATATCGTATCGCGGAGAGCTTTCTCTACTCATTCGAGAAAGTGCCTCGTAGAGAGAAGTAGAAAGAGTATGAAGTGAATTCCACTTACGAAAAAAAGTAAAAGCATGGAGATATCTGTAGACAGTTTAATTATATTGTTTAAAAAAATCTGGCAAATATAAAATCACGTACAAGTCTGAGACATACTATAACTTAAAGAGAAGAAGAGCTATAAAATCTAGTGAAAAATAGTACAGGAACCTTGAGGGATTAATTAGATTTGTAGAATACAAAAACAAAACGTTTTATATTGAATTAGCAAAAAACCAAAACCGTGATCACAAAATTTCTGCAAATAGAGAGAAGAGTTCTAACCTTAAAATAGAGTACTCATACGAACATTAATTCACATTCAGGAGATTGACAATAGTCTAATTTGCAGATGTTTTTTACATAATTAGAGAGAGCTTACTGAATTTTGAAAATCTGAAACTTTTTTTTGGCTGTAAAGAAAGATGAGAAGGCGTGAATTTTATTATATAGAAGTAGAGAACTTGAACGTTGTTAATATTTAGCCGTTGCGCTTCTAATCACATGATGAATTTTTAATTTAGATTTAATTATTTTCCTGATCGTTGAATTTTTACAATGCTCGGATTTGTTTACTGTGTGATTTTAATCACTTGATTTGACTTACATTGTAATCTGAAAAGAAAACGAAAAAGGGCTATAATTGGGTTTTAACACTAAAACTACATGAGAAAAAGAGCTAAAATTGGGTTTCTCTGACAAAGTACGCACCTCATTAAGATCATATTGGCATACTCTCCCAAAAAATGAATTTTTATCACGCTAAAGCCACATACTGAAAAAAATGAAAAATAAATACAAAATAGATGGAGATGCGGGGAATCGATCACTGTACCTCTCCTCTCGCAAACTAAGCGAGCGCTCTACCATCTGAGCTACATCACCGTTCATATCGTTTATTAACAATTTCTTTTCATCCTTTAAATAAAGTTAAATCAAACGCACACAAATAAGAACCAATAAAAACGGCAAGTACAACAAAGCGCTCCAACTCTGGTTTATAATGCAAGGGAACTAATCCTCCTATAAATCTTTCAATTTCTCGATTAAAATTTCAGTTGTAATCTTCTAAAAACTATTGCACTAGATGTAAAAATAGTCATTTTTCTTGAATACAGTTTAACATTTATTCAAAAAAAAAAAGAACCAATAAAAACAAAAAAAAATACAATAGAAACCAAAAATACATATTAAAAAAAGTGCTGCAGGGTTACAATTAGAAAAAAGGATAACTCAATGGTTGTCGACCTGTACTGTAGGGTTTCCCTACCTTCAAGAACTAAGGTCAAGAAGTTTACACAGAAAAATGGAATACGTTTCCTTTCTGGCTTCCAGATACATTGGATACGGACAACGGATATTGCATTTACTGCAAATTGGCCTAGATGCAGAATTGTTGCGTTGAAAAAGCACCAGCTCACCGGCACCCAGTGAGACAGTTACACCAGGCTTCACATATGGATCTGGGCCAAGTAAACAATTAATATGAAGCGTGGTACAGCAATCGTTGCACTTATAGAATCCTTCTTCTCCTCCAATTGCTAATTTTCCCTCGCATAATTCACACCAATCTTTGCCATTTGCCTCATCTCCACGACAAAATGTGAGGTAATGCTCATCATGCTTGTACCTTACCTTGTATGGTAAGGTCGCGCACTTAAAACATATAATAAAGTCGCATTCAATGCAGTTTAATACCTTTGGGATTTCCGTTGACTTGCAAATGTGGCAGATTGGCTTTTCTTTGGGGTCTAAAGCTAGATATAAGGGGTGTTCATGGCCTTGATAATCAAACGGCTCAGAAACCGAAGCACACACTACATCTAGAATGCATTTACATTCCTGTTTGGCACACCCATATCTGAAACTACTACTCTTGCGATTACATGCAGAACAGGAGAATCCGCCTTCCAAATTAGCAACCTTTTGTTCAAGTGGATGGGGATGCAGCGGATGATACTTCTTACGGGGAGCATCAGCACATCTTTCGTGTAGGATGAAGTCACATTCCACACATACATAAAAATTATTCTCGTAGATTGGAAGGACACACGCTTGACAAAACTTGTTGGGGTCGTAAACTCCATTATAGGTCTTAAGTTCCAGATGACAACCATGAGAAAAGTGACGTATTATTCCATCAGCTATCCATTCGAACGGAGGCTCAACATCTTCATCTTCTGGTACTCCTTCGAGTTCAATGCCGTCCGATATATCCTTACGCAATGCACATCTTGTGTGAACAGCGTAGTCATTACACTTTTTGCATCTGTATGCACCATAATCGCTGTCAATCTCTCGGCGGCAAATTCCACAAGACCATTTTCCTAATGGAAGAGAAGAAGTAAAAGAGACACGGTGGGAATGACGAGATATTCTTATTGTTTGTGGGATATGGATACAATCACTGTGGGCTACGAAATCGCATATAGAACGACAGACGTAGGTGAGATAAAGTTTATTTACCAAACCACAGATATTGCAGGTTAAGGAAGCTTGTCTAGGGAAAAGGGTGAGGGTATGATCATGTCTTTTTGGTTGGTCTATAAAAAAGGGTATTGCCTCCTTAGCACAAAGCATATGCATATAAATGTCGCAGAGAGCACAATAATAAACTCCATCGGTTGCTCTTTCTCTACAGTAGATGCAGTGGTGGTCAGATCTATCTTTAGAATGGTAGAGTTGGAGAGAATGTTTAACGTGGGAAGGATGGCTAATCTCAAGTGGAGACTCGACGCATTCTTTGTGGAACCTTCTATTACACTTGACACAGAAATAATAGTCTGTACCGATGGTTTTGTTAGAGCAAAAATTGCACTCCTGGACTTCTGAATCCACTGATGAATCGCTTGATGAATCGCTTGATGAATCGACTTCTGGATCGACTTCTACATCGACTTCTGAATCGACTGATGAATCGCTTGATGAATCGACTTCTGGATCGAGTTCTGCATCGACTTCTGAATCGACTGATGAATCGCTTGATGAATCGACTTCTGGATCGAGTTCTGCATCGACTTCTGAATCGACTGATGAATCGCTTGATGAATCGACTTCTGGATCGAGTTCTGCATCGACTTCTGCATCGACTTCTGGATCGACTTCTTTATTGTTGCACCAAAACAGAGGGAGTACATGATGACCGGTGATGGTGTTATCAAAGAGAGGGGAAGTCTCGAACTTGGTAAGGAATTTAGATCCGGGTTTCACGTTTTTACCATATAGATACTTGACTGTATTTCGGGTTCGTCGGAAATTAGGGCATAAGAAAAGAGGTTGAGGAAGGAAGTCGTCGCCGGAATGAATGGCTATTTTAGAGGTTGGGGTGTGTATATGTGGTAATGGTTTCATAACGTTGTGGTATACCATAAATGGTTTCCCATTGATTTCCACCTTATGAAATTCTCCGACCAAGTCCATGGCTGCTCAATCGGATATTATTTTTGAGAGGGTTTTTGGTTTTTGTTATCCTTCTTGACTCTACTTATGTGTGTATATATATATCGACATACATACACACACAGACTGAAATGTGCTGTCCTCGTTTTAATTTTCAAGCTTTCCAAAGGCTTAAACAACTCCCATTTGCAGTTTGTTTAATATTTATTTCATGATGATATGATTCGTGATTGTTTATTGAGCATATAGTGTCAGTGGTAATAAACTATGAAGCCAAGCGAGCCAAGCATAGGCTTGACATACATACACATAGTCACACAGGCATGACATGTAGCCCTCGTTTTAATTTTTTTTTTGAGTTATATAGCTTCAGTGGGAAATAAATAATGAGGCTAAATGTTGTTTTCACTATGCTTAACGTAAAGAAATAAACTAATACATCTTAATGTACAAATTCGTTAAATTAACCAAACAAACACAGCTCAGCTAAAGTTAGAAAATTAAAAAAAAAAAAAAGCGAAAGTTAGAAAATTAAAAATATATATATATATGTAAAGATGGAACTCTCTAATTATATACTTATCCAATCTCTATTCACATTTTTTCAAATTTTTATGTTGTATGTTTATCATTTCATTTCTTGTTTATATTTAGGTTTTTTTATGAATTGATGTTTTCCTGTAATGAAAGATAATAATATTAAAGTGTGTGAATTAATTTTAGTTTTAATGTCCTTTGATTTTAATAAATAAGTTATGTAGGTCCTATAAAAATAGATAAATTTGCTGAGGTGGAAGCTGATATGGATATGCTACATGGAGAGAAAAGTCCCTCATTATATATATATATATATATATTAAGATAACTTAAAGGAAATAAATTAATACATCTTAATGTAGAAAGTCATTGTTTTTAACTTTATATACAGCTAATTTGGTTGACAAAAACAAATACATGAAAGATAGGTCTTGGCCAAATAATGATGCACTAATGATGATAAATACATGATTATCATATCTTCGATTTCTAGTCATCCCATATCGAAGAAATTATTTACGCGAACTCTACTCATCCCAAAGAAAAATAGTGTTTGGTCAAATAATAATAGAGATATAATTTTTGGTTATTATTTATGCAAACATTACTCATCCCAAAGGAAGATAATGTTTTTTACCAAATAATATATCAAATTGTGTAATTATTATTTATGCAAATATTAGTCATCCCAAAGGAAGATAATGTTTAGCCGAATAGTAGTAATGATTAATACATATTAATCTTCAAGTCTTTTTCATGTAAATAATAGTCGGTCCAAAGATGGGCTATTGTTTGACAGAATTATTATATGTATTATATCATTGTTTTCATAATGAGTTTTGTTGTCTTTGGATCCAGTTCCAATTACCACAACTTCAAGTGTATCTGCTCAAATTAACAATATTCCCATGTTGAGCGGAACAAATTTCAAAATCTGGAAAGATACCGTGGAGATTGTCCTCGGTTGTATGGATTTAGATCTTGCACTTCGTGCGGAACGTCCCATTTCTACTGAATATAATCTCAATGAGATTAAGATTGAAAAATGGGATCGCTCTAATCGAATGTGTTTGATGATCATGAAACGTTCCATTCCGGAAGCGTTTCAGGGCTCTATTTCTAAGACGGACAACGCTAAGAAGTTCCTTGAGGAAATTGAACAATACTTTGCCAAAAATGAAAAATCGGAGGCAAGCAACCTTTTGGCTAAGCTTGTTTCCTTAAAGTATAAAGGCAAAGGGAACATACGAGAGTACATCATGGAGATGTCTCATCTCGCATCAAAACTCAAGTCACTAAAGTTAGAGTTGTCTGAGGACTTACTCATGGACTTGGTTTTGATTTCTCTTCCACCACACTTTGCACAATTCAAAGTGATTATAACACTCAGAAAGACAAATGGTCTCTCAATGAGCTTATATCTCACTGTGTGCAAGAGGAAGAGAGGCAATTGCGGGATAGGACTGAAAGTGCTCACTTGGCTACTTTTCAGAAATGGCATAAGAAAAGAGTTAAGGATGCTAGGGATACATCTTCTTTGCAGAAGAAGCAAAAGTCACAAGATAAGGTATTTGTGCCTTCCTGCTACTTCTGCAAAAAGACGGGACACATAAAGAAAGAGTGTCCCAAGTATGTCATATGGCGTGAAAAGAAGGGTATGCTTCTGACTTTAGTTTGTTCTGAAGTTAATTTAGCTATTGTGCCTAAAGACACATAGTGGGTAGATTCTGGTGCTACTACTCACATAAGTATGTCTATGCAGGGTTCCCTATCGAGCCGACCACCAAATAAGGATGAAGAGTTCATCTATGTAGGCAATGGAAATAAAGTTGCGGTGGAGGCTATAGGAATTTTTAGACTACAATTAAAGACTGGGAACTATTTGGATTTGGTTGAGACTTTTGTTGTACCGTCTTTTCGACGGAATTTAATTTCTATTTATGCTTTGGATAAATCAAGTTTTTCTTGTTCTTTTGGAAATAATAAATTTAGTCTTTACCATTATTCCAAATTCTTTGGTTCTGGTTCTTTAATTGATAGATTATACATGTTTGATGTAGTTGGTTTGCATAATAAAATATTACAAATCAACTCACGAGGCACAAAGCGAAAATTAAGTGAGAATTCAGCCACCTTGTGGCACAAGCGATTAGGACATATCTCTAAAGAGAGAATTCAAAGACTTGTGTCAGATAAAATTCTCGAACCCTTGAATCTGACAAACTTTGAAGTTTGCATTGAGTGCATAAAGGGAAAAAGGACAAACACTAAGAAATTAGGTGCCAATAGAGATACAGACGTCTTAGAACTTATACACACTGATATTTGTGGTCCATTCCCTACGGCGTCTTGGAATAGACAACAATATTTTATTACGTTCATAAATGATTATTCTCGATATGGCTACCTATATTTAATACACGAGAAGTCACAATCCTTACACGTGTTCAAATCTTTTAAAGCTGAAGTTGAACTTCAACTTGGAAAAAAAATAAAGGCTGTCAAATGCGATCGTGGTGGTGAATACTATGGTCGATATGATGGATCAGGAGAACACGTCCAGGACCCTTAGCAATTTCCCTAAAAGAATGTGGAATCGTTCCGCAATACACTATGCCATGGAAACCTAGCATGAATGGTGTTGCTGAACAACGCAATCGGACTCTTAAAGATATGGTAAGAAGTATGATCAATCATTCTTCTTTACCAGAGTCACTCTGGGGAGAAGCCTTAAAAACAGCAGTTTACATCCTTAATAGAGTGCCAAACAAGACAGTTACCAAAACCCCTTATGAGCTATGGACAGGCAAAAGGCCTAGCATATGGCACTTGCACATTTGGGGTTGTCCAGCTGAGGCTAAACTTTATAAGCCTCATGAATTAAAACTGGAATCAAGGACGATAAGTTGTTATTTTGTTGGTTACTCTGAACGCTCTCGAGGTTACAAGTTTTTTCATCCCATAACAAGAACCTTTTTTGAAACGGGAAATGCGAGATTTCTTGAGAATGTTGAATTTTGGGGGGAAGTAAACATAAAGAATGTTGTTTTCGAAGAAGAACCTTATAATGACGATGATCAGATCCCTATCCCTATCATTGTTCATGAAAAAGTTGCTGAAGTTACTTCGGAACAAAACAATAATGAGATTCCTCTAAATGATCAAATTTCAACAACCCCAAGAATTGCCATTAAGGAAATCCACTAGAGAGAGAAGAAGTGCGATTCCGGATGATTACATCGTACTTTTTCAAGAACATGAGGATGGCATTGGCTTGACAGAAGATGATCCATTCAATTTTTGTCAAGTTATGCAAAGTTCTAACTCTCCAAAATGGATTGATGCCATGAAGGATGAGATAAAATCTATGAAAGATAACGACGTTTGGGATCTCGTCAAATTGCCTGAAGGTGTGAAACTCATTGGTTGTAAATGGATATTTAAAACCAAACAAGATTCAAAGGGAAATGTTGAGAGATATAAAGCTCGTCTAGTTGCTAAGGGCTTTACTCAAAAGGAAGGCATAGATTATAAAGAGACTTTTTCTCCAGTATCTTCAAAAGACACTTTTAGAACAATAATGGCGCTAGTGGCTCACTTTGATTTGGAGTTACACCAGATGGATGTTAAGAAAATGTTTATAAATGGAGACATTGATGAAACGATTTACATGACTCAACCAGAAAACTTTGAATCAGGAGATCCAAAGTCTATGGTATGTAAGCTTAATAAATTCATATATGGTCTTAAACAAGCATCCCGTCAATGGTATTACAAGTTTCACCTAGTCATTTGCTCATATGGTTTTGTAGCTAATGTCATTGATGATTGTATATACCAAAAATTTAGTGGGGGTAATTACGTTTTCTTGGTATTATATGTCGATGATATTCTATTCGCTAGTAGTAATATGGAACTTCTACAGGAAACTAAGAACTTTCTAACAAAGAAATTTGAATTGAAAAATCTTGGTGATGCCTCTTTTGTATTAGGTATTGAGATACTAAGAGATCGCTCTCAAGGTATTCTTAAATTGTCACAAAAGAGATACATCGATACGGTCCTGAGTAGATTCGGCATGAAAGACAGTAAACCAGGAGATACACCTGTGTCTAAAGGAGACAAATTCAATCTCAATCAATGTCCCAAAAATGATTTTGAAAGAAAAGAAATACAAAAAATTCCTTATGCTTCTGCAGTTGGAAGTCTAATGTATGCTCAAATTTGTACTCGTCCTGATATTGCATTTATAGTGGGAGTTTTGGGAAGATATTTAAGCAATCCGGGCATGCAACACTAGAAGGCAGCTAAACGTGTAATGCGTTATTTAAAAGGCACAAGAGACTATATGCTCACTTATCGAAGGTCAGATAAATTAGAGGTCATCGGGTACTCTGACTCTGATTTTGTTGGGTGCCAAGATAGTAAGCGCTCTACTTCTGGTTACATTTTTATGCTGGCAGGAGGAGCTATATCATGGAAGTCTGTTAAACATTTAACAAACTATTATAGCTCCTTCAACCATGGCAGCAGAGTTTATCGCTTGTTATGAGGCTACCAATCATGGTATATGGCTTCGAAATTTTGTCACGGGTCTTCGTGTGATAGATGGTGTTGACAGGCCATTGAAGATTCACTGTGACAATAATTCAGCCGTACTTTACTCCAACAATAATAAGGGTTCGACTAAATCAAAATTTATCGACATCAAGTACTTGGTTGTTAAAGAGAGAGTTCAAGAGAAACAAATTGCTATAAAACATATTGGGAAAAAATATATGCTAGCAGATCCATTGACCAAGGGAGTAATACCCTCTGTCTTCAAGGAGCATGTTGCTTGTATGAGTATTGTTATTGATAATACCTTGGTTTAGTGGGAGTCATGTATATGTTCTATATAATTATGTTGTTTGAATTTCTGCAGAATAAATTAAGGGTATTTTGGTTTTTACTCTTGAACTCAAATAGTTGCAATTTCGTGTTGCATAAAGATTTAAGTAGTGACCAATTAAAAAGGGACATGCATTAAGGATATAAGACATGTCACTTTTATCCATGTTTGATCTATGTCATTACATATATTTATATGGTGATCATGGTGGTTTAGTCATTATATTTCAATGATTAAAATCGCGTTGGTTCCATTATTTATATATATAATGGACAAAATTGTTTTAGGACAAGTCCAACAATAAATAGTATACAGATGCACGCATAAAATATTACAATATAATTGTCTTAAGATTAAATATGTTGCCAATATTTTGCCCAAGTGGGAGATTGTTCGAAATTTTTTTAATTTCTTTAACTCAAGGATGTGTTAAACCATGTGAGAGTTGACTCGAAACAATGAGAAGTAGTGTTGTACAGAAGTGACTTCTTAGTTAAAATCCTACATCGTTGATGAGATCGATTCTAACATAGAATATAAGCCACATGGACCATCGAATTTAAACTGGAAATCTAAAGATTTAGCTGACTATTCTTGTCAAAAAAAAAAACATGCAACCAAAATCGTTATGACTTTGAGAATTCAGTAAACACTGCTTGCATAAAATATGAGTCCCTTTTATTGTTTGTGAATTGATTCCTCTGTTTTTTTTTTTAAATATATTTGATCTAAAACAACATATTTTATTATCAAAATCAAACATCTCATGACTAACGATCAAAAGACCAAATATCACGTTCTGTCTATTTTTATTATTAGACAACACTTAGGTTTCCGGTATCACTTTTTTGGTTTGTATTAATAGTTTTACAATTTTGCAATCAAGACTTAAGAAATTTGGGTTCTTGGGTGGATGAGTGAAAAATTTGACTTTCAAATCAATTAGAAACTCAATGATTAATATAATAGTGAAAAACAATTTCGAACATGCTCAATTGCTCATTGACTCATTCATCGCTAATGATTAAAGTACGAGATGTCACGTTCTGTCTATTTTTACTATTAGACAATTCACTTAGGTTTCTATAATTAATCTGACAACAATATCAAATTTTTAGTTTTTTTAAACGGTAATTTAGGTATTAAGTCTTTAAAATTTTAGGATTTTGGGTGGACGAGTGATAAATTTATTGTCAAATCAATTTAGAAACTAAGTGATTTTTATAACAATAAAAAAAATAAATGGAACATGCTCATCGCTAATGATCAAAAGACGGAAAATCAAGTTATGTTTATTTTTACTATTAAATAATCACTTAGGTGTTTCTATAATTAATCAGGCAACAATATCTTTTTCAGTTTTTCACCGTTTTTTAATTTACTAGAAATTATAAAAGTTTGGGTTTTTCAGGTAGATGAATAAGTGAAAAACTAGGTGATTCCCGCGTTAAATGCGGGATAAAATATTTAAAATATTTTTTAGAAAATTAACAAATTAAATAAATATTTTAATAATATATTATTGTATAAATAATTGAAATCTAAAATTAAGATTTTTGCATACTTTTGTTACTAATTAATTATTTAGTTAAAACAATATCTTTTTTTAAAAAAATTAGGAAACAATAAAATCAGCTGATTTTTAAAATAAGTAAATATTCCATAAAATCCATAAAATCTAGATTTTATGGAATATTTACTTACTCGAATTTTCTTAAATAAATAAAGATAATTTATGTAAGATTATACTCTTTATATATGACTGATCTAATGACATATTATGTAATTAATCTAGTAATTAATGTCTTATAAAATATATTTTTTGAGAATCGTTCTGGCGACAACACGTCAGCATGACAGTATTGTAATATTCCACGTAAACATAAGGTTATTTTGTTAGAATGATTCTCAACTAATATATAGGGGATATAATTTCACTCATTGAGAATCATTTTAATAAAATAACTTTATGTTTACGTGAAATATTACAACACTGTCATGACGTGTCTTCGCCATAATGATTTTCAGAGAATATATTTTATAGGACATTAATTACTAGACTAATTACATAATATGCAATTAGATCAAACATATATAATAAACTATCTTTATTTTAGAGATTATAAAAGAAAAAAGGGAAACAAGAAAACTTTTCTCTCTCAAGCATGTTTCTCGAGGCTGTCTTGAGCTAACTGGTTTTCTTTCAAAAATCAAATACCAATCTGGTTTTGCTAATAACTGATGGATAATCCCCTTTTTCTCTATCAGTTTTAGTTTTTATTCTCTGGTCAATAGCGTAGAGTGGTTTCCCACCTGAGTTTCAATGGCAACTCCGGCGTGTTTTGACCGGAATATCTTCTCTTCCATGCTAGCAATCTACAACCATCTCCCTCTTAGCTCCGGAAGAACTAGTCTAAATCGTCCCTGGTTTCTTTTCCCATAAACTTGAAACTTGTCTATGTTGTTTTTGAGTTTAAACCTGTAACAAGTTGTCTCAACCCAAGATACTTTTAAGCATGAAGAAAGCTAACCTTGCTGGCTATTCTGCTCCAAGCTTTTGCTTTTTCCTAGGGAAAGTCTAACTTTCTTTCTTCTCTACAGGAAATAAGAGCTTAACCATCTCTTTCGTTGCAAGCTTATTAAGCAAGTCACGAAAGGAAGATTTTCTACAAACGTTACCGAGAAGTCCAGCATCCAGCTTTCAAAACCAGTACCATGGCTCAAAGATACTCTTATGTAGAGAAGGGCAAACAAAAAGAACTCACCAAGGAGGAAAAACTCAAGCTGAGAATCCTTGTACCTAGGCTAGATACTTCAGATCTAGTCTTGGAGAACAAACTCACTCTGATTGGCCGTCTAACAAACCCAGCAGTGCAGCAACTCTGGTCTATGATCCCATATCTCTCCAGATCTTGGAACCTCAGAGGCAAGGCTATCGGATCTGACCTTGGAAAAAACTGCTTCCAGTTTAGATTTGACTTTGAAGAAGACATGCTGAAAGTCTTAGCCAATAGACCATATCACTTTGCAAACTATATGGTGACTTTGGAAAAGTGGGAGCCTTCTATCTCTGAATCCTTCCCATCAGCGCTCCCTTTTTGGATAACTTTCAAAGGATTACCTCTCCACCTCTGGAAAGAAGAATTACTAACCAAGATAGGAAAAGTACTTAGGTGTGCTGGAAAGTGTAGAAGGTGACTGCAACTCAAGCTAGACTCAGGGTCATTGTGAATGGCATGGAACCATTGACCCTGGAGTCAGTCTTGGAGTTTGAGGATGGTGCAGAACTCTAGGTTTTGCTAGAATATGAAAGGCTAAAGAACTTCTGTAATCTCTGAAACAGGCTGTCACATGATGACAAGCATTACCACCTCTTAGAGACAACCAATCTAACTGTCAGAGAGCCTAAAAATAGTAGCTCCTTCCTGCTGGTGAAGCCAGAACTCACTCCTCCAACACTTACCGTCATGCAAGAGAAGATAGCACCTCTTACAGAGATCTCAGGGGCCACGACGCTCAGGATAGGCTGAGATCTTCTGATGACAGGAGAGGAAACACCAGAACCCCTTCTTTTGTTTCTCGAGGAACCAGCCCATGGGCGTAAGGAGATTGTATTTGAACCAGGAGATTGGGTGTCGTTACACATGAGGAAGGAGAGATTTCCAAACCATAGGAAGTCTAAGCTGGCACCAAGAAGAGATAGACCATTTCGAGTGCTAGAATGTGTAAACAACAACGCCTACAAGCTGGAATTTCCCGATGAGTTAACCATTTCTCTGATCTTTAATGTTGCTGACTTAACTCGTTTTGATGTAGGTGAACAAAGTCTGAGGTCAGAACCTTCTCAAGGGGGAGGGTATGATGAGTCCATGGACCCTAAGGAGCAAGACGAACCGGAACCTGAGGAGATGCAAATCCAAGTGTCATTCTTGAGGAGATCACCTAGAACCGGATCAAGAACTCATGTCATTCAAGAAGAATTCAATCAAAAAGTGGAGAGCTTAATCACACTTTTACAGCATGAGGAGCTTAAACAAGACTTGCTGAACAAAAAAATAATAAAAGAGATACCAATTGGACCAGAAGATCAAGAAGACATATTAGAGGCTTAGAAAGACGTGCAAAGCCTTAAAAAAGACCCAAGGAAGACATCTCTTCAGCCCAAGATCCAGCTCACTTCATTTCTACCCATTTTGGAAGGAGTCCATCAGCCAGCATTTTCTCTATATCTAAACAAGAAATGGAGCCAAACCAGCTCCCAAACACACTAAGGAACGTTTTACACTTACCAAGTCCGAATCCAGCAGCTCAGAATCATTCCTAATCAAGACCAAGGGCGACTTACCATATTAGACCAAGGAGAATTCGCCCACATTAATACCAACGGCTAAGACATGATTCTAGCCTTTATCATTGTGTTTTTTTATTCTGTTTCCATCTTATGTTATTTTCGATTCAGTTTAAATAGGCCTAGAAGCCAACCTTTGTATTCAGTTTTTTTATCAATCAAAGTATTATTCAGTATCCCCTTTGTCTTTAGCTTTATTTCTTTTGTGCGATTCCATGATATCAAGCTGAGAATCCGACTTATCTCAAGGTACATCCATAACCTTGCGTGACGTCCTCGATCCATCTCGTTCCTTTCATCATCCATCGTTTATTCTGGAAAGCTTGTACGACCCTAGAAGAAACAACCTTCGACTCCATCTATCCACCAAATCGTTGCAAGAATCTTAACCAAGGTTCCTACATCAACTAGTTGGACCGATTAAACATCCATTGTTTGTTTGGCTTGCTACGTTCACGTTTAGTGTGTAGTGTTACCAAATTAACGTCTAATTCGGTTATCGATCCGGTTCTTAATTGGATTTAGTGTGGCCACCAGATCAATCAAAAAAGTAATTGTGAAAAGAACAATGTTGTAATTAATAATGTCAATAGAAACGAAATATTAAAAACTCTAACTACAACAATTTAACCTTAAACAATGAAAAGTAGTGCTAGCGTTACCAAAATGGGCGGGCCTGGATTGGATTGGATGATTAAGTTATCTTCTTATCGGTCGTTTGAATCATATATCGCAGATGAGATCGATTCTAAGAAAGAAAACAAGGCACATGGACAACTTTACACATTTTCGTTTATTGAATTTGAATTGAAAACTTAAGATTTTTATCAAAATATTTAAATATATATATGCCAATCCAGTGGATCATATATGTTTTACAATGATATTTTTTTAATGTTCTAAAACAAAGTTGAGGCTTTCGACAGGAGTACAAATACATGGCTTGTATTTTTATCATTTCATTTCTTGTTTAATTTATATTTAGGTTATTTATGTGAATTGATATTTTACTTTATTGAAAGATAATACTCCCTCTGTTTCATATTATAAGAAGTTTTAGCACTTTTTTTTTGTTTCATAATGGTTGATGTTTTCACTTATCAAGATAAAAATTGATACATTTTGCCATTTTTATCCTTAGTCAAAAGCTCAATTCAATATAGGGTTCTTTCTAAATTCAAGATAAAATATGGGGTTAATATGGATATTTTATGTGCTTCCTAAATTATTGTGCAAAACCCTTAAACTTCTTATAATTTGAAACAGAAGGAGTAATATAAAAGTGTGTGAATTAATTTTAGTTTTAATGTTCTTTAATTTTAATAAATAAGTTATATGAGTCCTAAAAATGAATAAATATGATGAGGTGGACGATATAGATATCCTAGATGGTGAGAAAATTCTTCATATTATATATATAAATTATAATGATAACTTAAGGAAATAAATTAATACATCTTCACATTATATATATAAATTAGAAAGTCATTGTTTTTGATTTTATATACAGCTAACTTGGTTGAACAAAATAAACACAGCTTAGCTAAAGTTAGAAAATTAAAATTAAAATTAATAATTGGTTGATATTTTAGTATACTCTGTTTAAGAAAGTCTTTCTATATTTATTTTCTTTTAAGTCTTAACAGTATTTTTGTACTATTTTAATATACTCTGTTTCAAAAACGTCTTTATGTATTATTTTCTCAACGGTCCTTTTTTTTTACATGATATCCTATATATAATCAATTAAAGGGATAAAGATAGAAAACTCAAATAAAAAACATATGTTTTCAAGTTCACATCAATTAAATTAACCAATCAAAACATTCTAACAAGTAACAACTATCATATGCCATTGTACCAATTTTACTGATTCTCAACCCAACTACAGCATATAACCCTTACCTTTGATCGATATTTGATTTGATAGACCATTGAATTTGAATTGAAAATCTAAAGATATTTGTGTCTAGTTGATCCAGCTGACTGTTCTTGTCTAAAAAAACTAACATGCAACCAAAATCGTTATGACTTTGAGAATTCAGTTACACGGCTTGCATAAAATATAGGTCTATTTTATTGTTTTTGAATTGTTTCCTCTGTTTTTAAAATATATTTTATTATCAAAATCAAACATGCTCATGACTAACAATCAAAATCAAAAGACCGGATGTCACGTTATTTCTATTTTCATTATTAGACAACACTTAAAGTTTCTGTAATTAATCTAACAACGGTATTACTTTCGATTTGTTTTAACAGTTTTATAATTTTGCAGTAAAATCTTAAGCAGTTTGGGTTTTTGGGTGAATGGGTGAAATTTTTTGACTAACAAATCAATTAGAAACTCAATGACTAATATAATAGTGAAAAACAATTTCGAACATGTTCATTCATCGCTAATAATTAAAATACGAGAGGTCACGTTCTATCTATTTTTACTATTAGACAGTTCACTTAGCTTCCTATAATTAATCTGACAACAATATCAATTTTTCAGTGTTTTTTTTTTACGGTTTTGTAATTTAGGTATTAAGTCTTAAAAAGTGAATGAGTGATAAATTTTATTGTCAAATAAATTTAGAAACTAAATGACTTTTACAACAGTAAAAAATAAATCGAACGTGGGAGTCAAGTGACACAATGGTGGCCACCTCTGAAAACTCATCACATTAAGTTGCCGTTTCGGGATTCGAACCCTGTTTCCTACAGTGTTAAGGGATTATTAAAATCACTAAACTATTTGACAAAAAGAAAAAAAAAATCGAGAACATGCTCATCGCTAATGATCAGATATCAAGTTCTGTTTATTTTTACTATTAAACAATTTATTTAGGTGTTCCTATAATTAATCTAACAACGATATAATTTTTTCAGTTTCTCTTTTTAAGGTTTTGTAATTTAGCCGTTGCGCTTCTTCTCATCACGTGTTGATTTGTATTTTAAATTTACTTATTTTCTGACCGTTGATTTTTTACAACGCTCGGATTTGTTTACGTGTGATTTTTATTACTTTATTTGACTTGCATTGTAATCTGAAAAGAGAACGAAAAAGAGCTATAATAGGGCTTTAACACTAAAACCACATGACAAAAAAGGGCTAAAATTGGGTTTCTCTAACAAAGTAATGGCCTTTCAATACTGAAAAAAAAAAACAAAAAAAAAACAAATACGGAATAGATAGAGATGTGGGGGCCATGGGGCATTGATCCCCATGCCTCTCGCATGATAAGAAACCGCTCTACCTTCTAAGCTACATCCCCATTCATTGCGATTATTAAGAGTGTAGTTATATCACAGTGATTGTTAACTGGTACCATTTTTCTCAACTTCATAATGATCTTATAAGTGTTCATATTATAAATTCAGTATGATAAATTACATTATTTGTATATATCACAGTGAGGGATTTATGAGAAGAGTGAATTGGGGAAAAGAAGACCAACACAAATCCTTTAAACATTATTGACAGTTGAAGAAAAAAGAACCAAAAAGAGTTGAAGAACTCTTCTTCTACACCAAAATATCTAATAAACAATTCAAGGCAGAGATGGTTTTATAGACTTCCTAATGTTTCTGAGAACACTCCACATAAATGTAGATACAAAGAAGAGAGCAATACCAGCCACAATGGCTTGTCTCAGACCAAGATTCACCAGCAAATTCACCAACAGTCCAGCAAACACTACGCCACAGAAATTAGACGAAACAGCAGACCAAAATGGCATTTCGAGGATCGCTGCTATTATAGCGCCTGTCCAAGCACCGGTTCCAGGGAATGGAACAGCTACGAAGAGCATTAGCCCTAACCATTGGAACTCCTCCACTGGTCCAGCTTTCTCTTTAGCTCTTTTGAATAAGATTTCGAGTAATTTTGAACCTGTTTGATTTCGTATCCTTCTTCGTCTTCTTTGGTTTTTCTGAGAAACTCATCTGGAGAAGAACAGAATCTGGTGAAATTGCGGCGTAATGGGTAGAAAAGACTGGAACTTTGATTCTGTAGGAAACGATTTTGCTTCAATTTCAGAGACCTAGAAGATGAATAAACCCTAGTGGGTGTTGAAGTTAGGAGATGGGTTTTTGTTGATAAGGAAGACGATAGAGTGAAAGGAGAGATGGAGACTAATGTAGAAATCGCCATTTTTGAATTCAGTTTTGATGCTTATTCATCTGATCTTTGTTTGTTGACTCAATGAAACTCTCAATAGCTACTATAAATCCAGTAGTGTAAAATGGACATGCCTATTTTTTTTTTTTTGTAAATTTGATCGTAGGATAAATCTATGAGAGTTGTTAAGTATAGGGATAATTTTGAAATTAAGGAATCGCGCCGCGTTTTTGTACTAGAAAGAATCATATCCATACGGTGCAAAACGCCGTGCAGTTTTGTTTTAGAATTAAGCTTTTTTTTTGTTTTTTGGGTTCGTTCTCCTAAAATATCTTCGCGACAAAGAACCATTGGAGACGAGAAAAATCAGTGTAGAACTATCGGAAAATTTATCTGAAAGAGGAAATTGAGATCGAGTTTCAATTTGGAGAAAAGATGGAAGGGGGAGTAGAAGAAGTGAGCATTGAAGAGCTAGCTTCGAATCTCTACGCATAAAGAAAGAACAGGTTGCTCGATCGATTTCGTTCCTCTCTTTGTTTCAGGATTTTGTATGAATTATAATTTCGAATTCTTGAGGATTGGTGAAGAGCAATTGAATATCAGTTCCTTAATTTTGATCCAAGATGAGGGTTTTGTGTGATTGTTCCTGAGTTAGGGTTCGTAAGGATGGTTTTTTAGAGATTTATTGATCGAGCAAGTGTTGTTAAGTTTCATTGTATCTGATCCCTTGGAAACTAATCAGCTTTGTGTTTGAAACGGATTATTCACTATACTAGGGTTTCGAATTCTATTTCAAAGTTTGATTTTTTCGTAGCTGCTTTTTGATGATTTTATGTTTTTCTTACTGATGGGAAAGATTGCTTTTGAAATTGAATGATTAATGTTCCTGTGCTTGTTCTTTTTTTAGTCTATCTGATAGATCATTTGGTTTAGTTTTAATATGGTGATAGGATGTGATCATGCACTTGCTTCTTCTCCTCTGAGTTATTTTCTTATTTGTACTCCCAAAATAATAGTAAAAAGATTTAGACTTGATATAACCTAATTATCTAAAATTACAATTATAAACCCAAAGATATTAGTTATTTTTAGATCAAAATAACCAAAATACTCAAAAAAAATATATACGCAAAATAATATCAAATGAATTGTGAATAATAAGAGGGTTGAAATTGATGTCTAAAATCGTTAATCGGTATAGGCAAATGATAAGTCGGCTGTTCAACTTATTGAGCCAATTTGGATTTAATTGTGATAATATAGTTACCATAGGAGTGGACTAAACAATTTATGATTTCTCTAAATCAATGGATACTTGCAATAGGTTAAAGAACATCATTCTCGAATTGGGAGATTCTCTGAAATTGTTTCCTTCGCCCCTAAGATCGTTCCCTTTATTATTATTTTACCCCTTTAATTATTGCATCTTTTATTTATTGCCTATTTATTTTATGCAACTCAGTTAATAGAAATCAAACCCCCCAAGATTTTTATTTTCAGCCTAGATTAAATTTATTCTTGTACTCCCTGTGTAGTTACTCTCATTCCTTGTGGATCGACCCCGTATGTACTACAATTGCATTACTATGCATTTGCGGTATTATTGGGTTAAACTCTCGAAAAAATTATCTCGGATGAAACCTGTGAAGAGGTAATAAAACTTCTCATCATCTGTCTATTTCCATTATTAGTCAATTCAGTTAGGTTCCTATAATTAATTCGACAACGATATCATTATTTCACTATTAGACAATTAATTTAGGTTCCTATAATTAATCTGACAATAATATCATTTTTCATTTTTTTTTTACAGTTTTGTAATTTAGGTGACAAAGTCTTAAAAATGTTGTGTTTTCAAATGAATGAGTGAAAAAGCTTATTGCCAAATCAATTCAGAAATTTGAGTGACTTATATAACAGTGAAAAATAAATCGAACATGTTCATAGTTAAAGTTAATGATCAAAAGACGGGATGTCATGTTCTGTCTATTTTCACTATTAGACAATTCACTTTAGACAATAATATCATTTTTTGGTTTTTTTTACGGTTTTGTAATTTAGGTAACAAAGTCTTAAAAAGTTTGATTTTTCAGGTGGATGAGTAAGAAAATTTATTGTCAAATCAATTTATAAATTGAGTGACTTAATATAACAAAAATAAGGTAAACCTGCTCAACGCTAATGATCAAAAGACGAGATGTTACATTAAGTCTATTTTCACTATTAGACTATTCACTTAAGTTTCTATGATTAATTTCACAATAATATTAATTTTCAGTTTTTTTACGGTTTTGTAATTTAAGTAACAAAGTCATAAAACGATTGAGTTTTCAAGTGGATGAGTGAGAAAATGTATTGTCAAATCAATTTAGAAAATGAATGACTTATTTATTTTTTGTCAACTAGCCTAGTGGCTATAATAATTTTTTAACATCGTAGGGAACAGAGTTCCAACACTAAACCTGTAACTTAATGTGATGAGTTTTCAGAGGTGGCGACTATTATTCCACTAGACTCCCACAATGAATGACATATATAACAGTGAAAAATAAGTTGATCCTGCTCATCGCAATGATCAAAAACGGGATGTCAAAAACGGGATGTCATATCTGTCAATTTTCACTATTAGAAAAGTCACGTCCATATAATTAATTTGACAACAATATCATTATTGTCACTATTAGACAATTAGACAATTCATTTAGGTTCCTATATTTGATCTGACAAACACATAATTTTTTTTTTAATGGTTTTCTAATATAGGTAACAAAGTCTTAAAATTTTTGAGTTTTTTTATGGATGAGTGAAAATTTTTATTGTCAAATCAATTTAGAAATTTCAGTGATCTATATAACATTGAAAAATAAGTCGAATATGTTCTTCCTTAATGATCAAAAGACAAAATGTTACGTTCTTCTGGCTATTTTTACTGTTAGACAAATCACCCTATAATTAATCTAACAACAATATCATTTTTCATGTTTTTAAGGTTTTGTAATTTAGGTAACAAAGTCTTAAAACTTTTGAGTTTTCAGGTGGATGAGTGAGAGAAAGTTTATTGTCAAATCAATTTAAAAACTGAGTGATTTATATAATAATGAAAAATAAATTGAACATGGTCATCGCTAATGATCAAAAGATGAGTTGTCACCATAGGCGGAGTTCATATGAACCCCTTTCTTCTTTTCTTAACTCTTCAAATCATTCATAAGAAAAGTTTCACATAAAATGTGATTCCACTACTACAAACATATAAACCCCTTTCTCTTTTTTTTTTTAATAGAAATTATGCTTTATATTTCAGTTAATTTTGACCAATAGGAGTACATCTGAACCTTTTTTTTATAACATCAACGTTATATGTGCACCCTTATTTTGTATTTTCGAAATGAGGTTAAGCCCATATAAACTTTATTTGATAATATAGATTTATTTAACCTAGAAACAAATGAAAAAAATGTTTCACCAGCATTTTGACGGAAAAGAAATTGTTCGTTTTTACTTTATCTCTATAATGCATCTCTGACGCAGAGGGAATAATTTATTTTTTGAGTTTTTTTTCACCATTTCTCTTAGTTATAATCTAAACTGTAGGGGTGGGCAAAAAATCCGAATCTGAACTAAAAAATCCTATCTCGATCCTAACCCATTATTAAGAAAATATCTGAATGGGTTTATTGTCAAATCAATTTAGAAACAAATTGATTTATATAACAATGAAAAATAAGTCTAACATGCTCATTGCTAATGATCAAAAGACGGGATGTCACATTTTGTCTATTTTTATTACTAAACAATTCAATTAGTTTCTATAATTAACCTGATAACAATATATTTTTTAGTTTGTTTTTATGGTTTTGTAATTTAGGTAACAAAGAGTTAAAAAGTTTGGTTTTTCAGACGAGGGAGATAGTTTACTGTCAACTCAATTTAGAAAATTGATTTATATAACAGCCAAAAATAAGTAGAAATGCTCATCGCTAATGATTAAAAGAGTGGATGTCACATTCTGTCTATTTTTATTATTAAACAATTCACTTTGGTTTCTATAATTAATATGGCAACAATATCATTTTTAGTTTATTTTTATGTTTTGTAATTTAGATAAAAAGTCTTAAAATTTTGTGTTTTGAGGTGGATGAGTGAAAAAATTTTAGTATCAAATCAATTTAGAAACTTAGTGATTTATATAACAGTGAAAATAAGTTTTAACATGTTCATTGTTAATAATTAAAAGACGGGATGTCACATTCTGTCTATTTTACCAATTCACTTAAATTCCTATAATTAATTAGAAAACAATCTTTGTTTTTTTTAGTTTGTTTTAATGGCTTTGTAAATTAGCATGAACTTTTAATAATAATAACCCACATTACATTATATTCGCATGAAGAGAGTGGTAATTAAAAGCGACACTAACCTTAAAGCCAACGGTGCGACAAGTCTTTTCCCAATCGAATGTGTAATATAATAACGCGTGAACCTTTTGTAAATCGATCAATTAAAAAAAAAAAAGGAATCTAGAACATAAAAGCCTTTGAAGAGAGACAGAGGAGCTCAAACCTTAAAAGAGAAGAGAGAAAAGTTCTAACATTGAAATAGAGTAACTCCTATGAACATTCACATTCAGGAGATTGACGACAATCTAATTTGCAGAGCGATTTTACATAATTAGAGAGTTTTACTGAATTTTTATAATCTAAAACTTTATTTTTTTTTTTGGCTGTAACTAAAGATGAGAATGTGTGTTTTAATATATAGAAGTGAGAATTTTAAATTAGTCCTTGCGCGTCTCATCACGTTGAATTTTACTGATTTGTATTGTAAATTTACTTATTTTTCTGACCGTTGAATTTTTCCAACGTTCGGATTTGTTTACCGTGTGATTTTAATCACTTGATTTGACTTACATTGTAATATGAAAAGAAAACAAAAAGGGCTATAATTGAGCTTTAACACTAAAGCCACACGACAGAAAAAAAAGCTAAAATTGGGTTTCTCTAAAGCCACATACTGAAAAAAAATATTAAAAAATATGGATGGAGATGCGGGTATCGATTCCCTATTTCTCACATGCTAAGCGAGCGATCTTACCTGGCCTACATCCCCATTCATGTCGATTATCAACATTGTGGTTATTTCACAGTGATGGTTAACTGGTACCATTTTTCTCAACTTCATAATATAAGTTTTCCATGTTAGAAAATCAGTATTAGTCCTGCGCAAAAAGCTGGAACCGAATATCCGAACCGAATCGAACCGCCACTGTAGAAATATCCGAACAGTTAGTGTTTTTAAATATTTGAAAACCCGAACCAAACCGGATATCCGTAGGTAGGTCTGTCAAGCGGGCGGACCCGCCTCGCATAGCCCGTCCCGCAGCGGACATTGCCTAAATTTGAGCAACCTACACCCGCTCTGCATGGACATAAAATCCTATGCTCGTGACTGCTTTGCATAAACCTCGAGGCACCATGACCGAAAAATCCCAAAAAATACCTTGCATAATCCGCAAAAAAAACCGCAAGATATGAAAAAAATCTCATAAAACCCACATAATCTCTAAACCGTTTTAGAAATGGTACGGTTTGGTCACTTATGCAGGTACCCGCAAGCCTGCGGGGTTTTATCCGCAAACGCATACAAAATCTCCGCTCCGCCCGAAGACCTGCTGCGGGCTCGATTTTCGACCACATCCGCCCTGCAGCTGGCTATGTGGCGGGACTTACCAGATTTATTGACAAAACTACCGTGGATACCGGAAATACTGGAAATACAAGAATATATTTAAAACATATATTAGATATATTGGGTAATTTGGGTAAATTAGGGTAAAAAATAACCAATGTTTTAGTTTTTTTTTTGGATATTTCTGTTATTTTCGGGTAACTCGGATATATTTGGGTAAAAAGTAGTCAATGTTTTAGGTTTATTTTTGGTATTTCGGATATATTTGGATACATTTAGATAGAAATACCTGAACCAAAACCAGAAATCAGAATTTTTTGGATATTTACCGATTCTCAATTTTAAGTACCTACCTGACCCGAACCCGCAAAATAACCGAACCGAATCCGACCATGTTTTAAAAATACACGAATAGGTACTCAACCCCTCTCCCCAAAAACCCAAAACGTAAATGGATTAGACCCGAACCCGAAGCCCACAACACAACGCATATAGCGAATTTCACAGGGTTTACACCAATTGACGGAAGCTGGATGATTTCGTATCCTTCTTCGTCTTCTTTGGTTTTTCTGAGAAACCCATCTGGAGAAGAACAGAACTGGTGAAATTGCGGCGTTATGGGTAGAAAAGACTGGAACTTTGATTCTTTAGGAAACGATTTTGCTTCAATTTCGGAGAACTCGAAGATGAATAAACCCTAGTGGGTGTTGAAGTTAGGAGATGGTTTTTTGTTGATGAGGAAGACGATAGAGTGAAAGGAGAGATTGAGACTAATGTAGAAATCGCCATTTTTTAATTCAGTTTTGATGTTTATTCATCTGATCTTTGTTTGTCAATGATGAAACTCATAGCTACTATAAATCCAGTAGCAAACCTAATTAGACGAGTTTTTTTTTCTAGGGCTCTATTTCGACTATCGGATGGACATTCACAAGTTTTACCAGCAATATTTTCTATACAATACAAGATTAGAAATTTGGGTAGCATGATGTGATCGAAAATTTTTGGTATAACAAAATTACTATCCCAAATTCTCACTATTTTGGGTAGGAGTCTAATATGGAAACGGATATTTCAGATAATTGGGTGAAATGAAATAGATATAGGATAAAAAAAAGTTATCGACATGTACCGATCGAGACGGATTTTTTGTCGTAAAATGGACATGCCTAGTTTTTTCTTGTAAATTTGATTGTAGGAGGGGAGTATATGAATAATTTATTTATTTGGGATCATTCTGTGAGAGTTGTTTAAGTATAGGGCTAATTTTGAAATTAAGGAATCGCGCCGCGTTTTTGTACTAGAAAGAATCATCCGTAGTCCATACGGTGCAAACGGCGTGCAGTTTTGTTTTAGAATTAAGCTTTCTTTTTTTTGGTTCGTTCTCCTAAAATATCTTCGCGACAAAGAACCCTCGGAGAAGAGAAAGATCAGTGTAGAACTATCTGGAAATTTATCTGAAAGAGGAAATTGAGATCGAGTTTCAATTTGGAGAAAAGATGGAAGGGGGAGTAGAAGATGTGAGCATTGAAGAGTTAGCTTCGAATCTCTACGCATAAAGAACAAACTAAGGTTCGCTCAATCGATTTCGTTCTTCTCTTTGTTTCAGGGTTTTGTATGAATTAGAATTTCGAATTCTTGAGGATTGGTGAAGAGCAATTGAATATTAGTTCCTTAATTTTGATACGATATGAGGGTTTTGTGTGATTGTTCCCGAGTTAGGGTTCGTAAGGATGGTTTTTCAGTTAAGTTTCATTGTATCTTCTTCCCTTGGAAATTAATCAGCTTTGTGTTTGAAACGGAGTATTCACTATACTAGGGTTCGTAGCTGCTTTTTGATGATTTTATGTTTTTCTTACTGATGGGGAAGATTGCTTGTGAAATTGAATGATTAATGTTCCTATGCTTGTTTTTTTTTAATCTATCTGATAGATCATTTGGTTTAGTTTTAATAGGGTGATAGGATGTGATCATGCACTTGCTTCTCCTCTGGGTTATCTGATTGACTTTTCACTCTTTGGTCTCAGGTCAGGTTAGGCAGCTTTGTCGGAGGACCCTAGAAACTCGGAATATGCAGACATGGAAAAGGAGCTTAAAGAGGTGATCAATCATACTTCAATCACTTAATCGTTGTTTTGTGTGATCAAATCTTTTCATCTCTATTGTCGATGTCATTTTGCTAGTCTCTCTTAACTTTAAGTGAAATGATGGCGCGACAATCTTTGAATCTACGCACATTTTCTATGTACCATCCTTCTAGGGCACTAGGAGCACTGGAATAGCGCATGGACTTAAAAATTCTATCTTTTTGTCATCAAGTCTTCAACTTGTCGCTGATTTTTTTTTGCCTCCTCGGGGTTTGTTTGGTAAGCGGGACATTGGGAAGAGGAACTCTAGGAACTAAATCGATTTGATGCTCGATTCCTTGGATTGGAGGTAATCATGTTGGAGTCTCCTGAGGAAATACATCCTTGTAATCCTGAAAAAGAGATGAAACATTAGTAGGTAAACTGTTATTAAGTTAATTAACACTATGGAAATTTTTGTTATAAGTTAAGAGCAACACTTCCCTTCTGCATTGTTTTGTCCACCTCCCCAACCCTACTAAAGAAATTAGTCTTCCTATTGTGCCCTTTTTGCTCTTCACTTGCTGTTGACACATTACTATCCTTGTTGCCTTGTTTGTTTTCCTCTTTTTGCATCTTTGTTATTTGAACCAAATCTTTATGGATCTCTTGAGCCAATAATGGTGTCGAAAGTATATTTGGTCTAAAACAACATATTTTATTATCAAAATCAAACATGCTCATGACTAATGATAAAAAAATCGGATGTCACGTTCTGTCTATTTTCATTATTAGACAACAATGAGGTTTTTTTTAATTAAGTTAACAATGGAGAGAAAAGGCTTTTCATACTCCCACAATTCAACTATGTTAGAATTCATACACAAACTAAAACATCATTTGAATTTCAATATCAAACTTGACATTTTGTGCGTATTCATACAAATCGTTTAATATTGTTACATCCTCGTTAACGACTGGTGATGTGTATTCCACATGGCTAAGACGACGTCGTTTTGACGTCGTTTTGTGCTGAACTGAGAATACGAATTGTGGTCAAAATGACTTCGTCTTCTCCTTATTCTTTACCTCTTCCTCCCTTTATGAAACCTCGAGCTGCGAAAAGGAAAGATTTGGGGGTTTTCGATATTAATAGGCGATCTTGTAATTAATTCCAATGTCTTCATCAACTAGTTCTTGTAAGTATTTAATTGTGTTCGATTATCAATTTCGATTTCGAAATTTATGTAGGATTAAGCGATGGCTTCAGACGTCTTGGGGCTGAAAGAGGTAGAGGATCCCTATCGATCCTATCCCTATCCGAACGAATCGAACCGCCACTGTAGAAATATCCGAACAGTTAGTGTTTTTAAATATTTGAAAACCAACCAAACCGGATATCCGTAGGTAGGTCTCAAGCGGACCCTCGCCCGTCCAGCGGACATTGCCTAAATTTGAGCAACCTACACCCGCTCTGCATGGACATAAAATCCTATGCTCGTGACTGCTTTGCATAAACCTCGGGCAACCCGCAACCCGAAAAATCCCAAAAAATACCTTGCATAATCCGCAAAAAAAACCGCAAGATATGAAAAAAATCTCATAAAACCCACATAATCTCTAAACCGTTTTAGAAATGGTACGGTTTGGTCACTTATGCAGGTACCCGCAAGCCTGCGGGGTTTTATCCGCAAACCCGCAACAAAATCTCCGCTCCGCCCCGCAAGACCTGCTTTTTTTGCGGGCTCTGATTTTCGACCCGCATCCGCCCTGCAGCTGGCTATGTGGGCGGGACTTGCAGATTTATTGACAAAACTACCCGTGGATACCCGGAAATACCGGAAATACTGGAAATACAAGAATATATTTAAAACATATATTAGATATATTGGGTAATTTGGGTAAATTAGGGTAAAAAATAACCAATGTTTTAGTTTTTTTTTTGGATATTTCTGTTATTTTCGGGTAACTCGGATATATTTGGGTAAAAAGTAGTCAATGTTTTAGGTTTATTTTTGGTATTTCGGATATATTTGGATACATTTAGATAGAAATACCTGAACCAAAACCAGAAATCAGAATTTTTTGGATATTTACCGATTCTCAATTTTAAGTACCTACCTGACCGAACCCGCAAAAATAACCGAACGAATCCGACCATGTTTTAAAAATACACGTACTCAACCCCTCTCCCCAAAACCCAAACGTAAATGGATTGACCGAACGAAGCCCACAACCTGCATATAGCGAATTTCACGGGTTTACACCAATTGTGAAGCTGGATGATTGTATCCTTCTTCGTCTTCTTTGGTTTTTCTGAGAAACCCATCTGGAGAAGAACAGCTGGTGAAATTGCGGCGTTATGGGTAGAAAAACTGGAACTTTGATTCTTTAGGAAGCGATTTTGCTTCAATTTCGAGAACTTCGAAGATGAATAAACCCTAGTGGGTGTTGAAGTTAGGAGATGGTTTTTTGTTGATGAGGAAGACGATAGAGTGAAAGGAGAGATTGAGACTAATGTAGAAATCGCCATTTTTTAATTCAGTTTTGATGTTTATTCATCTGATCTTTGTTTGTCGACCCAATGAAACTCTCAATAGCTACTATAAATCCAGTAGCAAACCTAATTAGACGAGTTTTTTTTTCTAGGGCTCTATTTCGACTATCGGATGGACATTCACAAGTTTTACCAGCAATATTTTCTATACAATACAAGATTAGAAATTTGGGTAGCATGATGTGATCGAAAATTTTTGGTATAACAAAATTACTATCCCAAATTCTCACTATTTTGGGTAGGAGTCTAATATGGAAACGGATATTTCAGATAATTGGGTGAAATGAAATAGATATAGGATAAAAAAAAGTTATCGACATGTACCGATCGAGACGGATTTTTTGTCGTAAAATGGACATGCCTAGTTTTTTCTTGTAAATTTGATTGTAGGAGGGGAGTATATGAATAATTTATTTATTTGGGATCATTCTGTGAGAGTTGTTTAAGTATAGGGCTAATTTTGAAATTAAGGAATCGCGCCGCGTTTTTGTACTAGAAAGAATCATCCGTAGTCCATACGGTGCAAACGGCGTGCAGTTTTGTTTTAGAATTAAGCTTTCTTTTTTTTGGTTCGTTCTCCTAAAATATCTTCGCGACAAAGAACCCTCGGAGAAGAGAAAGATCAGTGTAGAACTATCTGGAAATTTATCTGAAAGAGGAAATTGAGATCGAGTTTCAATTTGGAGAAAAGATGGAAGGGGGAGTAGAAGATGTGAGCATTGAAGAGTTAGCTTCGAATCTCTCTACGTACAAAGAACAGCTCGAACAGGTTCGTTCGAATCGATTTCGTTCTTCTCTTTGTTTCAGGGTTTTGTATGAATTAGAATTTCGAATTCTTGAGGATTGGTGAAGAGCAATTGAATATTAGTTCCTTAATTTTGATACGATATGAGGGTTTTGTGTGATTGTTCCCGAGTTAGGGTTCGTAAGGATGGTTTTTCAGTTAAGTTTCATTGTATCTTCTTCCCTTGGAAATTAATCAGCTTTGTGTTTGAAACGGAGTATTCACTATACTAGGGTTCGTAGCTGCTTTTTGATGATTTTATGTTTTTCTTACTGATGGGGAAGATTGCTTGTGAAATTGAATGATTAATGTTCCTATGCTTGTTTTTTTTTAATCTATCTGATAGATCATTTGGTTTAGTTTTAATAGGGTGATAGGATGTGATCATGCACTTGCTTCTCCTCTGGATTATCTGATTGACTTTTCACTCTTTGGTCTCAGGTCAGGTTAGGCAGCTTTGTCGGAGGACCCTAGAAACTCGGAATATGCAGACATGGAAAAGGAGCTTAAAGAGGTGATCAATCATACTTCAATCACTTAATCGTTGTTTTGTGTGATCAAATCTTTTCATCTCTATTGTCGATGTCATTTTGCTAGTCTCTCTTAACTTTAAGTGAAATGATGGCGCGACAATCTTTGAATCTACGCACATTTTCTATGTACCATCCTTCTAGGGCACTAGGAGCACTGGAATAGCGCATGGACTTAAAAATTCTATCTTTTTGTCATCAAGTCTTCAACTTGTCGCTGATTTTTTTTTGCCTCCTCGGGGTTTGTTTGGTAAGCGGGACATTGGGAAGAGGAACTCTAGGAACTAAATCGATTTGATGCTCGATTCCTTGGATTGGAGGTAATCATGTTGGAGTCTCCTGAGGAAATACATCCTTGTAATCCTGAAAAGAGATGAAACATTAGTAGGTAAACTGTTATTAAGTTAATTAACACTATGGAAATTTTTGTTATAAGTTAAGAGCAACACTTCCCTTCTGCATTGTTTTGTCCACCTCCCAACCCTACTAAAGAAATTAGTCTTCCTATTGTCCCCTTTTTGCTCTTCACTTGCTGTTGACACATTACTATCCTTGTTGCCTTGTTTGTTTTCCTCTTTTTGCATCTTTGTTATTTGAACCAAATCTTTATGGATCTCTTGAGCCAATAATGGTGTCGAAAGTATATTTGGTCTAAAACAACATATTTTATTATCAAAATCAAACATGCTCATGACTAATGATAAAAAAATCGGATGTCACGTTCTGTCTATTTTCATTATTAGACAACAATGAGGTTTTTTTTAATTAAGTTAACAATGGAGAGAAAAGGCTTTTCATACTCCCACAATTCAACTATGTTAGAATTCATACACAAACTAAAACATCATTTGAATTTCAATATCAAACTTGACATTTTGTGCGTATTCATACAAATCGTTTAATATTGTTACATCCTCGTTAACGACTGGTGATGTGTATTCCACATGGCTAAAGACGTCGTTTTGGCGTGTTTGCTGAACTGAGGAGAATACGAATTGTGGTCAAAATGACTTCGTCTTCTCCTTATTCTTTACCTCTTCCTCCCTTTATGAAACCTCGAGCTGCGAAAAGGAAAGATTTGGGGGTTTTCGATATTAATAGGCGATCTTGTAATTAATTCCAATGTCTTCATCAACTAGTTCTTGTAAGTATTTAATTGTGTTCGATTATCAATTTCGATTTCGAAATTTATGTAGGATTAAGCGATGGCTTCAGACGTCTTGGGGCTGAAAGAGGTAGAGGATCCCTATCAGATCCCTATCCCTATCCGAACCGAATCGAACCGCCACTGTAGAAATATCCGAACAGTTAGTGTTTTTAAATATTTGAAAACCCGAACCAAACCGGATATCCGTAGGTAGGTCTGTCAAGCGGAGGCGGACCCGCTGCATCCGTCAGCGGACATTGCCTAAATTTGAGCAACCTACACCCGCTCTGCATGGACATAAAATCCTATGCTCGTGACTGCTTTGCATAAACCTCGGGCAACCCGCAACCCGAAAAATCCCAAAAAATACCTTGCATAAAAAAACAAGATATGAAAAAAATCTCATAAAACCCACATAATCTCTAAACCGTTTTAGAAATGGTACGGTTTGGTCACTTATGCAGGTACCCGCAAGCCTGCGGGGTTTTATCCGCAAACCCGCAACAAAATCTCCGCTCCGCCCCGCAAGACCTGCTTTTTTTGCGGGCTCTGATTTTCGACCCGCATCCGCCCTGCAGCTGGCTATGTGGGGACTTGAATTTATGACAAACTACCCGTGGATACCCGGAAATACCGGAAATACTGGAAATACAAGAATATATTTAAAACATATATTAGATATATTGGGTAATTTGGGTAAATTAGGGTAAAAAATAACCAATGTTTTAGTTTTTTTTTTGGATATTTCTGTTATTTTCGGGTAACTCGGATATATTTGGGTAAAAAGTAGTCAATGTTTTAGGTTTATTTTTGGTATTTCGGATATATTTGGATACATTTAGATAGAAATACCTGAACCAAAACCAGAAATCAGAATTTTTGGATATTTACCGATTCTCATTTTAAGTACCTGACCGAACCCGAAAATAACCGAACCGAATCCGACCATGTTTTAAAAATACACGAATAGGTACTCAACCCCTCTCCCCAAAAACCCAAAACGTAAATGGATTAGACCCGAACCCGAAGCCCACAACACAACGCATATAGCGAATTTCACAGGGTTTACACCAATTGACGGAAGCTGGATGATTTCGTATCCTTCGTCTTCTTTGGTTTTTCTGAGAAACCCATCTGGAGAAGAACGAACTGGTGAAATTGCGTTATGGGTAGAAAAGACTGGAACTTTGATTCTTTAGGAAACGATTTTGCTTCAATTTCGGAGAACTCGAAGATGAATAAACCCTAGTGGGTGTTGAAGTTAGGAGATGGTTTTTTGTTGATGAGGAAGACGATAGAGTGAAAGGAGAGATTGAGACTAATGTAGAAATCGCCATTTTTTAATTCAGTTTTGATGTTTATTCATCGATCTTTTGTTTTCGACAATGAAACTCTCAATAGCTACTATAAATCCAGTAGCAAACCTAATTAGACGAGTTTTTTTTTCTAGGGCTCTATTTCGACTATCGGATGGACATTCACAAGTTTTACCAGCAATATTTTCTATACAATACAAGATTAGAAATTTGGGTAGCATGATGTGATCGAAAATTTTTGGTATAACAAAATTACTATCCCAAATTCTCACTATTTTGGGTAGGAGTCTAATATGGAAACGGATATTTCAGATAATTGGGTGAAATGAGATATAGGATAAAAAAGTTATCGACATGTACCGATCGAGACGGATTTTTGTCGTAAAATGGACATGCCTAGTTTTTTCAGTAAATTTGATTGTAGGAGGGAGTATATGAATAATTTATTTATTTGGGATCATTCTGTGAGAGTTGTTTAAGTATAGGGCTAATTTTGAAATTAAGGAATCGCGCCGCGTTTTTGTACTAGAAAGAATCATCCGTAGTCCATACGGTGCAAACGGCGTGCAGTTTTGTTTTAGAATTAAGCTTTTTTTTCTTCTCCTAAAATATCTTCGCGACAAAGAACCCTCGGAGAAGAGAAAGATCAGTGTAGAACTATCTGGAAATTTATCTGAAAGAGGAAATTGAGATCGAGTTTCAATTTGGAGAAAAGATGGAAGGGGGAGTAGAAGATGTGAGCATTGAAGAGTTAGCTTCGAATCTCTCTACGTACAAAGAACAGCTCGAACAGGTTCGTTCGAATCGATTTCGTTCTTCTCTTTGTTTCAGGGTTTTGTATGAATTAGAATTTCGAATTCTTGAGGATTGGTGAAGAGCAATTGAATATTAGTTCCTTAATTTTGATACGATATGAGGGTTTTGTGTGATTGTTCCCGAGTTAGGGTTCGTAAGGATGGTTTTTCAGTTAAGTTTCATTGTATCTTCTTCCCTTGGAAATTAATCAGCTTTGTGTTTGAAACGGAGTATTCACTATACTAGGTTCGTAGCTGCTTTTTGATGATTTTATGTTTTTCTTACTGATGGGGAAGATTGCTTGTGAAATTGAATGATTAATGTTCCTATGCTTGTTTTTTTTTAATCTATCTGATAGATCATTTGGTTTAGTTTTAATAGGGTGATAGGATGTGATCATGCACTTGCTTCTCCTGGTTATCTGATTGACTTTTCACTCTTTGGTCTCAGGTCAGGTTAGGCAGCTTTGTCGGAGGACCCTAGAAACTCGGAATATGCAGACATGGAAAAGGAGCTTAAAGAGGTGATCAATCATACTTCAATCACTTAATCGTTGTTTTGTGTGATCAAATCTTTTCATCTCTATTGTCGATGTCATTTTGCTAGTCTCTCTTAACTTTAAGTGAAATGATGGCGCGACAATCTTTGAATCTACGCACATTTTCTATGTACCATCCTTCTAGGGCACTAGGAGCACTGGAATAGCGCATGGACTTAAAAATTCTATCTTTTTGTCATCAAGTCTTCAACTTGTCGCTGATTTTTTTTTGCCTCCTCGGGGTTTGTTTGGTAAGCGGGACATTGGGAAGAGGAACTCTAGGAACTAAATCGATTTGATGCTCGATTCCTTGGATTGGAGGTAATCATGTTGGAGTCTCCTGAGGAAATACATCCTTGTAATCCTGAAAAAGAGATGAAACATTAGTAGGTAAACTGTTATTAAGTTAATTAACACTATGGAAATTTTTGTTATAAGTTAAGAGCAACACTTCCCTTCTGCATTGTTTTGTCCACCTCCCCAACCCTACTAAAGAAATTAGTCTTCCTATTGTGCCCTTTTTGCTCTTCACTTGCTGTTGACACATTACTATCCTTGTTGCCTTGTTTGTTTTCCTCTTTTTGCATCTTTGTTATTTGAACCAAATCTTTATGGATCTCTTGAGCCAATAATGGTGTCGAAAGTATATTTGGTCTAAAACAACATATTTTATTATCAAAATCAAACATGCTCATGACTAATGATAAAAAAATCGGATGTCACGTTCTGTCTATTTTCATTATTAGACAACAATGAGGTTTTTTTTAATTAAGTTAACAATGGAGAGAAAAGGCTTTTCATACTCCCACAATTCAACTATGTTAGAATTCATACACAAACTAAAACATCATTTGAATTTCAATATCAAACTTGACATTTTGTGCGTATTCATACAAATCGTTTAATATTGTTACATCCTCGTTAACGACTGGTGATGTGTATTCCACATGGCTAAGACGACGTCGTTTTGACGTCGTTTTGTGCTGAACTGAGAATACGAATTGTGGTCAAAATGACTTCGTCTTCTCCTTATTCTTTACCTCTTCCTCCCTTTATGAAACCTCGAGCTGCGAAAAGGAAAGATTTGGGGGTTTTCGATATATAAAGCGATCTTGTAATTAATTCCAATGTCTTCATCAACTAGTTCTTGTAAGTATTTAATTGTGTTCGATTATCAATTTCGATTTCGAAATTTATGTAGGATTAAGCGATGGCTTCAGACGTCTTGGGGCTGAAAGAGGTAGAGGACTGCCGAGAGAATGTAGATGTGGTGCAAGGTTTATAATCCAGACATCATAGACATTGAAAAATCCTTGGAGATTATTCCACTGTTGTCCATATGGCTCAAACGAGGTAATGTATGCAGATGCAGTGCATAATTCTTGACTTCAAGTTGAGTGTGTAGAAGATATTGATTGTTCTTGTTGTAGGATAATCGACATTTATTCAGATGGACCGATATAGCTATGATTTAAGAGATGGAGGAGGTTGAAAGTGTTGTTGAGAAGATAAAAGTAGATGTGGGAAGCTTAGATGGAGACTCTAGCGATGGAGACACGAACATACGAGGCCGTAACAAATAGCTATGGAAATGAGATTCAAGCTATTTCGGCACTTGCAAAAGGATGTGAGAAAGAGATTGGAGAGCTCAAAGCCGTGGTACAATAGCTATGTTCCTTCAAAAAATTGATTATTTGTAGTTTAGTCATGTTTTGGTCTACGTTTTCATGTTTCCATAAGCTTTTATGTTGTTTTGGTGGTATTATGTTTCCATTTGAGTTGAGGTTGTGTTGTTTGACTTTCAGTGTTAATTGGATGATGTTTCCATTTGCAAGTAACATAACAAACCAGTGTTGAAGGTTTTCATTTTAATAACAAACAAACCATCATCATAGAAGCCTAAAACCACTAAATCCGAGGCAAATACAAGCCAAAAACCATCATCCCAAAAGACAAACACCATCTCCCAACTAGCCAAAAACTGACTGATTAATATAACAGTGAAAAATAAATCGAACATGCTCATTGATCAGAAGACATAATGTTATAATCTATCTATTTTCTCCACTATTAGTCAATTCACTTAGTTTTCATATAATTAATCTGACAATAATATTATTTTTCAGTTAGTTTTGTAGAATACAAAAGCAAAACGTTTTATATTGAATTAGCAAAAAACCAAACCGTGATCACAAAATTTCTGCAAATAGAGAGAAGAGTTCTAACCTTAAAATAGAGTACTCTTACGAACATTAATTCACATTCAGGAGATTGACAATAGTCTAATTTGCAGAGGTTTTTATACATAACTAGAGAGAGCTTACAGAATTTTGAAAATCTGAATTTTTTTTTTTTTTTTTGCTGTAACTAAAGATGATAATGCGTGGATTTTATTATACAGAAGTAGATTACTTGAACGTTGTTAATATTTAGCCGTTGCGCTTCTAATCACGTGATGAATTTTTAATTTAAATTTTACTTATTTTCCTGACCGTTGAATTTTTAAAACGTTCGGATTTGTTTGGTTGGAGGATTATGCTGTGTTAGAACTTGATGTTAGGTTGTTTGTTGCATGATTGTTCTAGGCTTAGTATATTTGTTTGCTGAATTATATTGTTGTATGGTGTGAAAGATGATGGGAAAGTCATCAACTTTGTGGCGGTTCAGGTCCCGATTCCGGTACGAGAACATCATCGGAAGTTGAGAAATGTCGGAGATATGTCGTCGGATCATTCGGAGTTGGTGTTTGGTTCTTGTCGAAGAGAGGTTTGTTTTGGTAATTTTGTGCATCAGGATCGAGCTCTACCAGTGGAATGTGATGATGAACAAGGTTGGGTTTAAAGTAATGCGTATTACTTGTTTGATAAAATTCCTCAGAGACCTTTAAAATCAGCCAAAACTTTATTCTGTAGCTGAATCTTTGCTTAATTGCTTAATGAACGTTCTAAGTATTGAATTAAGGGTTCTAAATCATTTTAGTGGACTATCTCTTGCCTGCAAAACTATGGTTCTAAAGCATTGTTGTATTGCAGGATTAGAGGATTGGGAACACTGAAGCAAGTGAGTCCGAGAAGCTGAAAGCTGCGGAAGCAATTAACAATGTATTATCTATTTTAACGCGTTACAGCGAGTTGAGTGGTAGATTAGTCTGTGGAAAGCGGTACTGCTTGCGAGGAGTAGATTGACTAAGCTCGTCACTAGTTATTTTTCTTGGTAGAATCAAACAAAGTTTCGTATTGTGAGTTTTATGTATTTTGTTGGTTTTATTATAAAACTACAATCTGCTACTATAAATTATCCCCATGACATTGTTTCCTTAACTTTGCAGAACCAATCCATGCTTACCTGACATGCCTATTGTTTACGCGAGTGATGCCTTTTTGACAATGACTGGTGAGTGATTTTGTGTTTTAGAAACACATTGTGTGTGGGTTTGCAGAAATTAGCAACCTTTATATTAGATTTTTTCACTGTTCTTATTTACTACAATGTTGGTAGGCTACAAGAGGCAAGAAGTGTTGGGACAAAACTGTAGATTTCTGAGTGGAGTTGATACCGAGTCCTCAGATCTATACGAGCTACTGATTTCGTATTAACTTCAATTAGTAATGGCGCCCGCGACTTCCACGGAATTGAGATCGTGAATGTTTTTTGGTTCAGATGAAGGAGTGCATCTTAAAGGGACAATCATGCACAGTGCAAATACTAAATTACAGGTTGAAGATTTATTTTTTCAAAACATTTGTGCAGAGTGAGTCTTGTTTCTTTGATTCTTTTGGCTGATCATTTAGGTTTTTATCAGTAACAGAAAAGATAAGAGCACATTTTGGAATCTTCTTCACATATCACCAGTTCGTAATGCTTCAGGCAAGGTAAAATCCATTTTTGTTGTCTATACAAAACCTGGTTTCAACGACATCTAAGACTGAAAAAATAAGTACTGTTTTGGTTTAGTTTGGGAGTGATTATTTTGTCTAAGATGAGTTAAATCAAATTTTTCGACACGAAACATTGTGATTAGCTAGGGATTAGTTTAAGATTAAGAAAAAAAAAAACACATTGCAACCAAAATCTTTTTAACTTCGAGAATTCAGTGAACTGATTGCTCTGTTCTTTTCTTCTTATATGTTTGGTTTCAGACAGCATATTTTGTAGGTGTTCAGGTGGAAGCAAGTTGCAGAAATGCCGAAAGTAAAGAGCTGAGACCGGAGTCGAGGCAACTGAGTGTGGTCGGTGCAGTTAGAGTTGCGGTCAGGAGCTCGTTCATGGTGACATGCTAATATACGGCCGAAAGAATGCGTCTTAGTAGGAAGTAGAGAAGAGTATGAAGTGAATTGGACATGCATCTTTACTATATATGTATAATCATTGTACATGAATAAAGTCTTTCAGTTTTGTTAGCGAGATCGAGAACATGTAGTGGTGGGCAAACAGGAATTCGGGACGGGAATTTGCGGGAATGGGACTGGACGGGAATTTTGGGAATAGACATGTCCCATTTATGTCCCATTTGAAATTCGGAACGGGAACGGGATGGTACCGGACGGGACAGAATGGGAACGGAAATTTCCAAAAAATGATCTTAAATAATACGATATGTTAAAACTTAAATCATGTTCCATAAAAATAATGAACAATGATCCAAACAAGATAAATAAAAACATAATATAAACCACAATAAGTGAAATAAAAATAAAATCCAACAACAAAGTAAAAAAAAATACAATTAACCAATTTTTTCTTATCCCATTCTTCAGTTGGACTCACTTGCAAATGATTGTTTATTCGGTTCTATGCAAATGAATAGCCAATTTTTTTATTTACATTATATTATTCTAAATATTTGTGTATTTGATTGTAATAGATGTATTAATGTATATATAGTTATGTACAAAATATATAAATATATATATATATAATATTTTTTTGTCCCAAACGGGACTTCGGGAATTCCCGTCCCGTCCCATTCCTAATCGGAAACTGAAAACTTGTTCCATATGGGAATGCATTCCCATACGGAACGGGAAATTCGGGACGGAAATTATGCGGACCGGGACGGAAATTATGGCCACCCCTTAACATGAATCCGCTCATTGAGATAGGTCATTTATTGAGTGCGGATAAGTGATATATCAAGAACTGGCTAGTAGTCAAAGATCTAATTCCACGTAAGTTAATCTAATTAAATTTGAGTATGTAATGAAGCGTTCCAAATTTTGAAAGATCCAAGTCTTTTCGAAGTTATATTGTCTTTATATGATCTTGTTTTTCATTTTACAAATTCCATAACCTATAGAAGAATTGGACATCTTTTACATAAAGTTTAATGCTTTATTCGTTTAAATATTAAATCAAACGCACACAAACAAGAACCAACAACCAAAAAAAAAATACAACAGAAACCAAAAATACATATTAAAAAAGTGTTGCAGGTGTCGACCTGTTACAATTAAAATTTTAAAAGAAAAGGGATAACTCAATGGTTGTCGACCTCTACTGTAGGGTTTCTCTACCTTCAAGAACCAAGGTCAAGAAATTTACAATAAAAAGCAGAAGACATTTCCATTCTAGATTCCAGATATATTGGATACGGACAACGGATTTTGCATTTACTGCAAATTGGCCTAGATGCAGAATTGTTGCGTTGAAAAAGCAACAGCTTAGCAGCAATACCATATATTTTGAATGTTTGACCAGGCTTAAAATATGGATGTGGGCCAAGTAAGCAATTAATATGAAGAGTGGTACAGCAATCGTTGCACTTATAGAACCCTTCTTCTCCTCCAATTGCTAATTTTCCCTCGCATAATTCACACCAATCTGAGCCACTTGCCTCATTTCCACGACAAAATGTGAGGTAATGCTCATCATGCTTGTACCTTACCTTGTATGGTAAGGTCGCGCACTTAAAACATATAATAAACTCGCATTCAATGCAGTTCAATACCTTCTGGATTTCGGTTGACTTGCAAATGTGGCAGATTGGCTTTTCTTTGGGGTCTAAAGCTAGATATAAGGGGTGTTCATGGCCTTGATAATCAAACGGCTCAGAAACCGAAGCACACACTACATCTAGATTGCATTCACATTTCTGGTTGGCACACCCATATCTGAAACTATTACTTAGGCGATAACATGCATAACAGGAGAATATGTCTTTCTTACCAGCAACTTTTTGTTCAAGTGGATGGGGATGTAATGGATGATACTTCTTGCGCGGAGCATTCGCACATCTTTCATGTAGGATGAAGTCACATTGCACACATACATAAAAATTCTTCTCGTAGATTGGAAGGACACACGCTTGACAAAACGTTTCTTCGTCGTAAACTCCATTATTGGTCTTAAATTCCATATGACAACCATGAGAAAAGTGAAGTATTATTCCATCAGCTATCCTTTTGAACGGAGGCTCAACAGCTTCATCTTCTGGTACTCCTTCGAGTTCAATGCCATCCCATATATCCGTACGCAATGCACATCTTGTGTGAACAGCGTAGCCACTACACACATTGCAAGTGTATGCACCATAATCACTATCAATCTCTCGGCGGCAAACTCCACAAGACCATTTTCCTAATGGAAGAGAAGAAGTAAAAGAGACACGGTGGGAATGACGAGATATTCTTATGGTTTGTGGGATATGGATACAATCACTATGGGCTACGAAATCGCATATAGAACGACAGACGTAGGTGAGATAAAGTTTATCTACCAAACCACAGATATTGCAGGTTAAGGAAGCTTGTCTAGGGAAAAGGGTGAGGGTATGATCATGTCTTTTTGGTTGGTCTATAAACAAAGGTATTTTCGCCTGAGCACAAAGGATATGCATATAACTGTTGCAAAGAGCACAATAAAAAATTATACTGGTTGCTATTTCTCTACAGTAGATGCAGTGGTCAGATCTATCTAGAGAATAGTAGAGTTGGAGAGAATGTTTAACGTGGGAAGGATGACTAATCTCAAGTGGAGACTCGACGCATTCTTTGTGGAACCTTAAATCACACTCGACACAGAAATAATAGTCTGTACCGATGGTTTGGATAGAGCAACCACCGCACTCCACGACTTCTGGATCTGCTTCTTTATTGTTGCACCAAAACAGAGGGAGTGCATGATGACCGTTGCTGGTGTCATCAAAGAGAGGGGAAGTCTTGAACTTGAAAATAGGTTTCATAAATTCTTCGAGAGGGGAATCCCATATTATTCGGACTCGGGATATAGGGCATAAGAAAAAAGGTTGAGGAAGGAAGTCGTCGCCGGAATGAATGGCAATTTTAGAGCTTGGGGTGTGTATTTGTGGTAATGGTTTTATAAAGTTGTGGTATACAAGATATGGTTTCCCATCGATTTCCTCCTTATGAAATTCTCCGAACAAGTCCATGGCTTCTCAGCCACTTTGATCTTCTCATTGACAATCTCGGACTCCCTTTGTAACATGTCTACAATCTCTTCATACATTCCTTCCTCAACCCACTTAAACAAATGACCATCCTTTCATTTACAAAAGAGAACGAAAGCATCAGAAAACTGTGTCAATCTAGTAGCATCACTCAAATGTTTGGGTTTAGATAGTTAGTAGATTAACCGTAGAGCAACGAAAGTAAGGGCGGCCCGGATTTGTTTTCGATTGAGATGTACAAAGAGTAACATCACTTCCACACATACATGTGTTTGGAAATCCTCTTTCATTGAACCGATAGTAAGATGGATTAAAACTGCACTCCTCCTACATTAAATGATTACCCTTTCAAACTCTCTTTCAATCTCAAAATAGGAACTCAAATCTGTAGAAATCAATTACTTACAGATCTAGAAGTTTCTGGGCAAGTAATATCCTTCTTCATGTTCGCCATGCCTTCGTGGGTATGTTCTTCGTGTTCTGGGCAAGTAATATCCTTGCTGCCGCAGTCAAAGTCGGAGTTTCCGCCTATAGGCACATCCACCTCAGCCCATAATTCGCTGTGATCAATATTCGCTTCTTCCCCTTTTTTTTCAACAATGTACGGATCACAATTAAGTCTCGACGGCTCTGCAAATTCATGCAATGAAAATCTGAGAGGTTTTTCTCCAATCAAACACCAAATCTCACTTTTGCTAACAATTTCCAACTGATGTGCGAGGAAGTAGTGAACTGTCTTCCCATGCCAACAAAACTTACGCTCTGCTAACAAAATAAGAACCCCAAGAGCTGAATTCTTTAACTCGTCCCATACGTCATCGCCAACACTGGCACGGACATTTCTCAAAATTGACAAAGAATATCCATGATTCATACTTTTATTTTGCTATGGAACAACTCTATACATCCGCCGAGGATATTCTCCACTAGAATCCATACCAGCAAATCTGCAAATACCAACAAATATGCAACAAAAGAACAAATCTTCAATAAATACCAACAAGAAATAGGAACAAATCTGCAACAATACCAACAACAAGTCTACAACAAATACAACAACAAGTTTACGACAATATAAAAATAAATCTGCAACAAAAGAACAAATCTGTAACAATACCAAAACAACCAACAAATCTACAACAAAATAACAAATCTGCAACAAAATAACAAATCTGCAACAATAACCAACAAGTCTGCAAAAATGAAACAAATCTGCAACACACAAATCTACAGCAATAAAATAAAACTGCAACAAATAGCAACAAATAATAAGTCTGCGAAAAAGAAACAAATCTGCAACAATACCAACAAAACTGCAACAATACACACAAATCTGCAGCAACAACATAACAAATCTGCAAAACAACAACAAATCTGCAACAAAATAACAAATCTGCAACAAAATAGCAAATCTGCAAAACTACAACAAATCTACAACAAAATAACAAATCTGCAACAATAACCAACAAGTCTGCAAAATTGAAACAAATCTGCAACACAATAACAAATCTGCAAAACAACAACAAATCTACAACAAATAGCAAATCTGCAACAAAATAACAAATCTGCAACAAAATAAAGAAATCTACAAAGAATAAAAACAAACCGCAACAAAAAGAACAAATAATAAGCTCGAAAAGAAACAAATTCGCAACAATACAAACAAAATCAACAATAAACACAAATCTCGAAAACAACAACAAATCAACAAAATAACAAATCGAAAAAAATAAAGAAATCTGAAAACTACAACAAATCTACAACAAAATAACAAATCTGGAACAACTACCAACAAGTCTGGGAAAAAGAAATAAATCTGCAACACACAAATCTACATCAATACAAACAAAAATACAACAAATAGCAACAAATAATAACAAGTCTCCGACAAATAAACAAATCTGCGACACACAAATCTGCAACGAAACAAAATAACAAATCTGCAACAATAACCAACAAGTCTGCAAAAATGAAACAAATCTGCAACACACAAATCTGCAACGAAACAAAATAACAAATCTGCAACAATAACCAACAAGTCTGCAAAAATGAAACAAATCTGCAACACACAAATCTACAGCAATAAAACAAAACTGCAACAAATAGCAACAAATAATAAGTCTAAAAAAAATAAACAATACAAACAAAACTGCAACAATAAACACAAATCTGCAACAAAATAACATATCTGCAAAACAACAACAAATCTGCAACAAAATAACAAATCTGCAAAACTACAACGAATCTACAACAAAATAACAAATCTGGAACAAATAATAACAAGTCTCCGACAAATAAACAAATCTGCGACACAAATCTGCAACGATTCACAAAAATCTACAACAATACCAATAAATCTGCAAAATCGACGGCAAAATCATAACGAGAAAGTAAGAAATATACGAAGAACAATAACTGGTTTTGGTTCCACGACAAAAAATGTAAGCGCAGTTTTTGGTTTCTCGAGGCGGCGAAGAGAAGATGACGGCGCCGATGAACGATGAAGAAGATGACCGCGAGGATGAACGATGAAGAAGATGACCGCAAGGATGAACGATGAAGAGGAGAGGAGGACGGCGAGGATGAAGAATATTAAAAATAAACAGAAGAAAACGGCGAACATGACGACGATTTGAGAAGAATACGACGAGAACGAAGAAGATGACGATTACGACGACGGGAGGACGAACACGAAGACGGCGATTTACGAGAATGTGAAAAGTCGCGTGGGTGAGGAAGAGAAATGACAGTTTTTACGTTTTCTATGGAATTGGAGGAAAACTGAAAAAAATAAGAAATGAAAGCAGTTTTAGAAATGTTTTCGGAAAAACAGTTTTTTTTTTTGTTTTAAATTCAGAAACAGTTTTTTTTTTTTTTTAGAAAAATAAATCAAAATGGCATTTCTGTAAATAAGTAACTAAAATAGGTTTTCTTTTTAACAAAAGAGTAAGTTATTCTAAGAAACTCGATTAAGGTGTTATTCTAGTAATTACATGAAAAATTAGTGTTAGTCTAGGTAAATTTTTCTAAATTTTATTGTCAAATAAATTTAGAAACTAAGTAACTTTTATAACAGCAAAAAATAAATTAAACATGTTAATCGCTAATGATAAAAAGGGTGCAAATTCCATGCCGATTTTGTTTATTCACCTCCGTAAAATGTAATTTTACCTCCACCTCAAAGATAATACACAATATAATCCATATGCATCGCTTTGTAAAATGTTGATAAATAATATATCAAATCGAAACCCTCACTACGGTGAGTTCAAATCTACCTTTATAATTTGAAAATCTAATGTATATGACCGTGAAAACGCTTAGAAAATACGATAAGTTATATGCGTGACATTCGAGGGTAAAATTGCATTTTCCTGGCCAGTAAAATGCAAAACTGGTGAGGCTTTTCAAAACCCTAAAAAAAAACGGGATGTCACGTTCTGTATATTTTTATTATTAAACAATTCACTTAGGTGTTTTTAGTATTAACTAGTATTATACCCCGGTGCTATAGCACCGCAAGTTAATATTAGATTATATTTTATCTATATTTATATGAAAATATAGTTTATCAAAAATATATTTTATAAATAGATTGATCGCCAAATTTTTGAAGAATATAATGATACACAAGACCTTGATTTTTATTTTTCTGTAAATAACCATATAAATTTGAAATTAAGTAAATATTTTAAAATAATATTTTTTACAAAAATCAAGTAAATTAAACACTAATATAAAGACTCTTAACAAACCATATTAAAATAATATTTTAATAAAATACATTAAACACTAATATAAAAAATCTTCTAAAAATACAATAAGATTTGATAAAACAAATTATTACATTTTCATCAACCAATAATAACTCTATTCCCAAGTATATTATTTGCTTTGATATTTTTTGCTTCATATTTTCAAGATACTCATAAGCATTTACACAAACACGCTTTGTCTAATCGATCTAGAAGCATTTAACTCCTGAATTTATTTTTCTGATTTAATAATGTTTCAAAAGATTTAAATGGTAAGATTTGTTAATCATTTATACTTTGGTATTTATAACCAAACTACTACAATATTAATTTAGAAAATTAACTTAATTGTGATGTAAAGTATTAAATATTAAACATTTTGCTAAAACTGACAATTGTCTTTTCTGATGATATATTAACCGTAAGTTGTTTTTTCTATTATCTTCTTTTTTCTTGTTATTTACATTTTTACTTAAACCGACAAAAATCTTAGTTGATTATATATTCTACATTTTTATATAGAAAATTAACATTACCAGAAAGTTAAAAATTACAAAATTTTCTGCTATTGACATTTTTGCTTAAACTGACAAAAATCTTAATTAATTATTTATTCTACATTTTTATATAGAAAATTACCATTACCGTGAAATACGCGTCAATCTATAATACTCATAATGCCAAAATTTAAGCTTATCTCTTTCGACACGTGTCAATGCTCACGTTAAACGTCTTTAGCTTTAATTGGGCTTTATAATAAGATCTATCATTTTTTCAGAGAAAAGACTATAATTGGGCTTTAACACTAAAACCACAGGACATAAAAAAAGCTAAAATTGGGTTTCTCTAACAAAGTAATGAGTTTTTATTAGGCTAAAGCCACATACTGGAAAAAAAAATACAGAATACGATGAGACAAGGTCACGTCACGCAACGCCTTCACTTTAATCGCTGATCTATCATTTTTTCAGAGAAAAGACTATAATTGGGCTTTAACACTAAAACCACAGGACATAAAAAGAGCTAAAATTGGGTTTCTCTAACAAAGTAATGAGTTTTTATTAGGCTAAAGCCACATACTGGAAAAAAAAATATACAGAATAGATAGAGATGCGGGGTATCGTTCCCGGTACCTCTCACTCTCACATGCTAAGGGAGCGCTCTACAATCTTAACCTATATCCCCATTCATGTCGATTATTAACAGTGTAGTTATATCACAGTGATGGTTAACTGGTACCATTTTTCTCAACTTCATAATGATCTTATAAGTGTTCCATATTATAAATCCAGTATGATAAATTACATTATTTGTATATATCACAGTAAGGGATTTATGAGAAGAAAGAATTGAGGAAAAGAAGACCAACACAAATCCTTTAAACATTATTGACAGTTGAAGAAAAAAGAACCAAAATGAGTTGACGAACTCTTCTTCTACACCAAAATATCTAATAAACAATTCAAGGCAGAGATGGTTTTATAGACTTCCTAATGTTTCTGAGAATACTCCACATAAATAGATCAACAGCAGAGAGAAATTACAGCAGCCACAGGATGGCATTATGCCTGTCCAAGCACCGGTTCCAGGGAATGGAACAGCTACGAAGAGCATTAGCCCTAACCATTGGAACTCCTCCACTGGTCCAGCTTTCTCTTTAGCTCTTTTGAATAAGATTTCGAGTAATTTTGAACCTGTTTGGCTCTTACCCGACAAGAAAGACGCAAAACGTTTGAGGTAAAGTACGATGAATGGAACTGGAACCATATTGCTGCAAAAAAAAAACCAAAATCTGTGTCACTTCATGTTGCTTATATAATGTGTTATAGTTTTCCTCAAAGAATCAACTAAACAACAGGAATTGTTCTCAAACAAGACATATTGCAGTTGTCACACACATACAAGTTATCATCAATTCACCATACCAATAAAGACTCATGAAAAACTCTGGCCTGAGAACACGTTAAACTTAGTTATAGATTCAACAAAACGACAGAAACGAGTTCGAATTCACCCTTTGTAACACCAAATTCCCTAATGAGACACTTGCAAACTGTCTGGTCTAAGACATATCAGCACCAATATCAAGATGTGGCAAAACTAATTATTGTTAAACTTTATTGTTATCTTGCAGGAAGTGAAGATTTAAGAGACTAACCCAAGAACAGAGAAGAAAGTGAGAACCGTAGGTTGTAGCTGCATCCAATAACCAACGGGAATAGCACCACGGAGCTCAATAACCGGAAGTGTGGCTAAAGCAAACACCACAGCTTCGTCTGGCCAACCAAAACGGCGGAGAGTGGCGGCGATTCTGAGACCAAAGCTTGATGATTTAATGGAATCAGTCGCTGCTTTCGCATCTCCAGACCTGGCAAACCAAAGCAAAGAGAACGAAGCCCACAACACAACGCATATCGCGAATTTCACAGGGTTTTCACCAATTGACGGAAGCTGGATGATTTCGTTTCCTTCGTCTTCTTTGGTTTTTCTGAGAAACCCATCTGGATAAGAACAGAGTCTGGTGAAATTGCGGCGTAATGGGTAGAAAAGACTGGAACTTTGATTCTGTAGGAAACGATTTTGCTTCAATTTCGGAGAACTCGAAGATGAATAAACCCTAGTGGGTGTTGAAGTTAGGAGATGGGTTTTTGTTGATGAGGAAGACGATAGAGTGAAAGGAGAGATTGAGACTAATGTAGAAATCGCCATTTTTGAATTCAGTTTTGATGATTATTCATCTCATCTTTCTTTGTTGACTCAATGAAACTCTTAATAGCTACTATAAATCCAGTACTGTAAACCTAATTAGACGAGTTTTTTTCTAGTTGCTCGATTTCGACTATCGGGACGGGAAATAACCGATAAAAATGGAAAATAAGTAACGCCGTAGCCACATGGAGAATATGGAAGGCAATGAATGAATTTTGTTTCGATAACATTGACCCTCAACCAGATATCATTGCTCAAAAGGTAGTGTCTGAGTCTTTAGAATGGTCTACTATTAATACCGTTGAAACACCATCCTTTACAGCATCAAGAAGCATGGTTTCTATTCGACACAAAAGATGGTCCAAACCCCCTCCGAGTCATCTTAAATGCTTTGTTGATGCTTCTTGGGCTAATGATTCTTCCAAGTGTGGTGTAGGTTGGATTGTCAGGAATTACAAAGGTGAGGTCAACTATTTCGGGTTTAAGACCTTCCCAAAGTTGCAGTCTTCTTTGGAAACAGAGGTAATGACTCTGGTTTGGACAGCCACTTGTGTTGCAAATCTTGGTCTCTTTAATGTTTGTTTTGAGTCAGATTGTTATGTTCTGATCAATGCTGTCAACAGATCTGACTCATCACCTCGGTTAACCTCCTTCTCGGGAGATCTCTCTGCGATACTTCATATGTGCCCTTTCTACTCTTTACGTTTGATTAGGAGATCGGAAAATCTGTTTGCTGATGTTATTGCGAAATATGCTAGGGCTTATCCTATCTATTTTGCTTGCATTGATTCATCGTTTCCAAACTGGCTTCGGCCATCTGTTTGTATTGTTAGTTTTAATGAATTTGGTTCTTTGTAAAAAAAAAAAATCCATTACTAACAATATTTCCTATACAATACAAGATTATAAATTTGCGTAGCATGATGTGATCGAAAAATTTTGGTAAAAAAAATTACTATCCCAAATTCTCACTATTTTGGGTAGAAGTCTAATATGGAAACGGATATTTCAGATAACTGTATGAAATGAAATAGATATAGGATAAAAAAAAAGTTATCGACATGTACAGATCGAAACCAATTTTCCATCCTAAAATGGACATGCCTCCAAATTTGAGGAGTTAAAGCTCACCTTCAAGCCGAGGCGATCCAACGTGTGTATTGACGTCATTGCTAAGAAGATGTGTAAAAATCGATCTATTTTTCTTTTATTGACAACATTGTTTTGAATTGGCTACTGCCTTTATTTTGTAAACATTTTTATCCTAACGTTCGTTAGTATATCAAGGTTTTTTCGTGTAAAAAAAAACGGACATGCCTAGTTTTTTCATGAATAATTTGTTTATTTGGGATAAATTTATGAGAGTTGTTAAGTATAGGGCTAATTTTGAAATTAAGGGATCGCGCCGCGTTTTTGTACTAGAAACTAGAAAGAATCATATCCATACGGTGCAAAACGGCGTGCAGTTTTGTTTTAGAATTAAGCTTTTTTTTTTTTTGCTTGGGTTCGTTCTCCTAAAATATCTTCGCGATAAAGAACCATCGGAGAAGAGAAAGATCAAACATCAGTGTAGAACTATCGGGAAATTTTTCTGACAGAGGAAATTGAGATCGAGTTTCAACTTGGAGAAAAGATGGAAGGGGGAGTAGAAGAAGTGAGCATTGAAGAGCTAGCTTCGAATCTCTCTACGTACAAAGAACAGCTCGAACAGGTTCGTTCGAATCGATTTCGTTCTTCTCTTTGTTTCAGGATTTTTTATGAATTAGAATTTCGAATTCTTGAGGATTGGTGAAGAGCAATTGAATATCAGTTCCTTAATTTTGATCCAAGATGAGGGTTTTGTGTGATTGTTCCTGAGTTCGTGTTCGTAAGCATGGGTTTTTAGGGATTTGTTGATCGAGCAAGTGTTGTTAAGTTTCATTGTATCTTCTTCCTTTGGAAATTAATCAGCTTTGTGTTTGAAACGGATTATTCACTATACTAGGGTTTCGAATTCTATTTCAAAGTTTGATTTTTCGTACCTGCTTTTTGATGATTTTATGTTTTTCTTACTGATGGGGAAGATTGCTTTTGAAATTGAATGATTAATGTTCTTGTGCTTGTTCTGTTTTTAGTCTATCTGATAGATCATTTGGTTTAGTTTTAATAGGGTGATAGGATGTGATCATGCACTTGCTTCTTTCACTCTTTGGTCTCAGGTTAGGCAGCTTTTGTCAGAGGACCCTAGAAACTCGGAATATGCAGACATGGAAAAGGAGCTTAAAGAGGTGATCAATCATACTTCAATCACTTTATCGTTGTTTTGTGTGATCAAATCTTTTCATCTCTATTGTCAATGTCATTTTACTAGTCTCCCTTAGCTTGAGTGAAAATCATTGATCTGTATGTCTTCAGCATTTTCGGCATAGATATACCACTAAACAAGATTAGGTTACTTGAGAATCTAGGTTTTGCGTACGGTGCCCTTTATGTTTCTATTCCCTCCCTCTTTTGAAGGAATCAGCATGTTGTTCGAAAGAGTAACATCATACAGCTAGCGGATACAGTGGAGTTTTTGTTTCAGTTCTGGGGGTTTGAAAGGTGAGTATATTTTTGAGTGCCATGTAACTCCGGCAGTGGAGTCAGCCAAAAGCAGTTGTTGGAGTATACATGAGAAAGTAGGAGAGTTAGCGAGGAATTCATCATTTCTATCTTGGTTATTGTGCAGGTGTGCTTATATGGGTCATGATGGCCAGCCTGCTTCTATCTCCTGATTTCTCGCGTTCGATCCCTGAAGTTCTACTTCTGAAAAATCTTTCGCGATATATTGTGTGAAATTGTTAGAAATCCTCAAATCTCTGATACTTGTTTTGCACCATATAGGTAATTGCATTGACAGAGGAACTTCTTGCAACGGCAAAGCAAAATGAGAGTTCCCTATCAGATGCTGGAGAAACTGCTGGTTCACCCGATTTAGAGGGTGCTTGGGAAAAGATGGTATGTCTATTTCTGTCGTCTTTTCTCTTTCGTTATCATTTTAGGTTTTTCTTTGGCTCTCTCGCGTTATGTAAACCTAGATTCATGTTACTCCAGAGCTTACTACATATTTATTTTGGTGACTAACATGTGATTGTATTTCATTGTTTGTTCAGGATTCAAGGAATGCCCCAATCCGTGAGGGTAAGTTCCCCGTTGGAACAAAAGTTCAAGCTGTCTTTAGTGACGATGGCGAGTGGTATGTTGGAAAACTCTCGGATCTCTTGTAATTCATGGTGTATCTACTGTATTCTTTACGTCTTTTTCCTCCGTTTTTTCTTTGTTTGATTAGTTAAATGTTCAGGTATGATGCGACCATTGAGGCACATACTGTAAATGGCTATTTTGTTGCTTATGATGAGTGGGGAAACAAGGAAGAGGTAATGCTTCTATTCCAGTTTATTTGGTTTTAAAATATAACTAAAGTTGAGGTTGCCTTTTTATAATTTAGGTTGATCCAGATAATGTGAGGCCAATCGAGCACAATGCTCTCTTGGAAGCTGAGAGATTAGCTGAAGCTACCAAAAATGCTCTCAAAAGAAAGATTGAGCAAGCTGCGAGTTCTGAGTTTCAAACTAAAACTCTACCAGCAAAGCTTAAAATTGATCCTAATGATCCAGAGGATGTGGTAAGTCAAGATTCTTTTCCACCCCTTTGCTTTTTGGTCCCATGAGGTCGTGTTATGAGGTCTCAGTTTTTTTTACAGAAAATAGCTAAGCGTAAGAAGATACATGCATTCAAGTCAAAGGCAAGGCAAGAGCAACTCGAGGTTGTACAGAACAAGAAACAAAATGCTTGGCAACAGTTTCAGACTACTAAAGCCAAAACTAAAAAGGTTTGTGAAATACAGAATTTCTGATGGCTTTTTCTTGCTGTGATTCTGAGCCGGTTTTGGATACGCAGGTAGGGTTCTTCACAGGGAGGAAAAAAGAGAGTATATTCAAATCACCAGAAGATCCATTTGGAAAAGTGGGTGTGACTGGAAGTGGGAAAGGTTTGACAGATTTCCAAAAGCGAGAGAAGCATCTTCATCTCAAGTCTGGTAATGCTGAGGGAACTGATGAATGAATGAGAGATTTTATGTTCTTTTTTAAGGATTTTCAGGTACTTAAACGTCTTTCTTCTGTCTTTAGTAAACTCTAAAAACAAAAACAAAAACAAAAACAAAAACACCTAAACCCGCGAATTTCCGTGGATTTCTGCTCTTTTGTAAGTTGAATTGAAGATTAGTGTTATCTTTTTATTTTTTTCTGTAGTTGACTATGAGAGCCGGCCATTACGGCATTACCGGTAACATTTTTGTTGTTTCTCTTTCAAGTGGCAAACTGCTAGCCGTCTGGTGATGGATCACTCACACCGTCTCGAACTTAAGCTAGAGAACGTGCGCTATCATAAAAAAATATAATGGTTTTAAGTTTGAGATTATTAACTGAGAAAAACTTTAAAAACCAACAATATTAAGTTATATAAGTTTGATAGTATTAAGTTTATAATGACGAATGGTTTGAAGAATTTTATCTATTTTGCATGGAATTTTAATGGTATATAAAGCACATAATAAACTAGAGCTATTAATTAACTTGCCCAATTACATGTCAAATTTGGACGGAAGCTTATTTGCATCACTTGAAAATAAAGGTCATCCCATAGACAATGCCAAAATATTAGAGTTGAATTGCTTGCTGTTTTATTATTTTGATCGATTAAAACGGTTTCACGTTGTTACCATCATCCACGCCGTCTCAAAACGGACTGCGTGTTATTTGTACTCAATTCTGATTTTGTATGAAACATGTTCCACTTAACAGTCATCAAAAAGGTAAACAAGGCTAAAACCCCCTCAAATTCTCAGTCACTTTAAAAGCAAAACAAAAAAACAACACAGAAACAAAGGTCCAATGAAGAAAGTAAAGATAATAAAAATCCCTTTCCTGTCAGAACAATAAAACCCTTTTTCGCCCAGTCAGAAATTTATGTTATCAACTCTTTTTTTTCGCTGTACCAGAAAATCATCATCGATCGCTTTTTAATGAGACAACATACACATAAACTTACTCATTCCGGATTGTCTGATACTTCTCCCACAATGGTACAGACCTCTTCATGTCAGACATTAAGCTCTCGAACTTATGACTATAATCCACCCCACTGATACGATCCAATGATGATATTGCACGAAGAGCACTTCGGATCATATCTTCATTACGATCATGCTCTTGCTTCACTGCATCTTGCTTTGGCTTGAAGCTTATTGTTTTTTGCAGTGGTTCCACCAGAGAATCCAGTACTGAAAATATCATATTATAAGGACAGATCAGAAAAATCTCTTATTTTTCGGGTCTGAAATAATGATTTTGGCAGCTATTATAAACATACCAGCAAGTACGGCTGAGGGACATTTATCTGCTAGTAAGGAGAGTATAAGATGACAAAGCATCTTCAGATCATAATGATCTGCAAAAACAGGGATTTATGTTATAAGATAATATAGATAATCTCCAAACCTTAACTAACATAAGAGGAAGACAGAAACACTTACCTTCTAGTCCGGATTTGAGGAACGGAACAATGAAAGAAGAAGGATTCACTTGATCAAGACAGCTATCGAGCAGAGTAAATACACACTCAAAAGCGGCTTTCCTCAGCTCAAGCCCGTCATCAACAACATGCTTGAATGGGCCAAGATCAACCGTCCTAATTAATTCTCTCTGCAAAGAAAATGTCTCAGACGATGAAAATTAAAATCTTCTAAATTATTATGACTAGGACAACAATTGTGCTTAATCACTAAAGAGTCTCCTAAAGATATTTACCTTAATAACGGTTTGATCATAAAGAAGAGGTAACAATTCAGGGAGAAGTCCTTTAATAAGGTTTGGTTTATAATGTGCAAAAGTACCAGAGCTTGCAGCACAATGCATGATTGCAATGTTTTTACGCTGTTATTAGAAGAAGGGGTTAAATTGATTTACTTACCCGGTCACCATCTTTAATTAGCATAAGGAAAGAAGAAATCTGAGGGAAGATGATTTCATCTAATTTCTCAGGCCGTTCCACTACAGAATATTTCACAGCAGTAACAACAGTTGCACGAGTAAAAGCGGCTGGACTCGTCGTCCTCACCTATAAAATTCAGAATGCAATACAATATTATTCATCACTAAGCATGACGGCAAATGAGTAAAGTACAGATAGTGCGATTGTTCTGTAGCTGTTCTCTACCTGAAGAGCAGGAACCAGTTTCTCAGGTTCAATCAAAGCCATTTTTCCCAAGCATTCGGCAACAACATTCCGTACACCCTCTTCCTCGCTTTCACAGTGGTTAAACAACAAAGCAAGTATTTTCTCAACACTGGAATTCTGGAAATCCGCTTTATCAACAGACTGCCTCACGATAACCTGAAAACCAGGGAACAAGATATGAAATCAAGCAGTTTATATACTCTGGTGATATAATATGGATACTTGTTCAAGAAAAAATACCTCCTTGAGCGAATGAAGGAGAATATATTGTTTTTTCTGTTGATTATCAATCTGGTCCAAGATAAAAGGTAAATAATTGGATAGATTGCCAACAGCAATGTTTCCAAGAGCATAAGATGCTGCAGACTTTATTTCTTCGAAAGGAGATTGGAAAGACTCAATGACGATTGTTTCAATCCCAGCATGTGCACTTAGATCTTTCCTTCTCCCAATCTCACCAAGAGATAACAGGGCAAGATGTTGTTTTGCCTGCACGAGAAAACCATCAGCACAAAAATAATCCTTCAAATAGCTGTAGATCTACAAAGGAAGATAAGCCTGAATCTAATCCCTAATGGCTCTCAAACTAATAAAACATCAAAGTGCTTACTGAATTTGTGCCACTGTCATCTTTAAGGATTTCTATAAGCATTTTAACTGTAGACGAACAATTCTGATCACCCGCTGCGAGACAAAGAACCGCCACACACTGTGCAATCGAATATAATGCTTGCTTTGGGACACCTCCAGACTGAGGCGAAGGCTTAGCACAAGATAGTAACGAGTCCAACAAGGTGTAGAAACTCGTATTTGCATGATACACCAGGGCTTCAAAGAATTTTTGCAGATCCTGTGACAAGCATTCAAGAAATCATTGCCTTCTCGTCTTTAACATCAGGCAAAGTATAAAAGAATTCCATCAGCAAAGAAAAAATTACCAAAAGGGCTTGACCCTGGAGCAATGGGCTTTTAACTAAAGTTAGAGCCTGTGGAAGAACTTTGTTGCGAACAGCCAAACTGATATTTTCACTACAACTCTTTCCAGTCATCAGAGTGCAGCAGAGTTCGAGTGCAAGTGCTGTCATGTGCAGGTCCGAAACACTGAAAAACACAGACGAAAGTCATCTTTTTAATAAAAGCACCAACCTAGAAAGTAACATCACGGGAAATTCATTAGAGAAGCAAACAAACCTTATCAGGGATGAAAGCTCTACAAGAATAACTCCATAAGCATCTGAACCAATTTTATCACCATAGGCTGTTACCAAGGTATTCATAGTAATCAACGTTGCTTGCCTTAGAACCCGATTAGCCTGTTTTACAAAACATTATCACAAATTGCCTAAATACACGATATCGTCTTTCAGGGAATTTTCCACTAACTATGAGAAAGTAAATAGAAGAAAGTGCATGTTTGATGCCTATTAAGATATGGTGTTAAGAAGCCATATACCTTCCGTAAGAATCCCGTCAGTTCAGCAATCAATTGGTCCAAGACACATGATAGATCAATGTGCAGCGGAGAAGTGGCAATGACAGCAAATGCCTGCATGCACCCACACAATCACAGACATGAGCTAAAAAAAAAATTAAAATAAAAGCGCTTCAAGAAGCACAAGAACAACCTTTACTGCAGTGAGGCGAGTGATTTCATTTCCCATTCGATCAACAAGCACAGGAAGGCATGAATGTAACTCTGCTCTCAGTTGATCGCCAAATGTTGAAATCACAAGACCCATGCAGGTGATAGCACACTCCTTGACCTCCTGTTGAAGCGAAGAGAGATTAAGAAATGTATATAATACAGAATTACAAATACAAACACAGCAATCTGTTTGAATTTTCCAATTCTGTAGTTAATCATAATGACAATGGAAAGAGTTCAAATAAGAATATTTAAGTCCATTGCCCCAAAAAGCATGGATTATAATAAACAAGACTAAAAAGGGAGATTCATGCCACATACCTGGTCTTGATCTTGATTTGTCAAGCGTGACATTATCGCATTGTAGATTGGATGAACAAATGGTTTAAAATCAAAGCCCATTCCCTAACCCATAGAAGAAAAAATATAAGTGGATGCAAAATCTACGAGTCGTTTAATGGTTCAAACTACTAAAGAAAACAAACACTGACACTAAATCAAGAGAAATGACTGAATCAGTAAGTGTGTACATGACATCTCAATGTAATGCGATACTCACCGTAGTACTTGGGCGTACTACTCTGACAAGTTCCCCACAAACCCTTAATGCCTCAGCGGTCACCTTGTAATAGCGTTCACCAACAGCAGCTAAAACAGGACTTGAAAGAGCCTAGAATGACATAAAAGTTTAAGAGTCAGTCATAGCAACCGTCATCAGCTTCATTACTTTCGAAAACTGGGTTTTGAAGTCTATGGACTCAACGCTAGACGTTGAACATTTGGTCAATATTTCAATAGACTGAAAACCACTTATTGTTTCCCAACCTTAATGTAAGGATGAAAAACAGGAGGCGCATGTGATGCCAAGACTAATTTTGTGAAGACAAGAGCTTCAATTTTCAAGTTTGAAGTAGAAGATTTATCCTGGAGAGGGAAAGAGTAGAGGAAACATGAGCACTTGAAAAAGAGCAACACTGAGAGTCCATAAATAAGTGTACATAAAAAAGTGTACTGAATATATCCACTAACATTTAGCGCCCTTTCAATTCCAGGAACAAGTGAACCAATATGATCAGCAAGGCAGTCAGGCAGGACAACCACAAGTTCCCTCAAAACAGAGAATGCACCAACCTACAGATAGGTAAGAAGTTATGAAAGTATGAAACAGGAACCAAACCAAAAATAATGTTTCACACTTCCATACCTTTGTCTTAACAGACTTTTCGCGCAGTTGCCTATTTATGGATTTCACAATCTTTGAGACTTCTTGCTTCAGTAGCCATTTTGGACTGCATCGACCAAAGGTATATATTTAGTTAGCAGGGTTTCGTCAGTAATGTGACAGATAGTCCATACTGATCGAGTGAAAGGATTCAGAATTTTTGCCTTGATTCATCGGTGTCAGTTTGACCTTTTGTAACATTTCCTGTTTGCCGTAACAGATCAATGAATGTGTTGAATACATCCATCTGTAACAACAGTACCTCAGAATCTCAGATCAATGACCATATAGCAATGCAAGATAGAGTATTATATATTTCCATACCTTCACATTTTCCTCCCTTTCCTTAAATCTATCAATTAATTTCGGGCAGGCCTGCACAAGAAGAGGCTAATTACTAAACTCCTCAACAATAGAGACAACAGTAGATTCTTGTTTATTATTTAATCAGACGCAAGTAAATAGATGAAAAAAATCTCTTCAAGAAAGGGATTCTTGTACAGGCTTGTCATGAAAGATAATACTCTTGATCATTACAAAAAAAAATATACCTCTTGATATACTTTAGAGAGCATCTCAGAACGAGAAACGATTAATCCTGCTAAGCATTTCGCCGCTGCTCTCCTAACTTTCCAGCTGGCATCCTCATCATCTGTGTACTCATTTGCACTCTCGCTGTGAGAAGCAAAGACTTATGTCACTGAGATAATGGTGCACCATAAGGAGCAACGTTACCGTTCCAATGATTAAACCAGAACTTACTCATCTTCTTCATCTTCAAGAGTCTCATTATCAGTATCTTCCTCCATGTTGTCCGTAAAATTCGGGTCATAACTAATATATTCCAAAGTGAGATTTAAAATTTCATCACAATATGGTGAGATGTCCCTTGGACAACGTAGCAAGAAACTTTCAAGTGCCTGCAGTCAAATTTCGGAATGGGCATGTTATCGCCTACATTATTCATATCACTTTTATTGAGAAGATTAGAATCCCAATTTAATAACATAGGAAAAGAAAAGAGACTACAAGCATGCGTAAGTAATTGTCTGATTAAGAAATTAGATGAGAAAAGTAAAAAAAACACGCCTAGTGAGAAAATAGGAACATTAGGGGATCTTGCATGAGACCTGTAAGCTATACTCGCGCAGCTCCTCGTCATTTTCTGAAGCGCTGGTGCAGTAATTGATTAATACTGGCACAGTGTTACCTAAATGAGTCCCAAATCGATATCCAACAGCACGGCTGAAACAAAAACGCATTAAATACCATAGCAAGCCTAATCGTAGATGTGTAGGACAAGCATCACTAACAGAAGCAAACTACAAGACTACAGTAACGCATAGTAAGAAGTTAAACACAAATAACAGGCCGATAAGAAGGATAGACAGGATGTACCATAAAGCTCCAATCATTTGAATATTGGTGCGTGTAATCTCTGATTTTGCATTCTTGTTACTTAGGTTTTTCACAACTTCAACTGTCGCCTTTGCAAGCAAATCATCAGACTGACTGGAAGCAAGAGATGCTGCACCACAGAAAAAACTTAAAAGATGATATAAACCATCGAATTAAGAGCTCTATATAAGACTGGCAAAAAAAACAGCATTGAATATATCATTTGAACCCGCATTGGTATCACAAGAATTGACACCCACAGCTGCGATCCATATTTCTAAAATATATGAGGAAAGCTATCACCCAAGCCCTGTCAGACTAAAACCTGGTTTCCAATTAGCTAACTATTGACAGAACTAGCCAGCAATCTTATAGACTCAATTTTGTGAACTTACCAATGCATGTAACAGTCTTCTTCCTGACTGTGGCTTGGTTACAGCCCAATTGCAATAACAATGTGTTCAATAGTTTCTCATGATCATCCGCCATTAAACTTCCATATTTTTGAACAACATCACACATGATCTCAAGACATTCACACTTAATCCCTGAGCTCATTCCCTTCAGCAAGCAGCAAGCACGCAGAAAATCAGTTACTTGCAAAACAAGAAGATAGTACCTCAGATTTCATAGGGTAGGCAAATTATTATATGCGTAGAAAGTTCTCTGGACTTTGGTCTACTAAGAGATTTTCAGAAAGAGTTATTAAACTGTATTAGCTCCAACAAAACTTTACATAAAATCAACTCAATTCCAATAGATCTCAATCGATCTGATGTGTAGCCTGATTTTGTCTTTTCAAATGTAATTCTACGGGCATCCTGAAATTGTCTCGGACCCTAGGCACTGTGGCATATGCAATCGAAAAAGAGGAATAGGCTCCCAACCACTAACCTGGCCACTTATCCCTCCTATCATTTTTGGGGTTAGAGTAACAAGAATAGATGGAGCAAGCGAAGGAGCAACTTGGGCGACAACAGTCCTGAGAGCTATGCTTGCAGTATCACGATGTTGGTCTTTCCCATGCAGTAGTTTATCACATAATTTGTTGGTCATTTCAACAATTCGTTCTTCTCCAACCTTCTTCACCAAAGGAGCAAGACTGAAACAAAATCATACATCAAAGGTCAAGGATAGATCAGCTAGATTTAAAAGGCTCACGACCAAGAAAAACAAAGCTGCATTATAAATATACCAAGACAGACACAGACATTTGAATACCAGTGATATTACATCAGCTTGGGTCATAAGTTTCAAAGAGAAGAAAGCTAACCATTTAACAGCCAATCCAGAAACATCACCAGCCACATCATCGAGCTGTTGCAGAATGATACTAGACAATCTCATCTCCAAGTCCGGCTCGAGTTTAAAGGAATCCTTATTCAACTCATTAAGCAAATCAGAGGTTGCCATATATCTGTAATCTTTATCTTTACCCGTCATCTGAACATGTAAAAAAAAAAAACTACAGAAATCAAAAAAGTGAACATACTCAAAAACAAAACTGAGCTTAATTTGAAATAGATGATGAAAAAGACCTTTTCGATTATTCCAGACACTTGTAAGTTCGCCATCTTGGCTTGACCCTATAAATTCACCCCTTCAAACTGCAATCAAACAAGGATCTTAAATTTCTTTACACAGTAAAAAGAGAATCAACCATTCATTGGACTAAAAAGCTAAGTCAGAGCAATGTCACTCTATCAAGCTCTCCACAGAGGTCAAAACGTATGAAACAAATTCAGAAGTACAAAGAAGAAGCACTGAAGAAGGAGTAATTCTCTCCCGGTAGCAAAACCTAATTAATTTCCATAAGAAAACTTTTGATTAATCGAAGATCACAAAGAAGAATTTGGGTTCGATAAATCAAAGTATCGTCGCCACCAAAACCCTAAGAGTTACGAGTACAACTACGAACACTAAAAGAGTTAACGCTAAACATCATCAGACTTTTCGATGTCGCACAGAAAACAAAAAGCAAAAAAGAGGGAATCCTAACTAACCTGAGAAGATGAAATCGACGGGAGAGAACGCCGGAGACGAAAGAGAACGCCGAGAGTTCCGATTTGCTGGTGGTGGAAGTTGCGGAAAGGAGAGCCCTGAGGAAAGTAAAAAAAAAAAGATGGAGACACTGTAATTTTCTTACTCGTGAAGCTTGATTTTTCGCCCTTCTCTCTCCTTTTAAAAAGCAAGCTGATAAAATTTATAAATGGGACGTTGTGGAATCAATTGGGCCTAGGCACCATTCATTTATTGTGTACATTGTTGGACTTAATTAGTCGGTGAATAATAAATGGGTTTGGCCCAATTAATTTGTGTTTTCAATATTGGCCCAATGTTCCTCGGAAGAGCATGGGTTTCTATTTCGATCAAGTAGGTTGTTTGTTTTTATAGCTGTCGTGAAACCAATGAGATGCGATGCGAGCAGCAACAACGACTAAATTGTGTTTATTTTTATAATTATTGGTTTAGCGACAATTTATGGTGATATTATTTGACGATTAGCGAGTAAAAATTTTTGCATTAAAATCAATTGTTGGTCGATGTTTCCAATAATTATAGAATAAACATGATTTGGTTGTTGATAGCTATTGTTAACAAGTATGAAATTAACAAAATATAATTGATTGTTGTTGTTGCTAACAACTATGAAACTAATAAAACTGTAAAATATGCTATAGTTGTGAGATTGTATGTCGAAATTAGACTTTCTTTATTTTGATTTCAAATTTGTTACGTCAAATTTGAAAAAGAATATTAATTGAAATCCATCTTTTTATCAAAATAGAATGACGTCTTTATCAAAAAGAAAAAAGAATGACAATCATTAAAGTATGTCATTTGATTGAATTTTGAGTTTTGATTTCGATTATTACAAGGTTTTTGTTAGAAATATCGTGTTATTTACCTCTATAACACAAGTTAAAACAACATATGTAAAGTCGAGACAAAAAGCCACATAATTTTTATCTACCACGAAATTTGTTTATCACCACAATACGTAATTATTGAAATGACTGCATCGAGTATTAATAAATCCTCTATATATTATTTGAGAAATACCTTTATAGAATAAACCTCATAAAGGGTAAACAATTACATAACATTACTATTACAAGAAAGAACAAATTATCATTTCTCATTAAGGATAGTTTAGTCATTAATTATTTTGTTAATCATTTTCTAATTTTCGTTTTTTTTAAAGTAGTTAAAAATAGATTTTATGAAGATTTTTTTGATTTAATTAAACACACTAATTAAATTAAATTAAATGTTGATTTAATTTCCAAAAATAAGAGATTTTATGTAGATTCTAATTATTTTGGAAAATTTTAATCTCTCATTAAAGATAATATAATCATCAATTATATTCTTATCACCATTTAATATTATATTAATTATAAACAAATTATATGAAATGTTTAAATTATATTCCTTATTTTTGAAAATCGGATTTAATAATAATCATGATAATAGATTTTGTGAATTTTTTTATAAATCATAATGTAAAATTAGGATATTTCATAGATATTACCTTCAAAATGCTACATGTGAAATACATATAGATTTCATGTTATATTTAAATCATATATTTATACATTAAAATCTACCAATATGGACTAAAACAACTTTACACTCATAATAATACGGTATAAATAAAATTAACAAATTCACAATTATCAATATACTACAATACATCAAATAATATCCTCTATTATTTTAAATTTGAGAATAATAATACATACCTATTTTAATATCTTTTATAATATTATAATTGTAACTTTTTAAAAAATATATTTACATTACTTAAAAAAAATATTTTCCCGTGCTGTAGTGCGGGATTGTATCTAGTAAGACATTAAAATTGTACTACAATAAAAACAACAAAGTGAAAATGTCAACATTTCATATTACAATAAATGAACATGTGATATCACAAGGAACAGAACATCTTAAAATCTGAACTCCCTTTTGATACATGGCATATTTATCCCATATCACATTACACGAATTGCAATATGCCAAGAATTTTTTTATATATATGCCAAGAATTCTCATAAAGTAAATGCACATAACTTTTCAAATATACATTGCTATAAGGAAAATAAAATAAAAGATTAATAAATGAGTTCACTTGTGACACCAACCAAACATTTACTCAACCTAATACGTCATGCATAATAGGACTTGACTTACACTCGCCAGGACAATCTTCGACTCTCCATTAATAGAAACCATAATTTATTTCGATCTTTGTTTTCCGTGCAATATATTTTTGATCATGAGATGAAATCATATACAGCCTATTTTTCAAACTACACAAAATAACGTATGTATATAGGAAAACATATTATCAAAGCAAGACCGGCATAACATTTTAATATATATATATATATATATATATATATCATTAACAACAACAAAAATGGACCTTAAGATATATTAGATAACTTCACTTAATTTTTATGGACTTTGTGCTGATATACTTCCTCTAATAGATCTCATTATTCAATTAAAGCTGAAAACAGATAACGCGAGCAGAATTGACGAACTTTAATGGCAAGAATTTAAGTAAGAGACTCATTTGACAGGAAAAAACAAAAACAAAAACTTTATATGAGAAAAGTTGCATGATCTAAAGTTCCGCTACACACAAAATGATATCACGAACTACAAAGTCTAATGATGATTCGAAATAATTCATAACAGTGAAAATCCCAATGCATTGGTCAGATCGCCAATAATTTTCTTAAACATAGTAATAGAAAACATCAAAACCTTATCTTACACACTCCAAGATTATAGTACCCTAATAAAACACATGTTTGTAAAAAACTACCTAAACAATGATTAACAAAAGAAAGGGCTAAACATTAACCATACGATGAGAAAGTACTTAATTAAGTAATCACATGAGTTAAGTTAAGTGAAGTTATAACAACAATTTAACTTAACTAAGGACTAGTAGAAGCAAGATTTTCAGTAGTGGCATTATTAATGTCGTTATTACCAGCAGAAAGCTAGACATTGTTATTAACGTTGTTGCTCCTCTTGGATAGATTATGTTTGTTATTGTGCATCCAAACTTTAAGTACTCTTCTCCTAATTCCGATCTCTTGACAAAACTGTTGAACAACGGATTCCTCTTGTCTCTGCATCTTCCAACCAACTCTCTCCGCAAAACTCATCATCTTTTCCTTTTGCTCTTGTGTAAACTTTGTCCTAAACCTTTTCTTCTGATTATGTCCGTAACTATACGGTGGTGGTGGTGGCGGTGGTGGCTGTCGGAATGTCAAGCTTCCTCCGCCGTCTTCTTCCATGAGATCTTCTGACTCTGAGTTGGATCCAGCGGTTGCAACGCCAACTGGCATTATCATTTGTTGTGGTGATGGTGATTTGATCATCTTGTGGTGGAACATGAGTTTTCTCTGCGGCGGAGGTGGTTGGTGGTTGTTGAGGTAAGGGGAAAAGAAGGTTTTTTCTTCACCTTCGACTTCTCTTCTATGGAAGTTTCTATGGCAGTTACAAGCTGAGCAAGTGAGAGCTTCAATGGAACCATCTTCACCACTTGGCATAAACTCTCCACAACCATCAATGGCATTGCCACCCATGGAAGCTGCATGATTCTTTAGGCATTCTTTGTACTTGATCACCACAGGCTTCTCTTTCTTGATGTTGTTGTTGCTGACCATGATGTTGTAACCCACATGATGATGATGAGAATAGTCATGATTTTTGCCAAGACCGTTACCATTTGAGGAGACTAGTGGTGGGTTTGGAGTAGTAATGTTGAGAGATAATGGAGCAGAATTGGCGTGATGATGATGAAGCTGATGGATCATGTTCCCATGCCCACCTCCACTATTACCGTAACTAGTGTTTATTGGAATAGGATCTTCTTGACCTGCAATCTCCATTCTCTTGATCTCTCTGCTACAGAAGATAGTCACGATTAATTGAAATTTTTTTTTTTGGATTTAGCAAAGTGTTTCTTGGTTTTGGGACAAAGACACAGGAAGAAAAGAAAGAAGAGTAAAGATAATTAATGAGTAAATCAAATGATTAAACTACAAAAAGGCAAGAGCTTTCTTCACTACTCATTAAACCCATTTTTTAATAATTTCCTCACCAAACAAAAAGAAAAACCCTAATTTTAGAAGGTCCATAAAGATAGAAAACAAAACGAAAAAATACAAAAGAAAAGAAAAACTTATTGCAAGCCTGCTTAAGCAAAAGCTGACAAACCCACTTGAGAAATAAAGGTCTTATTTCAAGTGAGAGGTTGATGATAATGAAGAAGCTTAACCCAGTATTTATTATATCATCAAAACAAAGTTGTTCTCTTTTAATCTAATGAAAATTTGACTGACAAAATTAAGAGCACATATACAACCAGAAAGGCAGCAAACTTTATCTTAAAATGCTTCTAAAAATCAAACTTTTCTTGAGAATAATCAGGAAGAAGGGTCTAAACCTCAAGGATCTGAGAGATAGAGAGAGGCTATGGAGTTTAGAGATTTAATTAGGGCTTTATAAAATTCTAAACTTTGAAGAAAGAAGATAAAGAGAGAGAGAGCGAAAGAAAGAGAGAGTTGCAGGTGGATTTTGGATGTGAAGGCACTGCTTAAACTAAGGGCTAAGAGTATTAGTAGTGAAAGCCCAAAGCCTATAAAGCATGAGAGAGAGACAAATGAAAGCCATAGCCGTAGCTACTTATTTCCTCACTTTTCTACAGACAAAGAGTAAAAATATCATTAATTAATTACATCACTTTGACCTAGTTTTCATTTCATTAGGGGAAAAAAGAAAAAAAAAAACCATGTACAAACGTATATTTGCTATTTTAACAACTAATTTCCGTATTCACCATAAAAACTTTAAATTTCTGTTGATCGAGTCAAATTAGATAGCAAAAAATCAAAATTAACTGCAGTTTAACAGATGTTAAAACGCGGTTAACGTTGTCGTTAGAAATTCGGAAAAACGGTCATAAAAACCATGAACTTATCGCATTTGGCCGATTAAATCACGAACTTCGTAATAAAGCAGAAAAAATCAATTTTTGTTGACCGATCCACATTATACCCCCTAAAGTCAAATATAACTACGGCTTAACAGAAGTTATAAATCCGTTCGCACCATTGTCTTCTCTAGAGAAAATTCCCGCAAATCTTCAACATAACTCCCGCCATTTTCATCTCAATTTCTATTGACCGATCCACATTATACTCCCGAAAGTCAAACATAATTGCAGCTTAACAGAAATTATAAATCCGTTAGCGCCATTGTCTTCTCTAGATAAAATTTCCGCAAATCCTCAACATAACTCCCGCCGTTTTTATCTCAATTTTTGTTGACCGATCCACATTATACCCCCGAATGTCAAACAGCGGCTTAACAGAATTTATAAATCCCTTAGCGCCAATGTCTTCTCCAGAGTAAATTTCCTCAAATCCTCAACATAACTCGTGGCATTTTCATCTCCTTATCTTAATTTCTTCTTCTTCTTTTCTCACTATAAATCCGTAAATTCCCAAATCTGGGACATCTTATGTAAATTGAGGGTTTCTAAGTGGATGTTGAGGGATTTAGAGTGAGAAAAGAAGAAGGATAAATTAAGATAAGGAGATGAAAATGGCGGAAGTTATGTTGAGGATTTGCGGAAATTTTCTCTGGAGAAGACAATGGCGCTAACGGATTTATAACTTCTGTTAAATCGCAGTTATGTTTGACTTTCGGGGGTATAATGTGGATCGGTGAACATAAATTGATTTTTTCTGGTTCATTACGAAGTTCGTGATTTAATCGGCCAAACGCGATAAGTACAGAATTTTTATGACCGTTTTTCCAAATTTCTAACGACGACGTTAATGACGTTTTAATATCTGTTAAACTGCAAATAAATTTGATTTTTTAGTGTCTAATTTGATTTGGTCAACATAAATTTGAGGTTTTTTTTGTGAATACGAAAGTTAGTAGTTAAAATAGCAAATGTATGCTTATACAAGGTTTTTTTTACCGTTTTCTCTTTTTATTAGGTCATAGGATATTTTATTAATTATGTATCTACCAAATATAAATTTGGGTGATAATATATCGGCAACAATAATACAAATACAGTACTAGACTATAGTTTGTGATCAAAATTAGACTTTATAAAATTAGTAAGTTTTTACTCGTGAACTGTCATTTTACAATATTAAAATATCGCAATCATCAATGTATTTAAGGTAATACTTGAATATAAGAATTTCATATTCACCCAAAACAAATTATCAAGAGAGGGAGACAAACTAAAAAGAGACAAGGATTAAGGATTATGGGAGATTGCTTGGCTTGCACTATCAGACATCAAATTTTACAACAGTGTAGAAACCAAACCGTGTCAGATAATTAGTGGGAAGAGTATTGAAGCAGATAACAAACAGAAAGTCATAATAAATAAAATATCTCATCTTCGTTCTAAAACATTAAACAAGTAAAAGTTTGGTATCAAATACTAGTTAAAACGATTGGTGAAACACATTAAAATTTAATCGTCGTTTTGGCTGCTTTTTCTTTAGTTGATATGATAGAAGGCTGATTGCAAAATCATTAAACAGTAAAAATTTATCAACTTTGAGCCTTTACAACAAACAAATTAAATTTCAATGAAGAGACACTTTCTTATTTTTTGGCATAAAATGCCCACTTAATCACCAATAAAGTCACAGGACAAATGCATACTTTGGAGCTAATTTAACTTAAGAAAACTCATACTCTTTCCACTTTAAAATAAATGTCGTCTACATCATATTTATATTTTAAAAATATATATAAGTTTGTTGTATGATTTTGATGTAACTTTTGACAAACAAAAATCTCATTTATCCATAATTAATAGTAATAATGCAAAACGAAATAGAATTCCAACAATTAATCTATTTTGTAAGGTATAACCAAAATTTTTTTTTAATATGTGTTAACAATCTTAAAAATGATATTAATTTAAAACGAAAGAATGTTCTAAATATAAGCTAGTTAAAACACACATATTGTTCCTTTACCCAAAATCACATCGATAATTATCCTTCGCCATTAATTATGTCACGTTTGATATTAGCTTCAAGAGGTTGTCATGTCATGCATGTGAATTTATATGATTCACTTGAAGTTAATATTAATTATGGGTCCCACAAAATATGTGCACTTATATACCATGATCTTCTCCTTTACTGGAACATATAATTGTAAAAAAATATCATATTTAACTGATAATTTAGTTACTGTTAAACATATTCATAAATCAAATTTTGTTTTGAGTTTTGTTAAATTCAAAATCTCGTATATTATTAAAATTAAAATTATTGAAGATTTTTACCGCAGGTTAAACAGTTTGTCAAAGTCTCGTTTTTGGCATAAAATTGCGGGTAATTAGACTCAAGAGTTTTTATTTATTTATTTAATTTACAAAATTAGACTCTATGTTATGAACAACTGTCTGTGGGTGGCAAGATTTGTAAATACTTGAATATGTAAGGTGATGTTGTCAGTTAAGGAGCAAATACAAATGGTCTAAAGAGAATTGCAAAATTTAGCATAAGTATAGTAACTCTTGGTAAATGGATTTGTTCTTGCTTAACATTCCAGACTTACTACTAATCCCCATTTTTTTATATTTACTTAAAATCAACCAATCAAAATACCAAATTACCAATACACATTAAGATGTTACCTCGAGAAATTATTATTTCTTGCTTAACATTATTAGTTTTGCTTCTTGGTGACTAATGTTTCAAGATATTTTTGTTTTGTTTTTTTAGAAAATATAATCGTTCTAATCGATATATAAACTTAATTCGTTTTTTTTCTTCTAAAGTTAAAGCTCTAACAAACAAGTTGTTATAATCTCATTTTTCTAATGCGGTTGTGTCATCAATAATATTAATACAGATTCGTAAGAAAGTACTAACTACCAAATTGCGGCAATTGCTAGTGACCATTCAAGTCTTAATTAAACAGAAAACAAAACACTAAAGAAATAAGTGCAGTTCATTTTCTTATATTATCATCCCCTGTTGGCTTTCGGCTTTTATTTTTTAGTACAAATATTGAATTGGGATACTTTTATGAGTTTATCTATCTTTTTTTTATATATATATTCTTGTTTATATTTGTTGTCTATTCTTCTGGACTCTGGTAAATTCCTTCCTTTGAGGCAGCTTTTTAAAAATCTCTTTTATTTTCTTTGTACCTTACGATATCATCAAAATAATGGCAAATAAATACATACTCCATATAATTTAATTTTCCGTCGTCCATACTATGTATTTATTCACACGTTAAGTGAGTTTATTGGAGGTATAAGAAACAAATAAAATAAAAAGGGACCACAAGAATAAATGACGTTAGGTTTGATGGTCCAGAAATTGGATCACAATTTTCAAGATGGTCGTGCCTTTCGTATTTACTCAACTTATTTTTTTTATAAGTATATTTTCAATTTATTCAAAATATGTAAGAAAAAACAGAATAAAGGGAGAAACTGCTGAATGGTCCATTATTTAATATTCCTTCTAAGATTCATTTATATGATTTTCTCTTTATATTGTAATAGTATTTTTTTTCTTTTATTAAGAATGTATGTGGATATTCGATAGACTAATTAACGTGTGGTATCTAAGAATGAATTATATGTTTAATACGTACCCTTGCAAATTGATTTACTTTAACAACAAATTAAAAAGGAAACGGGAGCTAAAATTTTTTAAAGACTCGAATAAACAAACTTCTTTTATGGTACCGACTTTCTTTTAGTAATCCTTATAAATTACTCCTTCTTTTTCAGAATATAAACTATTTTAGTTAAAATTAGGCATTTTAAGAATATAGGATGATAAGGTATATTTTAACCCATAACCAAAAAATAGCATAGTTCAAGTTTTAATTTTATAATTGGAAATTAGGTACGTATTCGCGCTATAGCACAAAATAATATTTATAATAAATTAATTTCATATTTAATTTTAAAAAATAATTTGTTGTAAAATTTGAGTGGTGTCACAAAAAATATATACATATATATATATATATTAAAAATAAAAATATTGTAGACTTGTTTGGCTATAGAGATAGTAGGATAAATTTATAGATTTTGTTTGGTTATAAGAATAGTTATTTAGACAATTTCACTATTAATGAGAATTTTTTTAATTCTTAAAGACCATTGGGACAAGATGTAATTTTTACTTTCCTTTTAATATATAAGATATAAATAAAATGTTCTACTCTCGCTCTGGCTTAGAGTTTCTGTGTAATTGTTCCGACGCCGTTCGTCAGAGAACCCCGCAGTACAACACCGCTATAGTCGCTGAGATCCGTCCAGCTTCACCCTCCGGATGCAGATCCGAGAACCCTCAAGAGTTTCCCTTCGTCACTCCGCTGTCGGAAGAGGACGTCGTTCGCCGCCGCGGCGCGAGACCTAGGACGAATTCGCCAGTTTAAGGGGCCTTGGGCCTTATTTTTTTTTGCTGTTATTGGATCATCGTATTCGGCCTTTGGTTGTACGCATTAGAAATTCTCCGGGCCTTGGCCTTTTATCTTTGTCTCCCCTTAGTGGGCTCCTATATTTGTAACGTTTCTGGGTTAGACCCTTTTGTTTTAATGAATCCGTTGACAAAAAAAAATGTTCAAATATCTAGTTTTCACATGTATATAGTATTCTAATTGTTGAACAATAAATTTCTGGATCTTAGAGTGACATTCTATAAACAAATATTTAATCTCAATAAATTTTACATTCATTAAAATATATATATATATATTTAATCTCAATAGCCTTAATATTAAATCATGTTTTATATACAATCATATATAATAATAAAAACATAAGAAAATTATAAGAGTAAAGGAAATAATGGTAATTTAAAATTAAAAAAAGTTATTTAAAATGGTAATTTAAAATTGATAACTCAGTCGATAAAACCCAAAACAATAATTTTGGAGAGATAAAAAAAAAAGAACCCGATTAATTTTTATAGTAACCTTGCTTTGAATCTTCACATTCTAGATTTAATGTTCTATTTAGATTGGATTTTCCACCAGTATTATTTTTCTCATACTTAACTCTTTTTTTTTTTTTTTTTGAAATATCCTTCGCCTCTCTTTGGTTGTGACATTAAGATACTGGAGTTGATATGCGGGGATCAAGACATGTCGCATATAATTTCACTTTATAATGATTAAATTATAAGTAATTAATAGTCAATTTACTAATTCAGATTAATAAACCAGCTCATGTTGGTTCGGTATTTCGGAATCTACTGTAGATTCAGATTTTTTTTTTCCAACAAAGCTGAAGGAATATTGTTTCCATATATAACTAAATATTGATGAACGCGTACATTACATGAAGACTATTTGTTTTAACATTAGCTCTTCCAGAAATTAGTGAGATAGAGAAAGAAGAAAAAACTGTCTTGCTTTTTTCAATTTCTTAATTCAATTTTAATTAATGTTGGTTCTGTGGTTGATCTTTGTATACGATTTAAATCGCAATCATATCCGTTGTTCTTACATGTGTCGAATATTAGTTTTTGTTACGGCATGCAAAAAGTTCATATATTTCAATAGATATAAATAAATATGTAGTGTATTTTTATGGAAATTTTTCAACTATATATCACATAATTACCTAAAGTATTGATTGTTGATATGTGTGTAGGATGAAGAATGGTTTTCGGGATTTCGATCGGTTTGGGATGGAAAGTTTGATTCTTTTGAATCTTTAGCGAATCAAAACCGTTTTTGAAAAATATTTCGAATTTAATTTCAGAAAAATGCATAATTTTATATACAAAAAAATTAGACTTAAAATAAAACTGAAGCTTTGTCTGCACTGACAGTTGAAAACTTCTTTCAATCCGGCAAAATTTATCGTGCGTTTTTATATACCAAGTAAGATGTCCTGCCGAATTCTACTGAAACAATTCTTTTTTTTCCAAATAAACTACATGAACTATTAGAATGCTTTCGAAACCTAAATTGATCCAAATGGTGTGAGTAAACCAATTAGTATGTGCTACCTCGGATGCGTCGTGTTTCAGTAAAACGACTTATAGTGTTGTTTTATTAATACGATATCAAATTCATATAACGACATCGTTTTACTCTTAATAAAAATTTGAAACTTATTAAAGACAAACAAAAATTAAATATAAAGTAAAATTGACTGTGAGAGTCAAGTCGCATAATGGTGACCACCTCTGAAAACTCATCACATTAAATTACAGGTTCGGAGTTCGAATCATGTTACATACAGTGTTTAAAGATTATTAAAAACTACTAGGACGTTGACAAAAACAAAAAAAAAAGAAAAGGAAAATTGAATTTTAAGGATAAAATGCATTCTTAAGCACCATGATTCGTTGCCAACACAACAATTGTGACTCTCGCGTTCGTCTTTGTTGGCTAACAACTTCTCTTCCTAGACAATATGAATCCTGCACCTTCTCTTCAGATCCGGCAAGTACATATATATGTCCAATCACCTCCGTGATACCCTCCTTCTCGGATCTGAAATATTCCAGGAACGTCTGAAAAGCATATGCCGTCGTAGATCCCATTAGAGGAGACCTCTCCGCTGTGAAAGAGATTGAAAACGACGTACATATAAAATGTAAAACAAGCTATGCTTAATAATTTAGTTTTAAGTTTTTTTTTGTTTATGTTTTTTTTTTCTTTTAATAGTAAATCGACATTGTCTTATGAATTCAACTTACCCAGCGTGCAAAAGCAGAGAAGCCAATTGTGAATTTAAGAATAGCATATTATAATAAGGATGAAGAAGAATGCTTTCACTCTCCTCAAGATCTCAACTCGAAAGGGCTATGGTTTAGTAAAATAACGTCATTTTAGTATAATATGTGGCATCCGAATCAACACATACTAATAAGTTGACTCACATCGTTTGAGTCAATGTAGGTTTTAGTTACATTTGAATAGTTTGTGTAATACTTTGTTTTTGTTGAATTCTGTATGACATCGTAGTTGGTGTATAAAATCGCATAATGAACTTTGTTTGGGTTGAAACAAGTTGTTCTCCACATTGACAATATAAAACGACATTTTGTGAAACCAAAGTTAAATGTGAAAAACTATTATGAAATAGACGATTAAATAAACAATAACACAAAACAAAATTAATGTTGTCATGTATTTAACATGGTTGCAATGCTTATACCATGGAAAACAAGGAGTTTGACCTGGAGGCCAGAGAATTTGGTTCACAGATATCTTCGCGTCTTGGTTAAGTAGATGAGAAACTGGCTCGGTTAGGAAAAATAGTAGTCGATGGGTTGGTTTTGTGTTGGTTTGGAATTTTGGAATTGGTGTAGGAAGAAAAGGCTCAGTCCTAGCCTGGGCATGGCCAGATGCAAGAAGAAGAAAAGTAACCACCATTGCTATTGCAGAGAGCTTAACAATCATCTTCATATTTTTATTTGTGATTGAAAATGTTTACCCTAGCTTCCTTATTTATATTATTGTGACAAAGATAAAAAAAGGCAATGTGATTATTTTTTCTGTTGACTAGAATTATATGTTGTGACCAAAAAAGAAAGGCAATATATATGATAAACTGTATATTCTAAATATATCAATATAGTTATATTAGTTGAATATATGTCGTGATTCATTGGTGAGATATAGTTCATAATTTTAGACATCAAGAAGTGAAAAAAAAAAATACATTTGTTTAAAAAAATAAACCCTTTATGGGGTTCTTTACTTATGATTTAGATATATAAAATAATAATTACTATAAAAAATCATCTACATTTGTTATATTTTCTTGTTACATATTTTAAAACTTATGTGAAAAACAAACAATACTCTTTCTTGGATTTACTTTCTCATTTTCAGTAATTAACAACCTATGGGACACTATGTGGTAACAACCTATGGGACACTATGTGGAATCCACAATGACTAAACCGAATCTCTTCGCCTTCACCACGGTAAATGATGGAATTTGTAGACGATCCATCTCAGTTTCTAAACTCGTGTCTCTTCTATTGTGCCAATCTTTGATGCAACAGCACAACCTTCAAGTGTCTTTTCATTAATGTCCGTTAGTAATAAAGATCAATTTCACCAAATAATTCTTGACCATTTTGACACCAATTTGAGTATTTGATGACTGCCGATCACAAACTATTTAGAATTATAGTTTCGCGACTTAAAAAAAAAAACAGTTTACTTGTGAATATTAATTCTAAATGTGTACCCTGACGACCAAAAAAAAAAAGACGACCAAAAAAAAAAAATGTGTACCCTTTGTCAAAATTATTTTTTGGAGTAATCCTATTTTATGGGCAACTACTATCCTATCCAACATAATAATAGATACTAACGAAACTGCCATTCCTTTTTACATAAAATATTTTTAGTAAGTAAACTAAATAATAAGTTAACTACCATTCTATCCAATCTCTTGCATGTTAATAACGGAAATGTTATTTCTTCTTTACGTTTAAAAATTAATCAGCTATCGATATTTTTTAAATAAAAAGACTAAAATTTGAAAATATTTACTTGTTTGCCATCTCTTTCTTCAGTTTTAAACAAATAATTTATGGATTCTCTTTCACATTTTCTCATTTTTAAAAGAAAAAGTTCACGATTTCACAATTCGTTAAATACATCCAAGCGATTTTCTTAATATACTTCATGTATAGCTTCGATTCTTGCTCTGATCCTCGCTAATTTGGAAGAATAAAAACCCTTTGTGAACCCATCGTGGTAGAATTGAATTGTTGTTTGATGTTTTCTCTAGTTTAAGAGCCTTAACAGATAACATGGTTTAACCAAGTCTCTCTCTCTATCTATCTCTTGATGATATGTTATTTAACGTTTTCCGATGTTAGTAAAAGTGAATCTTTAACCTATCTATCCGCAAACTCGACGTTGTAAAAGTAAAAAAATAAAACACGGTCTGACCCATCGTTTTAGAGCTGAATTATTTTATTAAGTTTTAATATAATTTTTCATCGTAAAAAAAGTAATTAATTAGAAAAAGAAAAACAAAACAGAAAAGGGTCATGGGGTAGAACGGTAAATCGTAAAATTAATTTAAAATAATTAAAAAAGAAGAAGAAATAGTAGCTCTGGTATTATGAAGAGGAATCAGGAATGGACTATCCCATTAAATAATTTTGGAGAAAAGTCTAGATTAAACATTATTTCTTCGTTTTAATCTATACAAAATAATTTCTTTTTTAAAAATGTAAAATTCGTAAATGCTCATATATTACTGTTTTACTAGAAACGGCGTGACAAAGGAATTGGGGACCATTCACTGGCATGTAAGTCATAACCCAATTGCTTGGGAATAATCTACTTTGAAATTGAAAAAAAAAAAATGTGACATTATGCACTGTATATTCATGTATAGTGCGGGAATATCTTCTTTGTTATCTAAAACAAAAAGTTCATTTGTTTCTTTCTTCTTTATTCTGTACCCATTAGGTAATAACAGCTATCGAACACGAGATTATTGGAAACGCATAAATCCTTTTTTATCAAAAAAAAAAAATTCCATGAAGAATCTACATATTTTCCCTCAATTGATACACTTGAAGGCTATAGATTTTAAATAAATAAAAATGATTATAGTTACCAAATAAAGAACTAAAGACACAACAAGGAACAATGTGCATTTTGAGGTTGCAATGCAAGTAAAGAAAACATTTTGCCTTTGAGTGATCCCATGAACGATAAAAGCCAAAGGGCGCATGCTTAATCTAAAAGTCCGTAGTTCTTTAAAGTTTAATTTGTTTGTAAAACATAAACTACAATTTTTGTTATTTCATGCATGCTTCGTTATTGCTCCTAATAATTGTGTTTTATTTCCAAATTTTGTTAGCAAAGTGCTTTTTTTATTTATCAAAGGAAGTGTTTGTTCCTTGATGAAGTAAAGGACAGATATAATGATATATTATCTGAATTTGACTCTCCGTTAAAAACATATATAGTATATATTGTTATAGAACAAGTTGACCTTGCGAATAAATAACTTCAGTATATGTTCAAAATATTATATGCATATATATATATATGTCAAAATTGTAGAACATGTATGTCAATATTGTACCTTTTTAAAATAATTTATAAAACATTAGAAAGCAACAAATCAATACAAAATTGTTTTGGATCATTAAGTTTATTGTGCTTTCATCTAGCAAAACACACAACATTGTGAGTTTTTTACAACTCTCCATTTTAAATTAAGTTTCATCTTATTTTTTTTATTAATGTATTAGAATAAGTAATGTTTTGAATTCTTAATGTTATTTTTTCTTAAATTACATAATTTAACCTCAAGTCAAAATTAGTAAAAGATATAAAATATCACAAAATACCAAATGTCATTTTTTTGTTGTAATTAACATGTTTTTAATTTTGTGTGGATGTGTTGAAACCATACTTAATGTGAATGAGTGAGAAACTAAAATACAAAACTTCAGAAAAAAATATTTTATTGTTAAACTTTACCTGTTTCAAATTATTCCCACACGAAAAACTCTACCAGCGAGCAAATGCACGACTGCTCGAATTTTTTACACTTATGGATTTGCTTTTTTTTACGTGCAATCACTTTACTGACACTAGATTTCTTTTTTTCCTCTTAATTTTATATATACACTTTTTATTTATTTATTTATTGTTGCTAAGTTATAAATATCATTAATGAATAAACAGGTTTTTATAGAATTAAGTTAAACCGAAACATTTGATTCCTTGGCAAAAAAGAGAAAAAAAAAAACAAGGGGCCAAAAGATCTGAGAAGAAATCTTTGTAGACTTCATCGCATCCATAACGTCATTAGCTTGCTAAAATGGCGTCTTTGTCTTCTGGAAGAAATGGTGTTCTTGATGTCACGGTCCATCGATCAGCTTAACCACGGCCGTGCGCTGTTAGTGATTGTTGATTATGCAGGGACATTGTTCATCTGATTCCACAGGTGAAAAAGGGTTGGTTGCCCGTGCTGCTACCTTCCTTAGGATTGAAGGAGGAAAGAAAAAATAAGATCTAAAATAATATTTATTTATTGGATATGTAAATAATATTATCAAGTACAATAGTATGGCAGAGCAAAGAAAAAATAATAAAATGGTAGTGGATTGGACGTAGCGTGTAAGAAAATACAATCCGTACTTTTTTATATTTCTGTAAACTAAAGAGTCGGCCAAAATATAATATTTTCATTATATATTATATCTTTCATTATACGGCAACGATCCATCCATCACTCAGTTTACATGTGAATTTTGACAGAGTAGTAAGAAAAAGATGATTTAACCATTTATATACCTTTTTGAAAATTTTTACACACAACATGAAATATCAATCAAACTACTTCGGCCGAAACATGATGGGCTGACCCGTTTTAAGTCGTTTGACTCGTTTCCGAGAGATCATTTCATGAAACAATTTGGATTTTGGCCTCAAATTGACTTCAATACTCAGATCTTAATCTTAGTCACATTAACGAATGGTAAATACATTTGACAAGGGTGCGATTCTACAATTATTATGATGCGATTTGTTTTCTTTATATTGTATATATAATTCACTGCATTTTAAATTAGTGTATTATGATGCAGTTAGAGTTTTTATATTAATGTTTTTTTAGTTTTAGCCAATCTTATATTTAATAATTACTTCTACACCGCTTTTGACAAAAAAAATAAAAATTTACTTCTACACCGCATATTAAATACATTAAAAAACGCAATTTTCCATCAAAAACATAATTCCACAAATTTTCATCAAAAACGAAGTTTTGATCTGAAAAAATGGTTATACAATTTTCTAGCTAATAAAACACATCATTCCTAAATCATATTATCACATTAATGATATGAACTAGTTGCATCGCTTCAAAATTATATTTCTCAGATACTCAAATAACTATCGCATATGAATCCTTCAAATTATATGATTGAAAAATACTAAAAGAGTAAAACATGAAATCTCTCAAATACGATGTAGTTTTAAATAATAAACTCAAGTAATAGAGTTAACACCGAAACTTTGTCCAAAATTCAGCATTGAAATATGAAATGACATTTTTTATAAAACAAAAAGTACTTTCTTAAAACGGAAATTATTATGAAACGTATGAAGTAATATAGATTTATGATATATAAAAAATTAAAAAACACAATAATAGAAAACATGTTTTATACTGTCATGTATTATATTTATTTTAAGTGCTTATATTTTTTTTGGAGAACGTCTGAGTTGATGGGGCATCCGGAATTTTGATAACCCGAAGGACAATAAGATATAACTGCGTAGCACGGAATCGTCGAGTATGTGTCGATTCTCGATCCGAAATTGGAAACGGGGTCAGAATCGTATGGAATCGTTCGGAATCGCGCGGAATCGTCTCGGAATCACGATTCTCAAGATGAGTCTTTTGGAATCGCGGTGGAAGCGCATGATTCCGAGGTGGAAGCGTCGATAGAGTAGATTGGAAGCGGAGATGACAAATAGCCAAATAGATTTGAACTTTTAATTATTTGTTTATGGCCCAACATTAAAACCTAATTAATAAATCAACTAAGAACCATTTGCCTCCCTCCACGCTTTTATCGTAATCTTATCTCTACTAACAAAACTTCTTTTTACAGAAATATAATGGCTTCTAATATGTCTCAAAATCCTCCAAATAGTGATGATTTGGAGATTACTAGAGAAAAAAAAAATTGCATCTCAAAATCCTCCAATAGTGAGGATCTTTCTCTTGATGAACCGGAGTTGGAGGTGGTTGTGTTTGATAGAGTTGATGAAAATGAGAATGATGACGATGATATCAACCTGTGACTTCAAACGTTGTTTTTTTATCTTCAAATGAGTTACATTATTTAAATCATGTATTCAATTTTGTTGTTTAAACATATGTTTTAATATGATTTTATATTTGATATTTTATGATATAATATATATATATATATATATATATGCACACGCTTCCAACACGTACCCGCTTCTTAATTTTTTAAAAATATTCGTTTTACCGCTTCCACACGCTTCCGCTTCCGCGTACCCACTTCCGATTCCATGCAGCTTAGGGTATAACTGGGAATTGCTTCACTGATATCATCGCATCCTGGTTTGGTGGAAGAGGAATTGGCTCGGTTGGAAAGATCGGTGGATAAAACGGTTTAGAATCCGTTTGAATTTTGGATTTAGCGTAGGCAAAAGCTCAATCCTAGCCAGGGCCGGTCCAACAAAAATGGTGGCCTGAAGCGTAAAACCATTAGGGTCCTTTAAATATTTTTTAGGTTAGAGCTTATTATATAATAGTCAAAAATACTAGATATTGGAGACCCTTATAAACACAATCCTAATAGACTATATTAAAAATTAGAGGCCCAACCCCAAAAAAATTGGGACCTTTTTAAATATTTTTAATTTAAAAACTATTATAAATATAATTTTGGGTTAGAGCTTATTATATAATAGTCAAAAATATTAGATATTGGAGGTCCCTAAAAACACAATCCTAATAGACAATATTAAAAATTGGAGGTCCCTAAAAACCTAAAAACATTAGGGCCCTTTTAAATATTTTTAATTTAAAAACTATTATAAATATAATTTTGGATTAGAACTTTTTATATAATAGTAAAAAATATTAGATATTGGAGGTCCCTAAAAACACAATACTAATAGACAATATTAAAAATTGGAAGCCCCTAAAAACCCAAAAAAATTGGGGGCTCTAAACCTATGCTTACTCTGCTTATGCTCTGGGCCGAGCCTGATTCTAGCATGAGCAAAACCGGATGCAAGAAGAAGCAGAGTAACCACCATTGTTACAGCGGAGGCTACGATTATCATCATATTTTGATTTATGTTTGATAATGTTTACCCTAGCTTCTTTATTTAAATTATTGTGACAAAAATAGCATAAATCAAGATAACTTTCATTTTGTTGACTAGAATTATATCTAGTGACAAAAAAAGAAGACAATATGATAGATTTTTGACTAGAATTGTATGTTATAAATATAGCAATGAAGTTATATTTGTTGAATAAATGTGGTGATTTCATTGACGATATATAATTTTTAAAATAAAATCTCAAGATTGATATGTACCAAGATAATTGAAGCGTATATGTTATGTAAGTAAAAAAAAAAAAAACTACCGTGTATATGCTTTATATCACTTTCATGCTTCATATGATATATATAAATGTTTTGATTGATTTTTGGTTTCAAACCACTTGAGATTTTACATTTTCTTAAGGTAGTCAAACCTATATGACATCGGCACATTGGTTTCCTTACCTCTCTCTAAACATAAATGATGGTTTCAACTTCAAGTGTCTTCTTGACCTCAAGATCTCAGTAGTGAAAGCCCTTTAACCGTAGCCAATAAAGAGGATCATTTACGCTGTTTAAAAGCCTTCACTAATGAGATCCTGAGGCCAAGGAAACACTTGAAACTATCGAATTATAAGTGATATTTAGAGCCACATTTAGGACAAGATACATTCAATCTAGGGAAAATTGCATAAAAATACACGTGTTCTTTCTTATTTTTTTCTCGAGTTTGTGAAAATTAGGCTACAAAATTAGATTTTTTTTTACATTTGAGGATTTTTCCTAATTTAAAAGGAACAATCTGAGTATGTTGATTAATTTTCTTAATGCATGTTAGAGGCTAAATGAAATAACAAACGGCATTGAACACTGTAAATTTCGTCATTAAATTCCGATTACGAAATGTTGTAAAATGCATGCTCGGTTTAGATTTTGAGTACTGAAATGGATAAAATAAGTAGTAGTTCGTGTAATTTTCTGGATGCGCAAAAAATTTGTGTATTTGTATGGAAATCGATAAATACTTGGTGTGCTTTTATGGAATTTTGCCTTCAATCTAAAAACAAATTATTTTGTAGAATTAAAAAGAGTAAAAACATGAATCGCACAATAACGAGAATGAATGCCTGGTTATATTACATAAGAGGCAATCTTTATTCTTCAATGTCATCTCAAAAGAACTCTTATCAAGCAAAGACAACACATTACGAAACCACATTGGAAACTGTCATACAAGATTATAACATTCAACAGAGAGATCAGTCTTTGTCTTTCATTCACAGCTTATTGAGACAATCCAAGAAAAACGGCAAATTGTGAATCCCTCAGCTCTTTATCTGCCACAATTTCATCATCGAAACAATCTGCAACAAGATGAGTAAAATTTATTAGTTTAAAACCTTTTTCCAAAAAGATTCAGAGCCAAACCAAAGAGGATCTCATAGAAGATAAGATACAAAAAGACACCTATCTTTCAATACATTAGTATAAAACAAAGAAGCAATAGAAGCTACTGTTATACAGCAATTAACACATGATCTGAAAGCCTTTAATCAGTTTTTGCGTATAAGCGAAAACCAAAGGCATGTAGATGACAAAATGAAGCAAAAAATCGACCTATCTCTTGATCAAGACTAATTAGCAATGCTAACAACTGACATCAAAGCTGTTAACTTTAAAGAGTTTCCATGAAGAGAATCACTGAAAGCCATAACAATAAGCATGTGACCAATTCAATCCCAATACTTTAGTTCAGGATTCAAAAAGCCAGAACCAAATGTTTTTGGACTTAAACCTTATAACTATTTGTATTGGTCTGAAAGTGTTTATTCAGCTTTGCTTATACGTACTGCAAGGAATGGATTCATCTCAGACCAATACACAGCAGCTATTGCCAATAACTGGACATTAAAGCTGTTAACTTTGATTCACTGAAAGAACTTGATTCAAGGATTCTAACAGCTATAGCCATTTCTGCCAAGTAATCCTAAATGATATGCACAAATCTTACTTAATCATCCTGAAACGTAACAATTTCTAAAGTTTGGTTTCCTCAATCTAAATTTTTCGTTGATTCAATCTTACAAACGCAGGAATTAAAAATTTCACAGAGAAGTCAAATCGATTAGGATCAAAACCTATAGAACCTTCGAGAAGCTTTGAAAAATTACCTAATCGTCCTCTCAGTGAGACGGAGCGGGTTGTTTCTGATGCGATGATTGAGAAGAAGGAACCATGAGTTTGCTATAGATCTGCTCACCGACGAGGTAAACGCAGAAGGCAGCAACACCGAATCCGAGACCTGGAAGTGCGTGTCTCATTTGATTCGATAGCATCGGATGCTTCCTCCATTCATCCCTTCGCCGGAAAAACTCTCCGGTGGTTCCCAATGGTTTCGCCATTTTCTCCGGTCTTTACGTTTTTCTAAAGTAGCCTTTAGCTTTGATGTGTTGTTTTGTTGTATGAGGGAATGAGCCATATTAAAAAGCCCATTAGTATTAATGAATCGTAAATGGGCCTAATGGGCTTAATGTTTTAGTTGGCCTTATATATTGGTTTCGCCGATGAACTGAAGTTTCATCTCTCCGGCGAGATAAATTAAACATGGCGATGCTTCAAGCGAATCTTGGCTTCATTACATCTCCGACATTTTTATGTTCGAAGCTTAAAGTCAAATCGAACTCAGTTTCTCTGGGCTTTAGCTATCGTTCTCAAGGCAATATCTCATACTCTTTTTATTTTTTTCAAACCGATAAATCTCTGTTTCTATGAGGAGATTTTTGATTGTTTTCGAATGTTGCTTCAGTTCAAAAACTGGATTTTTCGAGAAGGGTTAACAGAAGCTACAAAAGAGATGCTCATTCATTCTCAATCAAGTGTTCTTCGTCGACTGGATTGGATAATGTAAGTTCATAATTTGGAATCAACTCAATTTTCGAAGCTTTTTTCTAGTTTAATTTGAAATTTCTTTCGTTTTTTTTGTTGTTCTTTAGAGCAATACTATTGTGAAGGAGAAGAGTGTCTCAGTGATTCTATTAGCTGGAGGTCAAGGCAAGAGGATGAAAGTAAGTTGTTATTTTAGTCTCAAAGTTTCAAACTTTATGCTCAAGTTTTAATTGTTTGTTCTGTTGAGTTGTTTGTTTTTCTGTGGAATCTCATTTTTGCCACCATTTTTTTTGGTTTTCTATCTGTTAATGTGAATAGATGAGCATGCCAAAGCAGTATATACCACTTCTGGGTCAGCCAATTGCTTTGTATAGGTAACATTTCTTACTTGCAAGTCAGTTACTGGTAAAGTCTTCAGTGTTCTTTGAATCTGTGTCTGAGAACTAATAACAGTCTCATCTGATTGATGGAATAATTGTAATTTGGCTGTTTTCAATCTGCGGAATCTACTTGTTTATTAGTATTGTATCATCTAAAAGCATAAGAACGTTTGGATTTCTATCTAGTAAAGAGATCTACTTTGCTTTGTCTTTTTTCATTTTTATGTTTTATTGTTGCAGCTTTTTCACTTTTTCACGTATGCCTGAAGTGAAGGAAATTGTAGTTGTTTGTGATCCGTTTTTCCGAGACATTTTTGAAGGTTTAGTCTCTCTTTCTCTCATAAGTTATGTTTTTGGTTGAGAGATCTTCCAAAGATTTCACTGAGCCCCTTTTTTTGTGGTCTTCTAGAATACAAAGAATCGATTGATGTTGATCTTAGATTCGCTCTTCCTGGGAAAGAAAGACAAGATTCTGTTTACAGTGGACTTCAGGTTTATTCCTCCATTCCTTTGATGAACATATCCAATGAATCTTTTACCTCAAAATAAATGATTCTACAACATACTGTCGGGTCTAGTTCATATAAGCTTGAAGTTTATTCCTCACAGGAAATCGATGTGAACTCTGAGCTTGTTTGCATTCATGACTCTGCCAGACCGTTGGTGAATACTGAAGATGTGGAGAAGGTATACTTATGAGAAGTAGCAAAAGATTAAGGAGAATATTAAACACATTTCTCTAAGTCCCTTTAGAATTATTGCACTATTGTGTTTCGTTAAGGTCCTTAAAGATGGTTGCGCGGTTGGAGCAGCCGTACTTGGTGTTCCTTCTAAAGCTACAATCAAAGAGGTACAAATTCTTAAATTTATTAGGCCAAATCTGAAGTTAGTTTTTTTTTTTTTGGGTTTTTTGGTCATCATCTCATTTTCGATATTAGACTTGTTCCATTGCGATATGCAGGTCAATTCTAATTCGCTTGTGGTGAAAACTCTCGATAGAAAAACACTTTGGGAAATGCAGACACCACAGGTTTTAAATTATTTCCATGCTATGTTGATTGATTTTTGGTTTCAAACCACTTCAAAGTATACTTTTTCTTTAGGTGATCAAACCCAAGCTATTGAAGAGAGGTTTTGAGCTTGTGAAAAGGTTTGTGAACCTTAAAATGATTGAGGTCTGGATTCAAATATAAAAAGACTGATTAATATTCGTGTTCTATATCTAAAACAGAGAAGGTCTAGAGGTAACAGATGATGTTTCGATTGTTGAATACCTCAAGCATCCAGTTTATGTCACTCGAGGATCTTATACAAACATCAAGGTAAAAAAAACACTAATTTAGGGTTTTTTTTTTCCGCAGTGATATAATGAAAAAAAATATAGATCTTATTTATTGCTGAAACTGTCTTCTCCATTGCAGGTTACAACACCTGATGATTTACTGGTTGCTGAGATATTCTTGAGCAAGGACTCATGAGGTATCATTACAAGGTTTTTTTATGTTTATTAAGAAAATATTCATCAAGCTTTTTAGGAGTTCACTAAAATGTTCATGAATTATTACATAGCTTAATCATTGATGATTGTGTGTAGGATCAGGATGGAGTACGGTTTGGCTCTTCAGTTTTTGGATCAGTTTCGGTCGAAAAGTTTGATTTTTTTTTTGGCGTCTTTAGGGAGTTGTAAACAATTTTTTTTTTGTTTTTCTTTTATTTCAGAAAAAATTGTATCCAATAGTATATAAGTATTAACTTAAAATATTGAATTGTTTATTATTAAGGGTTGATATTTATTTGTCTATTTGTGTTATCAAAAATATATATACATGTAGAATATACCGTTCTTTATGTTTTTAAGTTTTTTATCTTTTAACGTAATAAATAATCAAATCATGGATGTTTACAGATGCATGACATTTAAACATCCATGATTATTTATTACGTTAAAAGATGAAAATTCACTATATGTGGCCAATACGTATTTAAACAAAAATTCCATAGCACAACTTTTTTTCTCGCCTCGTTTGTATATATATATACACACTCACATCTCCCATCTCCCATCTTTGCCATACTACTATTGAGCGTCAACGTCTATATCGTTTACGACTCTTTTGAGTTCACTCTCAACGTCTATATCGTTTAATATTTCATCTAATCTCGACAGAAAAAACCTTTTAGGAAATGCAGAAACCACATGTTTGAAAGGTTACAACACCTGATGATTTATTGTTTGCTTCACGGACTCATGAAGTACGTCACTAGAAGTACGTCATTTTTTCGTTTATTTATTTATTTATATTTAATCAATTTTGTGTCATGAAAATGTTCATAAAGCTTTTAAGAGTTCATTAAATGTTCATGAATTATCACATAACTTATCCTTGTTGATTTTGTGTAGGATGAAGAACGGTTTGACACTTCGGTTTTTAAATCAGTTTTGTTGGAAATTTTGATTTTTTTAAGAATCTTTAGCAAATCAGAACCCTTTTTTTCTTAAATACGAATTTGATTTCAGAAAAAAATGCATCAAATTGTTTGGATTATGAGCCTTACAATATTTGTAGACAATGATGTTTTTCCCTTCATGGTCAAAATAAAACTAAAATATAACAGTCAAATTTAAATAGAACACCTTCTAATTTATTTTAATTGTCAGTTTAAGAATTTTTCGTACATATTAAGAAAACTTATTCAAATGTCTACTATGTATCTTATTAATACACAACATAATTTCTTTCTCTTTAATTAATAAAACAGAGTAATAGAGTTAAAACAAAACTAAAAATTTTGTCTGCATTAAAAATATAAAACGATATTTTTGTGAAATCAAAATTAAATATTAAAACAATAGTTATTATGAAACGGATAAAGTAATATAGATTTATGATTTTAACATAGACAATAATACAAAAGAGGTTTTACATTGTCATGTATTATATTTATTTTAATTTTAAAATATATGAGTTTATGGGGTGCAATTTTTATAACCTGAATGACAAAAAGATATGTATGGATATTAGTTCACTGATATTTTTGCATTTTGGTGTGGTGGATGTCCTGGACCTGGATAACGAGGAATTGGAAATACGTCTGGATATTGATTTACTGATATCTTCGCATTTTGGTGTGGTGGATGTCCAGGACCTGGAAGAAGTGGAATTACGCCCGGATATGTTATCTTCATATTTTGGTGTGGTGGATGTCCTGGATAACGAGGAATTGGAGATACGCCTGGATATATTACCTTCGGTGGATGTTCTGGATAACGAGGAATTGGAAATACACCAGGATATTGATTCACTGACATCTTCGCATTCCGGTTTGGTGGAGGAGGAAATGGCTTGGTTGAAAAATCCTTGGCAAGGCCAGATGCAGGTAGAAGCAGAGTAACCACCATTGTTATTGCAGTGAGTTTCACAATCATCTTCATATTTTTGTTTGTGATTAAAAATATTTACCTTAGCTTCCTTATTTATATTGTAGTAACATAAATAATAGGACGCAATATAATTATTTTTTGGTTGACTAGAATTATGTGCTGACCAAAAACGTAAGGTAATATGATAGATTTTTGACTTGAATTGTATGTTATAAATATAGTTATATTAGTTGAATATAAATTATGATTTCTTTGGAAATATATAAATTAGTTCTTTATTAATTATACCTCTATTCGTATGATGAACATATCCAATGAATCTTTCCTCAAAAGAAATGATTCTACAACATACTATCAATTCTAGTTCATATAACTAGGCCTATCATGCGCATCAAATTCGCCCCGTCGCTGGTACAAATTTTATTTGTCCGCAAAAATCCGGCCAAAAAAATCTGTGTGGGTAAAATAGTATGTCCGCATCCGCGAATAATCAGTGGGTATTTTAATAAATCACTTTATCTAATATATAAGATATTTTTAAGCTAAAAAATTAATTAATATCAATTATAAATAATTTTAAACATAAATACATATATTCTTTAAAAAAAAAACTTAAAATTTGATAATAATTATATATATTATAAAATATTTTAAGATTTTAATACTATATATTAGATAAATATATATAATACATATATTCTTTAAGATTTTTTTTTTTAATTTAAATTTGGGCTCATCATACCATCTTTGAATAATAGACCCTTTCCATTGCGATATGCAGGTCAATTCTGATTTATTTGTGGTGAAAACTCCCGACAAAAAAAAAAAAACCCTTTGGGAAATGCATTTACCAAAGATTTTATATTAAATTTCATACTTCGTATGATATATACATTTTTGATTTATTTTTGGTTTCAAACCAGTTGAGTTTATAATTTTTCTTAGATGATCATACTCGAGCTATTGAACAGAGGTTTCGACCTTGTGAAAATGTTTGTGAATCTTAAATTGATTGAGGTGTATTAACATCAAGAAGACTGATTAGTATATATTTGAAACAGAGAAGGTCTAGAGGTAACAGATGATGTTTCGATTGTTGAATGCCTCAAGCATCCGGTTTGTGTCACTCAAAGATCTTGCACAAACATCAAGGTAAACAACACTAGATTTTAACCTTTTGTTTTTTTCCGTGACATAATGAAAACAAATTCAAATTTTATTGCTAAAATTGTTTTAAAACCTGATAATTTACTGCTTGCTGAGGGAATTTTGAGCATGGACTCGTGAAGTATCACTACAAAGTTTTTTTTTTTGTTTATCAATTTTGTGACATGAAAATGTTCATAAAGCTTTTAGGAGTTCATTAAATGTTCCTGAATTATCACATAACTTATCGTTGCTGATTTTGTGTGTAGGATGAAGTAAAGTTTGGCTCTTCGTTCCTGAATTATCACATAACTTATCGTTTGCTAGTCGGTGGATGATACCAAAAACCCTGAGGTATATAAAATGTGCTGGAGAATTGTATCACTGAAATCTTTGCTACCTATTTTGGTGGAGGAGGATGCCAAAAACCCGGAGGAGTATAAGGTATGCCTGAGTACTGGTTCACTGAAATATTCGCATCTTGGTTTGGTGAAGGAGGGTGCCAAAAACCCGGAAGAGATGCATGGATACTGGTTCACTGATATCTTTACATCATGGTTTTGTGGAAGAGGAATTGGGTCGGTTTGGAAAACTGGGAGTTGATGGATCAGTTTAGAGTCGGCTTGAAATTTTTGAGTTAGTGTAAGAGAAAAAGGCTCAGTCCTAGCACATGCAAGAAGAAGCAGAATAACCATCATTGTTATTGAAGAGAGCTTTACTACAATCTTCTTCATCTTTTCGGTTTATGATTAAAAATGTTTACCTTAGTTTCCTAATTTATATTATTGTGAAAAATTAACAGATGCAATATAATTTTTTTTATTGGAATTGTATGTTGTAAATATAGAAATATAGTTGCATTATGATAAAGACCTAACTCACTCCCAAAAGCTAGCTCAAGGGAGAGGGTTGTCATGTCATATATATATTACTCAGGTTCTTTTTCCAACTCTCGACGTGGGACTTTTCTCCTTACCACATCAACACACTCCCTCACGTCCAGGATGCACATCTGCAAGCGTGGTTGTTTGGGCGGACACGAGAGATTGGGTTGGGCTCTGATACCATGATAAAGGCCTAACTCACTCCCAAAAGCTAGCTCAAGGGAGGAGGGTTGCCATGTCATATATATATTACCCAGATTCTTTTCCCAACTCTCTATGTGGGATTTTTCTCCTTACCACATCAACACATTAGTTGACCATAAAAAGCAATATGATAAATTTTTGACTCAAATTGTATGTTGTAAATATAGAAATATAGTAATATTATTATATGTCATGGTTTTATTGGTGAGATATAGTCCATATATTAGTTCTCTATTTATATTTGAGATAATTCAACCGTATATATTTAGTTATTAAGAAAAAAATATCAATTTTATGAAGAAAAAGTCATCTATATTTATCAAGCAAATCACGAAAATTTACAAGATTAAATGGTAAAATATTTTTTTTTATTTGCTAATTTGTCATTTTTTTGCATATTTTATGGATATTTGGCAGATTGCAATTATTTGACAAACGTTGCGAGTATTTGACACATTCTACAGATATTTGGAAGACTTCGTGAAAATCTACCACAACTCCCATACTTAGATTATAGTCTGTTAATCTGCCATTATTCTGGCAGACTATGTGGATATTTAGTAGACTTATTTAAATTTTACCAAGTGCCAAACTTAAATTCTAGTTTGTTAGTCTGCCAATATTCAGACAAACTATACGTGTATTTGGTAGATTTTGCAAAAATCTGCTAAAGTTAATGGCAAACAAAAGGGATGTCGTCGGAAATAGGAGAAGCAAAGGTAATTGTCTTTGACAGGACATGCGAGTGAATCGTTTGCAAGAGGTAGAAAATCGTCGACGAACCTGATGTGAAGATGATCAAAGTTCTCTATGACTATCGAATCAGGTAAAATTTTATTTTGATTATTAATTGAATAAAAATACATTTTTATCAATTTCATAATCTTAAAAATAAGGGTTAATTAATAAACAACCAATTTGTTATCAACTTGATATGTTAACAAAAAAATATTAATTTTATAGAAAGGTAATTTGGGTATTTTAGAAAAGATTAAGTCATATCTAAGTTATTTGGGTAATAAAACTAAAGTGGAGTTATCCTACAAATATCTATTAAAAAATTAGGTTATCTTAGGTAAATTTTTTTTTTTATTGTCTCATCAATTATTATTGAAAATACTTTTTTATAAATCTTATTACAAATGATCAACTTGATTTTATAACAATCAAATTCAATTCTTACAGGTTTTCATTAATTTCTATAACTTTTTATGGAGAGCGATTCCACCGTACTTATGATAGACAACTTTACCCTTCAGAAACAGGACGAATGGCTTTGTATGTGCATCACGTTAGAGATCTCCAATAAACTTACTTCTGCTTTGTTAAGCATTAAATAACCTTGGACCAAAGAAAATTCCACATCTTAGATAGTTTTTGGGAAAAGTATTAATTTATTGAAGAGACATCTACGTAAAATTTATTGTCTGCAAAAGAAAACTTTTCAAATGACATTGTTTTGCAAGTTTACTATCAACTTAAAAAACTTGCAGGTCAAACCTACAAAATCAAATTTAATTTGCGATATAAGTTGTCGCCATCAGCGTTAAATTTGTTAAATTATGATAATTATATATTAAATTGAAATCCTCGCCATTAGAATCTTTTACATTTTAAAAAGTTTCCAACCTTTCATCTCCTAAGCTTAATTGAGGTCAAACACAACTTACATCATTTTTTTGTTCATTTTTAATATTTTTGTAGACTTAAATAGGGTTTAACAATTTCAGTTTTGAGTTGTTTCAATGTGTCATAATCATAAACCAGGTTGCTAGGAAACTAAAATTAATAATAAATCTTATTTTGACAAATGCAACACAAAAAAAATAGAAATATATAAACTATCTCTCAAGGTTAACAACCTATTCTTCGATTCTTTATTTCATAGTAACATTTTTGAAGTTTTTTTACGATAGATAACAAAAATGGAGTTGTTGAAACCCATAGGATAAGAACTCTACAGTGAATAAATTAAAACTGTCCTTTGACATCTCATTATCAAATAGAATTAAGGAAAACTATGTGGAAGTGGAAGAACAGATGATAAATTAGAGAGCTTGAGGGAACAATTTTGTTTTCATGACATAAGAACTTAGTTTCATCTTCTAATGTTACCTTCTGCTTTCCTTGGCTTAGCACATCCATTAAACAGAGAGAATCGACTCTTTCGATTTCTCCGGGAACGAACAGGAGTTCCCTTAACCTGTTTCGACTAATCAAATCCGCAAAAGAAACAAAAAATGAGAACCAAAAAAAACCAAATCAAAACATTGAAAAGGAGGAACAGTTTTGATTAATTAGAACAAACCTTGCTTCTTCTTTGAGTCTTGTGTGTGTTCCAACAAAATAACAAATTACAACCAACTCTTCCTGATCCTGATTCGTATCCTCCTCTACACAACCAAAGCCAAAATGAACAATTAGATCATTATGACAATACGTTTACTATAAAGATCTTATTCCGTTTTACTCATTTGTTTGAATCGAAAAGGATCAGAGTGAGGAACTTACAGATTGTCTTTGTTGTTTCCGAAGTTAGTATCATGAAGTAAGCTTGGGGAAAGAGGACAATGCTCTCCTCTTTTACCGGTTAGATTCTCCTCAAGCTCACCATTGTCGCCGATTTTCAAAAGCTTCACTTCATTGTTTAATTCATCTACCCAATGGTGAGGGGTTAATCCAGAAGAAGAAATAGCAGAACCTACGTTAGGTTGGCGATAAGTGTCTTCTTGAGGTAGAATCTGATTCCTTTCGGGTTTTACCCGTATTATTGATCCAGGTGTGTCTTTATCAGCAGTTTGTAACCACGCGGTTTCTAATCTTTGTTCTCGAATTATCGATTCTATCCTTTGCATTGGGAGTTTTGATCTGCTTTCCACGCTGCTACCAACTTCAACATCTGATTCAGCATTTACACCAGCGATGGTATTTAGATGCCCACTTTTGTTGGTCATTTCTGGTTTCCGGGTTTGGTGAGGGGCGACGAGTAACTCAGTTTCAGGCAAGAGGATTATCCTGACCTCTACGCTCCGCCTTAGTACCATTTCGATCGAGTTTGTGATGCTGCTTAGAAACCTTTCAGCTCTCAATTTGATATCGGTTTCTCCAAACGCGATATAAGCAACTAGAATACCTGCAAATCATATTCATCTTTTTAAGGATCCAGAACTTTTTTAAAGTGAAAAGAAATAAGTTTCCCATGCATACCTTCAACTTCACTGATAGATATAAGTTTCCCATGAGTATAGAGCAGCTGCCTCAGTGTCTTGGAATGACATCTTTCTATGCATTTTCTCCATATATCATTAAGTTTCTCTGAACTTCTTTGATTAAGCATCATGGTGCTTGCGATGCTATTGTCATGAGAGGCAATGGAAGCTTCACTCTCTGGAACTTGGCTAGATGAGGAGGATTTATAACAGTTATTATCGATAACCCTGGAGAATGCTTTTACTTCATGGGAATGATTCCCGTTCCTTTTTATAACCGAAGCTGGAGATGCTGACTTACTAAAGTGAAGTCCTCCTATTCTCTGTTTGTAAGCCATAACTTCCCTTGAAATGCTTGACGGGTCATCATCAGATGCTCTAGAGCTTTGCCTTCTACTACTTCCTGTATGTGTGGTGCCAGGAGAAGGCATTGACCCAAGCTGAAGCAAAGTCGCTGTGAACCATGTTGAACGGTCATTAGAAACTCTAAGCTGCTTCTCAGCCTCAGAAAGGAGTTTCAAAGCATGCTTTAGTCCCTCCATATCCGCTTCAGTCACTACAAAAACAAAACAAGAATTTTGCCAAAATCAAACTAAGTGGTGTAAGACTCATCATAAAAGGATAAAATTGCTCATCACAAGAATTGTTGTCTAAGGCTATGGTTTTGATTGAGGAGAAAATGGAATGGGTGATGAACTAAAAAAGCTAACAGAGTTTTAGCACATATGACCAATTTGGATTTCAAATACTTTGCTGGGAACTCACAGTTTCGTCCATCAAGGAAGGCGTTGCTGTATTTTTCATCTACGACCTTGTATGTACCGGCAATGATATCCATGATAAGACTGGCGAGTTGAGACATTAAGACTATTGGGTCAGCTCCAAGGTCCAACAACTCTCTAGCTCGCTTCACGGTCTCTGCCGTGTCAGATGACAATGCTAATTCCAAGAGTTCCAACAATTTTTCATCTGAAACAACACCCACCTGCACATAGTGCCAGATTTGTTAACATTAACAAATTTTACTTTTTTCCAATGCATTGTTACGTAGAAGAATTAGAAAAACTTACTAGCTCGTTTACTAGAGCAGTGGTGATGCGTTTTCCCAGCAAACTCAACTGCTCCAACATAGTTTCAGCATCTCGAAGTGAGCCATCCGCATTCATAGCAATCAGGTCCAACGCATGCAAGTCTACATCAAGATTTTCGTCTGAAGCAATTTTCTTTAGTCTCACTACTATATCAGAATCTTTGAGTTTATCAAAGAGGAACTTCTGGCACCTTGACTGAATGGTCCGAGGAACATTTTCAAGGTCAGTTGTTATAAATATGAAGACAACTTTCTGCAGAGGGTTCTCAAGAAACTTAAGAAAAGACAGCCACATCTTCGATGGTAGCAAATGACACTCATCTATCACAAAGATCTTGTATGTTGAGGAATTCCGTGGAAGTATCGTCGGTAGGTTTTTTAAAAGGTACCTAACTTTATCAGCTCCCCTCTTATTAGCTCCATCAAGCTCCCAAAAATCCCTACTTTTTCCAGACATGAAATCATTGCACTCTTTACAGTACCCACAAGGCTTCATTTCTTCAGTGGCCACACAATTCAGGGCAGCAGAAAAAATTCTTGCGCTTGATGTTTTCCCAGTTCCTCTAGGACCCTGAAAAAGATAAACAGGAGCAATCCTATTCCTTTTTACAGCGTTCGTTAGCGATTGAACCACTATACTCTGTCCAATCAATTCCTCAAAAAACATTGGTCTGTACTTTTGGCTGAAGCTTCGAATAGTTTCCGGTGTACTTCCTTCTTCTCCTTCTCCATCTAACGCTACAGCCTCCAAACCATCTTGACTCCTATAACTAGTAGACCACCTCTTCCCATCTAATCTACTGTGAGCCTCTAAATCAAGCTCTCCGTAACTGGTAGAAAGCTCGTCATCACTAAGCCCGGTTCCTAAAGAAGACCCTCCTCTACCATCACCACCGTATGTGAGTAAAGGTAAAACACCTTGTGCACTTCTACAAGCAATTTTTTGTTTACTATACCCTCCAGAAGAATGTCTATTATGTCTACGATACACCGATTGACTCCCACACAAAATGCTACTTCCGGTTCTTCTCAAAGTATCCGAAAAAGATGGAGAGCAACAACTTCTGCATCCACCTCTATGTTTCATCGCCTTCTTCGTCCAATAACACGGAATCCCACAACCTTGCCTCCCTGGTAAATCCAAGTTATCATCCAACTCATCGTCACCATCATTCAGCGAAGTCGTGGTACCATCCCAAGATCCAACGGTGCTTGGATTACGAACAGCATACATATTGTATGAACTAGTAGATAAAGCCGGTGTACTATTATAAGTACATGAAGAATCCTCTTTTCTATTAGCTCTCAACAATTTAGAAGAAGAACGTGACCAGTTCTTATGCTTAAGCTTCAAAAGCAAAGGAGATGCACCAGTAACCTTCCTCAAATCCTCTGAATTACTCAATTCCTCCTCAGTATCATCTGATAATTCAGCAGAAACTCCTCTCCTTACAGCTAAACCAGATCCAGCATTACATTTTCTAGCAACAATATCTTCTCTAGGTTGATACTTTGACAAAAAATCCACACTAGACGAGCTAATTTTCTTCTTACTCTTCTTCTTACAACTACCAACATTACTCTTCCGCATCTTTGACACACCTTGTGACGCTAGATTCGTGTCTCTACACCTAAAAACCATCGAAGCCGATTGGATATCTCCAAGATATGAATCACTCTTCGAATCACCACCGTTCCTCGCATCACTCACATCATCATCATCATCATTGACACTAACTTGTGTCCACGAAGAAGCATCTTCGTCTTCTTCCTTACCATTCTTAGCTAATCCACTTTTCTCACTAGAAGATTTCTGAGTCTTCCAGTTATACAAGAAAACCTTCTTCTCTTTCCCACGATTACTACTACTCTCTCCTCGAATCGGAAACTGACTCGAACTCCCACCGTTTCTACTCGCCGGAAGCGCGCCGGATCTCGATGAATCGAGAGGAGATTTCCACGAGGAAGTAGTGCCTGGATCGCGTAAAACTCGGCCAGCTTTTCTGATTTGAGTAAGCTCCTTCTTCAGATGCAATTTGCTCAGATCCGAAACTCTCGAACCCGACATTTTCTCCCTAAAATTGAGTCAGCTTCCTTCGATTGCTTCCTCCTCTCAGCTTCGCGTTTCCAGTGCCATTTCAGAAACTTCTCAAGCACAGAAGGCGATATTGAATCAGAACAACGCCATGGAAACGAATCAATACAGTAAGATCCAGGATTAAACTAAGAAACAGCACGAAACAGTAAGAAGAAAAGCTACTTGTTTCTTCTTCCAGAGTTTGCCGGAACTACGGTCTAGGGTTTATACATCATCACCGGCGGTGGAACAAAGAATGATGAATCTCGAGTTCTGAAAACTGTATAAGTTTGCCTGCGACTGCGACAGAGAGCATGAAGGAAAGCGAAAGAGAAGAGAGCGAGAGAGAAGAGAGAAGAGAGAGAGAGTAATTTTTCAATTTAAAATTGAAATAATTTATTTTTTTGGGAGGGGGGGAAGAAAAGTGAAAACTGTAAATCCGGAGAAAGTGTGGATTCACCTTTGCTCGGGTCTCGTCAAAGCCGTGTCTACTGTTTTCGTGTTCTAAGCGTGCGTCTTGTATTTTCTCATATCATTGTTTTTTTGTTTTTTTGGTTAAAGCTGTTTTTTTCCTAAAAGAGATGTGTCAGTAATAACTTTGTACGTGAAAACCAAGATGAATAGAGAGACTTGATCAAGATAGAAAACAAGATTAATTTAGTAAAAATATACTGATAAACATGATGAATAGAGAACAGTTTGATATGTATTATCAATGAAAATATTTATACATGGTAAAAAAGAAAGCTTACCTTAAATAAATGAATTATTCATTTCCTACTAGTTTAATTTCTTCAATGCTTCTCAAATTTCTATTCAAACTCATAAACGTTACATCCCTATTGTAAGGAATTTTTTTTTTGTTGAATAAATTTTTACATGACAATAAATAAAGAAAGAATATAGATTATGTAATAATTATATTCATTTATAATATTGAATTTTATGTTGTTTTTTTTATAAAAAAAATGTTATGGTATGTAAATGAACATTTATGATTATCATAACTAGGAGAATAAATATTTTATTAAAAAACGAGGAGAATAAATAATGTTGTTGAATACTGAGTATTAGTTTTTATGAAGATATAGTATGTTGAATATTTACTTATGTTTTTTTTTGTCACGTGCGTTTTGCTTTTATAGATATCATCTTACTAACGCCATAATATTTTTGTATTGATCTTATTTTCTGTTTCAAAAAATTAATTTTGATCATATATCTAAGACTTGAAATTTCATTCTATCGAATTATTGCAACAACAAAAAAAAAACTCTGAACTTATCAACAAATTAAGATGAAAAAACTATAGTTTGAAATTATGTTTTTTTAGAAAAAAAAATGTTGTAACATGTTTGATTTCTCGTAACTTTTAAACCAATTAACCAAATAATCCAAAATGGTCGATAGTATCATCAATAGAACTCCACCGTTGTTAAGAAGCACTCAAAAACTTACTTAAAGATTAGAGGGTTTCTCATAAACCCTAAATCTAATCCTCCTTGTATATATTTGTAATCAAAACAATTTTCAATAGAGAAAGAAAGAAACTAGATCCAAAACATATCTTGCAACATTAGTTTGTTTAGCTTTAACAATTTTTATTATCATTAAAATTGTTCAGAATTAAAGAAAGATAACTAAAAAATTTAGTTTATCATGTTAGCACATTCCTATAGAATTATTTGGCTTTTCTAATTGTACATACAATTGTCCATGAGTACGATAAGGACCAAATAAATTCGATAAATGATATGAGCAATGAAAGCCTGAATCTTTGCACTGACAAATGTCTTTACTGTAAAAATCTAATGTGCTTAGCTGTTTTAATGTTTGGTCCGTTGTACACGCCGAAGAAAATGTAAAACATCACATGACTATTTGTTGCATTACTAGTATTTTATTACTATTATTGTTGATTCCATTTTATTTTTCTGACGACAGATGTGGATATCCATCAAGCAAGCACCCTTGTTACTTCATGTCGATCTCTACGTGCATAGAGGGAAATGATTTTATGTAAATGTAAGGAATATTTTTAATGCAAAAAGGCAAAAAAAAGAGAGGAAAATTTCTAAAAACGTAAATCTATAATAAATCCAAAATATAATATATTAAATATATACTGTGTCTGTTATTGATATTTCTGACCAACAGAGCCAAATTACGAATACTAATAATAACTAAGGTAAATTTTGAGCTAACTTTCAGTGAATTGGTCAAACATTAGAAAGTTCAAAGAAATGATTAGATGGAAAATCGTGTGGACACATTGAAAATTCACCACTTCCAAACCATGTCGTAAATCCCAATCATTGCAATCTAATTATAACAATTGTTCTTTTTGTCAACTCGATCTATAAAGATAATACGGCGTAATTTTACTTAATATATCATACTTTTTTCATAACATCATTACCAAAATATGGATTTGGACTTTGGAGTCTCGATCAAGACTAATCGGTTTCTTAAATTCATTTTTAATCAATTTCAGAAATTTGTTAATGTAAAAACGTTTTTTGTTTTGAATATAATTTAACAATTTCACTATCCGAATAGACAAATATTAGATTGGACGACATAGTCACAATTTCAAGACCGTCTGCAATCCGATAAATTCTAATGATTAGTTAGCTTTTGAATATCAAACATATATATCGACTACAATGCTTTATGTTTTGGGTCTAGTTTGATTCGTCTTCATACCAAATTTGGAACAAAATTCAATTAATTATAACTTATATTTTCAATGCCTTATATTTTCGGTTTGATATTACAAAATAGAACTCAAAGCTTTGTTAATAAATATAAATTAAATATGATACTGAAGTGGAAAACAAAAAAAAAATGTATGGTGATTTTTAATATTAAATTTTATTCGTACTTAGCAACAGAAAGAAATTCTATCCACTACAAAAAAAAATGTGGTTTAACGGATTAATTTGGTAACCTTTTTTTATTTTTGTCAACTTGATTTTGGCTTGACGCTTGAAAAGAGAACTAGAAATGTCCCGTGCTATTGCACGAATTGATTTTTTTCTTGTTAAGATTTGATATTATAATATTTTTAATAGATTATAAATTAATAAGATAAATACTAAATATATATAAATATATATATTATCAAATTTTGGACAATGTATTAGCAAAGATTTTATGGAACTTTTTCCATAAATATAAAATATTCAATAGAATATCTCTTATAAATATGGATCCATAAATATAAGATTTTAATTGGTCACCATAAATATAGGATTTTAATTAGTTACCATAAATATTAATTTTAATTAGTTACCATAAATATTTGATTTTTTAAAATGATCATATAATAACTAATGACTAAAATATCCTTAATGAGAAATTAAATTTTGTTCTTTGATGTAATGGCAATGTGATGTAAATATTTATACTTTTTAATGTTTATTTATAAATATACTCTCCAAATAATATATAGGGGATGAATAGGTTGACATTGATCGATCTAGTGACATTACCAAACATATATCAACAACACGAAATATGTGAAGATGGCAAGTTTGTGTACTTGTTTGAACTGATTTTGAATTTGCACTAAAGAAAGCTTATGGTTTACTTATTGGTTGGGTTCTTTTAATAATGCTTTTATAGTTTGCATGCAAAGAAACAAAAGGCCTAATAAAAAGCACATGCAACGGTTTTGTTAGATATTGGGAGGCCCCTGTCTCTATGGCCCATATATTTATAGTCTTGACTTCATGTGTAATGATAATGCATGGTTCATCCTATTTCATCAGCATTGTTAGTTACATAATAATTTGTTTTTTACATGATAAAATGTTACATATTTTCAAAAGAAAAAAATATGTTAAATTAAAGCAATTGGGGAGTATGTCTTGAGCAATTGGGGAGTATGTTGTATACCAAGATTAGCCTTTGCATGTTAAGAATGTGTTGCATAATGCATGAGAATCAGAGTCACTAGCCATACTTGTGTCACTTAGATAATATTGTTATATAAAACATTTATGAAAAACTAAATTATGTATGAACTATAAAAATATAGTAGACTAATAAATGAGTGGCATGATACATAAGCTTTACCCAAACACAAATCCTTGTCTAACATTGTGCTCAAATTGATCTAGTCAAGTAATAGTTTGGGCTGTCAGAATCTCTCAACTTCATTCTGTCATGTATATGTGCACTGGGCACACACACAAAAAAACTTACAACTGAACGATTTTGATTAAATGAAGCAGTAAACGAATGTATATTATACCTTTTCCGTTTTATTTGATATAATTTTGGATAAATACGTAGAGATTAAAAAATACAGAAACTATTCATATATTTTTGTTTTCAACTTTTTGACCAATACTAATTTAATATCAGGGAAATAATCAAATATAATAATCTTAACTATTGCCTAGAAATTAAGTAATTTAATCTTATGAAACCAAATAAATTGCTTTAATACAAGAGAGTATGAGACAAAAGATGATTAAAACTATAAAACCACATAACAGTTTCACAAGTTTTGCAAATTACTGATCAAACTAAAATATCTTACACAGACCAAACAAATTAGTAGTAGAATTAACATTAACAACAACAACAACAAAATCCAAAAAAGAAAAGAAAAGACATAAACAATTATAAATAGTCTCAATCCCACAATAAAGAGTTAAAAGACTAAGAAATAGAAAAAAAAGAAGTAATCTTTTTTTGAACCTTCTTACATCTTCTAAGTCCCTTTTACTGGCAATTTCTTATAAACTGGGAACTTCTTCTCCTTCTTTCACAATTTTCTCCTAACTCGTTTACCTTTTTGAATTTGATTATTTAACTTCAAGGTCTGGCTCTCTTGTTACTGCAACTTGGGCATTTGTAATGCTTGATGTGTTCTGCTTTTGCAGGTGTTATCTTCACACATTTTCCATGGAACCATTTCTCACACGCGTCGCAGCAAATCCAGAACTCATCTGTACCGTAGCTGTCTCCACAAGCGCCACAAACCGCACCTTGTTCATCGTCTTCTTCCTCGTCTTCACTTTCATCTTCGTCTTTTGGTGGTGGAGATGACATCTTTGCAACCTTTGTGAGAGATTCGGATTGGCGAGACTGCTTGTGAGGAATTATAAAGAGATAAGAACTTAGCAGAGAGTCACAGAGAGATATATTTGATAAAAATGGAGAAACAGGAGAGATACCTTGACGCCAGTAGATTTGCTTTTGCTATTGTTGTTGTTACCAGATTGATCCTTGGACTGCTTTGCATTGCCGGTCACAACTTCGAAAATGGTTGGCAGCTCGTTAATCATCTGGAACAGTCTCTTCCTGAAAAATAATCGGTTCATCGCATAAGCTTAAAGGCAAGTAATAACAAAATTGCTCTAACAAACTTAATTCAAAAGAAGAAACTGATGAGATCCAACCGATAAAGTTACTTTATTCAATCCACCAATAGAACCACACATACAGAGACTTTGATTCACGATCAAAACCCAAGACAAATCCAGAATCCCCAACTCATTCAGCTCAAACTTCCTTTCAATAGAAAAATTCAGAATCCCCAACTCATTCTGCTTAAACTTCCTTTTAACCTTAGCTATTAGCTAACGGATTCAATGATTGTTGCAAAGCTACAATTCAGAGCAAACTGCCTAGGCCAATTACAGTGATCCGGCACTAAACTAACAAAAGAAATACTAATCAGAATTAGAGGCACATATCACATCTATTGACCTGAATCCAATATATATCTCAATAAGATTGATCCAGTTTGGGGTGATTCATAACTCTTGTCGCTTCAATTCTGTCTCATGTAGCAAAATATAGAAACTGAAAACCACTTACAAAAAGAGTTTAACAGAATCCGACACATAGAACAAGATCAATTGAGTTAAGAAATGCCACACAGAGAAATTGTTATTATCAGGCACCAAGAGACTAAACATGAGGATGCTAAATTGGTCCTCATAACCTTACCACACATTATATTATCACAACTGAGTTGCAACCATCGAGAGAAAGAACCTTACCTCTCGTTCTTACCAAATCCAAAACGTGCACCAAAGTAAAAAGCAACAGAAAGAAGCCATGAATCGCTGTGAACTGCAACCAAAGATACCCAGTCCTTTTCTTGCATTCCGTCTCTTGCGAAATTGATGCCTAAAGCTGGTTCAGGAAGCTCAGGAGGAACTTCCTCGACAGGAAGATTAACCTCCCATGTCTCATTTGGAAGTCCATAGAGGCACAAGTTCTCTTTCTCTGCATAAACAAGAATGAAACCACAAAGAGGACTAACTCAGATCTTTAACTAACACAATGAACAAACAAAATCTCGAAAAAGTTTAAGACATAGAACAAATCCAAGGACGAAATAATCCAAGATAAAACTTGGAACAGAGTAGAAAACTAGAAAGCACCTGAAAGTTTTTGTACTCTTAATTGAGATCCAAACTCAAGAAAACAATAAACACAATCACTCAATTACATAAAAATCTAGAAACCATTGATGAGTGAACAAAATCATGGACGAAAGATTATAAATTCCTTTCTCAAATCAAGGCGGAAACATAAAAATCTCAGTAACTTCATATAACACTTCCACTAGAAACTAGAACACATTATGAAGCTAAGCAAGACTAATTTAACACTTGTGAAGAAATAACTCACCAGGATCACACGTTTGGTAAAACTTCACCATATCTGCATAAACAAAACACAAACCCAGAATCATCAAATCTCACAAAAATAACAAGAGACCCACAAAAAACAGGATTTTTTCTCAGGAAAGAAACACAATAAGGCCAGAATCGGACAAAGGAGAAGATAGAACAGAGTGAGAGAGAAGACCCAAACTCACCGTTTGTGAGAGCTTTTATAAGACCAGCTCGTCGACCTCTGAAGTCGCTAAAGACCTCTTCAACAGTACGAGGTATAGGATGAGTGATTCCCTCCATTTCACAGACGATGTCGCCGGAGAATGAAATTTAGCTTCAGAATCGCCGGCGAATATGAATTTTCCGGTCAAAATCAAAATCTGAGGTCAAATGTTTCAAAGAATCGAGGAAACAAAAAAAAAAAACCCAGAACGAAAAATATTCACTTTGGGTTTCGGATTTGGGGAAATGAAATTTTGTAAATCTCTCTCAAGAAAGATATAATTTGGGTGAAATTGAGAAAAGTAAAATAGACTAGAGCTAGAAACCCTAAAACGAAAAAACAAAAGGGACCGATCAAAGACAATTTTGGGGCTGCGACATTATATAACGTAAAGACAACATTGTGTATTTTATTATTTATGTAATAATATAAAATTCATTTATTAAATCCGGTCTAAATATACCTTTTTTTTTTTGCTACATTCCCCATCTTCTATAGACTCCTGAATTTTACATTTTTTTTTTGGTCAAAACATTTATTTTTAGTTTTAAATTTCGAATATTATGTTTTTAGAAGTTGTCGACAAAAAACATGTTTTTAATTTTTAAACAAAACAAAAAGTAGGCTGAGGCATCGAAGTTAATTGATAATTTGGTTTTTTCTAATTTTATTTTAAATTTTCCGTTCTAATAAAATTCAAACATTTTCAAAACTCTTTTCACCATAACAGTCGCTCCAGAGATGCTTCCTTGACACACAAGAAGACTTTCGATAGAGTCAATGCAAAGCGAGGATCTTCTTCTGAAGGTGCCTTTAAAGCACTGCCGTCACAGCGATTGATATATTACTTTTAGTAGTTTTTAATCATCATATTAGTAGATTTTGTGTGTTTTCTTGCATTTAGAGTCTTAACAGGTTGGAATGAAGAGGTCGAATCGGAGCGAAAGGATGTATGGGCGTTTTGAATCATCGATCGATCGATCGGATGATCACGATCGATCGATCGTAATTCCACAATTCGGCGTCGCGCTCTTGTCGACGAAAGCAATGACGTCGATCGTCCAATCACGATCGATCGATTCGGCGATATAATCGATCGATCTGATAATTCGCCGTATCGACATATGATCATTGCGAGACGGATCGATCGATCAGAACCATATTCGATCGGTCGTATCGATCGTCGATCGAAGGATTGACACGAGACTCTAGATTGAGCGATCGATCGATCGTACCATTGATCGATCGATCACGCCGAATGTTTTAGATATTTGTTTTAGACTGTTTTGAGACATATAAAATCATAGTTTTTGACTTTTGTAAAGGAGAGACTCATTACATAGCTTATTTTCTCTCTAGAAAGGGTAAAGAGACTTGTAAAAACTTTTGTTCTTGATTTTCTTCTTCTTTAAGATTTTTTGATGAAACTTTGTTGAATCTTGATTATCTTAAGGATGAATACCTTCTCTTATTCTCATCTGTTTTCTTTGTTTGTATGGCTATATGTGAGTAGTTTTCTAGGTTGATATGCTAGGTTGATGGCTTAGGTTGATGGTTAGAAGTTGTGTTTATGGTTTGATCTTTGTAGATCCTTCTTAGTTGTCTCATCTTGATTAGGCTTGGAAGAGTAGAATCAGATTTTAAATTTCACACAGGAAGGTGTTGATGAAATTTTAACCAAGCTATTTGTGAACTTTGTGATTCTAACTACGGAGTAGTTGTTTAGGTAAAGTGGTAGTAAGTTGAGATGATTTTGAATGCTTTAAGTTCGAAATTTGCGGAAGTTTGTTGATTTGTTATTGTGAGGATTTATAGCGTGGAAATGTGTAAATACACTTGTGATCTCTGAGTTAAGTTGCATAAGTCCTTTAGACACTGAAAGCTAGTTTAAACCATCGATTGTCAGTCATAGTTAATCGTTTTTAGTATAAGAATCGATATCGTTTTCAGGTTTTTACGTATTGCGTAACACTTGTTAGAATTGAATCTTTGAATTGCTTTAACTTATTAAGTTTTCTTCATGCTTATTGTGTTTGCAGCTTGTGGTTCGACCCTTAGTTTACTACAACTTGCCTTGCTTGGGGTAGATAAATGAATTTTAAAGCTAGTTAAGAAACCTCTTATCAAGTTTTTGGCGGTTGCGGGAAGCTTAGCGATAGGTTTTAGAAATCGTTTAAGATTAAAGCTTTGTTTCTTTTGTTACATCTTGACTTTCTCTTGAGTTTTCGTTTTGTAGGTGCATGCGTCTGAGAAGAAAAACTTCTTTGAAACCTTGACCTTGAAGTAGAGCGTTTGGGTAGAAGGCGGCGAGAGAAAAACGAGTTCAGCATTATTAAGGTTAGGCATGGATCAGCAAGAGCTAATGTTGGTCGCGCATGGATGGGAATTGACCTCCACCACTGGGGTGCGACTAATGTTGCGGTAGAAGAATTGGGCATTTGATGAACAGGAACAGAACTTCCAGCTTTGGTATTGACACCTCTTGTCGTCTGAAATGATTTTGAGATCAGTCGGATCAAATCGATATGTGCAAAACTCCAAGTTACATGGGTTGCGAGTGAGAACCCATTGGATCATCTTGATCATTTGATAGGCTTTGTAGAATGGTGAAGATTAATGGAGTTTCTTAAGATGAAGAGATGATATTATTCCCATTCTCACTTGGAACAAGGCTGAGTCGATGGGAAAAAAGACATCCCGACAGAATTTGTGGGCATGGGATCTTTGTAAGAAGGAATTCCTCACGAAATTCTTTCGAAAACAAAAGACTGAATAAGGAATGATATCACAACCTTAAGCAAGGGCACATGAGTCATTACGAGCTTGGGAGCGTCTTAAGAGTTACGTTAGAGCTTGCACATCATGGAGTTGAGCAAGCTCTTTTGGGAATTTTTCACCGGGATGCTTGGAAAAATATCGGATTGCTTTGATATAATGGAAGCTTAGCAAATTTAGATGTGGTCAAGGTGAAACTCAATTGAGCAGCGAAAGTGATCGATGCTACAGAGCGTTATGATAGACAGTCAAGGATCTGAGATTCGAAGATCAACGTCTCGGAGATAAATGAGAAGCTAGGCCGGTTAGACAATCGTGCGTATCAGTAGAGGCGTAAACTTTGTGGATATGAATGATGGTGATAACCAAATGCAAGATGGCGATGACTAATGAAGGTGATGGTAATGATTACGAAGAGATGAATTATGTTGGAAAAGGTGGATATCAATCTGAAGTTTCCAAATCAACCTTATCTAGAAGCACAAAATGGAAAATCCTCGAGGAGTCATCAGTATGCCCGATACTTGAGGTTTTCAACGAAGAAATCCTCCAAGGTCGAGGAACTTCCAGACCTCCATTCCAAGGAAACTTGACTTTACAGGAGGTTATCAGGTCGAGGAAATTTATCAAAGCAGCTTTTACTTCAACTTGACGAGGGCCTTCCAACCAATATATTCCCAGACCACAATTCAGGCGACTTTAGACAAGGAGGTAATTCTAATCGTCTACCGAGATGATGGCGTAAAGATATGTTGAAGCAAATCTTGGAAAGACAGGGAGTGAAAAAGAATCTGAGATCTCGAGCTAAATTTGAGGTTTGAACACATGTGAAGGGATTGGAGAATCAATTGCCGGTAGCTACTTAGGAGCAATGGGAAGGGTATTTTACGGGTAATCCAGGCAAATCCCGAGAATATTGCGATCGATCACATTGAGAAGTGGAAAAAGAGCTCCTACTAGAGTTCTAAATCAGTAGAAGAAGTGGTAAATGATAAAATTTGAAGAGTTGGATTTAGAAAGCAGGAAAGTGGAGATATCAGCAACGATGAAGATGTAGTTGTGAATGAAGAAGAGAAGCCCATGAGGTAAAGAAAATGTTTGATAAAAAGGATATGTTTGTTTCACCTCCATGAACTAAAACTTCCTTTTCTGGAAGATTGAAAGAGATCTTGGAGAAACAATTTGAAAAATTCAAAGCTATTATGGGAAAGGTACAAGTGGCTATACCATTCATGGATCTTATGCTTGATTGTCCCATCACAACTTCTTAAAGGCATCATGACGAAGGAGGATTTTTTGAAGAATCGATGGTGATGGTGAATCGAGTGTAGTCTATCATTGAAACATCTTACTGAAGCTTGAAGATCCGGAAGTTTTACCATTCCTTGTGATGGGTCCAATGTTCTTTGAGGAATTGTTTGGTTGATTTGGGGGCAAGTGTGAGTCTCATGCCTTTGGCAGTTTCAAAGCTTGGATTAACAAATTTGAAGACCGCATTTCTTTGGTGTTAGCGGATAGATCGGTAAGGTATCGATTGGTGTTATTGAAGCTTACCATTGAAGGTTGGTGAGTGCATTATACACAGATTTTATTGTCTTGAAATGGATGAGAACTGAGATCTATTATTTTGGGAAGACCGTTCTTAGCTTGAGGCTATTATTGATGTGAAAAGGGGATGATTACCTGCATTTAGACTCATTAACCATGAAGTTTGATATAATGAGTCATGAAAAAACCTACCATTGAAGAAAAGGTCTTACATTGAGACATTAGAAGATATGGTGGATAGTACTTGGAGGAGCTGAACATGGAAGAAGATTCTTTACAGTTGACACTTATGAGGAATGAGATCGTTTGATGGAAAATGAGGAAGCAAATAACTATGAGAAAGCCTTAGACTCTCATAAAAGCTTGAAAGGCGAAATTTGCATGTTTGAGAAGATAGAAAGAAATAACGGTTTGCGGATTGGAAGAAGTAGCTATGACAGGTAGCTAGATGAGGATTGGGTGAGCTTAAGGCACCACGTGTGGAACTCAACCTCTTCCCAAGGAAGGTAGCATTCTTAGGTCCAAATACCATATCGGTCATTGTTAATGATCTTTGAATGATGATGAGATGGAATTGTAGTTGCATGAGCTAAAAAATATAGAAAGGCTTTTAGGTTATTCGTTGGATGATATTAGAGGTCTTTCGCCGCATGCATCGAATCTATTTAAGACGAGTCTAAATCTTCAATCGAGCATCAAGGCCAAATCCAAACTTGAAAGAAGTGGTAAAGTGAAATTCAAACTACTGACGCGTCATTTATTCTATCTCCGATAAGACTCGATTTCCCTCAGTCATGGCTTCCCAAAAAGGAGAGTAACGGTAATTAAAAACGATAAAGATGAATCGATCCCAACAAGAACAATTACGGTCATGAACGTGCATTGACACAAAAACTAAATGCATTAACTAGAAAAGATCATTTCCTCTTCCTTTATCGATCAAATGCCAAAGATCGCCAATCACTCCTATTATCGCTTTCTCGACGGATATTCTGTTCTTTTCAAACCCGATTCATCCTCAAGACAGAAGATTACATTTACATGTCCTTATGGTACCTTCGCCATCGAATGCCATTTCGTTATGTAATGCAGCCAATATTTCAAAGGCGCATGACGTCAATCTTTCGCATTTAACTAAAAATATAATGTTCAATGATTTTTCCGTATATGGCGCCTCGCTTTCGGTTCTTTCTAATTTGCGCGTAGTATTAAACGATGCGACTTCGTTCTAAATTGGGAAAATGTCATTTCAGGTAGGGATCGTATTGGGACACAAGATTTCTAAGGGATCGAGGCTGATAAAGCCAAGATTGATGATGGTGCACTCGCCTCCTCCAACAATGGTTAAAGGGATTAGAAGCTTTGGTCATGCTGGGTTTTACCAAAGATTCATTAAGGATCAGCTGCTGACTTCGCGACATTTTTATGCAAGGATACCAAATTGCTCTCGTGCCATGAAGCATTCTTTAAGCCTTGAAAGAAGATTAAGAAGTGCTCCCATCCCAACCACCAGATTGGGACTTACCATTCAGTTTTACGCGATGCAAGCGATTATGCCGCTGGAGTCGCTTAAAGCAAAGAAATGAAAAGAAACTTCATGTCGCCTAATACGCAAAGAGACAAGACGATGCTCAAGAAAGTATGCAACAACGAGTAAAGAACTTTCGCCATCGTTTGCCTGTCTGATCTTATTCGGGATCCAAGGTCATAAGACACACGATCATGCCGCCGAGACATTTGCTACCAAGAAAGACGCTAAGCCAAGATTGCTTGATGGATCCTTTGCTTCAAGAATTTGATCTGTAGATAAAAGACAAGAAGGAATTGAGAACTGAGTTGATCATCTTTCAAGCGTCGGAGGATTATGAAGATTTGGCTATTAATGATTCCTCGCCTCAAGAGGCATCTACAATGTCGAAACGTTCACAAGGCCAACGAGCTAGATGAGTGGAAGAACAACTTTTCGCTGAGAAGGAACTTCATAACCGCCTCCTCGTGGCCGATTCGTCAACTATTTAGCATGTGGAAGGAGCCTCCCAATTTAAAAGCTGATGTAAGAAAAAGTTCTACAAAGATGTCAATAACTACTTTGGGATCAACCGTATCTCTATAAAGGCGCAAAGATGGCATTTTTTCAAGATGTATCGCCGAAGAAGAAGTCATGGAATTTTATTCCATGCCATGGTTCGAAAGCATGAGTCATTCGCTACCTTTAACACGGTAAAAAGGCAATGCAAGCTGTTTTTGCCGATACGTTCAAGGATGCTCAAGAATTCATCTCAAGACGTGATCCTCTGTCAAAAGAAAAGGAAACATAAGCAAAAGGAATGAGATGCCTCAGAATTTTATTCTCGAAGTCGAGATCTTCGACGCTTGGGGAATGACTTCACGGACCTTTCCTTTATCTTACGGCAATCAATATATATTGTACAAGGATTATGTGTTAAACGGGTCTGCCTAGTCCTACTAATGATGCTAAGGTGGTGTCAAGATGTTCAAAACGATAATATTCCCAAGGTCTAATACCAAGAATTGTGATAAGCGACGAGGATCTCACTTCATCAACAAGGTATTTGCAAGCTTGAAAAGCATGGAGTGAAACATGCACACCTTACCATCCACAAACTTCTGGCCAAGTCAAGTCTCTAACCGCAAATCAAGGCAATTTGAAAACGGTGGGAAATCAAGGAAAGATCAGGCAAAACTCGACGATGCTTTAGCATATAACCGCTTACAAAGACACCCATGTACAACTCCTTTCAACTTACTTTATGGAAGCTCATTATCCTAACAGAGTACAAAGCGCCATCAAATCGTTAAATCTCGACTAAGACGGCTTCGAGAAGTCTTGATACAACTAAAGAATCCTGAGTGAGCTGAGGCAAAATTTTTATGAAAACGCAAAATCTATAAGGAAAGTTAACAAAAGCGCTTTCATGACAAAGAAGATCCTAAGGCGGAATTCAGCAGTGATCAAGTCTTCGCTTTTCAACTCTCGTCATGATTATTCCTGAAAGCTTAAGTCAAGATGCGGTCCTTTCGTCATTAAGGAAGTTAAACCATATGGGGCTATCATTTTATAACAAGACTGAGGTGAATTCTCGTTAATCTGAGACGCAAAGCCTTATATGGCCGATGCTGAAACATACAATCTGCTCTCGACGAACCTCCCAAGCCTAAAAGATACGCAAAGGCAAATTTATATATATAGTATATTTTCTTAATTTTTCGAGTTTTACGTAATTGGGATAATGGATTAACCGATCGATCGATCGCATGATGATCGACGATCAAAAGCGAACAACAAAAAAGAATGACGATCGATCGTAGTTATGATCGATCGATCAGATATAAAGAATCGCTAAAATAAACAATCAATCGACCGATCGATATTATTCCCCAAAATCAAAATCTCATAAAAATTTCCAAAACCCTAACTTCTTCAATTCTCAACGGATTTGAGTGATTTTTGGGTCCATCTGATCGGATTTTCGCTCTCTTCTTCGATTCTAGTACTGCTCAATCGATCTACAAAGGCATATGACCTTCGATTTTCAATTTTTTTGATTCGATGTTCTTGAGGAAAATGAGAAATTTGGGTTTATTTTGATCGATTCTTGCTGTGCTTTCGATTACAGGATTCCTGGCTAATTCCAGCATCTACATACCTTATTTGTCGATTTCGTGTTGAATTTCCGCTTAGGATTTTTAAAAATGTTAGTTGTTTTTCGCGATTGTTGGATGTTTGCGATTTCACAGATTATTAGTTGATTGGAGCCTAGGAATGCCTTCAAATGACGATTTTACGATAGATTTAAATGAAATTGTTGGTAAATCGAACGAGATCGCTCGCGATTTCGGTTTATGACGATCGACGCTATCCATGATCGATCAATCATCGCTTTTCTCGAACCAGATTTTGCAAGCGTGATCGACAGAAGTTATGATCGATCGATCGATCATATGTCAATATTTGCATTGCTAATTTCGCTTTTATTTTTATCTTTCAGGAAATGGTTAAAAAGTACTCCAAGACTAAAGTTAAGGTAACTTCAAGCGATAAGGAAAAAGCAACCATCCACATCCATGACCCCGCTGCAGTAAAACTACCGAGCACCTCGCTCAGACGGATGGCACAGGATGGACGGGCCAAACGCTCGACGCATCGTGAACGACGCAGAGAAATCTACGAGATTACCGGATACACAACGCCGCCAAAGCTGATCGGGATTGCCAATGCTTGCTTTCTACAACGTCCTCGCTGGATCGAGATGGTTCCAACAAAGTTCGCCGATGCCGGTATCTAAAAAGACGGGATTATGGAGACGCTTCTGATGTCGACAACATGGGTATAAAGCATTTCCTCAGAGCCAAAAATACCCATTATATCCGAATTGTTCGACACCTCGCCTCACCTGAGCTATACTACGAGGATCCTCGAGAATCCTCGAGCCGACCTGGGACACTCACATTTTTTAGCTGCTATCCGCATAGGTATCGATCGAGAACTCGCTAGTATTTAGTTCGATAAGACTCTGAGTTAGCTTTCTTCCCTGGGAAGATCTGCGAGTCGTAAGCTTTGGGTTTGATTGCAAAGGAGGATCGGGCTTCACGCGAGTACAAGCTACTCTTATCAGAACCCAGCCCTTCGATTGTCAAGCAAGATCCTGACATACATTTGGGCTGAGAGACAGTTCGTCGCGGTCACGAGCTGATTACGATGCTATGGGCTCCCTGTAGCTCAGCTTCATAAAGATTTATACGCAGCCTCCTCCATCTCGTGGCACCAACCTCGCGCCGCTCTTCGCCTCCATTTTCGTTCAAATAAAATTCGTGCTCCGAACACTTCGGACGGAAGCGAGCCTATCAGCCTCGACCCCAATCTTCAAGCATGAAGATAGATCCGACGCAGACAGAGCGATGATAGCGGAAACATGCATTTGGCCTACCCGACAATATTTTCTTTCCAGTGTCTATACAGTTCACCACTGCGATACAGCTCGCGCCACGCAGTAGTGCGAAACCCAGCCATCACCTCTCCGACATCGATACGTAACATCGAAGCTTACCCAGAGAGAGACTCGATCGAAAGCAGTGCCACACGCCGACGAGGCGCTCTTCTCGATCTCACCGTGGACATCGAGGATGCCCCCATACCGAGCAAGTGCCATCTTTTTCAGGAGGAGAGGAGCATAATCCCTCCTGTGTCAAGACGATTTACCTCCCCACCTGCATCCGATGACGCACGCTGAGGCGGTGAGCAACATAACGCGAATACGCACTCCATGCAAGAAGACAACGCAATGGCGAAGATACGCCTCGCCCACCGCCCTTTCAGGTTCAGTATCGATACCGCCCCTCGATTGCATCGATTCTTTGGACAAGGGACTACAGGATACTCCGTCAGAGCGCAAAATGACCCCGAAGCCTAAATAGGAGACGCAAGTCTACCTGAGCCGAGCCTCTTTCTCGAGATGAAGATCGCCGATTAGTTATTTTTATAACCTCCGATTTTTCTTTTTCCCTTTATTTGCTTATGTGATCTTTCTACATTTATTCTCACACCGCATCTAAGTAAGTCCTGAGGGTACTTATCGAACTAATGGTTTTTGTGCTTTGCTTGCTTCAATATCTGGTAAGTTTCGACTCTTTTCCCCGAAAGTTTTTGCAAGCATCAATCAACTTTATCGAACGTGCTAATCTTTGAATGACTATTGGAATTATATGAGACACAACAGAAAATCGAAACCCATCGCTGATCAACAACCTGAATGTAACTATTCCTTCTGAAATTCGCATAATTCGAACCGGCTCTTCACCTCGATGAAAATGATCATTTCGATTGGGCTTCGAGATGCATCGAACATGACACCTCCATAATCTACAAAGACATGTCGGTACAATTCCCTTCTTTCTTCCCTTCAAAAAAATAATTATTTTTGAAGAAGTCAACCGCATCGACGGTTACACCCTTCACCTCGGCCTCGTGGAAATCTATATAACTAAAAAAATAAAATAAGAGAAGATAAGACAATCGATGTAAAAAAAAATGATACTCTAAAAAGTAGGAAAAAATCGATCGGCTCTCAAGTTGAGAAAAGAGGAGAAAGTGATCGATAAAGATCGCCTCAACTTACTTAATTACTAGAAAGCAGTTGTCACGCTCTTTGATCGATAATCCCAAATCGAGTAATTTAAATGAAGAGAGTCAGAATGAAGATGAACTGATGTCAGCTGGGCTCGTAGTGCGCATATTACGATATGCATGTGGCATACGTAGTACGCTTTTAATTAATTCATTTACGTGGTCAAGATTGTTAAGACAATGCTATTGCTGTGGGAACAAGTTCATTCTCCTTAAACTTAGGATTTCTTCACTAGCTTTTGTTTCTCTGAGACAAGAAAGATAAGTGAGTTGATATATTAGCTTTTAGTAGCTTTTAATCATCATATTAAGAGATTTGTTTTCCTTGCATTTGTAGTCTTAACAGTCGAACATGTCTAAAAAGCGAAGAGGTAATCGAGCAAAGGATCGACAGACGTTAATCATCCGATCGATCGATCGATGATACGATCGATCGATCGTATTCCACATTCCAAATTGGCCACGTCTTCAATCGACCAAGAAAGCAATGACCGCCGATCAACACCAATCGATCGATCGTCAACAATAATCGACGATCGTCAACGATAATCGACGATCATGATGCGAGAATTCGCCGTCAGACAACATACGATCGACGCAGATGACATCGACGATCACCGAACCATCCGATCGACGGTATCCCGATCGATCGATCAAGAAGGATTGACTCGAGACTGATTGAATGATCGATCGATCGTACCACCGATCGACGATCACGCCTGCCGCATGTTTAGATATTGTTTTACTGCTGGACATATAAAAATCATGCTGATTTCAGAAGCGAGAGACTCATTCTATAGCTTATTTTCTCTGTGAAAGTAAAGAGACTCAAAAACTTTGTTTCGATTTTGCTTTTTCTTTAAGATTTCGATGAAACTTGTACTCGATTATCTTAAGTGACCTTCTCTTATTCTCATCTGTTTTCTGTTTGTATGGCCATATGAGTAGTTTTCAGCGACTATGGCTAGGTTGATGGCTTGAGTCGTTGGGGTCAGGTTTATGGGTCGATTTGATCCTTCACCTTACGTCTCTGCCAGCTACAGTCAAGAGTTAATCTAGATTTTAAGAATTTCACACCCTGGGTGTCGATGAAATTCTATAACCAAGCTATTTGTGAGCTTTGGATCCTAACTCACGGAAGTTGAGTAAATTAGGTAAGTGAGATGATTTTGAATGCTCACTAAGTTCCAAAATCGCAAACGAATTGCTCAATTCGTTTCATTGTAGGGATTTATATCATGGAAATGTGTAAGTCTACTTGTGATCTCAAGCGCCTAAAGTTAAGTTTGCATAAGTCCTTTACACAATGACTGCCTAGAGTTTAAGCCATCAATCGTCTACCATAGCTAATCGCTTTAAAGATAAGAATCAATATCGCTTTCGCTTTTACGATTCATAACACTTGTTAAAATCGAACTTATTAAGTTTTCTTCATACCTTATCGTTTCGCCAGCTTCCTTGTGGTTCGACCCTTAGTTTACTACACTTGCACCTTGCACTTGGGGTAGATAAAGGAATTTTAAAACTAGTTAAGAAACCTCTTATCAATGATCCTCCGTACAAAAGCAATATTATCACAGTCAAAGATTCCTTTAAGCAACAAATTTGAAATCTTATCTTATTAAGCAAAACCATAATGACTTTCCTATTTAAGCGTATGTATGTTTCGTAAAACCTTAAGCTTGAAATCAATGAGAATGGCTTTGCCTCTGTTTTGAGTTTCTCTTCATTTAATCTCAGCTTACATGGTATTAGAGCCATGGCTACTGAATCTTTACCTTCTCTAAGCATCACTCAATTTGTTACTCTCAAACTCACTTACAAAAATTATCTTATATGAAAAACTCAATTTGAATCCTTTCTCCTGCAATGTGCTGATACGTAATCGAGCCGCCAAAGACGATCACAAAAATTATCTTATATGAAAAACTCAATTTGAATCCTTTCTCTCTGGGCAAATGCTGCTTGGATATGTAATTGGAGCTGCTCAAAGACCACCATTAACGATAACAACAAGAAATGGTGACGCCAAGTATCAAACAAAGAACCTCAGTTCAACAACCGGTTCAGATCCATCAAATGGTTCGAAAGCAGTTTGTGGTCTTTGCCGTGAGGACATTCTCGTGAGGTATATCATCTTCCTACCTCTCATGATGTATGGTTTGCTCTGTCAAAACACTTCAATAGGGTTTCTACTTCTCGTCTGTTTGAGCTTCAACGAAAACTTCAAAATCTCAACAAGCGGAACAAGTCTGTGGGTGAATATCTGCGTGAATATAAAAGAATATGTGATACTCTGAGCTCTATTGGTCATCCAATAACATATCAAAACAAGATCTTTGGAGTTTTACATGGTTTAGAAAAAGAATATGGGTCCATTACTAATGTTATTGAAAACTCTATGAACTCATATCCAGGACCATCCTATGAGGATGTTGTGTCCCAACTAAGTGACCTCGACAACAAGCTGCAGTCATACTCTAATGCTGCTACTCAGATAACGCCTCACTTAGCCTTTGTTGCAGAAGAACGCAATGACTTCTCAAACTACTCAAATCGTGGCAAAGGAAACTACTCTAACAGAGGGAATCGTGGCTGAGGAAACTACTCTACAAGAGGCAGAGGGTTTCATCAGCAGATCTACTCTGGTAATGCTAACCAACCTAGATCTTCTTATGTGTGTCAAATCTGTGGGAGAAATGGACACACTGCTCTTCAGTGCTGGAAAAGGTTTGATCACTCTTTTCAAGGGAAAAATCTCCACACTGCCTTAACAACCAGGAAACTCTCAGATGAAGAACACAACAATGGTCATGAATGGTTTCCAGACTCTGGGGCTACCACTCATATTACCAACTCAGCTCAGAATCTACAAACAACGCAACCATATGCAGGTAATGACAATGTCATTGTTGGAAATGGAGATTTCCTTCATATCACACACATTGGATCTATTGCTCTGCCCACTCTCTCAGGTACTCTTCCTATCACTAATGTATTGGTTTGTCTTGAGATCACTAAGAACCTTCTCTCTGTTTCTAAGCTTACCTGTGATTACCCCTGTAAATTCTCATTCGACGATGGGTCAAAATTAAGAGTTAATTGCCACCGCTAACTCGTGACGTAAGGCTTTATGGTCAGATCAGCTGTAATCATCATTTTATGGCATTTTACTCCAACAGACAACAAACAACTAGAAGAGATATATGGCATAAGAGACTTGGGCACGCTAGTAATCAGATTCTCTAGTTGCTATCTCAACGAAAAGCTATTTCACTAAACAAAGCTGTTTCCAAGATTCAGGATTCATGTCACTGAAAGCTCTGACTTTCTTTCTTACTTCACTCAGAGCTTGCAGAGCTCTCGAGAGGTACAGATCTGGGGACCTTCTCCCACATTATCAATGCAAGGCTTTCGTTATTATATGATATTTATTGATAATTTTTCACGGTATTGCTGGTTTTATCCTCTAAAGCTCAAGTCAGTCTTCTTCCAAGTCTTCAAAAAATTTCAAAGACTTGTGGAAAATCAGTTACAACAAAAAATTGCTATGTTTCAAAGAGATGGAGGAGGAAAATTGACCAGTCATGCATTTCAGAAACACTTAGCATAATGTGGTATCAAACAGTTGGTTTCATGTCCTCATATCCCTCAGCAAAATGGAATTGCTAAGAGGAAACACAGAAATATAGTAGAGCTTGGACTCTCTATGATGTTTGAAAGCAGAACACCTTAATGTTACGGGTGTTTCTTCACGCCTCGCTTCATCGTGAACCTTCTACCGCTAAGATCGCTCGCGCTTTACGAAAAAGTCTTAAGAAAGCGCAGTATACTTACGCAGATGCCGACGTGCCTCGCTATCCTAGCGCCCGATGCCGAACAAGCTTGATCCAAGGTCTTTGCAGTGTGTGTTTCTTGGTTACAATGAGAGATATATAGGATATAGATGTTTATATCCTTCAACAGGGAAAGTTTACATCAGTCGTCATGTATTGTTTGATGAAAGAAATTTTTCGTTCAGCTCTGAGTATAGTGACCTGCATTCTGATCTTGATACTGCCTTACAATCAGCCTGGAAATCTCATGTTATACAACATCAACCTGACCTGTCATAAAATCAGGATCCAGAGGAAGTTTTTCTGCAGTCAAATGTTGTTCCTGCGCTTGTAATTGCTGAAAACACTGCTGCAGAACCTGCAATTGCTGAAAACACTGTTGTAAAACCTGCAATTTCTGAAAATGCTGCTGCAGAACCTGCAATTGCTGAAAACATTGCTGCAGAACCTGCAACTGCTGAAAACACTGCTGCAGAACCTGCAATTTCTGAAAACACCGCAGTAACCTATTTTTCTGAAAATGCGCCGTAACCTAATTGCTGAAAACATTGCCGCAGAACCTCGCAATCGCTGAAAACACGCAATCGCTGAAACACGCTGCGTAACCTCGCAATCGCTGAAAACACCGCGCAGTAACTGCAATTTCTGAAAACACTGCTGCAGAACCTATTTTTTCTGAAAATGCTGCTGTAGAACCTGTTTTTCTGAAAATACCGCTGCAGAATCTGTATTTTCTGAAAATGCTGCTACAGAATCTACAAATCTTGAAAATTCATTAGAAGTATCAGCTTCTTCATCTGCATCATTATCATCTGAGGAGCATAACCAGAATGATCATTTTATGGTCATAAGAGGCAAGACTGGAATTAGAAAACCAAATCCAAGGTAGGCACTATCTTCTATACATACCAATATTCCAGCTGAACTAAAGACAATAGTTTCAGCTCTAAGCATGAGGGATGAAAGTCAGCTATGCAAGAAGAAATTGATACTACAAAGGAGACTCACACATGGGATCTTGTTCCAAAGAACACTGAGATGAATGTTCTTGGTTGTAAATGGGTTTTCAGAACTAAATTAAACGTTGATGGAAATTTAGACAAGCTCAGAGCTCGGCTGGTTTCAAAAGGATATCTGCAAGAAAAAGGCATTGATTTTGTGGAAACATATAGTCGTGTGGTGAAAATAGCAACAGTGAGAGCAGTTTTGCACACCTCAACAATCATGAAATGGGAAATCAAACAGTTGGATGTAAAAAATGTCTTTTTACATGGTGATCTTGAAGAAACAGTCTACATGGAACAGCCTCCTGGTTTTGTTGATCAAGCTCATCCTGATTATATATGCTGTCTAAAGAGAGCTCTCTCTGGACTCAAGCAAGCTCCAAGGGCCTGGTTTGATAAATTCAGCAACTATTTATTGGAATATAGGTTTGTGTGCAGCAAATCTGATCCGTCTTTGTTTACTTATCATCAAAACAGTGATGTCATTCTATTATTGTTGTACGTGGATGATATGGTGGTTACAGGCAACAATTCAACTCTTCTGCAAAATTTTATTGATACACTGAGTACAACTTTCAAGATGAAAGATATGGGTAAGTTATATTATTTTCTGGGAATACAGGTTACATATCCATCACAAGGTATGTTTCTTTGTCAACAAAAATATATTGAAGATCTACTCCGATTTGCAGGAATGTTTGATTATGCTCCAATTCCAACACCACTTCCTCTGCAGCTAGACAGAGTTCCTGACCAAGACAAATCCTATCTAGACCCGACCTACTTTAGAGTTCTGTAAACTTCAAGACTTCACCTCACTGCCTTCGATATCCATTAACTATTACGCCAAAAGATGCATGCACCTACAATAGCAGATTTTAACTTGTTAAAGAGGATACTAAGATATTTAAAATGCACAATTCAAATGGGTCTCACCTTCACTTCAACTACTGATTCTACATTCCGAGCTTACAAAGGATGGCTGGTTGCAGAAACAAAAAAAAGGTTCATCGATAAGCTTTCACTGATCTATGCAAATAACTCTAACACGCCAGATTTGCAGATCGAACTAATGGATCGTTGTCGCACTACAAATTATGTAGAATGACAATAAGCAAGACAAAATAACAGTAGTCGATTAAAGTAACAATGAAATAAATGCAAATGAAAAAATAAAACTAACTTGTAAACAATGAATTAAAAGTCAAGCTTTAGGATATTCGTAGAAATCACAAATCGAATCGACAATTATTCAGAAATTAATTAAACACCAATCTCGAACTCAAACGTAATGATAATCGATCCATGCTGTGACACTAATTACTTTATCTAACAACCTAAAATTCTAAACTGCCGTTTCAACTCTAATCAAAGCATTCAACAGCAGTTCAATATGTTCACGAAGCTCTTAACATCGCCTTTCTGGTCGATGGGCAATTCGCTCACCTAATGTTCTATCAAGCAACCTATAAGCTTTTGGAGAATGTTAAACCTAAATTCAGATACTTAATTGTCAATTTACTCTAAGCAATGAACACAACAATAAGCGAAGATGTCAATTAATAAATCCTTATCTATGTCTTATTCAGTGATTCATGAAATTCCTTTGAAAACCCTAAAACCTAACTATGGATCTACTTATTACGAATACAGAGAAAACAGAGAGATTTAATAAGAATTCATAACCATAGAGTAAGAAATCAAAAAGGGTTCAGAAATCTTCTCAAGATGTAGAGTCAGAGATCCAAAAATTCAGAGAAAAAATTACATAATGTAAAAAATGTGCCAAAGAAAGGATGATCTTTCTAGTGAGATTACATGAGTTTATATAGAGTTTTGGAGGCTCGAGGGTCTGGCATGCCTTAAGGCTCAAAGCTCTTAAACTCGACCCAAACCTTTCCTTAAGTCAGATTGATTAATCAAGTTTTTCGCACAATGATTCAACATCGACGAGCCACCTGCCGATCGGGTCGACGGGATTCTCCAGACGGGCCGACATGCCACGGCCGATGCCAAGGCCGAGTTTCGCCCGTCAAGGCCGACAGCCTAGTCGATGCCGATGGTCTTCGTCTTCAAGTTCAGGTCGAGAGCACAAAGCCCGCCGATGCCGACGTCCGACTTGCCTGGATGGGCCGACCGCCATATGTTGGGATGCTGCTTCATTTGTGAGGCTCTTGAGATGTTTCTTCATAATGTTCTTGGCCTCAACAAGTAACTCCAAGGTCCCTATAACTTCTTAATGTCCCAAAATGCTATGAAAGTGTACGATTTGCTCCAAGTACCTATAAGCACATAAACAAATACAAATACACTAAAACTATCCTAAATGCAAGTTAGAAACATATAAAACTAAGCTAAATGTATATAAGAAAGCATGTAAAATATGATGCTATTATCTACTAGGGATTTTTGCACGTTTTTGGGCTGTAACATCATTTCGTCACCAGTAAGAACCAACCAAGAAGTCTTCAACGTAGGTAATATGAGCCTTTATCCAAACAGCCAAATAAATGAATCGATAGCTTCTCTAATGCGTGATATAAGGCTGCCTCAACCTAAGGTCCCTAATTTGTATTGTGACAATCAATCTGCAGTATATCTGTTTGCAAATCCAGTTCTTCACAAGAAATCCAAGCATTTTGATACAGATTTTCACTATGTCAGAGAAAGAGTGGCTTTAGGGACACTCATGGTAAAACATGTGACTGCTGTCTTTTAGTTGGCTGATATCTTCACAAAGTCTCTCCCTGTAAGTACTTTATGTTCTCTCAGATTCAAATTTGGTGTTGATGCTCTGTCCACCACAAGTTTAAGGGGGAATATTAGCATGAAGAAGACTCTTGCTGCGACAAAGGCTTCTGAATTAGAGATCAAATCAGAGCCTCCAGCTTCAATAGAGGCTTCCACTTCAACACACAAAGCGATGACTCCTTCTCCAACAGAGTCTCTCAAATCTGCAAAACAGGAATCTGCTACAAAGGTGCCACGTTGCAGGCTGCTGCTCATCCCAAGACGATCCTCCATACAAAAGCGATATTATCACAGTCAAATATTCCTTTAAGCAACAAATTTGAAATCTTATCTTGTTAAGAAAACCCTAATAACTATCCTATTTAAAGCAGATGTATGTTCCAGAAAACCAAGCAAATCAGAATGGCTTTCGCTTGAAGTCTCTTCATTTAATCTCAGCTTACAGGTGGATCTAAAGATTTTTATTCTTGGATTTTGGGTTGCTTTCGCGGGGGTGCTGTGTCTCGTGTGAGGCGAGTATTTTAGCCAGCGTTTCATTTCCATGATTGGATTTGATAAGATCGCATTGGTTCTATGACAATGGCCTTCATCGTCTTTATCCTCAAGTTGTTTAACTTTTGTCTACGGTTTCTTCCTCTGTGGATGGAGTAGATGACTTCTAGGGTTGTGTTGCATCTTTTACGTCTTGATGTGAGAAACCCTAGCTGGGTACGCCGACCCTCCGCCTCACACCTCCCTTGGCTTTATCTAAAAAGGTTTCGTGTAATGGGTTCTTCATTCGGATAGTAGCCTCCTATAATGGCATCTACTAGCTTTTTCTTAGGGTCCATGTGCAAGGATGGGTGGTCCTCTTTGGCATTTTCCCTTCTCGGATCTCAAGGCTTCTCCTTGATCCTCCGCCTTCTCATTTTCATTGGTTACTAGAGCGGGCATGGTGGTTAAGTTCTGTTTTTCAGTTTCCGTTGTGTGAGCTCGGTTTAGTTCTCTTCTCGAGCCCTCGGTTTATCTGAAGGCAATCTAATTTTGGGTTCTCTTCGAGACTCATGTCAATAGCCTTCCTTTAGTACCAAACTGTTCGATGGATTTGCTAGATGGAGGCTTGTAGGGAAGAGCTTTCAGTGTTGTTGCTTCGGGTTGTTTAGCTGTTATCTCTTTAGCCTATCTTTCAAGGCTGAGGCATTTAATTGATTTTAAGATTTTATTACAAGCATCTAAACCGAATTAAACCCGATAATTCAAATTTGACCTTAAAATTAACAATTCAGGCCCAGTTTTGTTTTGTACGAGATAGCATATATGGCCTATTAGAGGGTATTGGGCTTTTGTAGCAATTTAGGGGAAATGAGATTTAAAGTTTTGAACAATCATCATCTACGTTTTTTTTTTTTTCAATTTTCAAAATTTTTAATAAATTCCCAAAAAAAAAAATTTTGGTTAAAGGATAATTCCCAAAGTTACAATAGCAAGATAGGAAAACGAAAACATTTTTTTCTTTCATCACTAGAAAAGTACATTTTAGAAAAGTACATTTTTAATAAATTTATGTTTGTGTTACTAGATGTAAGAAACGGACCAGTATTTATCCGATTCGTTTGGTTTGAATAATTTTTACGTTTAGTACGTTGTACTAGCTAGAGAACACGTTTACCGCAACTATAATCTAATTTGTCTCAAGAGTATCAATGATGTGGTATATAGTCTACGAACTCGTTAATATAGATAATACACATCATTTAAATAATCAAAAATAAAACACGCAAATACGGTTAGACAAACAGGTTAAAAAGGTAAAAAAAATTAATTAGTGCAATTTGTTCCAGGTTCAAGTCCAGTATATATTGCTATCAGATCTAAAAATAGACTATTATGAGTTAAAAATCCAGACTTTTTTCAACAGGAAAAAGTAAAATGAACTTTAACAGTATATACATATAGTTCATAAATTATTCATTATACATATATATAATAAGTATAACCATTCGAACACAAATCAATTTATTAATGAATTTCGTAAAAATGTTAACAAAAAAAATCCATGACGTTTGATTCATATTCTGTCGGTTCGGAACCAAAACCAACTTTTGATATTCTTCAGGCGTAAATTATTGTTTCTTAGTGTGAAACTCGAATTAATTGGAGAATGAGATTCAGTGTCCCCAAATAAAAAAACGTTACTAACAAAGTGAGATATCAGCGGTAGTTTATATTAATGCACATGCCATGCATAGTTTAAATAAAACACTATACACTTAAACATTAACAAAATTTGATATACAGCTAACTTTACATGCTGGTCATATCTTACATAATCACGGGAACAACTGCTCTTACCAAATTTGTACGTGTTATGTTTATTTTTATTTTTGTCAAACCCTAAGTCCAAGTCTTATACTTACGAAGACAAAAACTAGCTAGCATCTTTTTATATTTCTATCTCATAATCAGTTGTTGAATTATTAAGAGTTAGTGGATTGTTTATCTATAAAGTCGCACTATCAGGTAATTAACACCTTGGATCTAAATTAAACGACAATGCCAAATGAATTCTAATAAGTAATAAATAAACGCCATAAAGATATCAAAACATTTATTTGTGAAATTTTAAATTGGAATGAACAAATCAAATACCATTAGGTTGATCAGGTAGAATCATTCGATACGGTTACCATTGTTAAAAGATTGTCATTTAGTTAGTTAGTGTTTGTTTTTTGTCTAGTTTCGGATACGATTATTACATGACAATGTATTCAAATAAGTTTATTTCTTCTTTGTTTCGGTTGAAAACTTTTAATACGCATTGGATTCCTTTTTCATAGTTAATATTCATATATAGCATGAAGAAATAACTTTAACACCAGAAAAAAAATACACTTAATTAATTGACTATATATGTTGGGAATCAGTTCCATTACATAACATCGCAATGATCAATCATAGTCTATAGCTATATCGAATTTGTTTAGAATATATAACTGAGTATATATATAGGGAACCAGCATTATTAGTAATCAAGATCTAGTTAAATTACTTAAAAGGAATATTAGTATAATGATCTCTGTTTCCATCTGGTACTATTGGATTCCACATATCCCACAAAGCATTGTTTGGAATAGTCCCTGCTGGGATCATGCTCATAGCTAACGTCGCCTGCGTTTGAGGCGTTAGGGCTGCGGCCGTAGTCGCCGCCGCAACCAATTGTAATGCGTTCGCGTTAGCATTTTGTTGTTGATTATGGTGAAACTGTTGAGCGATTTGAAAGTATTGGTGATTGATGTTACCTCCATCTGATATTTGGTAGTTAACTAGTCTTTGAAGATCGTCATAAATGGCGGTTCCATCATCTTCTTGATTACTTGTAGAGATTATCGATGTGTTGTTGCTTGCGTCAAAAGGCATTGGACGATATATGTTTTGATTGGCTAAAGCTATGGTAACGTCAGAGTTACTGTTTGTGGTGGTTGTGGTGCTGCCGTCGCCGGAATATTCGGTGGAGAGCTTCTCGAGATTGTTGTTGGTGTTGTTGTTGTTAAGATTGTTGTCGGAATGATTTGAGGAGGATGAATGGTGTTGTTGTTGTCTTAAGGCTAGACGGGATGATGAGGATGATGAGTTCTGGTTATTATGATGATGTCTTGTGGAGAGAGAACGTGGTAAGAATGGATGATCTTCTACTCCTGGCCTTTTGTACACTCGGCACAATGATATTTCAGCCTATATATATATATGAACGCATTGATTAGAGACATATGTCAATATAGAATAACAATATATATCAAAAATAAAAGACTATGGGATGGAAAAATATAAATTAGCGATAATATATCGAAGAGATGATTTTGAAATTGAAGAATCACAAACTATGTAAACTTAGCATTAGCAAAAAAAGATAATACGCATAGAAGAAATTTAGACTACGTACTATCATATGACGGACCTATATGTATAAAATATATAAGAATTATTTTAGAAACATTTCTATATCTTTAATTATGTATTATAATTTTACCAGTATAAGTGGATGTGCAATGCATACATATGCATTTAGATTGGTAGACTTATGCCAAGCCTGGTGTTTTAGCTATCTAATGAGGAATAATGCATACATCTTACATAGAAATTTTATAAATTTTATGGCTTTAAATGGTGAGTAATATATAGATTCCATACATAACTTATATATGCATATAGATTTCAAATTTTCGTATATATATATGTTAATATAATTCATATATGCCAAATTATTTTTAAAAAATGTTGGCAACTTAAATAGAAGACATGAATGTGAGAAAGAGCAGGAACATTAATGTGATAAACTGTAAGAAAACTAACTAAGACTCTTCAGAAAGTAAGGTATATATATGAATGTCGAATGTGGTACTTGTGTATATATATGTGTATGCAGCTATCTATTAATGTATTCTACTATAACAATGGGCCATGGCTAGTAATTTAAAGAGTTCACGCATATGGCATGAACATTTCTGGATTTAAGCGCAAACGCCGCCTGACATTTAGTCCATTCACAAGTATTTTTGATCTTATCGAATCAATTCCAAAATAATTAAAAAAAGAGAAAACAACTAATCAAATTCAAAAAAGAAAAGAAATTCAAACAGTCTAGGGATTAATTTCAATTTTGAAGGCCTCACCACCTATCTAGGGTTATATTTATGTACGTATGTATGGTATATATATATACAGACTTAATTGAATGTATACCTTTTGGTACTTCTCGGTTTCATGGTGAGGAAGACGATACTCGTTCATGATCCAACTAGTACGAGTGCCTTTAGGGGCTTTACCGGAGTAGAAAACTAGGGTTTTCTTTAATCCGATTGGCCGATAAGTCTCCGATCTGATCATCCGATCAGCTCCGGTGGCTTTCCAATATCCTGAAGTCGTTACTCGGTTCGGTCTATCTCCATTTCTATATTTCCGATCTCTTGGCACATAGAAGTACCACTCTTTCTCTCCTATCGCCGCCATAGCTGCATATACATATATCTATCATCATACATATATAAGCTAATTATGAAAGTATACACATATATGTATCTTATGATAGATATACAAGAAGGTTTGTTTAGGTTAATTTAAGAAAGAAAATAAAGAGGGAAAAGTGTTTAAAGATATTAAGAAATATCGAAGATGGATATACTAATAATCCATAAGGAGGTTACATATATAGGTTTTAGAAAAGAAATAGAGAGAGAAAGTGATAAGAGAGGAGGAAGTTGACTGCATCTATAGATCTTAACATATGTATAAAAATTAAGATTTCCAAATAGTTTGAGATGATTTCTGTGTGTGTATATGTATATATATATATATATATGTGTGTGTTTGTGTTTGTGAATATATAATTACCAGGAAGTTCCCAAGGATCATAGCGATAAAGATCGAGGAAAGTGATGAGTTCTACATTGAAGCGTTTGCCTTCGACTTTTCGGCGAAGGTAAAACTCTATGAGTTCTTCTTCGGTGGGATGGAATCTGAATCCAGGCATGACCATGTCATGATCGTGATCATCAGCTTCATCATCATTTTGGACATTACTTTCGTGGCCGCCTTTATGATCATCGTCTTCTATACCTTTTTCGTTATTGTTGACTTGGTTACTCATGGGGATGATGCTTGTTGTGGAGGATACAATTGCCATATATGAAAAGAGACTATATATGTATATGTGTATGCATGTGGATTAAGATGATATGATGAAAAGAGATTAAGGGTTTGCTTGGTTTTTATACTAACAAGGGAAGGGAAAAAGAGAGAAGAAATTGAGTGGTATTGGGTAGAGATAAGAGGAGGAGGAGAAGAAGAAAAGACGACTGTATAGGAATGAAACGTCGTCGTGTTTGGGAGTTGAGACCAAACTGGAATAAGACAAAGAGAGAGAAGAGGCGAGTTAAGGAGGAGACAAAGACTTGTCAAGTTGAGGACAGGGTGTCCACGGTTTTGTTTTCTTAGCCGTGCCTTTGGACCTTTCTCTCTCTCTCTCAATTTCTAGTTTTTATCATCAAAAAGAAGTATCTATCTATTAGTTTTACAAACTCATATATTGATATTTTAAAAATTCTTATCTAAATTTTCTTCTAAATACTATGGTTTAAAATAATTAATGATTGTTGTTTTAAACACAATAGAAAACGAAAATTTGATATTTTGTTGGAAAAAATAAAATATTTTTATTATAAACTGAAAATTATTTGAAAGATAACTAATTGACATTTTAAAAAATAAATATCGTGATTACTAGTTCAATTCTACTTGAAAAATATTAATCAACATTCTAAACACTGTATTATCAACAACTGACTTGAACATCGACGAAAATTATAGACCATAAATCTGAAATTTCCAAAATTTATCAATAAAAAAAAGGATATCATGGTTTTCTTTATAGTTTTCTTCCACATGCACTATTTCACGTTAAATATTCACTAATTTTTGTGAGGTACGGTATATGATTGGTATTTTATAAAGACTCTAAACTTTTGAGAATAATAAATTAAGTTGATTCCATATATAATTTATGTATAAATAGTCTATATTTTGTTTTTGGTTTTTGATCCAATCCATTGCTATAAAAGTTGCGAAATTGTAGCTAATCTAGCTAATCTAATCCTCCCATAGCGATTAAGGTTCCATAATAATTCATTGTTATAGCACTACAAGAAAACGTAGCACTCATTGTTAATATTTTGGATTATTCTAGTTATTTTATTCATTAATTGAGCCAAAAAATTCTGATTGGTGACCTATATTACTAATTAAATAATCATATCACGTATGTTTACTATTTCACTCGTCATAATCATATCACGTATGTTTTACTATTTCACTCGTCATAAATATATTTACGTGTTTTTCATATATGCTTCACGAACGTTCTCTTATTGTTTCGCTATATTTTAAATGATATATTTGGCCCACCATATCTTCATTACAGGATATTATTTCTACAATTATGAATGCAAAACAAACTGACCATGTTTTTTTCTTCTTGCCAACGCTCTCCATGTTTCTATAACTTATCAAGAAACTGAACTTACAGTACATATGTTAGAAACCCACCAGTTCTTTAAAAATTGTATTCATATATAGCATCTGTACACATGATACTAATTAGTGATTTACCCAAACTTTAGAAACGGTATTTAACCCAAAAACATTATATAATATTCAATAGAAAATAATTAGCAAAAATATTTGCTTCCTGAAATGCATGCATAAGATATAGACACTAAATAATAAACATTAGAAAAATTGAAAATAAAGATACATAAGCGATAAATGATAGAAGAATAGTTTTGTTCACGCATTTCCCTCCAGCATAGTAGGTGAATTTTGCTTTGGTGTATATAATTCTGTTATTTCTAATAAATGAATTAGTTTTCCTTTTAATATTTTTTCATTGTAAAACTGTATAATTTCAGTCATATACTGATATACAGAAAGAATATGATCCTATTATTTTATTTCTTTCATTAAATAGTTATTTGCGCCTATAGTTTATTGTGGTCGTCACAATTCTTTTAAATTAATAAATTTTAGAGTTAAATTCGGCTGCTCGTTAGATAACGTAACCATCATTCATCATTGTGCAATATCATCGTTTAATATCTTAGCATATACCTTTCAAAAGTTAGTTTATAAATGTTAGTGCATAAACTATTAATTTTTTTTTGTCTGTAATTTACACATGCATAATATAAAGTTTAAATCTATTTGTTTTTAACATCAGAGTTTAAATCTATATATGTTATGACATCGTAACGGAATTAGCATATATATATATATATATATATATATATATATATATATCTGAGCTTAAAAACTCTAGTCAAACTGTAATATATATAAGTTCTATATATAAAAATATATTAAGAAGAAAATTTTCAACATTGAAAAGAAAAATGAATTAAAAGTATCAACGTAAATGAGGGAATGAATGAAAGTGAGGTGGTAGTGGGGCTTCTACGAAACGAGAGTGGGGTTTCTGGAAACCTTACTCTACGTTTTAATGACTTCCTATATATTACATTTTTATTTTCTCATATGTTTCAATCCAGAAGAAATCCGTGAATGCATGTATCTCATTCATAACAAATTTCATTGAATCGAGCTCAGTGTAAATACTAAATAGACCTTTTTCTATATGGATGTCGCGCGTACCAAAACTGATTATGAAACGTAGAAAAAGTAAGCAATTCATTTTTTTTATAACTAAGTAAACAATTCAACAACCATTAATAGACCATTGTGATATCAGAAAACGAACTTTTTTTGCTGTTAATTTGAATCTTCTTAAAGAAAACCTAGTTAAAATGATCTTGTTTCTTTACATTTAAAACACTATAAATTTTATTTTTAACTAAAAATTGTGAAATAAAGGGTACTCAAATAGTAAACCAGTAGATATACACATTTTTCAAAAAATATTTATACCAATTTAATTTACATAAATTTTTAGTTTCAGTTCCAGTTTAGGGTTTTCTTATATTAGAAATAAAAAGAATACAGGTATGAAAGGAAAGAGTGTGCATGACATTGAGTCATAGACATGGACCCTTCGAATATTGATACTAACAAAAATATAAAACGGACAAAATAAGAAATTAGACATCTAACAGAGTTTTAATGAAAAAGCGGATAATTTAGTTCGTAATGCTAGATTATATATTTACGATGTAGATTATGTAAATTTTGTTCCCTAGATTTGGATTTTCAAACCTTTTAAATTTATAAATTGCTGATAATTTTTTTAAAAGATTAAGCTAATGCAAAATTAATGCAAACGAGTCTTCCTTGGCTTTTGTCTAGGGGGTAGCAAGTAGGGTGGCGAGAACAATATTAGTACCTGCCAGAAGATTAAATTTATCATTTTTTTAACCCATAAAATCGTTTTTTTTATCGCAAGTGTAATTTTTCTATATTTAATTTTAATAACATGTATTTCTGTTATTTTATTGCTATGCATATACTATTAACTTATATTTCCTGGTTTGATTATAATATATATGTTTCATTATATATATATATATATATGTGTGTGTGTGTGCAACTGATCGATGCTTGTTGTAGAAGAATCAAATATGAAGAAAACTTTTAACTTTCTGTACTTTATTATTTCTTACCACTTATCTTCTTACCGTATTAACAATTAATAAAAAAAAGAAATTTATTTCCTCGAAAATGATATAAAATAACAAAAATTAACTTGAAGAAGATGAACGATATATTTTTTTCTCTCATTATTTTTGGCACTCCTCTTCATATTTTCACATATTGTTTTGAACAATTACGAGTTAACTAGACTGATTGTAAAACAAAAAAAAAAGGAGATTGAGCCAATATGTATGCTAGACCCCGGAGTAAAAAACCAATCATTTCACCTATATTTTTTTTTCTTGTATGAAATTATGGATAACATATGTTATATCCTTGTCAGCCGATTGCATTGTTTTTTTTTGTTAGATGCATATGTTAAGTTGCAGTGTCTAATCTCTCGAACTTATTTTGTGATCCGACGTAATCTCTCGAAAGTTTTAGAAGCTTCAAGCTTACCATTTGGCTAAATATGCAAAATGAAATTGCGCCATTACTTTTGTGCTTTAGCAAATGATTTAATCAAGTTGTAAAGATTAGGCGTCTGGTAGCTGTTGTAACATTTAGTCTATAAACTTTTGGGTTGTACTCCTCATTTTTCTTGCTCCAAAAAAAAAAAGAAAAACTAAAGCATGTGAAATCCTAAATATTGCTTTAAACCAGAAAAAAAGGAAAGAAACAAAACGTGGTAATAAAATATAGTATATAGTTATAGAAGTTCTGAGTTTTAAATGGGACACACTGATACACTTGAAGTTGAAACAGACTGGAAAACAAATAAAAGTGCTTAATAGCTGTAAAAAATTCCAACCAATCACACCTTAGATATAATATGAAACGAGAAAAAGATTCAAGCGGGTTCGAGAACAAGAATTTAAGGATTTGAAAGAGGTTTAAGAAAGATGATGCTAGAATTTGTTAAGTAATAACAAACCCTAAAAGTCTTATGCGATCACTATCAAAAGTCTTGTCCTACCTAAAATAACAATTTTAACCAATAGTCGAATTCGTTTCTTCCCAGAATAGAATTAATTTGGATTTGGTTACCCATCAATACAATCTCATTGGTCCTCAATTTTAGTAGTTATGTGATTTAGTTTACTTCTACAAGAAATAATTGAACTTTAGTATTTCATTATTCCACCAACTTTATTATTATATTAGTATAATAGTCACACTCTTATAATTATTGACCCTTCTTTTTCGCAATTATTTAAGTATATTTTCAGATTTTTTTGGGATGTATCTAGATTCCAGTGACGTCACTGGACCGACTTTTCTAAGTATAAAATATATGCTCTCCAAATCAAGCAAGATTCGGATCGTACGTACTTCTTGTGTGTTCTAAAATTTCGGTCACCTTACTAAATCATAATTTTGAATGGTTAACCATCAACCCTATCTCATTGGTCATCAACTTTTGTAGTTAAATAATTTATAATGATAAAATAATTTTGGATCTTTAATCACTAAAAAAAATGGCATTTTTTGTCGGAATTCCCGACAGATTTTCGATGAGTTGTGATGATTTTTTTTTTGAATTCCTGACAGATTCTCCAATCCATTGGAAATCCATCATGAATTTACAGAAAAATATTTTTTTTTGTTATTTAAAAAAAGATCAATTACAATCTGTCATAAATCTGTCAGAAATTTAAAAATATAAATTTTTATTTTTTTTTGTTAAATGACAGTCAAATAAATTTTGAAATTGCTAACGAATTTCCGATGGATATTACATTATGTCAGAAACTTTTTAAAAAATTTTACCACCTAAACACAAATAAATTATGGCCAAATTTTGGAATGAAAAAAATTGAAATCCCGCCAAAAGTCATACCTGACGGATAACTGATGGAAATGTCCGTCAATTTTTTTTTTTATAAATACAATCTCTCTTTTTTATCTTATTTTGATTTTTTTCTACATCAAACCTCTTATTCCTCTCATATGTTTTACAATTATTTATAGGTTTTTAGATTTGTAGATTTGGGATTTAGAATTGTAGTTTTAGATTTGAAAATTATGGGTTTAAAATTTAAAATTATAGATTTAGGTTTTGAAATTGGATATTTAGGTTTGGAAATATAGATTTAGGTTTTTAGATATAATTTGTATTCTAAAAACATTTTTCTTAAAAATATTTGACAAAAAATTCAAAAATATAGATTTAGATTTAGGGTTTTTTTTTTAACTTTTTCTTTTTTTTTTAATTTAAATTTTAAATTCCTGACAGATTTGTAAATCTGCCAGAAATTCGTCAGAAATATTAAAACAAATTAAAAAGTTTTTTTTTTATTAATTCCTGACGGATTTTGGTTTGTTGAAAATCGGTAGGGAATTGCCGACGCATTCTCGACGCCCTAGAACAGACGGACCATATTCGTCGAGAATCCTTTGAAAAAATCTATTTTCGACGGATTTCTAACGGATATGTTGAAAAACGCCTTGTTTTCTTGTAGTAAATTTTTATTTAATCCACAAACTTCATTCTTAAATTAATCCCCTGTATATTAATTGATAATCATTTTAACAAAATAACCTTATATTTACATGGAATATTACAACGCTACCAAGCTGACGTGTCGTCAACAGAGTGATTCTCAAGAAATATATTTTATAGGATATTAATTACTAGACTAATTACATAATATGCCATTAGATCAATCATATATATACTGTCTTTTAAAGATTATAATCTTACCTAAATTAGCTTTATTTATTTATGGAAAATCGAGTAAGTAAATATTCCATAAAATTATATACTGTCTTTATTTTAAATATTATAATCTTACCTAATTATCTTTATTTATTTATGAAAAATCGAGTGACTAAATATTCCATAAAATTAAGCCTATTTTATTGTTTTTTAAATTTGTTTTTTGAAAAGATATTATTTTAACTAAATAATTAATTAGTATCATAATAAATAAAAACTTTAATTTTAGATTTAATTATTTATACAATAATATACTATTAAAATAATTTGAAATGTTTATTTATTTTATTAAATTTCTAAAAAAATATTATAAATATTTTCTCCCACATATAACACAGAGATTACCTAATACTGTATTATTACTTAAACTTTTAATATTGACCCTTCATCAAAATTATTTATTAATTAGCGATATATCAGGTTTGTATAATCAAGTATTCTTCACTTTCAAAGTCTCTCTTACTAGAATGTTGCAGTTAAAACATACATTTTAACTTTAATATAATAATAATAATAATAATAATAATAATAATAATAATAATAATAATAATAATAATAATAATAATAATAATAATAATAATAATAATAATAATAATAATAATAATTCATATTAAGCTTTTGTTGGTTGAACCATGACTATATTAAGAAGTCAATATTTTTATTCGTGATTGGTTTATTTTGGTCTTGGTCTCACGTAGTCGGAAAAGATCTAGAACAGTAACTGATTTTTCTTCATAGTTCGCTAACTGTTTCTTCACAGGTGTTTAGATAAAGTCTTTTGATGTTCAGTGAAATCACCAAAAGCCTCTAATTTTTAAAAAAGCATCAACTAGTAATCAACTTATATATGTATATATAATATTTACTGTGAAAAACGAGCAATAAATCATATTATTAGATTAGAAGACTACGATACTTAAAATAGTGTCACGAGTTACTAATGATTTAAGTTTGCTATGACTATTGTTGGCAGAAAGTTTCTCTTAGGTTTTAATCATAATTAAAAAATAATGTTAATCATAATCTAAAAATGGATTTATCTTTTGTTAATATCTAAAAGGAATTATTTTTTTTGTTAGTATAGAAAATAGATTTATTTTAAATTTGTTTTAATATCTAAAATGGATTGATATTTTAATTTAAAATTTAAACATGCAAGCTCTGTTTGCTATTAAGAGACTATCCAAAAATATAAAAATTCATCTAAATACATGATATTGACTTTTCGTTCGGGTAGAAATATGTCTATTTTAATTCTGAAGTATATATGTCAAATATAATATCGCGTAATTATACACATAATCAGGACTTGGGAGCCACAGACATTTGGTGGACTTGGCTTTCTTGGCGGTTGTCAACCCTTTCTCTTGGCTCTTTTTGCATTGACTCAATTGTTTGTATTTTTATGTATTAATTAATATCTTACATGTCCCATTTCACATTCATATTTTTTTCGCACATTTTGGTTTCCATATCCACAACTAAATATCCCTGCATATGAGTTATGAATAGTTACGTCACATACAAGAATTACCGATTCGTCTAACTGATTCTGAAAGTTTCATAAATGAGTCATTTAAAATAACGAAATGCTTTCCTTAAATACTCGTCATCTTCGCAAGCGAAAGAATTTACAAAATAATAGATTTACAGAAAGCAAGAAAAAGACATATATATATATATATATATATATATACATGCAACTTGACAAAAACGAACAAATATTCAATATTTCTAGAGAAGAAAAAAAAGAAAAAGACAAATATGCTCTATAAATGTGAGCAATAGGTGACGCCAACATCTTATATCATGATGAGCCGGCCTATGAATACAAAGGCATCGTGCTTGATTGATAAGATATTTGCAAGTTGTTAGAAAATGATAGGAGGAAAAGTAAAATTAAGGTATGACTGACTGGTCATGCAAGTTGTATAAACTATTTCTTTCACGCTGATAAAATATCATTGAAGCTAAAAAATGTGATGCAAATTGTTTCCTTTCTTTTCCATTAACCGAGCTCCAAAAGTATGTTTTTGTTCTTACAATAAAGATAAGTTTTCCCTCTCTATTCTTCTTATTTCAATTCATTTCCATTTTTTCCCTTTTTAACATTATATCAACACGAGTCAAAGCCAATATTAGTATAATCCAAGTTGATGTTCAGACTTATATATAAGGTAATACGGATCTAACATTTGAAATAGTGCTAAAAAATACCACAAGAAAAAATGTGTATTACCACTGATTTTTTATGTGGCAAATGCCCAAATCCATGAAAAAAATAGAAATTTGTCACGAATTATTATGTGGTTATAGCATCATGGCAAATCGATCTTTGTGGTAATCTGTGAAAAAATTGCGACAGATTACCACAGATTAATCCCTAACAATTGACAGTGATAATAAAAAAATTTGTGGTAAATTTGTTATAATTTTTAATGAAAGTACGATGCAAAACAATGGTACCAGCTCTTCATTCCACCATTTTCTTGCCGCTTTACTGAATGGTTACACTTAAAGTGATACACATTAATTGTACATTTGTGCCACAATTGTACAACACTACCAATCAAAACCGTTAATTTCGCCCGCAAAACTTCCCTTTTTCAACTGTTATTAGTTAGATCGGTATTTCTTGTAAATATAATTATGTTTTACTAGGACATGCTGATATATTATGTATATTAAGTTGTGTTATTTATTCTAAGTTTTAACGATTGACAATATAATTTTGGTATGGCCAGGAATTAAATAAATACACCAAAATATGGGGTTTCTAAGGGATGGCCATAGAAGAAAACCGACCAAAAAATTGCATGGAAGAATATGACCGACGTACAATTTATGCTTATCTTATGTGTGTGTTGTATGGACCGCCCAACCAATAATGATGCCACAAGTTGATCGCAGAATGATTTGTCTTCATTTACACAAAATTACAAATCCTAACTTTTTATAATTTTAAAAGTGGACAAAACTTAATGCACGAAAATGACATAGATATGACGCATCTCTTCTACGATCCAGCCAGACCTTCAATATATAAAATATTTTTTGATAGTTTACGATATTTTCGAATATATAGAATCTTTATGTGCTCAAGAATTTGTTTGGACCGACCAGGCAGCATAACCTCGTGAAGAGTTTCGAGAGCTTAAGTCTATAATAAGAAATTATTGAACGTTAGAGATTGCGATATTAAATGTTCCTATCTATATAAATTCGAAGAATTGATTAGTGAATTAATAAAATGTTTTATCACTTTTAGTTGTGTGTAACATACGAAAATATTTAAGAAAACAATAGTGATTATTCTTTTCTGGTTACATAATTAGCAATTTTTGTAATTTTTTTTGTATGAATGTTAAATTATATTCAATAAAAAAAACATCTTTATATCAAATTTGAGTTTAGGAGAGAAAGCTGAAAATGTTAAGGAAAAAGAAACTGATCTGAAAATGTTTACGTTCTTGATGTAAACCATATAGTCAAACCATCCTTGTATCGATTGTCACCTTCCTTCAGAATTGAGCTGATTCTATTCCGAATGGTTTTGTCAATAAGCTTGACTAACAGAGCAGTTTGTGATGGCAATTTTTGTAATTGCAAACAAAATAGTCGTTGTTTACTCGTATTTGAAAATTCCAATGTTCATCTTCTTTGGATTCAAATGCGGTTGATTCATTTTACGGATAGAATTTGAAAACAACGTTATGTTGGACAAAAAATTCAAAAACTTCTCTAAAATGTTTTCTCTCAAATCTTTTACTAAAGTATACGGACTAAATTTTTTATGTTTAGTAAAAGCTATAGTCCAGTTAGTCAAATTTTCAAGAACGTGAGACTAAGAGTTCAAAAACATAGAGAAGAACACGAGAATTTGATCGTGACGTCATGGAAATGGATAAATGACGTGGGAGGATCTCATCGGACGATAGACAACAAGACAAGAGGCCCACCACCACCGTCGGGTTTAATTACGATGGGGTCAATGAATAAAATGCTTGACTCTCTGACTAGACGGATCCAAGACTCGACTCTGTCAGTCCGTTGACTCTCTGACTTTAAAAGTAATTGGATTACATATGTCTGCTAGAAATTTGTTTTTTTCCCCATTAATAACAACAAACCAACTTCTCGTTGAGTGTCTTTTATTCATACATTCATTTTAGCTCTAGATTGTTCTTCTCCAAGAATCACGCAGTAGATTGGACCTTATTATCTTAGTTGTTTTCATAAGAATCGACACAAATACGTATATATCTTCATAAATATCCTGAAGAGATTTATTCAAAATACAAAATAATATGAGAGATTTATTCAAAATACAAAATAATATGAGACATACTATAATACAAAAAAAAAACTATTTTACTGTTGATCTATGATCTAATCGATTTGATTTTCTTATCCAACAATAGAAAAATAATCTAGTTAACTTCTAAATTAATTTTGTAGAATTTATCGTTCGGTTTTTCAGATTGGTTGTGATTTAAAACCAATTTGAAAGTTTTTTTTCTCCCAAGCACTTTTTCCTAGGAGGTATTGAGTTACCTGGTTTATTTTCAAAAACCAACAATCTACCCGGTTTTAGTTTTGATGGTTAATCCCCTCCCCCTTTGCCGCTTTTGGTAACGAACCTTCGGTCCATAGAGTAAGCTGCTTTTTGTTCGGAGCGATGGTCTCCCGGCTTTCTTCTACGGAAACAACTTCTCGGCCAAGATTGTGAAACATCTCCCCCAGTCTCAGCAGGAACAGAGAGGAAGAAAACTTCAAAACTTTCTCGCACCTACGGCTCCGCTTTAAACTCTCCTCCATTGGCTTCGTCTCTAGCCACTGAAGAACAAGAAACCTCTCCCTCTTAGTATCCATATAGGAACAAGAGAGGAAGAAAACTTATTAAACTTTCTCTGTACTCACTTTGCATGGGTTCATATTGTCTTGTTTTTTCTCTCCTGTTTTCCTTGCTGCTAAATAGGTAAACAAGATAAGTTACACTCTCCTCCATGACGAACCAGAGCTTCCTCACGAAAGGAAGAACTGTCCAAGCTCTTACTCAAGTTAGTGGAGACCCGAAACTTCTGAGCTTCAGATTAAAGACGCTTGACCAATCCAACAGTGCAAAGATTATGGTCCATGATTCCGTACTTGTCTAAGTCGTGGAACCTCCGAAGAACAACAACAGGCTCAGACCTAGGAAAATGTTGTTTTCAATTCAGCTTTGAGCATGAAGATGACCTGCTAAAAGTCCTAGCCAATAGACCTTACCACTTCGGCAACTATATAGTTATCCTTCAGAAATGGGAGCCTTTCATCTCTGAAAACTATCCCTCAGATCTCATTTTTTGGATTAACATCAAAGGTCTACCACTCCATTACTGGAAGGAGGAGCTGTTGCAAAGAATTGGAAAGGGCTTAGGTGACCTGGAAGCTCAAGAAATAACACCAACCTCAACAAAAATCAGGGTAACAATCAATGGACTAAAACCACTTACTCTGGAAACCGTGGTTGCTTTTGAGAGAGGAATAGAGCTCCTGGTTACGTTGGATTATGAGAGACTTATAGCCTTCTGCTCTCATTGTAACATGCTGACACATGATGTCAAACATTGCCCTTCACTGCAAAATTCCTAAGAACCAAAAGCAAGCAATAGGTAAGCTATAGAGCCACATCACGGAGCTTCTGAAGGAGCAGGTCCCAATCAAAGAAGAAATCACAGTCAGGGCTATCGTGAGGAAGGATCCTACAACTCCTACAAATCCAGAAAAAAGGAACTAGAGAGCATAGATCTCGGCCAGGCCCATATGATAGAAGCTTACATTCAAACTCTCTCAGAAACTTCAGTCCAGAACATCATAGATTATCAAACTACCAATCTTCTGAGCAGTATAAACCAAAGGGGCCAATTAGGTCATCTTATTCTCAAGCAAGCAGCAGAAGCCATCCTAGAGAAAGAGAAAACAGAGATTTATCCCAATCAACCTTCCCAGACCCTGCTAATAGGAAAGAGAGACCACCTGTAGATGAAAACTATCACAGGCTCAGAGATGAGAGATCTTACTCCTCTCACAGAAATCAAAGGAGACTGTCTAGAGCTAATGCTTCTGGAGAAAATTTTTTGAGCTGGAACTGTTGTGGTTTGGGGAATCCTACAATAGTTCAACGATTTAGGAAGATTGGTTAGGAAACTCTCCCCTGATGTAATATTCCTCTCGAAGACAAAAAAATCAGACCCGTTTTTCCTAAAAACTTTGAGATGTTTAAACTTTCCAAATCATTTTATAGTGTCCCCTCATGGTGTTTGTGGTGGAAGATTAATTCTTCTTTGGAAACAGGAAATCTCCCTAATGTTGCTCTGTCCTGTGACAATTTCATAGATACAACACTCAATCACAAAGGGAAAAAGTCTTTTGCAAGATTCATATATGGAAAACCAGATCATAGCAAGAGACAATATGTTTGGAACCGTATATCTGAGTTGGCAAGCAACAGGACAAAAGCGAGGTTTCTTACCGGAGATTTCAACGACTGCATAGACAACTCTGAAAAGCTGGGAGGACCACCTAGACCTGAAAGTTCATTCAGCAACTTCAGAAGCTTTCTATCACAAAATAACTTGTATAATTTAAGTCACACTGGCAACTGCCTTTCATGGAGAGGAAAACGTCATGAACATCTAATCCTATGCAAGCTTGATCGTGCTATGTCCAACAGTGAATGGTCTGCTTCTTATCCGACAGCAAGATGTGAATACCTCAGGTATGAGGGCTCAGATCACCATCCTATCATATCTGTTTTCGATCAAACCAGAAAGAAAAGAAAGAAAATCTTTAGATTTGATAGGAGACTTGAAGAGAATCCAGCAATACAAAGCTCAATTGAAAAAGTTTGGAACTCCAATCAAGCTCTGAGAGTTGAAGCCAAACTAACCTTATGCCGCAAAGAGCTTGCCAAATGGAGCCGAGAACAACATCTGAACATCCAAAAGGAGATAGAAGAGACAAAGAAACAAATAGACACAATCATGTCTAATCTTCAGCCTAACAAGGATTTGATAAGCAAAATCAAGGAAAAACTTCAAGAATCCTACAAAGCAGAAGAAGCTTTTTGGCAGCAACGTAGCCGTCAGCTATGGTTGGCTTTAGGAGAAAAAAACACTGGGTACTTCCATGCTATCACTAAAGGCAGACGAGCAGTAAATAAATTCTCTTTAATCGAAAATGAAGCTGGTCAAACCTTTTATGAGGAGGAGAAAATCACCAAAACCATTACAGACTTTTACCCTGTCTGCAAATCAAGCTGAGAAAATTGTTCACAATACAATAAAAGCTAAAATCACACCAGCTATGAATGAGAATCTCACCAAGATCCCGACAGCCTCTGAGATCCATAAAGCTTTGTTCAAGATTAACGGAGCCAAAGCCCCTGGGCCGGATGGGTTCCCAGCAAGTTTTTTTCACGCTCACTGGTGAACAACAGGGGATGCAATCATTGATGAAATGCAAAACTTTTTCAGTTCAGGCATCATGTCAACTGTTATAAACCACACGCACGGGCGACAAATCCCAAAAAAGACATGTCCAACAAAAGTTTCAGATTACCAACCAATAGCACTTTGTAATGTGTTGTACAAAGTTGTTGCTGAGATCCTCACTCTCAGGCTACAACCAATCTTGCACTTGCTAATTTCAGAGAACCAATCAGCCTTCGTTCTGGGACGTGCAATCTCTGACAACATCATGAAAACCCATGAAGTGCTCCACACCCTACGGAATTCAAAAGCAAAGAAATATTGCACAATGGCCGTTAAGACGAATATGAGTAAGGCCTATGACAAAATTGAATGGAGTTTTCTCAACACTGTTCTAAAAGCTTATGGGTTCCACCCTGCTTGGACCAACTGGATTCATCAATATGTCTCAACAGTAAGCTATTCATTTCTCATAAATGGAACAACTTAAGGCTATGTCAGGGAGATCCCCTTTTTCCTTACCTCTTCATACTGTGCAGCAAAGTCTTTTCTGGTCTATGCAAAAACGCACAAAAAGATGGCAATCTCCTCGGTATAAAGCTGGCCAAGAAAATCCCTAGAGTGAACCACCTCCTGTTTGCTGACGACACAATGTTCTTCTGCAAAACTGCAAACTCAAGCTGTCAGGCCCTAAAACATATCCTATCAAGCTATGAAAAAGCTCTGGACAAAAAATCAACGTGGAAAAATCCACAATCACCTTTTCTGCTAAAACATCTCAGGAATTGAAGAATCAGGTGATTGCATGCCTTAGTATAACAAAGGAAGGAGGAAATGACAAGTATTTGGGACTGCCTGAACTGTTCGGGAAGAAGAAAAAAATATATTTTCTCAGGTCTAGTTGATAAAATCAAGCAAAGAGCAATCTCTTGGTCATCCCACTTCCTTTCTAACACTGGCAAATATACGATGCTGAAAGCGGTCCTTACCTCCATTCCTACCTACACTATGTCATGCTTCAAGTTACCGATGAATCTATGTAAATGCATCCAATCTACCTTAACAAGATTCTGGTGGGATTCCAAGGAAGAAAAAAGGAAAATGTGTTGGATTGCATGGAGCAAGCTTGCAAAACCAAAAAAGATTGGAGGCCTTAGCTTCAAAGAAATCCAAGATTTTAATGAAGCACTTCTCGACAAGTTAAGTTGGAGAATCCTAAACAATCCACAATCCCTGCTAAGCCGTATTCTTCTTGGTAAATAATGCAAAAAATCCTCATTCCTGGTAGTCAAACAGACCAACAACTCCTCTCACAGATGGTACAATATTCTAACGGGTAGGGACCTGCTTAGGCCGCACCTCATAAAAGTTATTGGAAATGGAGAATCAATCAGAGTCTGGGAGGATCCTTGGATCCCTGTGGATGAAAGGAAAACCCAGTAGGTCCGCCCTCGGAAGAAACATCTAACCTCTATACCTCAAATTTAATCACTGCCAATACGGGTCAATGGGATTCCCACAAAATGAATGAGCTCTTCCCAAGCCTAATGACTGATATCATGAGAATCCGGCCAAGCGAATCTAGAGCAGCAGACTTCTACTGTTGGCTTCTCAATGAATCAGGTATCTATACTTCAAAATCTGGATATTACGTAAGAGCTATGAGTAGAGAAAATCTGTTGACAGAACCTAATAATGGAGATAACATTGACTGGATAAAAGATCTGTGGTCTTTTTATACTTCGCCAAAGATCAAAATGCTGTTGTGGAAGATTATGCAAAATGCTCTCCCAACTGGAGAGAATCTGCTAATTCGTTGGATGGGGCAAGCTTAGAATTGTTGTCACTGCATGAGTTGGAAACTCGATCATATCTTCCGCGTGCCCATTTCTAAAGAAATTTGGTAATTCCCTCTTCATTAAATCAGGTTACGAGAAGACTTTACATTTAAGGAACTCTTTAAATGAGGCATGAAAATGGGCTCCCTTTATGCGTGATTTCAACACCACTCTTCTCCTCGTTATCTGGATCGAATGACGAGAAACCAAAATTTTTCTGACATCAAATCCAGCGAAAGAAAGAATCACCAAAGCGATTAAAGCTGCAATCGAATGGGAAAAGTCTCAAATTAAACCACAAAGCAATTTGATCAGGACAAAGAGCACTTCATCGCCGCAGGTTCCAAATCTAGTGGTTTTGAATGCTGACACATCTTGGAGATCAAGTGATCAATTTACAGGATTAGGATGGGTTATTAAGGGTTCAACAAACTTACCCATCGCTGAAGGAAAAGCAAGCACCTCCTTCGTAATCTCCCCTCTCATGGCTGAAGCTATCGTCTTGCTTCATGGTCTAAGAGAAGCGAAGAGCTTGGGATTACAGAGAACTTGGTTCCTTCGCCGCTATAGAGGCAAAAGAAAGAAACCGAAGCATCTTCGGCTCCCTCTCGGACATCGCAAGTCTGAAATCGGAGTTTGAATTCATTGAATTTCATTACATCCATCGTTTATCAAATCTTGGATTGCTAAATTTGCCTTTCAGCTTTAGTTGTAACCCTCTGTTGGAAGAGGAAGGAAACCTTTTTTAATGAAATGAATTTTATTTCGGTGACCAAAAAAAAAAAAAGAATTTATCGCTCGATTCAAAATGTGTGCTCCCATTGATGGTAAACATTGTCAAAGATTTGAATGGAGCATCCAATATTTAAGTTTGTTAGAACCACTAGAGTGAAATAAATTAGAAGTACTATTAGGACATGTAATGGTCGGAGCAGTCGGGCCATGAAGTGTACTGATGTAAAGAAATGTCTCTTTGTAGGACAAAAAATATTAAATGATAAGGCGGATATCTCGTGAATCTCTTCGTCTGTTTCTTCCGTTGACTTAATTAATTATTACCAAAATAATTACACTTTCTCTTATTTCTCTACATTTTCATAAATTCATTTCTATAATGTTTCCATGCTCTTTTTGGATCTATTATTCTCTGTTTATCGTCACTTCTCTCTCGTACATCCATCTTCTGTTCTGTCATGATATGTATCTACGTGTGTGTGACTTTGTCTATACACGTGTTTTTATGGAAGTTTCTTATGAAAAGTCAACGTGTTCCAAACGACAATATTAAGTTTTGTCTCTGTATCTCTATATATATAGCTTATATATGGATTCATGTATTATTAAAAAAACTCACGGATCTTTTTTCTTTCTTCTTCTGAAGGTCAACGAGTATTGGAAATAATAGAGGCATACGAAAACTGGATAATCAAGGAAAATTGTTTTGATTTTTATGTACTTCTTCTTTAATATGTTAAAAATTAAGATGAATCAACGTATAATCCTAACTTATCTTTTATAGAGTGAGTTGTATTTTGAGAACGATCAAATACTTTTTTATTTTTTAAGCTGAAATTGAAATTTTATTGATGGGAAATAGAATTTTCGCGGTTTATCCGCAACTACATACAGCTGAAGCCAGCCCGGTAAATCCAAAGCCTCATACGATACTTTTTAAGTAAGATATGGTTTATTGAAAAATTAAAGATTACATTTATACATTGACTATAAACAAGTAAGATAAATTAATTATGTTTACAAATGAGTATCTAAATCACATTTGAGTAACTAACCGAATCCATGGGTGGGTAATTCCTCTGAGTTTCAGTAGTTTGTTGGCATTGTTCCCAAAATAAAATTGAATACTGCTCTCATTTTTAGTGACATCCTTGCTTCTCATAACCATCTGTTGATACTAAAAGTATTCAAACCAGGATCCAACACAATATTTGTAAGAATAGATTTAGGGAAAACGGAGAAGTTTAGTAATTACAGGTTTGATCTACACTATCGAGTTTAGATGATTACAAGTAAAAAAACTGGAATGCCAAACTTGAATGCCGAGCTTGACCAAAGAGAGAAAGTAGTTTGTGTTCTCTGACTGGTGTATGTTATTACGGATCCTGTTTCTTGGCAAGGTACTCTCCTATGTATAGGAGAACTGAGGCGATATAAGATTGTATTTTGTCTTCCTAAGTCGGCGACAATTTATGGGCCGGGGATGGCAGCATCGTGGGCCGAACGTATGACTTTTTAGGTCGGATGTGATGGCGTCTCGGACCGAGCTGATGGCGTGATGAGCCGAGCTTTGTTGATGTTTTGATCTTGGGTGGATTATGTTGGAAGATCTTTTCATCTATTTTGCTTGAGAGAAGGTTTAATATCCTCATCAGTTGTCTCATTGTTTCAGTCTTCCTGTTACCAAATCTTTTCAGCACAACTCTATCAATATGTTATAATTATTCTATATTTTTTTTTAAAAAAAAGAATATAAATTAACCCAAAAAAAAAAAAATGCAAAAACTATAAATTTTTTTCCTAACCAAAATTTAGATTAAAAAATCGACTGCATCGTTGGTCGTTGGTTGTCTACCTTAGAAGAATAGAGTTGTACATAAGTAATATCTAAACTATAGATTATATGTTGAAATTAAAACAAAAAATTGATGGTAATTATAATTACATGGTTTCCATAGATGACTTTGGGATGAGCCAAAACAAGTGGGATGGAAACTTTCCATAAATGGATTGGATGGTTTCTCTTTGATTTCTTTGAACTACTCTTGATTGTTTCTGGTCTTTAGGCATGTAGGGGAGTTCTCCAGCATATTAATCACTTCCTTAGCTCCATGGTTCACCACTGGTTGGATGTTCTCATCACATTTTCTCCTTGCTCGGTTGTGTCGTCTCAGCCTTCGTCTCTGTCATCGCCACCTCATCCACCGTTTTGATTGGACATTGGTGTATCAAGTCTCTGTATGTGTAGTCCTTTTGGGATCTCATCACATTACCCCAAAAATCAATATGAACCAATTCCAAAAGGTGTAGAACATAAGTTATTTTTATTAGGATAATAAGTTACTACTGTAGTGCTCGTTGACAAATGTAACAGTGTAAAAAACCATTATTTTTCTGTTTCGAAATCCCAAGTGCATACATATGTGAGAAAGTGAATAAATCTGAGTCTATTACATGTTTTGGTAGCAAACTTCCAACTCATGCAACTTTAACTGTAAGGTTAGCATAATGTTGAATTAGAAAATCAACATCTGTGAATAAACTCTTATCTGCAAATTTGCAGACTTGTTCTGTCTCCAATTCTGTCTACTGCTGCAAGTGTTGAACCAGTCCTGATAGTCTCGTTTCTTTATCATTGTCTTCTCATGTTTGTATTTGAACATCCAAAGCTTTTAATAAACCCCTCCTCGCTTTCTTTCTTTCTTTCTTCTGTGGAGACATTTTATCGAACACTTTGGTATGCAAAACAATTTGTCAAATGCTGAAACATCTCTCAGCATTGCTTTCAACCCCAATAATCTTTATGTTCTTCTAAATCGATCCCCTTCTTTACCACAATTTCTCGATTATCGAACACTGAATTAACAGCCGCCGAAAAAAATAAAATAATAAAATCTGTCAACAATAGTCTTTTTCACTCGTCAGGTTAAGTTGGAAACTCGATGGGTGATTCTGTGTAACTTTTTTTTTTTTTTAAATATATATATGGGAAATACTATATTTTGTTCCAGATTTTTTATATCTAGAAATCGTATAATATATTGGCTATGGAGTGATGTAACGATATATGTAATTAGTTATTACTAATTAGACATCCATGAAAGAATATAATAAAAGAAAGCAGTAGATACATTGAGATCAACTACTTTTTTATGAATAATTCAATAAATTTGGGTTGAAAGATTAAGATATTGTTGATTTGTTCTTATTGTCATACAATCATATTAAGTTTATGAGAATAATACATATGTAAATGAAAAAATTGATATTTCTTCTCTTAAAATTGGAAAAATATATTGAATTAACTAACATGTTAAAGCTGCAACGATGATTTCATATGATGTGAAAAAGACATGTCGATGGTTGTACTTAAGATCTAAAAAAAAAATTCTTCTGGTTGAAAAAGCTGAGGAAACCTAAGTTTATAAGTTGTCAAAATAAATAACATCTTATCACTCTACGCCACCTAAAAAGAAATTGATAAAAAAGTACAATTTGTTTTTGTTAGAAAGCAATTGAAATTTTTGTTTTGCATTGTAAAATAATGTACTAAAAATTGAAACATGGTTTTTGGCAAGTAATTAATATGTTTGGAATTTCATGTTTTAGTGATAGCATATAAAAGTTTATAAACCTCTAAAATGGCACCAATTCAATTAAAAATCAACATTTATTATCGCATAAAAGAAGACAATAAAGATAGTTAGGCCAATACGATATGACTTCAAAGACTAAGTTAGTACCATCTGATATTTTTAGTCTCCTAAGTTTTAGACCAATTTTGATCCATTTTAGATGTAAAATTAAACCTTAATCAGATAAATATAATTCAATTTGGATTGATTTCATATAATTATGTTTAAAATCTTTTGTGTTATATAGTTATGTTTTGGTTTTGTTGTCGGGATTAAGCATCTGAAGGGTCTTAATTTGAAAATATAAATATACATTTGAGTTTATATTTTTTTCATCCCTACCTTTTGTTTAAATTTTTCATCTTTGTTTATAAATGCAATAATCAACAAGTAAATATTTACTTTTAATCAGTTATCTCACTAAATATTATATCTCCTATATATTATTTGGGGAGTACATCTATAAATAAACATTAAAAAGTGTTAATATTTACATCACATTGTCATTACTTCAAAGAACAAATTTTAATATCTCATTAAGGGTATTTTAGTCATTAGTTATTATGTGATCATTTAATTAATTAATTAATTAAAATGATTATAATTAATTAATTAATTTTAAATTTTTTGAAAAGTAGTTAAAAATAGTTTTTATGAAGATTTTGTTGATTTAAATAAACACACTAATTAAATTAAATTAAATGTTGATTTAATTTTCAAAAATAAGAGATTTTATGTAGATTTTTTTGGAAAATATTTAAGTAAGAATTTAAGTAAATTGTCGATTTTTTTTATATATTATAATATTCGTTTTAATTAATTAATTTATTTTAAATTTTTTGAAAAGTAGTTAAAATAGATTTTGTGAAGATTTTGTTGATTTAATTAAACACCCTAATTAAATTAAATTAAATCTTGATTTAATTTTCAAAAATAAGAGATTTTATGTAGATTTTTTGGAATAATTATTTTTTGTTTTAATTAATTAATTTATTTTAAAGTGAAAAGTAGTTAAAATAGACTTTGTGAAGATTTTTTTGATTTAATTAAACACACTAATTAAATTAAATTAAATATTGATTTAATTTTTCAAAAATAAGAGATTTGATGTAGATTGCGATTTTTTTTTGGAATGTTAATGTTAATGTTAATTTTTCTTTATAATATCGAATCTATTAATATATTTTTTTTAGATTTAAAAATGTTAGTCATATCTGGTTTAGTTTAACATGGTGTACAATTTAACATAACAATGTAACATTGTAATTTAATTTTCAAATCTATTTTAAATTGTAAATTTGGTAATTAAAACAGAAGAAGATATAATTAAAATTCAAATAAAAAATATCCTAAATTTTTTTTGTTGATAACAATATATCGCAATATCCAATATCGCTAATAGACATACTATCTTTCAACAAAAAAATATATTCTACGAAATCAATCTTAGAATATTCTGATTAATATTTTCTAAAATATCTTAATTAATATCTTAGAATTTCGCAATCTTCTAAAACTTTACTTCTTTTTCGGTTAAATTAAAAAAAATATCTTGATTTAATATATAATTTTTTCAACATAAAATTTTCAATATCGTCGAGTATGAAAGTTTGGTTTTATATTTTTGATTACAAAATGTTTACGCAGATATTACAAAGATTCTATATTATAAAAACTGATATTATAATTTTCGTAAAGTTTTAGAAAAATTACAATTTTCTAATATCCTAATTTTATAATTTTCAAATATCTATTTATAATTGCAATTTGTCTGTGTTATGGCACGGGATATATCCTAGTTAATCATATATGATACACTAAAATTTATAAAATAAACCTACGCGTAACGTGGGTTCGAAACATAGGAAATTCCAAAAATCAATGTTAAAGAGTTTCGAAATCTAAGCCAACAAAAAGAGAAATTTTAAATATTTTGTTTTAAATTTTGTTTATATATATATTTTTTTGGTATAAAAATTAAAATAGAACTTGTAAATATATAAAACAGGCTCCTATACACATTGATCAAACATCTGCTTAAAAACGTTGATTTTTTCGTTAACCGATTATCTTAACCGATTGGCTTAAAATTGAAACGGTCGAATACATATCAGATTCACAAACGGCTGATTTTAGAGCAAAATAATTTTCGGATTATTTAATTCTACTATATAATTGAAATTTGACAACAAAAACTACCAAACGATTTGGTTCATTATTCAACTAAAGAAGTTAAATATTTACATTATTGTAACATAACAAACATAGGTTAAGATGATTTTTTTATGCATGAAGCTAAAAATAAAATTCAGAACATCTCAAAACCAAATGTTTGGACCAAAGAAAACGAATCTACAGATTAGTCAAAAAGAATTCAAGACACAAATACAACAATAACAAAGCCTTTTGAGCTCTATCTCTCTCTCGCTTCCTCTGCAGCCTCTGTTTTTTGTAAGTCAGATTAGCTTTACTTACTTAGGACTGGAGAGACCAAGCCTTGTTATAATCCGGATTAATCTTTGTCATCCCTTTGTTTCGTTTTCTGATAATTTGTCTCTTAGATCTTTAAGAGCATCGACGACTTCAGAATCAAGATTGTGTTTCAGCAATCTCCCTTGGAAAGATGTTGACCTGTGTAATAAAGAGTAGTCCAGAGTTTTCGGTTAGCTCCAAACGCAGATTTTAAAACCGCACCAACCGCAGAGCTAAAAAACGCGAAAAATCCAATGTAACCTTGTTTCTTGCATCATTCTCTCAACTTCCTTATGCATTGATTTGATCTACAATATAATGTTTCACAAATCCACATGAAAATCAAATGACAAAAATAGAAAAAGGCAATTGCTGTGGTGATCATACCTCAGAAACCAGTGCCTTGCTACTCCAAATATAAGCTCCCTGTCAAGAATTAGTCACCAAAATCAAGAACAAGATATGAGCATAACGAGTTTATAACATCGATATGATACGCATTACCGCTCCATGTGCTGCTTGTTGTTGACAGACATCAGATGTTACGACCCAAACCTTGGGGCATCCATCTTCTCTCAACGCAACCACCTACCAATATCAGGAATCTTATCACAAATTAAGAAACACCGGCAATGATTTTAGATAACCTGTCTATTTGAACTGGCTTTGGGGTAAAGAGAACAGTTTTCCTTGCCTCCTTTTCAATCCAAGCGTCAGCGCAAGTTTCTCCTGAGAAAATCACATCAACACTGGCAAAAAAGGTTTTTGAGTTTTAAAGTGAAGAACGATATCGAAAACAATGATTGAACACAGAAAAAACAAAGCCAGTTTACATTACCCAGCAAAGTCTTCCTTGTGAGTAGGGAGACCAGACATGAGAGCATCAAACACAACCACCACCTTAACCTCTACAACAAATTTGAATCAAATTGTTGCATTAGCCGAAATGAGCCATAGATGAAATAAAATGTAGATTCTTTGAAAGGTTGTACCTTTAACCATACTGAAGGACACAAGTTCATCAACTAACTTCTGCCGAGCAACGTCAAGCCTTCCTTTCATGAAATGTTTCTTTAGCTTCATCCAATATCCACACACATTATAACCATCAACAAGCAAAACAGGAACTGCATCGTCCAATAGACCCTGGTTCGTGCTGTTAAACCGCTTTCAGGGAAACACAAACATCCCTTAGAATTTCAAACCTCAAAAACCGTTTTTGAGACAAAATAAAGATGACAAAATGAGAGACATTCAAATAGTGTAATTACTAGTAAAGTGTAGTTGTAGGATCACGGTAGAGCTCGCTATCATCCGGTAACTCGTCTTTTTCTGCTTTCTTTTTCCTGTAACTAGTCGCTGGCTTAGCTGAGCCAGATCCTCTTCTCTGAAACTCCTACATATATAACATAACATTCCAAGGAATGGAATTTAGACACAATCCTTAATACAATTGGTCAGAGATAGTTGATTTACAATAATACTACATGCCTTCCATAACTTCAGAAGCTGTAAGTTATGCTTCACATTCGATTTGATTCTCGGTGGTTCTGGCTCTGAATCCTGTTATGAAAAACCAAAATCAAATCAATGGTTGCAAAATGCTCAATGGGCATTCATCATATCCATAACTCTGATGCTAGAGATCTAAAAGGAACCAAAAATTGATCATAAACTAAGAAAAAGAATTGAGAATTTCAGAATTCTTACAAATCTATGAACTTAATGATCACACCAAAATCAAATCAATGGTTGCAAAATGCTCAAAAGACATCCATCATATCCATATATCTCCAATAATGGAGATCTTAAAGGCAACCAAATTAATCATAAACCAAGAAAAAGGATTGGCAATTTCAGAATTCATTCAAATCTATGAACTTAATAGTAAAAAACCTACTAAGCCACTATATATGCCTCTTTCGAATTCTCAGTTGATTGGATTAAAGAGACACTTTTAGTTCTCAAAGACGAAACTTTTACATAAATGTGTATCGTGTGTGGACCTTAAAAGAAGAAGATTGAGGCTTCTTGCTTTTTCCTCCCATCTTCACCACCAAAACTCTACAGCTATCGGAGGAGCAAGATGATGAAGACCGGTAAAAGTAAGAGGCGGAGGAGGAACCACCTCTATACGGCGGCGCTCCGGCGGCTTTCATCTATTGACTAGTGTTTTAATTTGTCGCGAAAAGTCTATATAACTCAACTAGAACTAGTGGATAATTTCATGTCAACGTCATGTTTTTTTATCAACGCATTATATCTTTAAGAAAAAAATCAAATTTTTATTTCGAGTAAGAAAAAAGGATCCTTTTTTTACTGCAAAAAGTGTTTATTTCCTATCTTCAGAAAAAACAAAAAAAAAAAACCCAATTTTTATAAATCTTTGTGAGCTTTTACAGATCATCAATGGCGAAGGAGACAGTGTGTGTAACCGGAGCTAATGGTTTCATCGGATCTTGGATAATCCGAACGTTGATTGAGAAAGGTTATACCAAAATCCACGCTTCGATTTACCCAGGATCCGACCCGACGCATCTCCTCAAACTACCCGGATCCGATTCCAAGATCAAGATCTTCGAAGCGGATCTCTTAGACTCCGACGCAATCTCCAGAGCTATTGATGGATGTACGGGAGTGTTCCACGTGGCGTCACCTTGTACGTTGGATCCACCGGTAGATCCAGAGAAGGAGCTGATCGAACCGGCGGTTAAGGGAACGATCAATGTGTTGGAAGCTGCTAAGAGGTTTAATGTGAGACGCGTGGTGATCACGTCATCTATCTCCGCCTTGGTTCCAAACCCTAATTGGCCGGAACAAATGCCCGTCGATGAGTCGTCGTGGATCGATCTCGATTTTTGCAAGTCGATGCAGGTTTGTTAGTTTCGGTTTATAATATTTAACTTTTGTCTGATTATGTTGTTTATGTGCTTATTACATGTTCGTTAACAAAATTAAATATACTCTCAAAACTAAAAATATAAGTTTGACTCTCCGTTTCTATTTGTTTTGTGCACGGAGGGTTTGACTCATTTTTTGAACAAGGCGCAAAATAATGGATTTTTAGATGGAATAAGCTTCAACTCTAATGGTCCTATCATCAATAATCTTTTGTTTGCTGATGATAGTCTGTTCATGTGTAAAGCTAACATTGATCAAAGCAAATGTTTAGAAAAAATTCTCAGGAGCTATAAAGAGGCAACAGGGCAGTTTTTGAATAAAAATAAGTCGTCGATTACTTTTGGTGCAAAAGTCAAAGTCTCAGTGAGATTAGAGATAAAATCAAGGCTTGGAATCTATACAGAAGGGGGAGCTGCTTCTTATTTGGGTTTACCTGAATGTTTCAGCGGATCTAAAGTGAATTTGCTCAGTTTCTTGAAAGACAAACTTCAAGGAAGGTTATCAGGGTGGACTAACAGATTTTTGTCACAAGCAGGCAAAGAAATTTTGTTAAAATCGATTGCTCTATCTCTCCCTGTTTTTACGATGTCTTGCTTTAAGCTGCCTAAAACTACATCTAAAATGCTGACTAGTGCAATGTCTGAGTTTTGGTGGAGTTCTACTAATCATTCTAGAAAGGTTCATTGGAAGAGTTGGGAATCACTTTGTTTGCCAAAAAATCTGGGGGGTATGGGTTTTAGAGATATGGAAGTTTTCAATCAAGCTCTGCTGGCAAAGCAAGCTTGGAGATTGATTTCAGAACCAGATTGTCTATTTTCTAGGTTTATGAAAAGCAGATATTTTAAATCCAATGTTTTCTTGAAGGCAGGGATGGGTTCTAGACCATCTTATGCTTGGAGAAGCATTTTGCATGGTAGAGAACTGTTACTGAAGGGTTTGGTCCGAAAGATAGGGAATGGAAAGGAAACAAAGGTTTGGATTGATAATTGGATTGATGATAAGTCAATGAGAGCTCCGCTAAGGAAAAATATTCTTATTGATGTGGATTTAAGAGTTGGAGATCTTTTAAATCAATCTACAGGGAGTTGGAACAGAGCAAAATTATCAGAAATTTTTTATCTTAAAGATCAAAAGAGTATCTTAAAGATCAAACCTGTCGTTAGAATGGAAGATTTTATGATTTGGAAATTCAACAAAAGTGGAGAATATTCTGTGAAATCAGGGTATTGGCTGTCTACTTCAGAATCTGAATCATTAGTGTGGCAAATGGCTAGGAGTTCACCATCTTTAAATGGATTGAAGAACGAAGTATGGAAAGTGCCTACGGATCAGAAGATAAAGATATTTATTTGGAAAATGCTAAATGGTGCTTTCTGGTTGGTGGCTTAGCAGAAAGAGAATAGAGTGGATCACGAGATGTCAAATTTGTGGATTTGAGATTGAAAGTATTAATCATGTTTTATTCTCTTGTCAAGCAGCACGATTGATTTGGGCATTATCTGATTTTCCATCTCCTATTATGGGTTTGCAAGGTAATGAAGTGTATGCGAATGTCCAACATCTCTTTCTTAACAGGAAAAACTCTTCTTGGCCAATGGAAATAAGAAGAAGCTTTCCATGGATTCTTTGGAGAATTTGGAAAAATAGGAATCTATTCCTATTTGAAGGCAAATCTTTTGATCTAAAGGAGACCATCGGAAAAATCAAATCTGATGTGGAAGAGTGGTTTAATGCTCAAAGTCTTGATGAATTTCATGGTGAAGAATTGAGGGTTCCTTCTGATGAATTTAAGCTGCAAGTGAGTGAAAGAAAAAGGAAGAAATGGAGCAAACCTGAACATCTATGGGTAAAATGCAATGTAGGAGTGGTGTGGTCGGAAAAAAAAAGAGATTTTGGGTAGTTCTTGGATTGTTAGAAATGAAGAAGGAGAAGTTTTGCTTCATAGTAGAAGATCCTTTACTAAGGTAAAATCGCGTGATGATGCCTTCTTGCTTTCTTTAACATGGGCTATTGAAAGTATGTGTAGTCATAATTTGAGTAAAGTGCTTTTTGAAATCCAAAGTCGTTTGGTTGTTAGTATGGTCAAGAAGCCAAAAGCTTGGCCAGCCTATCTTGATCAGTCAAAGAAAATTGTGGATTGTTTGAACAGGATTAAGGATAAGAAGCTGGTTTGTGTAGAAAGTTCTGAAAATATTGGGGCTTTTCTGATTGCTAATAGTGTGGTTGCTGAGGATAGGATCTGTTCCTATGTGGCTTCGGGTTTTCCCTTATGGTTAAAGTTTCTCTTTGAGAGAGAAAAGTTGCAGTAAAAGGTGTATTACTTGTTTTAATGTTGTGGTTTGTGTAGATCTTTATGAGGCGATCTTGTAGGTTAAAGTTGCCAATTTAGATTTACACTTATTAGGTTGTTGTTGTTTTCTTTTGTTGAAGCTGTGTTGTTGTTGTTTTTGTAGAGAAGCTTTGTAAAATGTGGTTGTATTGGTCATCTGTTTAAAAACGATGATATATATATTTCACTAGTCGACCAAAAAAAAAAAAGTTAAATCCAAACTAAAAATATACTGTCGCGTTAACCTAGAGGAATTGAAGAAGAGTAAGGAATTTTCGAGTTCTTTTCCATTTTTCCTATTTCCTGTTTTTTAAATGTCAGAAGATATATGCTCAGTCTGTTAGTTACGAAACTCTGTTACTCATATTTACGTTTTATTCCAAACATTTTTAATCTAATTTATATATAGCCGACAAAAAAAGATGTTCACTATTTTCATAATGTAAAAGAACGAAACATTTACGTTTAACACTCATATTTATCCTTAGTCCTCGACTTAACAAATTGTTTTAAAGAAATGTTCAAATACAATGGCCATTAGAGTGTTTTTGTTTTGTTAATAAAGTTAACAACCTTTTTAATTATGTTCGAATTCTGTTATTTTCGTAAAATCGAGTTTGTAAAAAATAAGCATTTAGCTGAATGATTTGTTGTATATTTGTCTTCACATAAATAAATGTGTAATACATTCTTGAAACTCGCAATTTGGTGATTGTTTATGAGTTTTTTACATTAAATTTGTTGTTTTGTGATATTTTTAACTTGTTTTTTTTTTTCGATTTTAGAAATGGTATCCAATCTCGAAGGCATTAGCTGAGAAAGCAGCTTGGGAATTTTCGGAGAAGCATGGAACCAACATTGTCACCATCCATCCATCAACATGTCTCGGACCACTTCTGCAACCGAACCTAAACGCAAGCTGCGCCGTTTTGCTACAGCTCTTACAAGGCTCGACCGAGACACACGAGCATCACTGGCTCGGTGTGGTGCATGTGAAAGATGTGGCTAAAGGTCACGTGATGCTATTCGAAACACCTGAAGCTTCTGGTCGGTTTCTATGCACTAATGGGATTTATCAGTTCAGTGAGTTCGCTGCTCTTGTGTCCAAACTCTTCCCTGAGTTTTCTATTCACAAGTTTGATAAAGAAACTCAACCCGGGCTTACGTCGTGTAATGATGCGGCTAAGAGATTGATTGAGCTCGGGCTGGTTTTTACTGCTGTGGAAGATGCGGTTAAGGAGACGATTCAGAGTCTTAGAGACAAAGGCTTCCTCTGAGAATGTATAAGTTATCTTTTGCAAATTTCAAACTCTCTGACCTTTATTATATGATACAAGTAGAGGAACTAAGAAGTAAACTGGTTTATATGATACATGTATGAGTACAAGGTATTATTATCATTATTGTTGTTGTCTATGAGGATTTATTGAGCTGAGAGAAGCTTACGGTTCACAGAATCAGACGGTTGACAAAGGAGCATCTGGCTGCTTCTCTGGGACTGCATTTTGAAACGCAGGCAGTTCGTTGTATGACTCGTAACACTTTGCAAGAGTCGGGTACGGTTCCTATACGAGAGAAAACATGTTATACAAAATTGTAGAAATAGAAACCGAGTGATGCGATGGAGAAGTCAAGACACTGAGGATTTCGTCTATGTTACTATAAAAAGACTATCTTTCTATCTGTGAAAGTGAGAGTGTGAGACAGAGATATTATATAATTCATACGACCATAAAACTGATCTAGGAATCCAGGAATTTGGAGATATACATTACGCAAAAATCTAGACCTGAAACGAATTTGGGTACCGGGAGAAGAGTTTAGAGAAGGAAAAGTACCATGTTAATCTGGAATCTGTTGATTGCTCCATGAATCTGTGGTGCTAGAAAGAGATCAGCCTGCAAAACAATGCTTCACGGCTTTAACACTTGTCTATTTACTGGTTTGTAATAAAGAATCACTATGGTATTTCTCAAATCTTAGGAAGAGGGTACCACAGAGAAAATCGAGAGAGATAAGAACTGTACCAGGTAAATTTCATCACCAGTCGCATGTTTACCAGTGCAACTCACCAACAGTTTCTCGAGAGCTGAAAGAGAGATGAAACATAATTAGATAGGTTAGTGTAAACCTTGTTAAGGCAAAAATTAGTAACACTAAACATCAAAGAGATGAATGGTACTAAGCATAAAGCATGGATATGTTTAACTGAGAACTAAGTAAGACTACTGCACTCATCAAGCACAGTATCAACTAAAAACATTTACAACATATGTCTTGATTCTTGATTACGCCTATCTTATGGCAATGAGATAGGGTGTAGATTTGAGATCTCATACCTGTAAATCCTTTTGTGATAGCGTTATTAACCCAAATAGTTCTCTCCTCGGCATTTATCTTTTCCTCGACATACCTCTGTAAGAAACTGAAAAATGTAACTAGGTTTGCTTTATATAGAATATAAGATATTAGCGTCAATCTCATGTACTCACAATAACAGCCAGATTTTGATGAGGCTGTATGCCAGACAAGACAATACTCATCGCCTGAAATATAGAAAATAATAATGCATCAGAGTGGGAAGCAGGAGGTATTGTTCATGGCAACACATGTAACAAAGCATGATTCAAAGAAAGAAACCGAGACTTGACCGAAGTAACAGAAGACAAAAAGCTTGAAGTACCTGGAAATTTACAGCCCGTTTATGGAGGTCACGAGGTAACAGAGGTGGTTCAGGATACTTCTCATCCAGATACTGTCAATTTAATAAACAACCACAAATACAAAAGATCGATGAAATGTTCCTTTTAAGCCACAAAACCAAACAAAAAAGAACCTCAATGGCTGTATTACTGACCATTATTATGGCAAAAGAATCATTAATCACAACATCTCCATCAACAAGCGCTGGTACAGTACCCATTGGATTGATCTTCTTGAAATCTTGAGGATCAAAACAATAAACTTTTACCATAAGAAACCATTTAGCAGTAAATTCTGTAAACGACTCATAACCACCAAATGGTTACTATATAGCTTCTGCACTTCATTTTTAATCAAGTTCTCTATAACCTTGAATCGGAATCAAAAGCAAGTAAAACTGAAAACTACGTACCTGGATCGAATTGATCCCCTTTGAGCAAATTCATTGGTATATACTCATATTCAAGCCCTAGAACAATCGAACAAGATCCAAATTCAGATCAAAGAACAACACTGTTGTTCTCAAAAATAACTAGAAAGCGCAGCAAAATCAATCGCGAGACCTTTTAAAGCGAGGGCGATACGGACACGATGAGCACACGAGCTTCTCCAGTAAGAGTAGAGCTTCAACTTCTCTGCGCCAGAATTCGCCTGATCAAATCGGAAAAAAAGCCCAAAAAAAAGTCACGGGGAAGTTGAGTGGATTATAAATTAGATAAAGAGAGATTTATAGTTAACCATTAAATCTCTTAGGAAGGAGTCTTGTTCTTCGCAGATTCTGCAGTAAGAGTTGACCTTCTTCAGCTTCTCCTTCCGACTTATTTGTTTTGAAATTTGAATAGAGAAGAAGAAGTGGCGAATTCGGAGACGACACTGGAAAAACCAAAGTTTTCAAATTTGTCTTTTAGCGTCAAAGTGAATCAACAGTTGTTCTCTGATGCGATGCAATTGTTTAATGTTTATCGATACGCATCAAAGCTTTTAAGGTAAAATATAATGTGACAATAAAAGTATAAGATAAAATAAAAGTAGAGATAGTCGTTAAAAAGGCATAAAAACTAATTTTATGATTTTTTTATTATAGAAATATCATGCGATTAATTTTTTTTTTATAAAAAAAACAGAAATCATCGGCGACGCTGTGGAGATTTCACCATCGCGTCGCCGACGCTACCGTTGAGGAAGTTGGCGTCGGCGCGATACGGCGCTGCGGGCGACCACGAACCATTGATCGGAAGATCGAGGAAAGATGATTAACCATATGTTCGTAGTATATTAGTTCTAATATCGAGGCGGACATATTATATCGATCTGAATTTAGAGTATGTAATAGCAGTAGACTTTGAAGTATAACATAACGGCAGACTTAGAGACACGATAGACTTAAAATATATAATAGCGGTAGACTTTGGGATATAACATAACATACTTTAAAAAGATATCAGGACGAATAAATGTTACGGTAGAGTTAGTGACATTTGGGGGGAAAACAATTAAAAACGATTCATTTTCCCGGTTAGGTTACTAGGGTTTTATTAAAAACATGGTAGAGTTAAATAGAGAGACGGTAGAGTTTTAACAACGACTCGGTGAAAAAATTACGATTCTTGCGATTATTGTTGCTTTCCGATTTTCGATTTTGGGGAAATTAATAGGATATTTTTCTTCCATTTTCATTTGTCTTGAAAATCAAAATATCGATTTTCTGCGGCGATTCTCGATTCTGTGAATCTCTTTCATCGCTTCATCTTGGCTAAGAGTCTGCGTGTTCACCCGCATCTTCGCCGTCTTCGTCTTCTCGTCTTCTCCGACATACGACTCTCGATTTTACTGTAAGTCTTCATCATCTTCGTCTTCTTAGTCTTCTTCCTCGTCTTCCTTGTCTTCATTGTCTTTCGTCTTAAATCTTCATCTTATTGTCTTTCTCTTAGTTATCTCGTCTTATTAGTCTTCGTCTTCGACGTCTTCTTCTCTTCTCTTCTTCATCTTCGTCTTCTTCGTCTTTTTTGTCTTCTTCGTCTTCTTCGTCTTCTTCTCTTCGTCATCTTCGTCTTGTATTCGTCTTATTCGTCTTCGTCTTCTTCGTATTCTTCGTCTTCTTTGTCTTCTTCTTCGTCTTCGTCTTCGTCTTCTTCTTCTTCTTCTTCTTTGTAAGATCTCTTATCGTTTCGTTCGTCTCTCTCGATCGATTTCATGATAATTTCATACATTTGGTTTACAACTCTGGTAGATTTAACTGTATGTTATGGTAGACTTAATTGTATGCTATGGTAGACTTTACTGTATGCTGTGGTAGACTAATTTTGTTGTATGTTATGGTAGACTTAACTGGTTATCTTGGTAGACTAATTTACACTTGTATGTGATGGTAGACTTTGTTGTATGTTACAGTAGACTTTGATATATGTTATAGTAGACTTTGTTGCATGTTATGGTAAACTTGACAGGTGTCTCTTTTGAGCAAGGATGAGTGACGACAGCAGTGACAATAGTGCTGACAATCGCATTCCCGAGGTTAGACATAAATGGGACTAAGGCTCGAATTGAAGGTCAGTATGGAATTCTCCAGTGCTGTTTTTGTGGTGAAAAAGCAGTAATCACAACTACATACACCAGAACAATCCGGGTAGAAGATTATATTCTTGCGAACTCGTCAATGTAAGCAAATGAAAAAGATCAGTTTTCTTTCTCTTATTCTTTGTTAGAGTTATAGGTTAATGTTGTTGTTTTTTCTGTTTAGGATGGTGGTTGCCATATATGGAAATGGTGGGATGAGGCAATGATGGAGGAGTTGCAGGACATGAAGGAAGAAATTTTGGACCTACATGATCGGATGAGATACTTCACTCTTGCAGACAATGACGAGGTAGTTGAACCGAGATTGATGTGGCGCAATGTCAGAATTCATCGAATCGAGATATGTTTTCTCAAAGAATGGAACAATGAGCTTGATGCTAAGTACAACGAGCTTAAGACGATTGTTGACACAAAACGTGCAGAAAATGACAAGGAGATGAAGCTTATGTTCGGTCTTGGTATTGCAGTGATTGGTGTGGCCGTCCTTATCTATTTGTTTGTTTAAGTAGATGTTGTTATGTTATGTCTGTTGTTTTTTATTGTCGGTCGGTACTCTATGCTATGTAAGGAACGGTAATGACTTATGACTTTTTGAATAAAAAGTACAAGACTAAAGGTACAAAATTCTAGTAAACATCCAATAAGTTCTCGCAATGAAGTCTTCCCATTGATTCCACTTCTTTCTCCTCCAAACTGACTCAGTGTAGCAACACCATCCACCCACTTGTAGCCATCACTACCGCGGGTCTTCTCCTATGTCCTCTAGTAAGTAAGAGACAATTAAGACTGATGCACAACTTGATAGTAAAACACACAAACAAATTTGATGAGGAGAGGCTTGACAGATTCATGAGTTATAAGAAAAACAAATCTTGGATTTCAAAGCTGAAGAGTACTAAAGATATAAAAAGTCTACCATTATGGGAGGTAACAAAGTCTACCACCATGGGAAGGTATACAAGTCTACCGTAATACAAATTAAAATCTACCATAATCGGAAATATAAAGTCTACAAAAATTCCGAAAATCTACCAAATTAAGTCTTCCCCTATGTGAACAAAGTCTACCAATCAGAATAAATCTACCGTGTGAGGCTAAAATCTACCATAACCAACTGACCAGAAAGTCTACCATAAATAACGAGTTAAATCTACCACGGGTTACAAAATCTACCATCGAAGTCACTTAAATCTACCAGAAAACCTAAAGTCTACCAAAGAAAAGTCAACAAGTCAACGATAGTTTAAAAATCTACCGTTAAACAACACATAAGTCTACCGTTACATAGAAAATAATATCTACCGTAACATGAAAACGTAAGTCTACCATGTCTTCTAATTAAACTCTACCGTAACTATGGTAAACTTATCAGCGTAAATCTACCATAACTGACAAAGTCAAAGTCTACCGTTACATTTCAACTTAAATCTACCGTCAAAGCTAGTAGACTTGTCTAAGTAAGTCTACCGCTTCATAAAAAACAGAAGCCTACCGTCATTCTTTGGTAGAGTTTACCGTCAGATTTCTTAAGTCTACCGTCATAACTCTGGAAGACTTAAGTTTTCGCGCGCTGACGTGACAGAAATTCATTAATGGCATTTTCGTTTACCATAACGTTTTTTGTCACCAAACGAATTGAGGGCAAAACGGCCATTAAAAACAGAATTAGGTCGTTTGAGTAATATCCAAATATTAAGGTCGTTTTAGTAATAAAATTTAAAAATATAGGTTGTTTAGCTAACCATCCATAAAAGTATTGGGATTTGTTAGTCAAAGAGACATTTGGGCCTTTCAATTAGGAGTTACATAATATCCGGAATCCGCGATCCGATCCTCAGATATCGGAATTCGGATCCGAAAATCTGGATATCCAGACAAAACGGATCTGGATCCTTTTACTTATATATATATTTTTAATTATATTAATAAATTTTTAATATATTAAAATATATTTATAAATTAAATTAAATAAAATTTTAATATTATTATAATCAATTTTTTTTTTAAAAAATATTATATATTATATATTAAATTTTGTTTTTTATTATTATTTTTAAATTTAAATATTTTATTTTTTTTTAATTTTTTTTAAGGATCCGGATATCCGCGGATATCTTGATATTGGACGGATATCTGGACGGATATCTGGACGGATATCCGGAGTCTGGATATCCGGGCAAAACGAATCCGGATCCGGATAGTAAAATGACGGATCCGAACATCCTTAAAACTCCTGGATATCCCGATCCGTCCACCCCTACTTTCAATGGTATTGAGTTTGATTTTAAGTTTACATTGGGTTTTTATGTATCCAGTTGAAAAACTAATTCATATATGAACAAGATTATGCCATCTTAAGAGTTCAATGAAGTGATGAACTCAAATTGTGAACGGTAAATGTTGGTTTCGTTCGTAATCCAATTGTTACTAGGATCGGACTCGCACGTACGTATGGGTTATGTTTGTAAACATTTGATTTGGTATAGCATTTAAAACATGTACTCATATTGGTTTGGTATTCAGTTTAGTATTCGATTTGGTTTCAATCCGGTTAATGAATATTGAAAATAATAATGGTTTTCATCAGTAACTTGAAACTCGGACAAACCCAGCGGTCAGACCAGGATCGACCGTGAATTGGATTAGTGATCGGTTAGAATTCTATTAAGCTTGTGAACTATCAAAGCGTATATAAAACCGCCAAGAACAACTAAAATTTTGTGAACCGGATCCGTGTGTTTTTAAAATTTTTATATACAGTTTAAAATTACCCTTTTACCCAGTTTTTTTGCTCATGGTTTGTAAAAATAGCCATGGCAATATATGTAAATTTTTACACTAGGTCTTTTTATATTTTGTGTTTCCAATCTTATTATATAAACATGAACGTGTTTAACGTGAGCGTGACACGTGTCAAAGAGATAACTAATTAGATTTTGACATGTGTTATCGCTAATTTAGATTGTGACACGTGTCTCTTTTTGGTAATGGTAATTTTCTATATAAAAATATCTAATAAATAACTAATTAAGATTTTTGTCAGCAAAAATATCAATAGCAGAATATTTGGTATTTTTCAACTTTTTGGTAATGGTAATTTTCTATATAAAAATGTAGAATAGATAATCAATTAAGATTTTTGTCAGTTTAAGTAAAAATGTAAATAACAGAAAAAAATAATAATAGAAAAGACAACTTACAGTTAATGTATTATCAGAAAAGACAATTGTCAGTTTTAGCAAAATGCTTAATATTTAATATTTTTTATCACAATTATGTTAAGTTTCCAAATTTATATTGTAGTATTTTGGTTATAAATACCAAAATATAGATTAACAAATCATCTTTTCATTCATCTTTTAGCTTTTGTTATTCATCATATTAAATCAGAAAAATGAATTCAAGAGTTCATTTTACCTTAGATCAATCAGACAAAAATCGTGTTTATCGTCGTACTATAGTACGCTTCTCGAAGAAATATCACAGCAAACAATATGTTCATGGAAATAGAGTTATTATTGGTTGATGAAAAAGTAATAATTTGGTTTAGCAAATATTATTATATTTTAGAAGATTTTTTATATTAGTGTTTAATGTATTTTAATATGGTTTGTTAAGAGTGTTTATATTAGTGTTTAGTGTTTAATTTACTTGCTTTTTGTGGAAAATATTATTTTAAAATATTTACTTAATTTCGAATTTATATGGTTATTCACAGAAAAATATAAATTAAGGTTTTGTGCATCATTCTCTTCTTCAAAAATTTTGTGATCAATCTATTTATAAAATATATATTTTTTAATAAAATATATTTTTATATAAATATAGATAAAATATTATATAATATTATCTTCCGATGCTATGACACCATATATATAATACTAGTTAATAGTATAGATATGAACAAGATACTTATACAATGCTAATGCCATCTTACATGTTGGTTTTGTAACATCAAAGTGAACCGGAATTCTTAACTTGGTTTAATGAATAAGTAATGAAATGTTGAAGACTCTAGCCGGTATAAATCGATGTGATTATAGACTTGAGACGCCACGACATCAAACTGTACAAATGTGGTTTATCTTAAGTAATGCCTAAAACACATCTACAAACTTCAGGACAACCGTATAAGTAATTAAAATACACTACAAGATCCCATAGAGCATCCAGATTTTCAAACACTATTTAGCCTAAATGCTTGTTTCAATAGTTGGAATCAGTCACACTAATATAATCCAATCTTTGACTAGTCTTTCCTACTACATCAGACTTTTTATTTACCCCTTTTGTTAATTACTCTTAAACCTATCATAGCTTCGAGTCAACTTTCGGTTTAAGGCAAACGCCGATTATTATCTTCTTCGTGTTGAACAACATTCTTCATCTCAAATCTCGCCTTTCTTACAGGAACTTCTTCATCTTCATTAGCTTCTGCGTTTTGAAGCTCTCTCAAAGCTCGTTTTGCGTACACAGTGAAAGCAACAGTGGTCACAATCGCAATGATCAAGGAGATTATGTTGTACACAATCTCCACTGTTGTCAAACGTTGATGTCCGTATTGCACATCCGCAAATGTTCTGATCAACCGACCACTGCATATAAATCCAGTTTTAGAATTAGGTTTTCGAGTTTATGATTTTTAACTGTTTAAATCCAGGGATAGTAAGACTGACCTGTAAATGTAAATGAAAGCTTCTGGTATCATTCCTGCTATGGATCCGAAGAAGTAAGGCCAGAATCTCATGCTTGTCACGACGATTGCGTAGTTGAAAATCGTGTAAGGAAATGGGGAAACCCGAAAGATTGCCACGACTCTGAACTGATGGAACCAGCTTCCTTCTGCAGCTAGTCTAAGAACAGCAGCTTGACGAGGCCACCTTTTTAACCATCGCTGCATTTTGGTAAAAACAAATCAAATCTACAAGTTAGAGATCTTGTAAGAAATCATCATAAGACTTGAAAAAAGAGAAGTAAAGGGTTCTCACATGGAGGCGATCACGGAACATAAGCCCGATTAGGTAAGGAAGAACCATGCCGATGGTGGTTCCAACCATGATTATAACAAAACCGAGACCATAACCAAATATCATCCCAGCTAACCACATGGAAGGACCAGAAGGTATCAAGAACACAGGAAACAAAGCCAAGGAAACAACAAGGACAATTGCGAGCATAGGACGGCCAAATGCAGTTGCTTCCCATTGCAAAATTGGAATAAGAACCTTCAATTGAAACAAACTATTACAATCCAGAGAGCAGAGTTTGTGACATGGATCATTATAAGGAAATAACCGTCACTGAAACTTGAGATTTGAGTAAAGAAATTACTTTTTGGAACACAAACGGAACTCCCCATTTGCCGAAAATAAGCGTAAGCAAGAGAGCAACTGCAAATATTCCCAAAGCTTTCACCCACCACAACAATTTCTTACGCCGCACCTCTGAGTCTGACTGAGATAGAGACAAGTCGGTTTCAGCTGCAGAAGCTTCATGAGCCACAACTAGCCGAACATACTCATTATCTTCCCTCATGTGACCAATAGAATCTGTAATATCCTCTCTTGACTCTTTCAATGGGTTTGACATCAGTGTTCAGAGCCTTAAACTGAAGCCAAAAATTGAACCAAAAGTCGATATCAGAGACACAAAATCACTATTTGTAAGCCATCAAAATAGGAACAATCACTGTTCTATAACAACATGAGACCAACCAAAACGGAAACAAACCCTAGAAGACATCAATAGAAATTGGAGAAGGCAAAGATGCTTAGCTTAGAAATCATAGTATTCCAAAAACTTCAGCAACTTCAAAGACACACAAGGATATTACATACAAGGAAAGGATAACGAAGAAGTAAAGTTAATTACAAAGAGAATCAAAACTCTCCGAATATAGAAATTTCCGATTACGGCTAGAAAGGGGAAAAAAATTCAAAATCCATCTAGAATCAAACAATCAAATACAGCACCAGAGTGATCAAAATCATTTAGATCTCTTAATCTAGCTAAAGACCATCAAACTAAAAAAAACATCACAGGATTTATAAAGTAGAGTTAGGGTTTAACGAATCTCACAAATTACACACTACGGCAACCTAATCAAGCTTCGTGGTGGTAAACGACGGCGTTACGGCGGAGGAAGCTTGTACACCGTCGGGAAAAGTGGGTTGTTGCGGCGGATTTAAGTTTGTTTTCAGGTTTAGTGTCGTTTGCTTCTAAACAAGAAGCGTGTTTTGTGTTTGTTTTTTCTTTTCTAGAAATTCAAATGGAAGAGAGTTTGTTTGTTTCTTTGATTTCACCTTTTTCATTTTCTTTATTGAATTTTTCTATTTGTTAGCTTAAGCTTTACTTTTCTAGTTTTCTGGAATAACGAGTCAGACTATATTATAAATATTTAAAAAATAATATTCCCACCCGTTGATCCATAATGCATACCTGACTTGACTTTATTATAATTAGTTTGTTAGTTTTGAATTTTTGATTTTTTCCAAACCAAATCCTTAACCAACGAATCCTAAGACAAAATAATGACACCATAAAACAAAGGAGCGTGAAAACACCCGTGTATTGTTCGCAAACAAGGGGTATTTTGGTAAATTCGTAGTACGACTTGAGATTTTAAGATGAATCTTACACTTACATATCTAATGCTTCTAAATTCTAATGATATAAACTAATTCTTTCATATCCTTTATATTCTACATATCCCTTGTTTTAATAAAAACCCAAAAATACTCATAGTGTGGGTACAACTAGATATAAACAGATACCCAATTGTACCGCTATATTTAGTTATACTCAGTTGTATCGCTGCATATAGTTGTACTAGAGGTAGACACAATTCTCATTCAATTCCGAAATTCCCATTCTGTTCCGTATCCGTTCCAAAATTCTCGTTATGTATGGAAATGCATTTTTATATGGGACAATTTTTTAATTTTCGATTGGAAACGGGACGAGACTAGAAAGAAAAATCTCGAAGTCCCGTTTGGGACAAACAAAATAATAATTTATTTTATATATATTTATATATTTTTATTATACATAACTACATATACATATCCCGTTTGGGACAAACAAAAAAATAATTTATTTTTTATGTATTTATATATTTTCATTATAAATAACTACATATACATATATTATAATTAAATACACATAAAGTTTGGAGAAGAATTAAATTTAAATATAAAATAGATTTTGATATTTTTTTACAAAATTAGCATATTATGTATATTAACTACTTTTGTTTGTTTTTCTTTGTATTGAACTAAATAAATAATCATTTACAAGTGAGTCCAACTAAAAAGTGAGAAATCATACGATAAGATTGGTTAATTGTTTTTAGAAAGAATTTTGTTATTAGATTTTATTTTATTTTACTTATTGTGGTTTAAGTTATATTTTGGTTTATTTTGTTTGGATCATAATTCATTATTTTTATGCAACATGTTTTAATTTATAACATATTATATTATTTAAGACATTTTTTGGGAATTCTCCCTTCCGTTCCGTTCCGTCCTATCCCGAATTTTAAATGGAACATAAATGGACATGTTTTTCTATTCTCAAAATTCTCGTCATGTTTCCAAAAATTTTTGTTCTGAATTCTCGTTTTCCCACCCTCTAGTTGTATCTAGTCATATTCAGTTATACCATATATTTGAGTTTTGCACTTAAATTGCTCGGAATCGCACGAATCAAGTCTTACCATCTAAGCTACTTTATTTCCGTTAATATCAGTTATATTTACAACTATAAAACCTCAATTGAAAACCAAAATAATCATTTACTCCTTTAATTTAGAGAGGGGCATAAGAATTGTTTTGTCCCTCGCATATGAGCATTAAACCCTACACTTTAAGCTTGCGATGAAGACGATGATGACACGGATACAAGCATCGATGGGGAGAAAACGCAGCATTAAATCTAGATGCAAAGGCAGAGAAGAGATCGTTTCGGAGTCGTCGCCGTTCGATTCCTTGCCGGAGGATTGCATCTCCAACATAATCTCCTTCACAAATCACAAGTCCACGCGATGCGTGCGTCGCCGCTACGGTTTCAAAAACCTTTGAATCGGCGGTGAATTTAGATATTATATGGGGAAGTTTCTTCCGGCGGAGTATAAATCTCTGGTTCCTCCATCGCGAGTTTTCTCATCGAAGAAGGAACTCTATTTCGCTCTCTGTAACGATCCTCTTCTGATCGACCATGGCAAAAAGGTATTTCTGTATAATTCATCAATTTTGCGCTTTGTTTATAGGATTTGAGGATAATGCTGTCTCTCGCCTTTGAATTTCAATTTGTATATAGAATTCTCGACTTCTGTTGGAGAATTATGGCAATAAGAATGTGGTCACAAGCTTATTTGATAATGTTTCTGCTATTTTTGGAGCAATTTGTGTGTTCCTATATGGTGCTGATACTGAATCTCTCTGATTATTTGGGATTTTTTTTCGAGATATAAAAGAGCATCTGGTTAGAGAAAGCGAGTGGGAAGAGATGTATCATGTTATCTGCGATGAACCTCTCAATCATATGGGAATTGAAATCCGCTAAAGTAATGCGGCGGAACACTCTGGTCAACAGCTCATCTATTGGTATTATTATTGTCAATTGGTTATGCGATGGAGTGAAGAGGTAAATTCCAGTTGATAAAAGTGTATTCAGTTGCGTTTGTTTTAATGATTGGTTCAGTTAGGATTTAGGTGGTGAACAACAACGTACTTTGCTAAAAGTTACACTCCAGCTTTGTTCTTTTTAGTGGAGGATGTTGGTATATATATGTAAACCGGTTTCCTGCTGTGGTAGAACGGTTGGATGATTCGGATTATGTTTTTGTAAGACATCTAAGTTTTTATCAATACTCTTGCACTCTTCCATTGTGTTCTTTCCTAACCTTTCTAACTAGTACTTGATCACCAAAACTCATACTCAATAGATTCTTGACCCTCTTGTCCTTGTCTAACCTCCCCTAGTCGAATAGATTTTACAAGCTTTCTGACGAATCTCTCTTTTACTGATGATATTACAGAGAAAAAATTAATAAGATGATGAAGAAACTGAAAAGAATAAACTTATCCTGCTGCCCAAACTTGTAAGTTCTCTCTCAGAAACCTTGTAAAGACCTGAAATGGAATAAAGTTGCAATCTTTGATATGAAAACGCTATAAAAATGAAAAAAGTTGCAAGCTTTTATGAAAATACTTAGATATATCTTGTAAAGACGGTTTACAAGATAAAAATCCCCACTCACCACCCCGGATAAGCAAGAACCAAGATAAAGAACCTCAGATACCCCTTGAAGCGCTCAGCAAGCCCCAATGCTTACTGAAATACCATCAAGCTACTCTGGATACAGCCACCAGGCTTACCCTTACAAACCTCACAAAACAATCTGCCCTAAACAGAAACCTTGCACGATTATTTATAGACAAAAGGAGGAGACACCAAAAGAAAACCCTGATTTTCTGCTTTTTACCGTACTGCCAAGTCACAGTGGTCCCATGTGACCGTTGCGGCCAACCTTTATCATCAACTGGTCCTTAGAAATATCTGAAATTGCTGCATCATCTTGCTTCATCATCATTAATTCATCCACCTCAGCATCCACATCATCACTCATACATGCTTTCTTCTTGCTAATTTCCCCTGTTTTGCTCTGCTTCTCTGTTTCACGCTTCTTTTTCTTTCTGAAGTAGACCTATAATGGCTTACCAACACTCCCCTCCTTGAGATTAAGCTTGTCCTCAAGCTATGAGTATGAATCTTTGATTTCTCAATCGCGAGTTTTCTCATCGAAGAAGGAGCTCTATTTCGCTCTTTGCGACGAATCTGTTCTAATCGACGATGGCAAAAAGGTATATCTATAATCTATAATATGAAAAGTTTGTATTAAATAATCAAGTTTAGTTAGAGAATTGTGACAACAATTACGTTATTTAAGCTTAAATCAGAAAATTTCTACTATTTTTTTTTTAGCAATTTCGTTTATAACTTTGAATTTTATGAACATTTGGTTTTGTTTTTTTTTTTCCGAAAATCAAAGAGCTTATGGATAGAAAAATCGAGTGCGAAGAGGTGTATCATGTTATCAGCGATGAACCTTGCAATCGCGTGGGAAAATTCTCCTCGGAGTTGGCGATGGATTCCAGATCCTGGAGCTAGGTACCCTTTTTTCTTTATCTTTACGTTAATTCGGTTTTAATGACTCGTTCGGATGATAATATCGGTGAAAAATGTAACAATGCGTCATACAGGTTTGAAACAGCAGCGGAGCTACTTGAAGTACGTTTGTTTGAGATTCGTGGCAGAGCAAATAGTTGTGTCCTATCTCCAAGAACTCGTTACTCGGCTTACATTGTGTTTATGAAAGAGAATATATGTTATGGATTTGAGAATGTAGCCGTAGAAGTTGTAGTTGGAGTGGTGGGACAGGATTTAGAAGAACATTGTCGAAGATATGTATGCTTTGATGAGGCTAGGGCTGAGCAGTTTAGAAGGAGAGACAGGGGAAAGAACCTAGTGAAACCAGTGACTAGAAAAGATGGGTGGATGGAGATAAAGGTTGGGGAATTCTTCAATGAAGGAGGATTATTGAACTATGATGAAATTGAGATGATTGCTTTAGAGACTAAGCAGCGTCATTGGAAACGTGGCTTGATCATTTAAGGAATTGAAATCCGTCCTGCGAAAAACCTTTTAATGTAATGCGGAGAACGCTAGTTGACTATTACCCGATACCCCGCTCATCTATTGGTACTATTGTCAATCGGTTATGCGATCGAGTGAAGAGGTAAATTCCAATTGACTAAAGTGTATTTAGTTGCGTGTTATAAGCTAAGCTCCAACTTTGTTCTTATTGTGGAGGATGTTGCCATGTTGGTATATGTAAACCGGTTTCTTGAAGTGTAGAGAATGGTTTGTTTTGGTATGTGTCTGATCTCTAAGACTCTTAGTCAAAAATGGCGATTTCTACATTAGAAGGATCCGAAATCATCCAGCTTCCGTCAATTGGTGTAAACCCTGTTAAATTCGCAATATGCGTTGTGTTGTGGGCTTTGTTCTCTTTGCTTTGGTTTGCCAGGTCTGGAGATGCGAAAGCAGCGACTGATTCCATTAAATCATCAAGCTTTGGTCTCAGAATCGCCGCCACTCTTCTCCGTTTTGGTTGGCCAGACGAAGCTGTGGTGTTTGCTTTAGCCACACTTCCGGTTATTGAGCTCCGTGGTGCTATTCCCGTTGGTTATTGGATGCAGCTAAAACCTACGGTTCTCACTTTCTTCTCTGTTCTTGGGTTAGTCTCTTAAATCTTCACTTCCTGCAAGATAACAATAAAGTTTAACAATAATTAGTTTTGCCAAATCTTGATATTCGTGCTGATATCTCTTAGACCAGAGTTTGCAAGTGTCTCATTAGGGATTTTGGTGTTACAAAGGGTGAATTCGAACTCGTTTCTGTTGTTTTGTTGAATCTATAACTAAGTTTAACGTGTTCTCAGACCAGAGGTTTTCATGAGTCTTTATTGGTATGGTGAATTGATGATAACTTATGTGTGTGTGTGACAACTGCAATATGTCTTGTTTGAGAACACATTCCTGTTGTTTAGTTGATTCTTTGAGGAAAACTATAACACATTATATAAGCAACATGAAGTGACACTGATTTTGGGTTTTTTTTGCAGCAATATGGTTCCAGTTCCATTCATCGTACTTTACCTCAAAAGGTTTGCGTCTTTCTTGGCGGGTAAGAGCCAAACAGCTTCAAAATTACTCGAAATCTTATTCAAAAGAGCTAAAGAGAAAGCTGGACCAGTGGAGGAGTTCCAATGGTTAGGGCTAATGCTCTTCGTAGCTGTTCCATTCCCTGGAACCGGTGCTTGGACAGGCGCAATAATAGCAGCGATCCTCGACATGCCGTTTTGGTCTGCTGTTTCGTCTAATTTCTGTGGCGTAGTGTTTGCTGGACTGTTGGTGAATTTGCTGGTGAATCTTGGTCTGAGACAAGCCATTGTGGCTTGTATTGCTCTCTTCTTTGTATCTACATTTATGTGGAGTGTTCTCAGAAACATTAGGAAGTCTATAAAACCATCTCTGCCTTGAATTGTTTATTAGATATTTTGGTGTAGAAGAAGAGTTCTTCAACTCTTTTTGGTTCTTTTTTCTTCAACTGTCAATAATGTTTTAAGGGATTTGTGTTGGTCTTCTTTTCCCTAATTCACTCTTCTCAGTTCTCATAAATCCCTTACTGTTAGGTCTGGCCAAAAGTGACTAGTACCAAAAAACCGAACCGAAAAAACGGTTTTGGTTATGGTACGGTTATAGCTAATATATCTGATGGTTCTTTTTCTCTGGTACCATGGATATTAATACCGAACCGATACCATTCGGTGTAACCGAATAACCGAAAACATAAGTATTAGTGTATTACACATATATGGTTTCATGCTTTCCTTTTTCGATTGATTGACGATTCAACTTCACTCTAAATCTCTAGAATCGAAAACCTAGTTTCCTATATCTATTCTATCCTTTTTTACATAAAAGCAAAATCCCCAAATCAAAGCTGAATCGATTACTCTTATGTTCTTATGATTTTACAATTCACCATTTCTTTACTTATAACTGTTTTTAATCCGATTACTCTTATGTTCTTATGATTTTACAATTTCATTATTCTTATGTTCTTTACTGTCCTTTAGAGTTTGAAGAAGAATTCAACTTCAAAGGGCAAGGAGTCTAAGAGGTGGTCAGGGATGTGTGTTGTTCTCGCTTATGTACTTTAATCTATTTGGAAGTATCTAATCATATTTTCTTTAACCTGGTTTTGTTTTCCAATTGGTTACTGCTTGTGGTTTCTTATTTATGTTTCATATCGTATAGGAATTCCAACATTATAATCATGGTGTGCTTGATGGTCTCATCGTCTCTCATCTCCCATTTGGTCTAATCGTCTCTCATCTCTCGTCTCCCATTTACTTTTATGAAGCTTGTTAATTGTGATATTTTCAAATTTGTGTCACTTTCAAGAATCTTTGTGTTATTTTTAAGTTTGTGACTTTGTGTTTCACTTTCAATTCAACTATGATTGTTTTTGATTCCGGTATTGGTTTTATTATTTCGGGTATTGATACTATTTCGGATATTGGTTATTATTTCGGAAATTGGTTACAAAAAGAACCGATAAAAACTGAAATCGGCACCGAACCGAAGGTTATCTGATTGTTTATGGTATTTATCGGTTCTTCAAATTTATAACCAAACCGAACTAAAACCGATTGAAACCGAACCGAAAATTTCCGGTACCTATATGGTTCTTAAATTTCAGTAACCGAATAACCGGTACCGATCGATACATACCCGAAACATAAACCGAAATCTGAATGTCCAGGCCTACTTACTGTGATATATACAAATGATGTAATTTATCGTACTGATTTTATAATATGGAAAACTTAGGGGGTTTATTGGTTTATGAATTTTAATAGATTTGAAAATCCTTATAAGATTTGGAAATCCATGAACAATTCATTGATTTTAAAATCAAACAAAGTGGATTTGAAAGTTAAATAATTTGGATTTAAAAATCATACTTAAGAGATTTCAAAATCAGACAAAAAGAATTTTAAAATTAAACATTTAAATAATTTTTATGATAAAATATAAATATAATATAAAAATAATAAATAATTACTATATTAATGGAAAAGTAACGGTTTGTTCTTATAGTTTTGTATTTTTCTTATATGTAAATTTCACATTTTTCTTTTATGTAAATTCTAAAAATATAAACTATATATTTCACGTTTTAAAAAGGCACATATTACTTGTTACTTTTTATTTTTTGTGAGTAAAAAATATTTAAGATTTCTAATTTTATTAATCAAAGATTTGTCAAGTAACCATTTTTCCTAAAAATTTATGTCAACGAAACCACTATATTAAAAAACTTTTTAAACTAGTTTTTATATAGCACAAAAACTAGTGTTGGTCTTCTTTTCGCCAATTCGCTCTTCTCATAAATCCCTTACTGTGATATATACAAATAATGTAATTTATCATACTGATTTTATAATATGGAAAACTTATAAGATCATTTTGAAGTTCAGAAAAATGGTACCAGTTAACCATCACTGTGATATAACCACACTGTTAATAATCGACATGAATAGGGATGTAGCTCAGATGGTAAAGTGCTAGCTTAGCATGCGAGAGGTAATACCTCGCATCTCCATCTACTTATTTTTTTTTTTTTACTATTTCAGTATGTGGCTTTAGCGTAATAAAAGCCCATTACTTTGTTAGTCTTAGAGACACTCAATTTTAGCTCTTTTTCTCTTATGTGGTTTAAGTGTTAAAGCCCAATTATAGCCATTTTTCGTTAATGTAAGTCAAATCAAGCGATTAAAATCACACAGTAAACAAATCCGAATTTTGTAAAAATTCAACGGTAAGAGAAATAATAAAATTAAAATACAAATCAGCACGTGATGAGAAGCGCAACGGCTAATTTAAAATTTCTCACTTAAGTTGGCTCAATAAGTTAAACAGTCGACTTATCTGTGTTTTTTATATATTTAATTTCAGCTTAGCTGTATTTGTTTTTGTCATTACTTAGCTGTATATAAAGTTAAAAAATAAAAACAATGACTTTCTAGATTAAGATGTATTAATTTATTTCCTTAAGTTATCGTAATAATCTCCTTATTAATATTTGGAGAGTATCCATTTGAAAATAACACTTAAATTCTAAAAAATTACATACAATGCCTTTAGTTTTAAAAACTAACAAAAAAAATCATTAAGGATAAAAATGTCTAAAAACTTAATCTATTTTTACTATTAAAAAATATATATATTTAAAAATAAAATTTTTACAAAATCTATTTTCATTTTTATTTAAATTACGCTTAATTATTTTTACTATTAAAAATACATATTTGAAATAAAATCTTCACAAAATCTAAATTCAGTCTTATTCAAATTTTCTTAAATAAATCTATTAGTGAAACGAAATTAAATTTTAAAAGTAGTAAATATATAAATTAATAAAAAATAATTTATAGATTCCAAAATAAATAAAAAAAACTAAAGTTATAACAAATATTAGTAAGAAGATATTAGCTTCAACTATTTGATTTTATTTAAAGAAATGTATTAGTATTTTATATATGTATATATATATATATCGTTTTATACTAACTTTATGATGTGTTAATATTAAATAATAAAACAATATGAGTATAAAAAAAATATTTTTCGAAAATGTTTGATTCTATTTAAAAATAATCATTTTAATATATTTTTAAAAAGTAATAGATTTTACATGAATGTTTTTAATTTTAAATGAATAAATTTTATGTTTGTAAAACAAAAGATTTTGTTGATTTATTATTGTAAATTGTGTCTAATTTTTAATATGGTTTAATTACATAATTGTGTTTGGCTATATGGATAGTAGAGAAAAATTTGTTGATTATTTTGGCTATAAAGATAAATAATAAAATCCTAACACATTTTTACTCTTAATAATTTTTTCTTGTTTGTTTTTAAGATCAATAATATTGTATGTAATCATTTACAATTTAAATGTTTGTTTATAATGTGTAATTCCCAGTTAATAGTATTAAATATGTATATGATTTTTAAATTAATTTTAAGTAGTATTATTGTAGTGGAAATTTGACAAATTTGACAAATCCTAACACATTTTCTTTTCGAATCTATAAATTAGTTATTATTAATTTATATATTTACTATTGTTTAATATGTGCTTATTCTTCTTGCTAATATTTGGAGAGTATCCATTTAAAAATAATATTTAAATTCTAAAAAATTACATACAATGTCATTAGTCTTTAAAACTAATGAAAAAATCAATAAGGGTAAAAATGTCTAAACACTAAATCTATTTTTACTAGTTATATAGATATTTAAAAATAAAATTTTCACAAAATCTATTTTCAGTTTTGTTAAAAATACATTTTTGAAATAAAATCTTCACAAAATCTAATTTCAATCTTATTCAAATTTTCTTAAATAAATCAATTAGTGAAACAAAATTAAATTTTAAAAGTAGTAAATATATAAATTAATAATAAATTATTTATAGATTATAAAATAAATAAAAAACTAAAATTATAAAAAATATTAGTAAGAAGATATTAACTTCAACTATTTTATTTTATTTAAAGAAACGTATTAGTATTATATATATCATTTTATACTAATTTTATGATGTGTTATTATTAAATAATAAAAAACTATGAGTATTAAAAATATATTTTTCGTAAATGTTTGATTCTATTTAAAAATATTCTTTTTTATCTTAAAAAAAAAGTAATAGATTTTACATGAATGTTTTGAATTTTAAATTAATATATTTTATGTTTGTAAAACAAAAGATTTTGTTGATTTATTATTGTAAATTTTGTCTAATTTTTAATATGATTTAATTACATAATTGTGTTTGGTTATATGGATATTAGGAAAAAATTTGTTAGATTATTTTGGCTTTAAAAAATAAAGAATTTTACTCTTAATGATTTGTTTTTGTTTGCTTTTAAGATCAATAATATTGTACGTAATCCTTTACAATTTAAATGTTTGTTTATAATATATAATTCCCAGTTTATAATATTAAATATGTATGTAATTTTTAAATTAATTTTAAATAGTAATCTTGTAGTGGAAATTTGACATATTTGTTTCTAATTAAAATTTTCAATTCTTTTCGAATCTATAATTAGTTATTATTAATTTATATATTTACTATTGTTTAAATTAAATTTTTGTTTCACTAATTGATTTATTTAAGAAAATTTGAATAAAACTGAAAATAGATTTTGTGAATAAGAAGGAACAAAAAAGAAAGGAAAATGACTAAAATGAAGAACGAGGGGAACATATGGTTATAGTAAATGGTAACCAAAATATTGAATAGACATTTTTAAAAAATATATATATATATATTTAAATTATATAAATTATAAAAATTGAACAAATGGTTATAGTAAAGTAAATAATACGAAATAATATATATATATATATATTTATAATAAATAATACGAAAAGTATATATCTATAAAAATTTAAATATTATCAAAAAACCTATTTTAAAATTATTTAATAATAAAAAACGAAATTTTTATTCTTGTTCCTCACTGTTTCTATACAATTTTGGCGAGGAACATTTTTGTTTTATCGTTTATTTTTTGATGAGAAACGAAGAGGAAAAAATGTAATATCCATATGTCTGAAAATTGAAAAACAAATTCTTGTAAATGGTAACAAAAATAGAGAAACGAAGAGGAACATGACATTCCTCCTCGTTCTTTTTCTCAAATGTGATCACCAATTAGAGTCTAAGTGTAATTTGAATAAAACTAAAAATAGATTTTGGTCAGATTTTATTTTTTAAATATGTATTTTTAATAGTAAAAATACATTAAGTGTGTAGATATTTTTCCCATTAATATTTTTTTTTGTTAGTTCTTAAGATTAATGGCATTCTATGTTATTTTTTAGAATTTAAATATTATTTTCAAATTGATACTCTCTAAATATTAGTAAGGGATTCACGTTAGCGTTCACCTCATCATACTTATCCATTTTTTAGGACTCATATAACTTATTTATTAAATTCAAAGAACATTCAAACTAAAATTAATTCACACACTTTTATATTATTATCTTTCATTAAGGAAAACATCAATTCACAAAAATAACCTAAATATAAACAAGAAATGAAATGATAAAAATACAAGCCATGGATTTGTACTCTTGTCGAGAGCATGTTCTGAATCGCGCCACGCCATAATCTGATTTTAAACGAGTTCAAGTGAATAAAATTTAATAAACTTATTAAATCAAAATAAGCATATGCTATAAAAATGTATAATTATACAATTGAAAAGTATATTTTGCGTAAGTATCCACCTGGATGCTATTAGACGTCCGAATTATTTTAATACCGCATAAATTACTGTATAGTGTAAAATTGAGATACACGGTTACTGTGTAGCGTCAAGGCACCCGCGTCAACTTTGTTTTAGAACATTGAAAAATATCAGTAGAAAACGTATATAGTTCGCTGGATAGGCACATATATATATATTAAAATATTTTGATAAACTAAAATGTAAAAAGTTGTCCATGTGCCTTGTTTTCTTTCTTAGAGTCAATCTCATCTGCAACATTTTTCTTTTGACAATTACTTTTTTGATTAATCTGGTGGCCACACTAAATCCGATTGAATACTAGATCAATAACAGAATCTTCTTACTAATATTTGGGGAATGCCCATTTGAAAATAATATTTAATTTGTTAAAATTTACATACAATGACAGTGTTCTTAAGAATTAAAAAAAAAATATTAAGGGTAAAAATGTCTTAACAATTATCAATTTTATTAAAACAATATATATTTAAAAACAAAATCTTCATAGAATCTATTTTCAACTTATTTGCAGAAAAATTAAAATAAAGGTATTAATTAAAAAAAAATTATAATCTAGAAATAAGTAAATATGTTAACTATTATTAACTAAATTATAATTCAAAAATAAGAAAAATAATAAATTATTTTTAATTTATATACTAAAAATCATTTCATCTAAGGTATATTATCATATTTTACAAAGAAAGAAAATTGATATACATATATTAAACTAAAAGATTTACTTAAATAAAATTATAATTTAATAAATTATTTAATGTAATATCACTGGAATAAACATTTAAAGAACAAAAGTAATTGATTCAATAAGAGTATTATTGTCATTTCCATAGCGTAAAAACAACAAAATATCTTAATAATTTTTTTTATCAAATCTTCAAATTTATTTAATATAAACTAAAATATACTTAATATTGATATAACTAATATAAAATATTAAACTTAATTGAATACATATTTTTGTTGATAAATGATATATATATATATATATATTTAAGACTTATCTTATTAATTTAAGATCTATAAAAAAAAATTATAATATTGAATCTTAAAAAAAACATCAATCATAATCTAGTTAGACGTTAATTTAATAACACTACACACTAAACATAAACGTAACAGTTGATGTTTATACGGTCCAACTAGTACTAGTTCAATTGCTATCCACATTTCTTCAAGGTTTATATATATATATATATATATTTTGGATAATCTTTAGGATATACGAGGTGAATTAGGGATTCCGGATCATTCTTATCCAATAGATTAAATATAAAATTTGTATTAGTTAATCATTTTTATATTATGTAAATAATAATACAAAATACTGTTAAGACTTAAAAGAAAATAAATATTGAAAATAAAGACAGAGGCAAGTGGGCTAGTGGTGCCAGTGTTATTGACTTATGCTAAAGTATCAATCAATCTTAGCTGTATTTTAATTTTCTAACTTTAGCTCAGGTGTGTTTGTTTTGTTCAACCTAGCTTTATATAGAGTTAATTTAAAGAATATGTACATTAAAATATGGAGGCAAGTGGGTTAGTGGTGCCAGTAATACGAGCGAGTGTTAAAAGAATAAAAAGAAAGACTTTCTGAAACAGAGTATACTAAAACATCAACCACCCTTACCTGTATTTTAATTTTCTAACTTTAGCTTAGCAGTGTTTGTTTTGTTCAACCTAGCTGTATATAGAGTTAATTTAACGAATTTGTACATTAAGATGTATTAGTTTACTTCCCTACGTTACGCATAATGAAAACAGCATTTAGTTTTATGCCTGTCATGTCATGCCTGTGTGACTGTGTATGTATGTCTACATATACACTCAGAAGTAGAGTAAAAAAGGATAAAAAAAAACCAAAACCCTCTAAGAAAATAATCTCCGATTGAGCAGCCATGGACATGGTAGGAGAATTTCATATGGTCGAAATCAATGGGAAACCATTTCTGGTATACCACAACGTTATGAAACCATTACCACAAACCCCAAGCTCTAAATTAGCCATTCATTCTGGCGACGACTTCCTTCCTCAACCTCTTTTCTTATGCCCTAATTCCCGACCATGGTCATTGGAGTCTCTCGATGAAGACTGGCTACCCGGATCTGAAATCTTTGCCAAGTACGAGACTTCCCCTCTCTTTGATGACACCAGCGACGAGCATCATGTACTCCCTCTGTTTTGGTGCAACAATAAAGAAGTGGATCCAGAAGTCCAGGAGTGCTATTCTTGCTCTACCAAAACCATCGGTACAGACTATTATTTCTGTGTCAAGTGTGATAAAAGGTTCCACAAAGAATGCGTCGAGTCTCCACTTGAGATTATTTATCCTTCCCACGTTAAACATTCTCTCCAACTCTACTTTTCTCTAAATAGATCTGACCACTGCATCTACTGTACAGAAAGAGCAACTGATAAAATTTATTATTGTGCTCTCTGCGACATTTATATGCATATGCTTTGTGCTAAGAAGGCAATACCCTTTTTTATAGACCAACCAAAAAGACATGATCATACCCTCACCATTTTCCCTAGACAAGCTTCCTTAACTTGCAATATCTGTGGTTTGGTAAATAAACTTTATTTCACCTACGTCTGTCGTTCTATATGCGATTTCGTAGCCCATAGTGATTGTATTCATATCCCACAAACCATAAGAATATCTCGTCATTTCCACCGTGTCTCTTTTACTTCTTCTCTTCCATTAGGAGAATGGTCTTGTGGAGTTTGCCGTCGAGATATTGATAGTGATTATGGAGCATACAGTTGCAATGTGTGTAGTGGCTACGCTGTTCACACAAGATGTGCATTGCGTAAGGATATATGGGATGGCATTGAACTCGAAGGAGTACCAGAAGATGAAGATGTTGAGCCTCCGTTCGAAAGGATAGCTGATGGAATAATACTTCATTTTTCTCATGGTTGTCATCTGGAAATTAAGACCTATAATGGAGTTTACGACGAAAAAAAGTTTTGTCAAGCGTGTGTCCTTCCAGTCTATGAGAAGAATTTTTATGTATGTGTGGAAAGATGTGACTTCATCCTACACGAAACATGTGCAGATGCTCCGCGCAAGAAGTATCATCCATTACATCCCCATCCACTTAACCAAATTGTTGTTGTTGTGGAGGAAGACGGATTCTTTTGTTATGCATGTAATCGCGGAAGTAATAGTTTCGGATATAGGTGTGCCAACCAGGAATGTGAATGCATTCTAGATGTAGTGTGTTCTTCGGTTTCTGAGCCGTTTGATTATCAAGGCCATCAACACCCTTTATTTCTAGCTTTAGACCCCAAAGTAAAGCCAATCTGCGACATTTGCAAGTCAACGGAAATCCCGAAGGTATTAAACTGCATTGAATGCGATTTTATTATATGTTTTAAGTGTGCGACCTTACCATACAAGGTAAGGTACAAGCATGATGAGCATTACCTCACATTTTGTCGTGGAAATGAGGCAAGTGGCTCAGATTGGTGTGAATTATGCGAGGGAAAATTAGCAACAATTGGAGGAGAAGAAGGGTTCTATAAGTGCAACGATTGCTGTACCACGCTTCATATTAATTGCTTACTTGGCCCAGATCCATATTTGAAGCCTGGTCTAACTTACCCAAGAGATGATGGTGAGCTGCTTATTCAACGCAACAATTCTGCATCTCGGCCAATTTGCAGTGATTGCAAATTTCGTTGTCCGTATCCAACATATCTGGAATCCAGAAAGAAAATGTCTTCTACTTTTCATTGTAGCGTGCCTCACCTTGAATAGTTCTTGGAGGTAGGGAAACCCTACAGTAAGGTCGTCGACAATCAGTGAGTACAACTGTAACACCTTTTTTTTTAATATGTATTTTTGGTTTCTATTGTAATTTTTTTTGTTTCCTGGTTCTTGTTTGTGTGCATTGATTTAATATGTAAACAAATAGAGCATTTAACTTTAGAAACAATGTAACTTCGAAAAGACTTGGATCTTTCAAAATTTGAAACATTACATACTCAAATTTAATTAGATTAACTTACGTTCAATTAGATCTTGCTTAGCGGATTTATGTTCTCTCGCTAACAAAACTGAAACACTTATTCAGATACATCTTCTTATTATTATTTGGGGAGTACAAATTTAAAAATAACCTTAACATATGTTAATATTTATTTTCTTATACCATTGATATTAAGACCATTTGCTAATCTCTTATTAAAGTTATAATTGTAAATTTAATTAGCACCTAAAAAAAGAATTAAATCGTGATCATTCAGGATATAAATCTTTCGACTAAAAAAATATCCAAATATTCATAATATCTTTTGGAAAATACATTTATAGAAATAAGATTTAATTTGTTGAGTGACAAATAATAAGCTAACTCAAAATTATTATTTAAATATTAAAATCATTACAATATTATAACCAAAACTTTTGAATAAAACTTGAAAAAAAAAATCATTTCGTGCTATACCACGAGATATATTCTAGTATATAGTAAAGATGCATGTCCATTTCACTTCATACTCTTCTTTACTTATTTCTAAGACGCATTCTTTCGGTCGTATATTAGCATGTCACCATGAACGAGCTCCTAACCGCAACTCTAACTGCACCGACCACACTCAGTTGCCTCGTCTCCGGTCTCAGCTCTTTACTTTCGGTATTTATGCAACTTGCTTCCACCGAAATAAGTTGTCTGAAACCAAGCATATAAGAAGAAATGGTTGCCTGCTTAAAACCCCCTTTATAACATCAACTCACATTCTGTCTACCCCAACTTTTTAGCTCTGCCCAATTCCACCCATACTTTATAATATCTTCTCAATTCTATCTAATTTAGTAATTTCATAAAATCGAGTTCAATTTGCCTATTTCATTTATAAATCTGCGTTTATCCGACCCGATTCACCAGTAAACATCCGAACCCAACCCGATTCAACTTCAAACAAAAAAAAAACCCCCAAATTGAACTTTTTTTTTAATGCTAATCGATTCATGCTTTCTTCCATTTCAATTCCATCTCCTTAAATTATAATCATATATTTTTCTCTGTTTTGTTAGAGATTATGAATTTTTTTAAAACAAAGCTCTCTACTTCCTCTGTCTTAGGGAGATTCTCTTGGTGCTCTAGGACAGTCTGTGTCCTTTGGGAGATTAATGTCGGAGAAACTTGACTGGAAAAAATGGTCAGCTTTCTCGACACATAACCGTTATGTGGTGGAGGCAGAGAGATACTCAAGGCCAGGATCTGTGGCTCAGAAGAAAGCTTTCTTTGAAGCTCACTACAAGAAACTCGCTGCTGGAAAAAAAGCTGCTGCTGAAGAGGCACTCTTGCTTCAACAGCAAAACCCTAAACCTGAACCAGTGAAGCTTTCAGTTCAAGAAGATATCAATGGAGGTGGAAAGAAAGATTGGCTGGTCTATAAACCGGATCTTGAGATTCCAAGAGGATCTTTAGATGCTGCTGAAATGTGGATTCTACTTGCAGAGAAAGAAGGTCGATTTGGTAATAGACAATCTGATGAGGAAGAGAACTGTGGGATGGAGTCAGAGATCAATGGCAAAGATTCTACATGTGACAAACAAGTGGAGGAAGAGAAGCTTATACTAAAGGTAATCTATATGAGAATTAATGATGATAAAATTATATTTCTCTCTGGCTTCTTTCGTTCTTGATCGGTAACATTGGAGAGGACTCCAAGTAAAAAGAAATCAATTTGAAGATTTTTGTGTTTGAAGTCGAATCGGGTCGAGTTGGGGTGTTTTATGGTGAAATGGGTCGGGTAAACGCAGATTTATAGACGCAATAGGCAAATTGAACTCGATTTTATGAAATTAGTAAATTAGGTGGAATTGAGAAGAAATTATAAAGTATGAGTGGAATTGGACAGAGGTAAAAAGTTGGGATGGACAGAATGTGGGTTGATGTTATAGAGGGGGTTTTAAGCAGGCAATCCTAGAAGAAAAGAACAGAGCAATCAGTTCACTGAATTCTCGAAGTTAGAAAGATTTTGGTTGCAATGTGTATTTTTTTTATCTTAAAAAACTCCCTAATCACAATGTTTCGTGTTGAAAAATTTGATATAACTCATCCGAGCCAAAATAATCACTCCCAAACTTAACCAAAACAGTACTTAATTTTTTCAATCTTAGATGTCGTCAAAACCAGGTTTTGTATAGACAACAAAAATGGATTTTACCTTGCCTGAAAACATAAATGATCAGCCAAAAGAATCAAAGAAACAAGATTCACTCGCACAAGAAACCCACACATACTGTGTTTCTAAACACACAAAAACACTCACCAGTCAATGTCAAAAAGGCATAACTCGCGTAAACAATAGGTATGTCAAGTAAGCATGGATTGGTTCTGCAAAGTTAAAGAAACAATGTCATGGGGATAATCTATAGTAGCAGACTGTAATTCCGTAATAAAACCAACAAAATACATAAACTCACAATACGAAACGTTGTTTGATTCTACCAAGAGAAATAACTAGTGACGTGCTTAGACAATCTACTCCTTGCAAGCAGTACCGCTTCCCACAGACTAATCTACCACTCAACTCGCTGTAACATGTTAAAATAGATAATACATTGTTAATTGCTTCCGCAGCTTTTAGCTTCTCGGACTCGCTTGATTCACAGTGTTACCAATCCTCTAATCCTGCAATACAACAATGGTTTTAAGAACCCTTAAATAATTAATTAGAACGTTCATTAAGCAAAGATTCAGCTAAAGAATAAAGTTTCTGACTGATTTATAGCTCTCTGAGTAATTTCATCAAACAAGTGATACGCATTACTTCAAAACCCAACCTTGTTCATCATCACATCTCACTGGTAAAGCTCGAACCTGATGCAAAAACAAACCTCTCTTCGACAAGAACCAAACACCAATATAGAATGATCCGACAACATATCTCCGACAATTCTCAACTTCTGATGATGTTCACGTCCAAGAATCGGAACCTGAACCGCCACAAAGTTGATGATTCTAACATAGCATAATCCTCTTACCATTTTCTGTCGTATGGCTTTAGTGTTAATCAACGACAGTAAACAAATCCTAACGTTGTAAAATTTAAATTAAAAGCGAATATAAAATAATATTGTTGTTAGATTAATTATAGGAACACCTAAGTGAATTGTTTCATAGTGAAAATAAGCAGAACGTGACATCTTTTGACATGTTCAGACTTATTTTTCATTGTTATATAAATCGCTTAGTTTCTAAATTGATTTGACAATAAAATTTATCACTCTTCCACCCAAAACCCTAAACTTTTAAAGAATTAATATCTAAATTACAATACCGTAAAAAAGCAACTGAAAAATTGATAGTATTGTCAAATTAATCATAGGAATCTAAGTGAATTGTCTAATAGTAGTTAAAACTAGACAGAACGTGACCTCTCGTATTTTATTCATTAACGATGAATGAGCATGTTCAAAATTGTTTTTCATTATTATATTAATCACTGAGTTTCTAATTGATTTGATAGTCAAAAATTTTACTCATCCACCCAAAAACTCAAACTTCTAAGTCTTTATTGCAAAATTATAAAACTGTTAAAACAAACCGAAAAAGTGATACGTTAGATTAATTACAAAAACCTAATTGTTGTCTAATAATGAAAATAGACAGAACGTGACATCCGGGTTTATTTTATCGTTAGTCATGAGCATGTTTGATTTTGATAATAAAATATGTTGTTTTAGACCAAATATACTTTGACACCATTATCGGCTCAAAAGATCCATAAAGATGCAAAAAAGGAAAACAAACAAGGCAACAAGGATGGTAATGTGCCAACGGGAAGACTAATTTCTTTAGTGTTGCTCTTAACTTATAACGAAAATTTCCGTGTTAATTAACTTAATAACAGTTTACCTACTAATGTTTCATCTCTTTTGCAGGATTACAAGGATGTATTTCCTGAAGAGACTCCAACGGGATTACCTTCAATCCGAGGAATCGAGCATCAAATCGATTTAGTTCATGGAGTTCCTCCTCCCAATCATCCCGCTTACCGAACAAAAGGATATGTTCGAGAAATTTTAAGTCCATGCGTTGTTCCAGTGCTCCTAGTGCCCACCAAGAAGAATGGTACATGGAGAATGTGCGTAGATTGTCGTGCCATCATTTCACTTAAGTTAAGGGAGACTAGTAAAATGACATCGACAATAGAGATGAAAAGATTTGATCACACAAAACAACAATTAAGTGATTGAAGTATGATTGATCACCTATTCAAGCTCATTTTCCATGTTTGCATATTCCGAGTTTCTAGGGTCCTCTGACAAAAGCTGCCTAACCTGAGACCAAAGAGTGAAAAGTCAATCAGATAACCCAGAGGAGAAGCAAGTGCATGATCACATCCTATCACCCTAAACTAAACCAAATGATTTATTAGATAGACTAAAAAAAGAACAAGCACAGGAACATTAATCATTGGGAAAACGATATATTTTCCCACGAACCGTAGCGATATCACGACAGATCCCCACGAAAATAGTTGTGCATCTCAATTTCCCCGAATCGATACTTCTAAACCTATTTCCCCACGAAATCGAAAGTTCTTGATCTAATTCCCCATATTTCTAGGTTTAGCCGGTTTTCGAGCTAAATCCGATAGAAAACCATTCAAACCCTATAAAAAACAAATTTTAAAACCAGAAAACCAATCTTCTTCTTCTTCAGAAACGGTAAGTGAAATTGAGAGTCACTATAAAACCAACTTTGATAAACTTAAAATCCATAAGCAAGATTCTCCACTCAAGGCATTATAAATATACAATAACCTTTAAAATCACAACGTTAGGAATACACAAGATTCATAGCAGCACAAAAATCCCAAAATTCAACCAAAAAAGCAACAAATTTGTCCATAAAACATATACTAAATGTTTTATTCAAAAAAAAAAAAACATATACTAAATGTCTCAATCGATTCTCAAAAGACCGAAGAAGAAATGTAAAACTAAGAGATAATCTAACCATGAAATTAGTAAGCTATGATTTTCCTGCGTTTGGTGGGCCGACACATTAAGCGACTTCTGATCTTCTTCTCTAACCTCACCTTCACCAAGTTCTTCATCAGCGGACTCCAACGCAGCCTCTAAAATTGATCTCAGAACCGGCGGGAAAAGTTCTGAGATTGATGGGATTTACAAGGTGGTGTTGTTCGTGAGATGGAAATTAGTAGTCGTAGAGATCGAAAAGCTTTCATTTTTGCAACAATGGCGAAGCAACGATCTCGGAGAAGTTCGGATTTGAACAAAATGACAGAAGAGGCTTCAACGGTTTTAGAGGTTTTCGGGATGATGCGACCGTTACTGTGTTTTTTAGGATTATAGTGGGAAGAAGAAGGAGATGATGAACAGAGAAGGTTTGGGTTATTCTCGTGTTTTAGATTTAGTTTCGGTTAAGGTTTGGGTTAGTTTAGGTTCGGCGATTTTCCATTGAGTTTAGTTCAAAAACCGGCTAAACCCAGAAATATGGAGAATTAGATCAAAAACTTTTGATTTCGTGGGGAAATAAGTTTAGAAGTATCGATTCGAGGGGAATTGGAACGCACAACTATTTTCGTGGGATCTGTCTTGATATCGCTACTATTCGTGGGAAAATAAATCGTTTTCCCTTAATCATTCAATTTCAAAAGCAATCTTCCCCATCAGTAAGAAAAACATAAAATCATCAAAAAGCAGGTACGAAAAAATCAAACTTTGGAACAGAATTCGAAACCCTAGTATAGTGAATAATCCGTTTCAAACACAAAGCTGATTATTTCCAAAGGAAGAAGATACAATGAAACTTAACAACACTTGCTCGATCAACAAATCCCTAAAAACCCATCCTTACGAACCATAACTCTGGAACAATCACACAAAACCCTCATCTTGGATCAAAAGTAAGGAACTGTTATACAATTGCTCTTCACCAATCCTCAAGAATTCGAAATTCTAATTCATACGAAATCCTGAAACAAAGAGAAGAACGAAATCGATTCGAACGAACCTGTTCGAGCTGTTCTTTGTGCGTAGAGAGATTCGAAGCTAACTCTTTAATGCTAACTTCTACGATCAAATTTACAAGATAAAATTAGGCATATCCGTTTTAGGACGAAAAATCCGTCTCGATCTGTACATATCGATAACTTTTTATCTGATATCTATTTCATTTCATCTAATTATCTGAAATATCCGTTTCCATATTAGACTCATACCCAAAATAATGAGAATTTGGGATAGTAATTTTTTATACCAAAATTTTTCGATCATCATGCTACCCAAATTAATAACCTTGTATTGTATAGGAAATATTGCTGATAAACTTTTGAATATCCGGATAGTCGAAATAGAGCCCTAGAAAATACTCGTCTAATTAGGTTTATATTAGCTATTGAGAGTTTCAACAAACAAAGATCAGATGAATAAGCATCAAAACTGAATTCAAAATTTTATGCATGGACATGGGACGGGTACCCGCCTATTTGAGTCGGCTTGGTACTTGTCTTGCTTCGGACGGGTAATTAAATTTCGGCTTGATACTTGCTTTGCTCCGAATGAGTACCCGCCCAAACAAGTATCCTTTTTTTGAGTCAGCTTGTTACTTGGCTTGTACTTGTGGGTACTTGCGGGTACTTTTGGATACTTGCGGGTAACGGGTACGGAACGAGTAACAGGACAAGTATTGCAAAAACAAATTCGGCTTGGTACTTGCTAGTATTTGCAACATCCGCCTTGTTACCAGCCTTGTTCAAAACAATTACTTGCTTTTGTGGAACAAGTACGGGGCGGGTAGGGTGGATCAGACGGGTAACGGATACTTGTGCCCAGGCTTACTTAAGTAAGTTGAAATTTTTTGTTTTATATCTTGGAAAACAATATTATAATATAGAATCAAGATTTTTGGATTGTAATGATTATGAATCTGGGGTTTTGATTATAATGTTCATGATTATTACATGAACAAAATTCGATACTAGAAACAGAATGTTTTGATCATCTAAAATTCTAATGTAGACTTTAATTTAAATCACATTTTGTTACATAGACAAGTCGGCTATGTTGGTGATATGGTTCAAAATGCCCAAGCGTGTTTTCCATTTTTTTTTTGTCGAAAATCCCACAACGCGGAAAGTTCCATACCCAACAAAGAGTAAAGATACAACCATGACGCCTTCAAATTTTATATAAATAACCATGGGCTAATCTACTCAACACACATTGGTTTAGTTGGAAGCCGATAAGCCTAACAATTAATTATTATCGAAATCCTAGTAACAAAGTTCAAAACTTATGGATATATATATACAGCTTTGTGCAACCTTTGATTAGGAAATGATCACAGTGAGCGATAGAGCTCCTATACTTAAATGAGAGTCGGTATCCAGGAACAATAGAGTTTGATGAGTCTTCTTAAGTCTTTCCACAAATTTACGTAAATGACCCTTAATTGTGAACAATGCGCGCGTCTCTTTCACGGTCCTTGTTTTGGTCATTGTAGTCTTTGAGGATTCGTTTGGTTTAGAAATATTCTAACAAACCCAACTAATATAGAGTCAATTCACTTAAGCATTATGGACAATAATAATAATAATATAGTCTCACCCGTTAAATTAATGGTTTCTGGTCTTAGTCGTGTTTTTTATATTAAAAAATTAACATGAACACGTTTTGGTGTTAGTCATGTATTAGTCATTTTTGCATTCTGTTTGTTATTTCCATCTAAAATCCAATATTCCATTTGGAGTCATTTAAATGTTTATTCAACACTTTGTTTGTTTAGGTAAATTTTCATTTCCATCTAAATGTTTTTAATAAAAAAATGACTAAAATATCCATACTTTAACCTAAACATATTTTTAACCTTAGCCTTAATCATATTAATTTTAATTATTGATTTAAAATATATTTACAACTAAATACTTTTCAAATTATTATTTTTGACATTTATAAATTGATTTAAAATATATTTACATATTTTCGGAAATTTTACGTTTTTTCAGAAATTTAACGGTTTTTCAAAAAATTTACGATTTCCAGAAATTTTACAGTTTTCCAAAATTTTTACAGTTTTCCGGAAAGTTTACAATTTTCCGGAAATTTTAAGGTTTTACGGTTTTCCAAAAATTTTACCGTATATCGGAAAGTTTACGGTTTTCAGAAATTTTACGGTTTTTCAAAAATTTTACGGTTTTCCAATAAATTTACGGTTTTTTGGAAATTTTACKGTTTATCGGAAATTTTACGGTTTTCGGGAAGTTTACAATTTTTCAGAAATTTTACGGTTTTTCAGAAATTTTACGGTATACCAAAAAATTTACGGTTTTTCAGAAATTTTACGGTTTATGGGAAATTTMACGATTTCTARAAATTTTACGGTTTTTTGGAAAGTTTAYGGTTTTTCAGAAATTTTACGATTTATCAAAAATTTTACTGTTTATCRAAAATTTTACGGTTTTTCAGAAATTTTACGGTTTTTCAGAAATTTTACGGTTTTCCAAAAATTTACGGTTATTCAGAAATTTACAGTTTTTCAGAAATTTTATGGTTTTTCATAAATTTTACGGTTTTCAAAAAATTTTACGGTTTTTCGGAAATTTTATGGTTTATGGGAAATTTCACGATTTCCAGAAATTTTACTGTTTTTTGGAAAGTTTACGGTTTTTTTGAAATTTTATGGTTTACCGAAAATTTTACTGTTTATCGAAAATTTTACTGTTTTTCGGAAATTTAACGGTTTTTCATAAATTTTACGGTTTTCCAAAAAAATTACGGTTTTTCGGAAATTTCACGATTTCCAGAAATTTTATGGTTTTTCATAAAGTTTACGGTTTTTTCAGAAATTTTACGGTTTATAGAAAATTTTACGGTTTTTTGGAAAGTTTACGGTTTTTCGGAAATTTTACCGTTTTTCGGAAATTTTAAGGTTTTCCATAAATTTTACTGTTTACCGAAAATTTACGATTTTTCAAAATTTTACTGTTTTCCATAAATTTTATGGTTTTTCAAAAATTTTACGGTTTAACAGAAATTTTACTGTTTATCGAAAATTTAACGGTTTTTAAAAATTTTACGGTTTTTTGAAAATTTTACGGGTTTTTGGAAGTTTTATAGTTTATTGGAAATTTTATAGTTTTTTGGAAATTTTACGGTTTATCGAAAAATTTATGGTTTTTCGGAAAATTTACGGTTTTCCAAAAATTTTATGTTTTTCCAAAAATTTTACGGTTTTCGAAATTTTGTGATTTTTGAGGGTTAGGAAAGATTATGAATTTTTGAGAGATTTAGTATTTTGTTATTTTTTTTTATTTAATAAAGGATATATTTGGTATTTGCTATTTTAATGATCCATCTCCATTCAAATTATCCAATTTGGATCAGCCAAATGAGTTTTAAATTTTTGCCTAAATTTTTATAACTCATTCAGATGGTTCATCTGGATGATGTTTATTTTATACACTAAATAAACATCAATTCTCATCTTCATCCAGATGGTTCATCTGAATGACAAAACAAACAGGGCTTATAAAGCTGTATTATCGGAAGAAGATATATATTCAAACAAGATACGTCTCTCATTGACATATCCGACACGGTTAGATACCGTGTTGTTGGGATTTCAAGAGGTGTTTAAAGCTTGTAATTAGACTTCTCTAGTAGTGTATGACATAGTCTTACTTCTTTTACTTCTTCATACATGACTAAGCCCAAAAAGCATTAGTTTAAACTTGTGTATTGTCAGACTATATTATAAGTTTTTTAAAATGGACTTGATTCATAACGTCAACCTGACTCACTCTATAAAGCTGGGTTGGTTGGTTAGAATTTTTGCAAATCAACGACTATGACCACAACAAGGAGCATGAATGAGATGCGCGCATTGTTTACAACTAAGGCTCATATTCTCGTAGAACGACTTAAGAAGACTCTTAGACTCTCAATTTCCGACGAATGTCACTGCGTTGTTGGGTTGCTGTCTTCGGATGACTTACCGGAAGAATGTATCTTTATAATAATCTCTTTCACAAGTCCACGAAATGCGTGCATCTTAGCTTTAGTTCCGAAAACATTTGAATCAGCAGTAAGGTCTAATATTTGATATCTCACGGTTTCAACGGTGTATCATGTTATCTGCGAGGACCCTCTCAATCATATGGGGAAATACTACTCAGCATTGGCAATTGATTCCAATTCCTGAATCTAGGTACTCTTTTTTCATTATCTTTGCGTTAGTTTGGTTGCAATGACTCGTTGGGATGATGATGATGTTGGAAAATTGTTGCCCTGTGTTATGAAGGTTTGAAAACGTAGCGAACCTTCTCGATGTATGTTGGTTCGAGATTCGTGGCAGAACGAATACTGGTGTCCTGTCTCCAAGAACTCGTTACTCGGCTTACATTGTGTTCAAGAAAGTGGGTCGAAGTAATGACTTTAAGAATGTGATTATAGAAGCTGCAGTTGGAGTGGTGGGACAGGAACCTTCTAGAAGAATCATATGCTTTGATGGAGCTAAGGTTGGGCAGTTTACAAGGATCGGGCGAAGGTGGAAACTTGTGAAACCAGAGGAGAGAGAAGATGGGTGGATGGAGATAGAGCTTGGGGAGTTCTTCAATGAAGGAGTAATAATGAATAGTGATGAAATTGAGATGAGTGTTATAGAGACTGAGCGGCTCAATTGGAAGTGTGGCTTGATCATTCAAGGAATTGAAATCCGCTAAAGTAATGCGGCGGAACACTCTGGTCAACAGCTCATCTATTGGTATTATTATTGTCAATTGGTTATGCGATGGAGTGAAGAGGTAAATTCCAGTTGATAAAAGTGTATTCAGTTGCGTTTGTTTTAATGATTGGTTCAGTTAGGATTTAGGTGGTGAACAACAACGTACTTTGCTAAAAGTTACACTCCAGCTTTGTTCTTTTTAGTGGAGGATGTTGGTATATATATGTAAACCGGTTTCCTGCTGTGGTAGAACGGTTGGATGATTCGGATTATGTTTTTGTAAGACATCTAAGTTTTTATCAATACTCTTGCACTCTTCCATTGTGTTCTTTCCTAACCTTTCTAACTAGTACTTGATCACCAAAACTCATACTCAATAGATTCTTGACCCTCTTGTCCTTGTCTAACCTCCCCTAGTCGAATAGATTTTACAAGCTTTCTGACGAATCTCTCTTTTACTGATGATATTACAGAGAAAAAATTAATAAGATGATGAAGAAACACACTCTTTGTTTCTTTCTCCTCTGTCTCTTTTGTCTTCTGTAACAGACAACCAAAAACCCCCAGAACTTTGGGCTTCTCTATTGTACAAGGCCCATCTGAGACTGACCAAAAAAAAAATTGCGGCTACAAAACAAGCTTATTTCTGAAAATTTCTGCTATTTTTAGAGCAATTTGTGTGTAACTGTGAGGTTCTATCTTGTGCTGATACTGAATCTCTCTAATTATTTGGGAATTTTGTCGAAAACCAAAGAGCATCAGGTCAGAGAAAGCGAGTGGGAATAGGTGTTTAAGGTAATCTGCGACTGCTATGAACCTCTCAAGCATGGGATATACTCATACTAGCTCCTCAGCGTTTCCATTGGATTCCAAGTCCTGAAGCTAGGTAAGTACTCCTTTTTCATTATCTTTGTATTAATTCGGTTGTTTTGACACAATCCAACCATATGTTAGTGCTGCAAAACGTTGCCCTGTGATGTGTAGGTTTGAAACATGTAACAGACCAAATCCGGAATTGAACCGTGAGGCCCAACTCGAGCCCAATAACGAGTCTAACCGAACAAAACCCTAACTTGGCCACGTGTATATAAAAGAAGGGCACAAATCCCAAGGCTCGATCTAAAAACTCTCAGCCGTCAACCGCAAGCCACCGAAGACACTCACCGTGACCAGCCAGAGCCACCGCGTGAATCGTTTTCACCGGAGAGGTAAACCCGGGAGCCAATCTTAGTCCTAAACCTTGATTTGTTTTGGACTGGGGAACCAATCTAACTATGGGCTTGAACCGCCGCAGATCTGTTACACTGAGCCGCCATCTCGGCCGTTCAAGTCGTCGAATCGACAAAAGTTGCAGAGAGAGGTAAGCGGCGAAGCTATTTCTCGACGATGTTGCTGTGTGCATTTGTTGAATTATTAAACCGAGACCTTGACCAATTGAACCAGGATAATTTAATCAAGTCATTAAACCGATGGTCATTTTTGTGAAGTCACGTGGGCTGTTGGTTTGTGGGATTCGTTTGGTCTGTGGGTGTTAAGTCTTTATTATTAAAGTGGAATAATGTTGGGGACGTGGTGACGTTGTGAATTGGAGTTGTTATTGAACCGGACTCAATCGTGAAGATGAAATGGTGTTATTAAATTATTAGATTGGTTTAGTTTAATTATTAAACCTGTCTAATTAATTTGGATTTGGTTTGGTTTAGTGGATTAAATCATGGTTATTATTTTGATTTAATCTTTGACTGGTTTAACTTAAACCGATGCAGATTGAGGATTGTTCTTCAATTCACTTTTATTAATCCTAAACCAGAAAAGTCATTTCGAATTGCAAAGGTGAGGACAAGTTAGTGTCTTCTTAGTATCTAGATATATTTAGTTAGTTCTTAGTTTAAGGTTAAAGCAGTATACGCGAGTTACGTATTATATAAATGTAGTATTTGATTGTTAGTGAATTAATATATATATATATATAAATATATTTTAAAGTATAAGAAAAACTAGTATTTTAGAGTTAGAAATTAAAATAAATATTTTAATGTGTGTTGCGTGGTTGTGTGAAATCGTATTATTTTGTGGTAAAGTAATTGTTGGTGATAGTTTCGGTTAAGCGGTGATATCTGAGGAGTATTCTGTAGTTGTGTGTTGGCCTGGGCCGGTTGCGGGTAGGTCGAGGATTGGTGGCGAGCGAGTTTTCCTATCTTTGGAAAGAACTGCGCGACACGAGGGATCCGGTAGGCATGAGTAAAAGATGCATGGGAGGTCGCGGCACGGGGACCCGTATGCGAGGATAGTGCGCGACATCGGCAGGTGTGGCAGTTATGGAGCGTGGTTCCATTTGTTTGATGGGTGTGTGTGTTGGCGTGATTGTCTCTTTTGTGGTTTAGATTTTGTGACTTTCTAAATATGTTTGTGTATGGAGAATTCGTGAGCCCTAAGGCTTACCCTCGTTGAGTAATCCTAGATTGTTCACCCTTCTCTTCTCTTGCAGGTAATCCCGAGGAGTAGCAGAAATTTTGGGTCGGGGTGTTTCACAGTACCGCAGCTTTGTGGAACACATCGGTTCGAGATTCGTTGCAGAATGAGAACTCGTTACTCAGTCTGCATTGTGTTCAAGAAAGCATATAATTGTTATGGCTTTAAGGGTGTGGCTATGGAGGCTGTAGTTGGGGTGGTGGGACAGGAAGCTTCTAGAAGATTCATATGCTTTTATATGCGTGCGGATGAGCAGTTTCATAGGAAGAACATAGTGAAAGCAGAGGCGAGAGAAGATGGGTGGATGGAGACAGAGCTTGGGGTATTCTTCAATGAAGGAGGATTGAATAGGGTAAATACTCCTAGATGTAAATTGGTTTGAGATTCGCGACAAGATGAGGAAGAATACCCCAAGCTCTGTCTCCATCCACATTGCTGAGTTTCATAGGAAGAACATAGTGAAACCAGAGGAGAGAGAAGATAGGTGGATGGAGGTATCATTCTCAAATGTTTATATGGTTCAAAATACCCAAACGTGTTTCGTGTTTTTTTACTCGGAAATTTAAATATATAAAAAAAAAATACTTTGCTCCCCCTTTTTTGAAGTTTTATTTTTCTAATGGTTAGCGTAAAGAGTCAAGATTATATTATAATAAGAATGACATATTATTCCACGGTAACACGGTTAATACACAACGCCCACCTTGCTTGACTCTTTATAATTTGGGTTTGTTTGTTCGAATTTTCCCAAACCAAAAAAATAATAATCAAAACCAACAAATCCTGAGAGACTATAATGACCAAAACAAGGTGCGTGCATGAGCATTTTCGTAAAATTGTACAACGACTTAAGAAGACTCTTAGACTCTCAGCTTCCGACAAAAGTCCGTTGTCTTTGGATGACTTACCGGAAGAATGTATCTCCATCATAGTCTCTTTCACAAGTCCACGAGACGCGTGCGTCTTCGCTTCGGTTTCGAGGACCTTTGAATCCGCGGTCCAATCCGATAGCGTATGGGAGAAGTTTATTCCGCCGGAGTATGAATCTTTGATTTCTAAATCGCGAGTTTTCTCATCGAAGAAGGAGCTCTATTTCGCTTTTTGCGACGAATCTGTTCTAATCGACGATGGCAAAAAGGTATATCTATAATCTATAATATGAAAAATTTGTATTAAATAATCAAGTTTAGTTAGAGAATTCTGACAACAATTACGTTATTTAAGCTTAAATCAGAAAATTTCTACTATTTTTTTTTAGCAATTTCGTTTATAACTTTGAATTTTATGAACATTTGGTTTTTTTTTTTTCCGGAAATGAAAGAGCTTATGGATAGAAAAATCGAGTGCGAAGAGGTGTATCATGTTATCAGCGATGAACCTTGCAATCGCGTGGGAAAATTCTCCTCAGAGTTGGCGATGGATTCCAGATCCTGGAGCTAGGTACTCTTTTTTCTTTATCTTTACGTTAATTCGGTTTTAATGACTCGTTCGGATGATAATATCGGTGAAAAATGTAACAATGCGTCATACAGGTTTGAAACAGCAGCGGAGCTACTTGAAGTACGTTTGTTTGAGATTCGTGGCAGAACAAATAGTTGTGTCCTATCTCCAAGAACTCGTTACTCGGCTTACATTGTGTTTATGAAAGAGAATATATGTTATGGATTTGAGAATGTAGCCGTAGAAGTTGTAGTTGGACAGGATTTAGAAGAACATATGTATGCTTTGATGAGGCTAGGGATGAGCAGTTTAGAAGGAGAGACAGGGGAAAGAACCTAGTGAAACCAGTGAGTAGAAAAGATGGGTGGATGGAGATAAAGGTTGGGGAATTCTTCAATGAAGGAGGATTATTGAACTATGATGAAATTGAGATGGTTGCTTTAGAGACTAAGCAGCGTCATTGGAAACGTGGCTTGATCATTCAAGGAATTGAAATCCGTCCTGCGAAAAACCTTTTAACGTAATGCGGAGAACGCTAGTTGACTATTACCCGATACCCCGCTCATCTATTGGTACTATTGTCAATCGGTTATGCGATCGAGTGAAGAGGTAAATTCCAATTGACTAAAGTGTATTCAGTTGCGTGTTATAAGCTAAGCTCCAACTTTGTTCTTATTGTGGAGGATGTTGCCATGTTGGTATATGTAAACCGGTTTCTTGAAGTGTAGAGAACGGTTTGTTTTGGTATGTGTCTAATCTCTAAGTCTCTTAAGTAAGTTGAAATTTTTTGTTGTATATCTTGTAAAATAGAATCAAGATTTTTGGATTGTAATGTTTATGAATCTGGGGTTTTGATTATAATGTTCATGATTCTTACATGAACAAAATTCGATACTAAAAACAGAATGTGTTTTGATCATCTAACATTATAATGTAGACTTTAATTTAAATCACATTTATTACATAGACAAGTCGGCTATGTTGGTGATATGGTTCAAAATTCCAATAAACCCAAGCGTGTTTTCCATTTTTTGTTTGTCGAAAATTCCAATAAAATAATAGAGTTTGCTTTGCTTTTCTCTATTTGCTAGCTCTTTTTGTATCGTCAACTTAGATATATCACTGAAAACATCAACGCAACGAAGGGCACATACAATCCCACAACGAGGAAAGTTCCATACCCAACAAAGAGTAAAGATACAACCATGACGCTTTCAAATTTTATATAAATAACCATGTGCGAAGCTACTCAACACCCATTGGTTTTGTTGGAAGCTGATAAGCCTAACAATTATTATCTAAACCCTACTAACAAAGTTCAAAACTTATGGATATTAGGATATATATACTTTTGATTAGGAAATGATCACAGAGAGCGATAGAGCTCCTACTTAAATGAGAGTCGGTATCCAGGAAGCAGGAACAATAGAGTTTGAGAGTCTTCTTGAGTCTTTCCAAATATTTACGAAAATGACCCTTAATTGTGAACAATGCGCGCGTCTCTTTCAGGTTAATTGTTTTGGTCATTGTAGTCTTTGAGGATTCGTTTGGTTTTGGATTTGGTTTAGAAATATTCTAACTAACAAACCCAACTAATATAGAGTCAATTCACGTAAGCATTATGGACAATAATAATAATAATATAGTCTCACTCGTTAAAATTAATGCTTTTTGGTCTTAGTCGTGTTTTTTATATTAAAAAATTAACATGAATACTTTTTGGTCTTAGTCATGTATTAGTCATTTAGTCGTCGTTAATTATTTGTTTATGTATGGTCTGTGAGCTTAGATAATAAGCTGCTTTATCGGAAGAAGATATTCAAACAAGATACGTCTCTCATTGACATATCCGACACGGTTAGATACCGTGTCGTTGGGATTTCAAGAGGTGTTTAAAGCTTGTGATTAGACTTCTCTAGTAGTGTATGAGATAGTCTTACTTTTTTTACTTCTTCATACATGACTAAGCCCAAAAAGCATTAATTTAAACTTGTTTATTGTCAGACTATATTATAAATTTTAAAAAATGGACTTGATTGATAATGTCTACCAAACTCACTCTATAAAGCTGGCATGGGTTGGTTAGTTAGAATTTTTGCAAACCAATGACTACGACCACAACAAGGAGCGTGAATGAGATGCGCGCATTGTTTACAACTAAGGCTCATATTCTTGTAGAACGACTTACGAAGACTCTTAGACTCTCAGCTTCCGACGAATGTCGCTGCGTTGTTGGGTTGCTATCTTTGGATGACTTACGGGAAGAATATATCTCTACCATAATCTCTTTCACAAGTCCATGAGATGCGTCATCTTAGCTTTAGTTCCGAAAACATTTGAATCAGCAGTAAGGTCTGATATTAGATATCTCACGGTTTCAACGGTTTTAGAACCTCATTTCTCCTTATTTTGGTGCACTTATATTCACATTTACGCAAGTATAGGTACATTCGATTTGGTGCGAAAGGAACAAAACGCATCTTCACCGGAGAGCTTTTGAGCGCTTCAGCTTTAAAGAGATCCATTGATAGGACAATTCGCGACTGCCTCATTTTTTTCCCTTCCGACGATCTCTCGTCTCCCTCTCTATTAGAAATTTATTTCAGATGTGTAGCTTTTTCTTTTCAAAATTTTTAATTCGCTTTTATAATCCTTAAATGGATAAAACTCAAACTCTTGTTTCCACTTTGATGATAATATAGATTTAACATGTTACAAAAAAAAAAGTATAGGTACATTTCTATTAATGTACTAAATCGGTTTGGATAATCAATTGAATGTAATCAGTTGTAAACCGGAATCAAACCGGAACTCTCTACTATATAAAGAGAGTGTTGTACATTGATGAACGTTTAAGAAGAATAACAAACTTTCTCAACAAACTTTTCTTCGATCTTTCTCATTTCTTCTTCAAGATTTTCTCAGTGACTTTCCTGAGAAAACTTACACATGATATCAGAGCTCTAACTTCGTTTTCGTTGAAAGCTTACCGATTAAGATCGATTCCGGTGAATGTGATGGTGACTCTCAAGAGATTAAGACGTCGCACGGTGAGATCTGCTTCTCTAGCTCAAGAAACGCCGATTCGTCATCAGGCATCTCCGATTCAAGCTCCGATTCAGGTTCCAACTCCAATTCAAGCTCCAATTTCATCTTAGTCAACTCAGATTTTAGCTCCGAAATATGATTACACGGATTACTCTCCTTACACACTCTCAAATGGTGATAATCCGGGAAATGCAATCATATCAGAGATATTGGATGGTACGAATTACTCATCCTGGAAAATTGCTATGTCTGTTGCTTTAGATGCGAAGAATAAATTTGTGTTTGTTGATGGATCTCTTCCTAGACCTCCTGAATTGAATCCTAGTTTTAGAGTCTCGTTGCAATTCTATGGTGAAATCTTGGTTGTTAACATCAGTTACAAAGATAATATACAGAAGTATCTTGCGTTATAATGATGATCAGAGATTTGGAAGGATTTGATGCAGAGGTTTCATGTAACAAATTTGCCGAGATTGTATTCTTTAACACAATAGATTTGGTCCCTTGATTTTACATGACATAGAAAACTCTATGGGATGATCTTGATGGTGTTGATTGTGTTACAACATGTCACAACTGTTCTTGTTGCAAAGTAGTTGATACTAAAGCTGAGCATGAGCAGATTATAAAGTTTTTGGCAGGTTTGAATGATTCTTATGCAACTATCAGGAGTAGTATCATCATGAAGAAGCCTGTTCCTGAGCTTGCTGAGATTTATAATCTACTGTATCAAAATCATAGTCAGAGGAATTTCGGAACATCAAAGATGAGTTCAAATGCTTCAGCGTTATGAGTTCAAATGCTTCAGCGTTTCAATTGTCTGCAGGTTCTTCAGAACAGTTATCAGTGAATGCTACAACATATCAAGGTCACTGAAAGCAAAACAAGGTTATATGCTCTCATTGTGGATATACAGGGCATTCAATTGATAAATGCTACAGGATCCATGGTTATCCAACAGGTTTTAAGCACAAGACAAAATCAGAGACTTCTCAGCCACCAAAACCGGTTGTTGCTTCAGTGAAAGTTGCAAATAAAGGTTCAGTGGTTAGTTCTGGTCAGAGTTCAGTGAGTTCAGTTGACATTCCTGAGATTGTTAAGGGTTTAAATAAGGATCATATTCAAGATGTGATTTCTTACTACAGTTCACAGTAACAAGTTTCAGAGACAGAACCAGTTACAATTGCTTCATTCTCGGCTGGTGATATTGTTCATAATGGTATTTCCTTTTCTTCCTCTGCACTAAAGTTTTTTTGGCATTTTAACAGCTAATGGAGGTGTAATAGCATCTCAAACATGGATAATTGATAGTGGGGCAACACATCATGTGTCTCATGATCTAAATTTATTTATCTATATATATCCTATGATTTGAGCTCTACTGTTACACTTCCCACTGGCATGAATGTTAAAATTGCAGGTATAGGGACAATAAGACTGAGTGAGCTGGTGGTAATCACAGATGTGTTATACATTCTGGATTTTATATTAAATCTGTCGAGTGTGAGTAGATTGACTAAAGAGTTGAAATCAGGGATTTACTTTGATGAGGAATCTTGTGTGATACAGGATCCTATCAAGGGGTTGAGGATTGGATAAGGTAAGATGATGGATGGGTTTTACATTCTTGATACAAGTGAAATGCTAAAAGGATCATCAAGTGTAGGTTCAGTTTGTTCTTCTGTTGTGGTAGATGCAGCCTTGTGGCATAGTAGATTAGGACATCCTTCTTACTCTAAGATTGATGGTCTTAAAAATGTACTTGGCTTGCAAAAAAAAAAAAAAGATGATAAGGTTCATTGTGAAGTGTGTCAGTTAGCAAAACAAAATCATTTACCTTTTAATTTTGAGAATAACATGGCTAAGAATGCTTTTGATTTAAACCGGTCTAATTAATTTGGATTTGGTTTGGTTTAGTGGATTAAATCATGGTTATTATTTTGATTTAATCTTTGACCGGTTAACTTAAATCGATGCAGATTGAGGATTGTTGCTGAACCGAATTCTCACTTTTATTAATCGTAAACCAAGAAGTCATTTCCGAATTGCAAACGTGAGGACAAGTTCGTGTCTTCTTCTTATACCGATATATTTAGTTAGTTACTTAGTTTAAGGTTAAGCCAAGTATACTTGCGAGTTACATATTATATAAGTAACCGTATTTGATTGTTGAGTGAATTAATATTTATATATATATATATATAAATATATATATATATATATAAATATATTTTAAAGTATAAGAAAAAGAACTAGTATTTTAGAGTTAGAAATTAAAATGAATATTTTAATGTGTTGCGTGGTTGTGTGAAATGCATGTTATTTTGTGGTAAAGTAATTGTTGTGTGAGTAGTTGCGGTTAAGCCGCGGTGATATCTACAAGGAAGTATTCTTGTAGTTGTGTGTTGGCCTATGGACGCGGGATTGCGGGTAGGTCAGGATTGGCTGACGAGCCAACGAGCAAAACAGAAATAAAGATGATAAGGTTCATTGTGAAGTGTGTCAGTTAGCAAAACAAAAGCATTTATCTTTTAATTTTGAGAATAACATGGCTAAGAATGCTTTTGATTTGGTGCATATTGATACATGGGGACCTTTTTCAGTAACATCAAGAGAAGGATACATATATTTTCTCACCATTGTTGATGACCATAGCCGTGCAACTTGGGTATACATGTTAAAGACAAAATATGAAGTTAGTAAAGTGTTTCCATAGTTTTTGCAGTTGGTTGAAACGCAGTATGGTGTGAAGGTGAAAGCTATAAGATCAGATAATGCCCCTAAGTTGAAATTCTCTGATCTGTTCAAGAAGAAAGGTCTCTTCTCTTATCACTCTTGTCCGGAGACCCCAGAACAAAACTCTGTCGTAGAGAGAAAGCATCAACATATCTTTGATGTTTCAGTCTAGTGTACCTTTAGAATACTGGACAGATTGTATTCTATCTGCTGTGTTCTTCATAAATAGGCTTCAGCTCCATTGTTGAAAGGAAAATCACCATATGAGCTGCTTCAGTCTAAACCTCCAGATTATACACTCTTGAAAATGTTTGGATGTTTATGCTACAAGTCTACATCTACACAGCAAAGGCATAAGTTTGAGCCAAGATGAAAGGCTTGTGTGTTCTTAGGATATCCTTCTGGTTATAAAGGGTACAAACTTCTAGATTTGGAAACTCACACAATCAGCATATCAAGACATGTTATTTTTTTTTTAGACCTTGTTTCCATTTTCCAGAGCTTACTCAACGGATCCATTCTCTGAATCTATTCCAGAAGTTGCAGTAGGGACAGAGACAGAAGAAATTACAACAGAAATAACTTCTATTGTGTCTAATGGATCTGATGGATCAAAAAGACAGGGTAAGATGCCTATGTATCTAAAGGATTATCATTGCAATAATGTTGATGATGCTAGGTATCCGATTTCTGCTTATGTCAATCTCACATGACTATCAAGTGAACATCAGGCTTATGTTTGTGCAGTAGATAAATATACTGAACCTAGCTGTTACACTCAAGCCAAGAAAAGTTCAGAATGGATAGATGCTATGAATGATGAGATAAAGGCATTAGAGGGTACAAACACATGAGGGATTTGTGTTTTACCTGAAAAGAAGAAAACTATTGGTTGCAAATGGGTTTATAAAGTCAAATTGAATGCTGATGGAAGCTTGGAGAGGTTCAAAGCACATTTAGTGGCGAAGGAGTACACACAACAAGAGGGAATAGACTTTGTTGATACGTTTTCACATGTTGCCAAAATGAGTACTGTAAGAACTCTTCTTGCTGTTTCATCTGCAAAGAAATGGTGTTTACATCAGTTGGATATATCTAATGCATTCTTGAATGGAGACTTGGATGAAGAAGTTTATATAGTGTTACCACCAGGATATGCATTGAGAAATGGGGAAACATTGCCTGAAAATGTTGTTTTAAGGTTACAAAAATCACTGTATGGCCTCAAACAAGCATCAAGACAATGGTTTCTTAAGTTCAGCTCTACACTCATCGGCTTAGGCTTCCGTAAGTCTCATTCTGACCATGTTTTATTTATCAGATGTGTTGATGGTAAATACATTGCATTGTTGGTGTATGTTGATGATATTGTGATAGTTAGTAGCCATGAGGATGTTGTGATAGAGTTAAAGAAAGACCTTGCTAGAGTTTTTAAACTCACATACTTAGGACCTTTGAAATATTTCTTAGGACTTGAGATAGCAAGAACGAGTGAGGGAATCTCGGTTTGTCAGAGGAAATACACATTAGAATTGTTAGAAGAAACTGGTTTGAATGGTTGTAGACCTTCTAGCATTCCTATGGAACCTAGTGTGAAGCTTAGCAATGCCTCGGATGAAGCAGATCTTGATAACCCAGAGGTATACAGACGCTTGATTGGGAAATTGCAGTATTTGACAATAACTAGACCTAACATCACATACTTAGTTAATAGGTTATATCAATACTCATCTTCTCCTAAGGGTTCACACCTAAATGCAGCTCACAAAGTGCTTCATTATCTCAAGGGAACAGTCGGTTTGGGTTTGTTTTACTCATTCACTTCTGATCTTCAGTTACAAGCCTTTTGTGATGCTATTTGGTCATCTTGTCCTAATACGAGTAGGAGCACATCAGGATATTGTATGTTTATTGGGGATTCTTTGGTGTCATGGAAGTCTAAGATGCAGGATGTTGTTGCTAGATCTTCAGCAGAATCATAGTGTAGAGCTATGGCGCTTGCAAGCTGTGAGGTTTCTTGGTTGGTAAATCTGCTTACGGAATTGCAGATTCCTCAAAGAACGGTGCCGTTGTTTTGTGACTCTACCTCAGCAATTCATATTGCCAATAATGCTATGTTTCATGAAAGGACTAAGCATATTGAAAGTGATTGTCATACTACAAGAGAGAGGATTAAAAGTGGTTTGTTGAAGACAATGCATGTGAGAACACAAAATCACATTGCAGATGCTCTCACCAAGCCTCTGTTTCCATCTCTGTTCAAAGAGTTGATTGGCAAGATGAGCTTGATTTCCATCTTTGCCTCATCTTGAGGGGGAATATTAACGTACTAAATCGGTTTGGGTAATCAATTGAATGTAATGAGTTGTAAACCGGAATCAAACCGGAACTCTCTACTATATAAAGAGAGTGTTGTACATTGATGAACGTTTAAGAAGAATAACAAACTTTTTCGACAAACTTTTCTTCGATCTTTCTCGTTTCTTCTTCAAAATTTTCTCAGTAACTTTCCTGAGAAAACTTACAATTTCCCTAGCATTTGTCTCTATTAGGTTTTTGGAGTGGAAACATGAAGAATGAGAGTTTTATAAGGCATTTGGACCAAGTGAAGCAAGAAGATATAAAAGAAGATGAAGGAAAGATCAAGAGAGTTGAAATGTGAAGGAAACGCCCAAAAATTAGTGTCATAGAAATGAATTAATCAACTTGAGTGATCTAAAGCGTAAGGATTAGCATTGATTGGTTGTATGAGCATCATAAGTTAGCTAAGCTTTACCCGAATCGATTGCCATTACCCAAGTTCGCTTGTTTAGTCTTGATTTCAAAATATTTAGTCTCTTTACTTGTTTCTTGCTTCTTTTTTTTGGATTTGAAAACTTGTTAATCTTTTGCATGCTAGTTTAAATTGCCTAGTTCTTGATAGTTTGCTTTTCATTTTGATATATTATCAGATTCCATCAATCTAAGTGATCACAAGATGATCGAGAGTACCAAATTAAGTGAATCGAAGTTCGCCACACAAAGGTGCGGAATGCCTTTTTGATAAGAACACAAGTCTAATCCGAAGTAATTTCACATAAAGAAAGATATTTGATTAAGTCTTTTGTTTTTCTTTGATTAACATATTTGGTTAAGTCTTATCTCTTTAATGCAGTTGTTTATTTCTTTTTTTTTATTGAATGTAATATTTATTGATAAAAGGGTTATTTACAAGTGGAAAAAAAACTTATTAAAGAACGATGGATTTTCCTAGTGTTTAGACCAAAAAGAAAACAGAGCTAACAGTGCTCAAGGCAAAAAAAAACAGAGCTTAATGTGCCCCGAAACAGAGTAATAACTAAGTATTGGAGAGAAGAGCCCAACGGTCGAGTAAGGCGGTGGACCCGTCCAAATCCTGGCTGCGTCTGGAGCGGATACGATCACTGACTGTTTTGGAGATGATTTGCTGCAGCCGAGTGTGTGAGAACGAAGCCGTGTTGTGAAGACGGTTGTTGCGTTCACGCCAGACAAGATACACCGTTGTTTATTTCTTTATTGAATTGTTGCTGAAGAATGGGAAGTTCATCACGTAGGAACGTGATTCCTTAATTGTTGACTTGTTGTTTTCCATTTCGTTTGTTTTTCCATACTGTAGGAGCGGGATCCCTTAATTACCGTTCCATTACATTGGTATATATTTCCCATATAAAAAACGTGTAGTTTCAATATCTTACTTCCCATATACATTAAATTTGAACGCAATTATTCAATTAGTCCGGTGGTAAAAACTCGGATATTAATTAAAAAAACAATACTAAAATTTGAAACGAATATGTGTACTAGATAAATTCTATGATTGAATATATTTTTAAAATATTTTAATTTCTATAGAAATTTGAGTATCATTATTTATAGTTATCGTTATCTTTTAATGTAAATTACAACACGACTCACTATAGTAATATTTGAAGACAAAATTATAATTTATGAAATCGTGATACATGTTAATTAGTCGACTAAATTTTGATATATGTTATATATCTATTTTTTTTTTTTACTTTTCTTTTTTTGTTTGGTCAACTTTTGATACAACACGAAAACTTCGCAGGATATCATCCATCCTACTATTATTTTTGTCCAAGCACGCTTAACTGCGGAGTTTTTCTGGGATCCGGTGCATTACTTTTCCTATTATATGGTTTCCAATAAAATTTCACCATGCGTTTTGAAATATTAAGTTTCTAGTAAAAGAGATAATGGAATTTGTGATTAGTCAAATGATCCTAATCTAGTCCAGTATAAAAGAAAAACAAATAAAATAAGAGGCAGATTATGTCCGGTTTAATGTTGTGGAAGAACGGTTCAATGATTTTCCGTTTTATTTTTCTTATCACATGTGTATCGTGTCTAAGAAGCAAGTTTAAAAAATACAGGGAGGATTACTAGAATAACCTAAGTCTTTGTGTTTATAACTAGAATATCTTAGGTTTACTAGATTGTCAAAATATTTTTTTAATCCCCAAAATGACATTTATTCAAAGTATTACGAAAATGTCATTACTGAATTTTGGCGCCGTTGGAAAAAATTCGAGTTAATTACAAAAAAACCTGCAAAAATTTACGGTCTTCCCACTCCAGGAATACAAATCTGCGAAAACAAATCTATGGTCGATTTGTTGGCATAGCACCCACAGATTTGATATAAACAAATATGAGGCCGATTTGTTTATACTTGGTCGCAGACTTGTAAATCTGCGGCCAAATGGATCTGCCTCATCGCACCACAGATTTACAAGTCTGCCGCAGATTTGTAAATCTGCGGTGCGATGAGGCAGTTCCATTTTCGGCAGACTTGTAAATCTGCGGTGCGATGAAGCAGATCCATTTGGCCGCAGATTTACAAGTCTGCGGCAGATTTGAAATAGATATGCCGATTTGTTTAGCAGACACCGCAGATTTATAAATCTGTCACCATAGTGATCTGCCGATTTGTTTGGCAGACACGGCAGATTTACAAGTCTGCGACAGATTTATAAATCTGCTTATTGTACTGTTTACGCAGAAGGTAATTACTAGATTGACTCGTAGCGATGACAGATTTATCCTAAGCGACAACAGATTTATTTTGCGCTGCAGACTTATTTGCCATGGCCGCAGACTTGTTCGACCATGTGTCCGCAGACTTAATTCTAACTAGACTAACGTTTTAGTAGCCGCAGACTTATTACCCGCAGACTTGTTGACACCTTTTTGCCGCAAATTTATTTTCCTGGAAATGAGATTGACAAATCATTATGGAACTAAATTAACTGAAACCGGAGCTTGACAAGCCAGCTCAGCAACTCCTGGGGCTTCATATGCTCCACAGCCATCTGCAACTGTTACAACATCAAACCCTTCTTCAGAAGCTGGTTTTTTCGTTTCTCAACACACCTGCTTCTGCACCTTCGTCTTCACTCTTTGTTACACTACCTTATGCTACTCCTGCCTCGTCTTTGTTTCGACCATGACCATCCACTATCCCGCACAGACGTCACTTTTTGGCTCTTCCCCGGCTTCTATATTTGGTTCCGCTCCATCTTTGTTTGGCCAGGCAACGCCATCACTTTGTGCTATGCCTTCACAATTTGCACGTACATATTCATTGTCTGTTTCCCTAATTCTCATTTGATATAGGTAGAGTTGGTATCAGGATTTGTTCTTGTCATAATCACAAGTTTTGTTATTTGTTGATTTGTTATTGTCGTAACTTAAAGTGCTGTTATTTCTTCCCCTTAGGTACTACACCAGGATCAGGAGCCAGATTTGGTTCTATGACAGTAAGTACATTTTTCGGTTTTATACTCTCATTTTCATCAGATATATTTTGTTAGATCATTATGCCTCACTCTAACAACTGCATTCAATGTGCTTCGTTCCGTCACGTCCTTGGAATATTGTCTGAAACTGAACTTCTTTTCTCTCCCATTGCAGAAATCTTCAAGGCCAAAATCTCGAACTACACGCCGTTAGACATGGAATATCTCAAGTTCCATCCCTCAGCCTGTGACAACACATCGCTTACATGGCTTGAGTTCATCGTCTTCACTTGGTGCAAGTCGAATCAGATCCGTCATTCTCTTATGCACCAGTTTGTATTTGTGCCGTATTTCTCAGTATCTGATTTGATATGACGAGAGATTTGATATACAAGCTATGAGGACCAAATATAGAGCTCACAATATCGATTATCAAGCATTAAAGTTGTACATATACACGCTTATGTATAACTTAATTTATGTGAGTTTATATACTCAAGGAGTTCTTGTTGACATTACAAAGGCGTGGTACTGTCCACTACATCAAATTCTAGTTGGGAAAGTAAAAAAAGGAAATCACATTTGACAGTAGAAGAAACCTAGAAAAGGAGAGAAAGCAGGAAAGAGGTGGCAGGCAATCATATGAAAGGAGCCTGACAAACGTGTTGCAGAAGCAGATGTGGTGGTGCTAGGTCTCCCGTATCTTGCCCCTTTCCTTATAAATACTCCAAGCTTTCACCTCTACAACAGATGGTAGACACACAAAACAAATCTTAGAAATGATAACTAGAAAGAAAAACATAGTTAGAATCAGTATTGTACAAAGACAAACACAGTTAGAAAAACACAACTTTCATCAACAGTTTTTGCAACTTTCTCCATGAATTCAACCATGTAGGGGGTTTTATTGAAAGAAAATGGAAGTAGAGGAGATGCAGAGAGAATGTTCAACCAGGTGACTCATTTGAAGGCATTAAACCTTTTTCATTCCAATACAAGTCCAAATGAGTAAAAAAAATATGACACTAAGCACTTACGTTTGAATGTCACTGATGGTTCTCCTGAGAAAAGCTCACTAGTCCTTGAGATCAAAAATTAAGTTGCGGGAAGCAATCGTCTAGCTAAGCGCAAGACATCATCTTCACTCACATGGAACGCTCTCTTTGTGTCTTCGTTTTTCCTAAAGATAACAACATTGATGGCACAAACTAACTATTAGCTGATGGAGAAGGTCACACAAAACAGCAAAGAGACCGCAAAGTAACATATGTCCTAGATTGGAAACCGCCGCGAAAAACCTTCAAAACAAAGAAAAATATCCTTACACCTATGAATAAAGTAAGAGATATCTAACAAAACCTTGTAAATGAATCAAGGCATGATCTTCAAAACCTTGTACTTCTCTATCCAAGAGATAATAGAGTTGTTGGAGTTTCTAGAAGGCTAAAACCAAGGATGTCATGTTCTTTGCTCTTGTTCCTACTGTCAATTATTTATTCAACTCCAAGTATAACATCCACTAACCATATCTCACAAAAACAAATCATAATTTCAGAAAGCCAAATAACAACATAAAATTGCCAACATACACTACAAGATTACAAGGGTATTTTGACGGCCAATTCCGTCGGAATTCCGTCGGAAAAGTCGTTTTTCCGACGGAATTATTCCGTCGGTTACAGTTCGTCGGAACTTAAATTCCGTCGGAAATTAAATTCCGTCGGAAATCCGTCAGACAGTTCCAACGGATAACGGTCGCCGGAAACGTGTCGGAAAATTCCAACGAACTTCCGACAGAAATGTTCCGACAGAAATGTTCTGACAGAAATGTTCCGACAGAATTCCGACCGAACTGTTCCGACGGATTTCCGACAGAACTGTTCTGACGGATTTCCGACAGAACTGTACCGACGGATTTCCGACAGAACTGTTCCGACGGATTTCCGATAGAATTGTTCCGACGGAATTCCAAAGGAATTTTTATCTGTACTTTTTGTTTTTTTTTTTATTTTATTAAATGAATAATTATTATTATATATAATAATAATAATAATTAAATAAATAAATGAAATTATTTAAAATAAAATTATAAATTTTTCATAATTAAATTTATTAAAAATTAAAAAAATAATCCATGACACAAAATATTTTAATGTTAAAAAAAAAAACTTTAAACGTTGTCGGATGGAAAGAGATGAGGAAAGGCGGCCTTCATGGTCGCTGGGAGGTGAGCTGAGACTGGGTTGAGGTGAGCTGGTCCTGGGTTGACGTGTATGCGGACTTAAGGTGCTCGACTTCCGCATCACGTTCTTTCACCGTTTGGGTGAGCCTCTGGATCTCGTCAGACCTGGCGAGGAATGGAAGAGAATTCCTTCTTCGCGAATCGCCCTTTCACTTTCCGAGTTTCCTATGAAAATAAAACATCAACATAAAGTTAGTAATAAAATTTTGAAAAATAATAATTGAAAATAATTAACACTTACATTGAGGACAATTTGTTGATCTCTGGGGTAACGTTCGAGGATGACCCATCGAGAGTGAGCTGTGAGAGTCCAACTTCTCTTCGATCCACCTTCTTCTTCTTACACGTCCTCAACGATCTCACGCATGCCGTTATCCTGGATCACACCAGTTTTTTTGTTGGTGTGCCTGCTCGATCACTCGAAGGTAGTCAGATGCGCCTTCTGCTGCTGCAAAATATTGTTAAGTAAATAATAATAAACACAAAATAACTAATTATAAAAATTCTTAATTAAACTAACCATTTCCGTTGTGAATGTACATCCCCTTCCCTCCTCGGTCGCTCTTCCGGTTCTTCGTGTTTGTCTCGGAGAGCTTCTTCGTGTTTGGGTTGCTCCAGTATTCGCAAAGCCCTGACGTAGGTCCTTAGGCATCTCCTTGAGCACCCAGTTCTGCTTCCACTGCGGTTCGAGATGAGCGCAACATACTTGTCAAATTGCGCAAGTACTTGATTCGTAAGGGAAGGGTCCCACGTGAAGTCTAGCTACATTATAAAAAAATAATAATGTTAGTATTTGGAATTAAAATTGAAAAAATAAACTAAAAAAAACAAATAAAATAATTTGTTACCGCAAAACTCCGTGCCCAGCGTCCTTCTCGGCTTTCGGCATGTCCTTGTACCTCGAACGGTTTCTCCAACATGTTGTGGAGCATCCGTAAGATCGCTTTGTGATCTCGGCGGCAAACAAAACAAAAAAAAAATCCGTTTAATTCGAGTAAAAATCTTTAAAAATTGAGATAACAATGAAATTCACTCACCAAGTCCCGTCTTCATACTGCGGGTCGAGACGGATGCAATGACTTCGGTTGGGCTGCTGGACTAGTTCCTCGATACTAATGCGGCTCCGAGCTACGGATTGCTCGGACTCCGGGATTTGAGTTCCCTAGCTCGTTCCGCCAGAAGGCGTGGGCCGAGAACCCCGAGTACTCCGAGAAGGGCGGCCTTGGCAGCCACCGCCCAACTGTAGCACGTCCTCGTAACTCCTGCGGGAAAAGCAATAAAATAGTTAGTACGAACGAAATTTTGTAAATTCAGAAAATTTCAAAATTTTCTAAAATCCCGAAAATACAAATATTAAACTTCTAATAAACTTATAATAATATAAAAAAATGGAAAAACTTCCACAACTCAAAAAACGTTTTAACAAACCTATAAATAACTAAATCTAAAATTATAAATTACAAAAATGTTTTTAATTAGTAATAAATTCAAAAAAATTCTATTATAATTTTCTAAAACCCAAAAATATATTAAAAAGTTTTTTCACTTCTAAAAATTTACAAAATGTGTTTTCAATTCTAAAAATATATAAAAATGCTTTTTATATAGTTTTAATAATATTATAATTTTATTACTATAATAACTAAATCTAAACTTGGAAATTACTAAAACATTTAAATTTTATTATAATATTTTTTAAAAACGTTTTAATTAGTACTTAAATTAATAAAATCAATTATAATTTATAAACATTTTAATTAGTAGTTATAATTTTTCATATATCAATTATAATATGGAAAATTATAAATTACAAAAACCTATTTAATTAGTAATAAATTATGAAAAAATCAATTATAATTATCAAAATTCCCTACAATATACAAAAACGTTTTTCTAATTCTCTGAAAATTATTAAAATGTTTTTAAATAATTATACAAAACAATTTTTCATAAACCTTTTTTATATAGTTTTAATAATATTTTTTTGAAAAGTAAAAAAAACCTAAATCACAAAAAATTTCAAAAATATAAAATACTAAATTATAAAACCTAAATCACAAAATTTCTAAATTAAATCCACAATTATATCACAAATACAAAATCTAAATCACAAATTCTAAATTCTAAAACAAAATAATAAACCCTAAATCCTAATTCCAAATTCCAAATACCTAATTCCAAAATCGTAAACCTAAATCCTACACCTAAATCCAAATTACAACATCCTAATTCTAAAATCAATTCCAAAATCACAAAAACAAAATCAAAAAACAAAATCAAAATCAAAATCAAAATACAAAATCAAAATCTTACATATTGGAGGAGGAGAGGAGACGCTGGCCGTGGAGGAGAGGAGGAGAGGTTCGCCGCCGGAGGAGGAGAGGAGGAGACGCTGCGGTTCGCCGGAGGAAAGAAGAGAGGAGTCGGCGGAGGAGGAGGGGGTCGCCGCGCCGGAGGAAGAGGAGAGGAGGGTTCGCCGGAAAAGAGGAGAGAGAGAGAGAGAGATAAGAGATGGTGGCCGATAGATTTCCGACGGACATATCCGTCGGAAATCTTTAATTTACGCGGCACATTTTACCGCGTCTCCTAAACCCTAAAAATTTTAGAATCTGCATGCGTTGTCATTGGTCAGTCAACAAATGTTATCCGTCGGAACTTTCCCACAGATTTCCGACGGATTTAGGGTATAATTAGGGTTTAGGGTTTAGGGTTTAAGTTAAACGATTTACTAAACCCTAATGTACTTGTTTGATTCAAAAAAAAAGAAATACACTATCGGTAAAGACTTAACATGAGTGTATATGTTATAAAACATCAAATGCTAAACATATAACATAAATCAATTATACCTTATACTATAAGTTATATAAACACTTCCATCAAATTTTTTAAATTCTATATAACACATTAATTTTGAAATATAACAAGTTCAAACTACTGTATATACATCATACATATGTTTGTAATCTTTTTCTTTTCAAAAAAAACCTATACCCTAAACCACATTTATAAACTTCCGTCGGAAATCCGTCGGAACTGTTCCTACGGATTTCCGACGGAATGGGAAATAAACATTTTTTTAAATGCTTAGGGCGCATCCGTCGGAACCTTCCGATGGATTTCTGACGGATTGGAAAATAAATATTTTTTTAAAAACGCTGAACGTCCGTAAAATCCAGGAACAGCCATGACGATTGACGCGCCTAGAATTTAGAAAAAGGTTTAAAATTATACAAAAATGTGTTTTCCAATTCTAAAGATTTTATATAGTTTTAATAATATTTATAAAAAAACGTTTTAACAAACCTATAAATAACAAAATCTAAAATTGTAAATGACTAAAATGTTTTATTTTTATTATAATATTTATAAATTTTGAAAAAAATCAATTATAATTATCAAAATGTTTATTTCACGATCATTTTGTACCAATAGCAATAGAATATGGTCTTGTTTATAATTGTTATTTATTTTACTCTTAATTCTAACCCCATAACAAATATCTATTACAAGTACAAGTACATATTTTTCAATTCAAAGTTTTTAAAACTACTCTGAATCATCCGATGATAAGTAATCTGATTCTCCTGAATCGGAAGTTTCCTCGAATTCATCCACTCCTCTCGAATCCTCAAATACCCGATCGTCTGCGTGTATGTGAAATCAACAACAAGGTCCACCTCAAGGGAATGTTCGATTGAACCCAAACCTACAAAGCTTTGTTGGAGGGGTTCATGTTCGAGATCCCATTCACCCTACCTCTGTTTATCGATGTCACCGAACCACTGGTCTTTTGTTTGTCACCGAGGATAGGAATATAACAAACCTATACAGTGTAATAAAGTAATATAAATTTTTACCCCAGGAATGCAGAAATACTAAATTAAAAATTAACGTAAAAGAAAAAACTCACCTGGTCTACTTGAAGCAAGTACGAATGGATTTGAGTCGCCTCATGTACGATGTAACATGATATAAGTCAATTTCTTACTAGACCAAGATTTCGTGTAGTATAGTAAGGTGTCAATCCATAAGGGTGAAGATATTAACCAAAAAGGATGAGATCAAAACCATTCAAGTCAAGCCAAACAAGAGCGTATAGGGTCTAACAACCTAGACGGAAAACAGAATCAATTTAAAAAACAATGTAAGCAAGGCAATAGTAAACAGTGTAGGGCTAGACGAGAAATCAATCAATGCAAGAGAAGTTCCTAAGGATGGGGTAATCGACTTAGGTGTCCTCTTAGCCTACCTAGGTGGTCTAACAAAACTCAATCAAGCTATTCCCTAGACATCAAACATCACAACTAGCCAGTTCACTCCCGTGATAAGTAACCTCCTCTAGCCAGACCATCTAATGGCGAAATCTACCCTAGCAGGCAATAAGACCCAGTTCAATATCAATAAAAACACTAGACATCTAATCCCTTAGGTTAGGAATGCAAATCTCTAACATCAATTCATTCAAGCATTTTATCAAACACCTTCTGGGTGGAAAAACACCTAAGATCTAATCTCAATGATCGAGAGAAATTAGCATTAAGAACACTGATTTAGAAGAGAATTAAAACAATCAACTCTTAAACCACCTAGAGACTAAGATTCCACACTAATCTAACCCATCCTAAACCCTAATGACTGAAATCATGAAGAACATCATAATCACAAACCCAAATCATAGAAACTTGCATGATAGAGAGAAGAGATAGAGATATGATAGAAATAGAAGAAATCAACTAAAATAACAAGCGAAATCAAACTACAAAGTCTGGAAATGAAGAACAAGAAAGAACAATGAAAATGAAGGAAAACGAAAAATTAAAAACAAACTTAGAAGTCTTAATCCCACATTAGGTATTTATACTAAGTCTTAAAAACCCTAAAACATCATGGGTAAAATGGTAAAAGCAGGATAGATCACCCTGTCGGTCGATCGGTGTGCTCGATGGTGAAATCAAGATTGCATTTTACGTGCTTGAGCTCGAGCCTCCTACTCGACCCATGGGCTCGAGCTGGGTTCAAACTCCAAGACTCCTCTTTCTTGAGCTCGATCATGGAGCTCGAGCATGGGGCTCGAGCTTAAAAACCTCCAAAATGACACCTTGCGTTGACTCGACCCCCATCATCTCTTTGCCTTAGCTCGATCCTTTGTCTTGAGCATGTCAGCTCGAGTCTGGTGTCCTAGACATTGCCTGAGCATGTGGGCTCGAGCTGGCTCGAGTCAGCGTGTGCGTGCTCGACCTAGGCTCGAGTTGAGGCTCGAGTCAGCCCATTCCTGTGCGTGTTTGCCTCCTTTCATGATTCACTTCTACTTTCCTGAAATCACACCCTCAAGATAAAATTAAACAGCTTAGACACTTATTTGACGCTTTTAAAAACTAAAAAAAGAAATATGTACAAAAGACATGGGACTTCCTCCCAAGTGAGCTTGTTTAAAGTCTCTAAGCTTGACTTCCTTTTCTTAGGTCTATGGTGGTTCATGGAGGGAACGAGGTCCTCTGCAATGATCTGACCATGTATGAGTGGCTTGACCCCTTGCTCATTCATTGTACTCTCAGCTCTATCCTTTTGTACCAGAGATTTCTCTTTCTTGTCATAGTAGCCATCATCTTTGATAGTCATTGTGCCACATAGCTCATTAGGAGAAGCTTTTAGTGGGTAATAGGCCTTGTCATCCACATTCATAAGAACTACCCTTTGGTTCTTGAAGTCTATGTGTGCACCAGTAGTGTTGAGGAAGGGAGTTCCTAGGAGGAGCGGGAGCTTGTTGGCCTTCTTCATTTCCATAATAACGAAGTCCGTTGGGACTAGACAATCCCCAACTTTAAGTGGGTAATCTTCCAGAAGACCAAGTGGCTTTCGTGAATGAGCGTCTCCAAAAGTGATGGGCGATGGGTGATAAGTGAGGTGTCTTATCCCTAGATTTTCTAGCATCTCACGGGACATGACGTTCACACTTGAACCGGAGTCGCATAGAGCATCCTCAATTGCCAAATCACCAAGAACGCAGGTTATGGAGAACATACCAGGATTGCCAAGCTTGGGGAGAGACTTAGGCTCAATCTTTGTCGTGCTTGGTGAATCAACGCAATCGACACTACCCTTGTTTTCAACCATGGTTACGTCCTTATCCTTCTTGAATCTCTTTGGGAATGGAAGTTTAGGTTTGTAAGGAGGGGGGACAAAGGGTGCTTTCTTCTCGAAATCACGTTTTAGGTGCAGGAGGTAGGCTGTCTTGACTTCGGTCGTTGGGCAGCTGGGCCTCCAGCTCGGTCGAGTGCTCCAGCAGTAAAACTCTTATCTTGGTCGTTTTGGAAACCAAATCAGTCGATGCCCTAGACAGCTTAATTTGATGCTAACTCCGAATCGCCTAAAAGTAAGCCAATAATGCAAGATGTATGCAAACCTAATGAAAACACTCTAAGTATGCAAAACTATAAATAAATGACAAGAACAGGTCAAATAACATGTCTAAATGAATGAATAATGCAAGATAAAACGATGCAAAATGCAAACATATCATAACACCAAATTGATCGTGTCGCACACCACTTCCTACTAATGGGTCATTCTAGTCGCATAAAAATGTAACGCATCTCAAACCGAGCATTCCCGGGTATTGAACATCAAAAATCTCACGTACGACACCATAGTATATAAGATCACCGGACTGAAAAGATATACCGTAATTTGAAGTTGTCACACTCCTATCTTCCCGAAGAATCTTAAACGCATACCCACGTGTGCTATACATCACATGTGATTGTACGTCGTGAAAACGCACAATTTCTTCTAAATGGATCTCGCCGTGACCTGTACGAATAAAATCTAAACTTAGCAAAATAAATCATTCATTATATGTGATAGTTACATACAAGGCACTTAAAACACTTACATAATCTCTTAACCAACGTCCGAACTCCTCCTGTTTGAGTTCCAATAGCTCATCCTCTGTTTTATCCGGATATGCAAAACGTTGATATGCCATATAAACCCTATGATATTAAAGCGATCATCACGTTAACATATATATAATCAAAGACCCATAAGGAAAATAAATCGTTTAATATTATACCTCTCATATTCTTCAATGTCGTCGCAGTTTGTAAGAATATACATGTGCAAATGATTTCGCTCATGTGCTGAAAGTCTCCGCTTCTTACCTTTTCCACTAAGTCGTCCAATCTCTAAGAATATATGAGGAACATCAACCGGATAATGTGGTAGTACGCCTCCGTCATCATGTCGAGCTGGTCTACGACTCTTCGTTTTCACTTGTGATGGAAAGTAGAACTCCGCAAAATGTGACGTTTCTTCATTGATGCTCTGTGCGACAATAGAACCCTCCACTTTGCTCAAATTTTTTACCTTCTTCTTTAGATGAAACATATACCGTTCAAAAGGATACATCCAACGGTACTGAACTGGGCCCCCAAGCTCTGCTTCTCGAGGGAGATGAATTGTTAGATGTTCCATAACATCAAAGAAGGAAGGCGGAAATATCTTCTCCAAATTGCAAAGGATGACGGGTATATTATTTGCAAGGTTGAGGATACCGTCTGGTGTAAGAGACCGCGAAGATATATCTCGGAAAAAGGCACCAATACCTGCATAATATGCATAAGAAATTAATAAATAAATTATTACTATAGTACTGCATAAAGTATTTACAAATAAATTTAATGATTGTATACCTGCAATTGCTTCGTGGACATTACGTGGTAGAAGAAATGCAAAGGCAAAAGGAAGGAGGCATTGCATCACCACATGACAATCGTGACTCTTCATCCCAGTAAACTTTCTTTCTCCATGATCGACGCAGTTCCGAAGGTTAGATGCGTATCCGTCTGGAAATCTAACACTTTCGACAATCCAATCAAAAAATGCGGCCTTTGAAAGTTCATCCAAACGAAATGCCAGGACCAGAGGCTTCCCGTTCCCTGTCACATGAAGTGCTCTACGAGAACAAATGTCTAGCAAGTCCAATCTAGACTTCAGATTGTCCTTCGTCTTCCCTTGGACATTGAGAACGGTGTTCATAATGTTGTCGAAAAAATTCTTCTCAATGTGCATGACATCCAGATTATGCCTCAAAAGATGGTCCTTCCAATAAGGCAAATCCCAGAAAATACTTCTCTTGTGCCAATTATGTAAGTTGCCACAAATCATCAACAGGATGATGGCCGTTACCACCACAATCAACGGTCGTATCTGCACCAAAATCTCTGAATTGATCCAACAAATTGTCCATCTAACTCCAGAGGTGGACCATCAATTACTATCTTGTTCTTCCTAAATAATGAGGTGCTACGACGATAAGGATGATCTCTTGGTAGGAATCGCCTATGACAATCAAACCAAGACGTTTTGCGTCCGTGCTTCAATTGGAACGCATCTGTGTTATCTTGGATGCGGCACGATAACCTTCCGTGAGTTGTCCATCCTGATAGCATGCCATATGCTGGAAAATCGCTAATGGTCCACATAAGTACCGCCCGCATGACAAAATTCTGCTGACAAGAAACAACAAACGCCTCAATTCCATGCTCCCATAACATTTGTAACTCATAAATCAATGGTTGCAAAAACACATCTAGTGCTCTCTTCGGATGCTCTGGTCCAGGAACGAGAATGCTAAGGAACAAGAACTCCCGTCGCATGCACAAAGATGGCGGCAAATTGTAAGGTGTTACAAATACTGGCCACAATGAATATTGTCTACCGTGCTTCCCAAAAGGGTTGAAACCATCAGTACATAAGCCAAGGTATACGTTTCTCAACTCATACGCAAAACTAGGATACAGTGATTGAAAATGTTTCCATGTTTTTCGTGAGAGATGAGCAATTTCTCCATCCATTGTATGCTCATGCCATCTCATTGCTCCCGCTGTGCGCTCTGACTGATATAACCTCTTCAATCTATCTGTTAACGGCAAATACCACATCCGTTTATATGGCACTGACACTCTTCCACCTGTTTCCTTATACCGAGGTTTGCGACAAAAACGACATGTCGAACGGCCTTCGTCCTCTCTCCGAGATCATACGTTGTCGATGCATACATCTATCATCGATACGGTAATCCTAACAACAACAAGTTTCGTATCTCATAGTATGATGCGGTGCAATTATCTTCGGCAAAATGTCCTTCACGAAATCAGCGATTGCATCCACGCACTCCTCACTCAAATTGAAATCCGTCTTTATACCCATCATCCTAGTTGCAGCTGATAGAGGGGAATGTCCACCTCTACACCCATCATATAAAGGATTTTTAGCAGCGTCTAACATATCAAAGAATTTTCGAGCTTCTGCATTAGGTTCTTCCCCTCTATCTCCATACTCACACCATGGCATACTTTCACGGAATGCATCGTTCACCATCTGAACATGACCTACATTACTTTCTACTTCCATTGCAGGTTCTACTAAGCTAGCGCTATCTCCAATATATTGTTCACTAGTACTAACACAATTATCAACCATTGTATCATTTTCTCCATGATTATACCAAATCTTGTAACCCGGCACAAACCCATGACAATAAAGGTGTGACCATACTTCATCTATCACGATTAATCTACGATTYCGACATTTACTACAAGGACAGTAGATTTTACCGGTTTTTTTCGCTTTCTTCTGCTTAGCCGCAAGTGCCATGAATTCCTGCAGACCTTCTCTGAATTCTTCTGTAACTAGGCCCGTGTCCGGAATTTGATGAGGCTTGTCCATCCATGAGCGAAAATAATTATAAGGATCTGAAGAAGACATTTTTGTAAGGAATTGTAGATGAGAGGTTTTTTTTTGTGATTGTAAATGAGGGGGTGGATATGTTTTTATAAGGAAATGTGGGCATTTTCCGACGGCTTTCCGACGGATTTYCGAMGGAAAAATGGCTATATTCAAACGTTCATATAACGTATATATTCAAATGGTAATATTCAAACGGTCATGTTCAAACGGCTATAAACCGTCGATATTCCGTCGGAAAACCGTCGGAATTTTTCCGACGGAAAACTGCCGTCCGAAATCTTTCGGTAACTTTCCGACGGATATTTTTTATCGGAAATCCGTCGGATTATTTCCGACGAATTTCCGACGGATTGATGTTTCCGACGGATTTCCGACGGATTTTGCTCCCGTCTCTTTTCTGCCGGAATTCTGTCGGATATTTCCGACGGATTTTAGGCCGTCGGAATCGACCCTGTATTCTTGTAGTGATATATTGAAATAAGTATGCTATCATATATGAGACAAGTCTTTTGCGTCTAAGACAAAAGTTTGCCACACCATTATGAATAGATCGAACAAATCTGTCATCAATAACAAACAAATTTGTCACCACTATAAATTAGGCTGCCACCAATGACAAACAAATCTGCGTAACGTTAATTAAACATTTTAAATAAATCTGCAGCAACTATCATATTCGTCGGCACCTAGCTATAAAAAGAAATCTGTCAACAATGAAAAACAAACCTGCTCTAACTTATCTAAGAAGTCACATTCGTTAAACTAGTCTGTCACAACATAAACAAATCTGTCGTAAGAAATTCAAGAAATGTGCAAAATAAAATTAGGGTTTTTCTAGAAATCTGCATCGCCGCCGTCATCGCTTAAATCGTCGTCGTAGAAGTTGCAGCTGCTGCTTTCATCTTATATTTTCTCCAACATCTTCCAACAGATTTTATCAAGAAACTAAGGGAAACGAAACTGTAGAGAGAAAGAGAGTTGAGAAAAACCTGAAAATCGGGTCGGGCCAAGAGCTAGAATCGATTGAAGAAGAAGAAGATATGGTGTTCCCATGACGCCTCGAGTGGTCTCGCCCTCACCGAACCAAATCCCGGACCTGCAACACAAACCTCTTCCAAAACATCCTTAGCTCTCTTCTCTCTCTACATGTCCTCCATCTTCGTATTCATTTCCTTATTCTCTGCGACCTCTCTCCTTTATCTTATGTTCATTTTCTCTGTTCGTAATCGGAGCTTTCTCTCAACCCTGTGAGGATGAAGCGGTAGCAGCGACGAACGACAGAAGAAGCTCATAGCGCGGACTCACCATTGTTAGTGGCGGAGATGGGCGGAAACGCCGACGACAGCTATGGTTTCACTAATTATCCAAGAGAGGAGAGAATGAAAGTAAAATGAAACGTGAAACATTTATTTTTATTTTTTTTCACTTTTAATGGCATTTTCGTAAATCTCTAAAAAACACTGGTTTAGCAGACAAATCAAAAGATTTTGAAGTAATTACTTGATTTGGTGTATTTTAGTTATTTTATTCAATTATTTTACAAAAATATATGTATCATATTCATTGTAAATAGAAATAGAAATAATTATATAGCGACATAGCGTGAACTATTCGATTGTCAAAAAACCATGCAACGTGAACGTGGCCGCACACGGCAATTATTGTAGTTTCGTAAAACTGGGAGGGACGACTTTGCAGGAGTCATATTTATGTTCCTTAACATTAACAACAGTCATAAGACTCGTAATTCACGAGCCTATTAAGTCTATTGTCTAAGGGAAAAAAAAACTCACGAGTCTATTAAGTCAAAAAGCATAAGATTTGATAAACGCACCGATGGCCATTGAATCTAGCGGCAAAGGCGGAGGAGAGATCGTTCACGAGCCGTCATCTTTCGATGACTTGCCGGAAGATTGCATCTCCCACATAATCACTTATACTAGTCCACGTGACGCGTGTGTCGCCGCTTCGGTTTCGAAAACCTTTGAATTGGCGGTTGATTCCGATAGTGTATGGGAGAAGTTTCTACCGCCGGATTATTCCTCTCTGGTTCCTCAATCGCGAGTTTTCTTGTCTAAGAAGGAGCTCTATTTCTCTCTCTGCCACGATCCTCTTATAATCGAAGATGGCAAAAAGGTTTTTTTTTTTTTTTTTAACGCTGATGGCAAAAAGGTTAAAGTTTGAAAAAAAAAATAGTTTTATATATATATATATATATATAAAGCGACTTAAAGAAAATAAAATTGTTAAGTCTTAGACTTGTTTCATATGCTTCAAAAGTTAGAATTCATTTCATTATATGTGCTCTACTGCTCCACGTCACTCAATAGGTCTTCATTAAGCAACGGTGTGATTGTGAAGTTTTAATTCATGCATCCATTCAATATTTCTGATTATTTTAAGTTACTTTTTCTGTTTTCCGAAAAATTAAAGAGCTTCTGGTTAGAGAAAACGAGTGGGAAAAGGTGTATCATGTTATCTCCAAAGGAGATGTGGATCACATGGGTTAGTAGTCCTCAGTATTTTTGGCAATGGATTTCAATTCCTGAAGCTAGGTAACTTCTTTTTTTCCATTAAATTCGATTGTAATCGCTGAATCTGATGATGATGAAGATCATGGGAAAATAATGTTGCACGCAGGTTTGAAGAAGTACCAGAGCTTCTCAATGTATGTTGGTTTGAGGTCCGTGGTGAAATAAGTACTCGTTACTTATCTCCTAGAACTCGTTACTCGGTTTACATTGTTTTCAAGACAAAGAACGGATGTCCTGGATTGGGGGATGTGCCGGTCGAAGTTGGAGTTGGATTGGTGGGACAAGAATCTTCTCAAAGATTTATATACTTTGTTGGCCCTTCGGATAGAAGGAGAGAAATAGAAACGAAAGATGTAATGAAACCAGAGAAAAGGGAAGATGGGTGGATGGAAGCTGAGCTTGGCGAATTCTTCAACGAAGCAAGTTGTGATGATATTTCGGCAACTGTTCTTGAGACTAAGTCTCCTTATTGGAAACGTGGTTTGATCATTCAAGGAATCGAATTCCGCCCTGCCAAAAGCCCGTAGAGCACTATTTGTTTTTGATGATTCCGGTTTATGTTTATTTGCTTCAAGTGAAAAGGTTTTTTGTTGTACATGTTGTAACAGTAACACGATTTTTTAAGGTTTTGGATTGTAATGTTTGTAATGTTCATCACTCACATGAACATATTTCAGTAAATAAATTGTGTTTTCTTTTCTTATCATCCACAATGCTTTTGTAGATTTTTGTAGACTTTTACTTAGGAGAGAGCAGTAGATATAGAATAGCATATGAATAATTTTATCTACATGATATGTTCTTTATACAGATTCACCATATTTATGAATTATTGACTTTCTGAATAATTTCATTTTGGTTTATTATATAGCTATATGTAAGTTAAATATGAGACAAAAATTAAATGTAGAAATTTAATATTAGTTGGAATCGCAATTTTTTATTATGTTAAGACGAGTTCTAAAAAGTCATAGCAAAAGTCTCACGCAAGCGATGGAGAAAAATCACGTCGTTGAAGGCAGAGGGTTTACGAGTCATCGCCTTTTGATGCATTACCGGGGGAATGCATCTCCAACATATACTCTCAAAACTCTTCGCACCGGCGGTTGATTCCGATAGCGTATGGGAGAAGTTTCTTCTGCCGGGGGCATCAATCTCTGATTCCTAGATCAAGAATCTTCTCATCGAAGAAGGAGATCTATTTCGCTCTATGCAACAATCTTGTTTATATCCAAGATGGTGGTAAGGTATCTCTTATTATTTGAGTTTGAAAATTAATGTTGCTATATATATATATATATGGTTATTGAAGCTTTTTATTTTCGAAAATTAAAGAGTCTGTTTAGATAAAGAGAGTGGGAAGAGATGTGTCATGTTATCAGCGAAGCAACTCGAGATCTCATTTGATAGTCCTTATTTTTGGCAATGGATCTCAATTCCTGAATCTAAGACTTCCTTTTTCGCTACATTTGATTGATATGGACTCATTCCGATAATGTTTCACGCAATGTGTTTTGAAGGTTTGATCAAGTACCAGAGCTTCTAGTTGAAGTTCCATTCAAGATAAGAGGTGTGATGAATACTCAAATACTATCTCCGCAAACTCGTTACTCGGCTTACATTGTGTACAAGACAAGAGATAGATTTCATGGTTTGAAGCACATTGGAGTTGGATTTATTGGACAAGGAACTCGTGAAACCAAATGGTGGCAAAGAAAGGATCTAATAAAACTAGAGGAGAGGGAAGATGGGTGGATGGAGACAGAGCTTGGGGAATTCTTCACTGAAGGAGGAGGATTATTGGATTGTGATGAAATTGTGTTGAGTGTTATCGAGATGGATCATTGAAGGAATTGATATCCGCCCTACGAAAAGCCCCTAAAGTAGTACCATGGAAGAGCACTTGGATCGTTCCAGTTCAATGCTTTTGTATCAATCTTGTATCTTAAGCAAGTAAAAAAAAACATGAATTTAATGTTTGTTTGATTGTTATGTTTGCGAGTTTGGAGTTTTGATTTGATGTGTTATCATTCTCTCTTGAACCAATTCAATAAAGAGAAAGAGTCGTTTGATCATCGACAAATTTTTTTTTCTTTTATAGATTTTATAAGTTTCAACTGGGGATCACATTTTAAACAATGTGGCAAGTTGTTTCTAGTTTTTGTAAAAGAGATCATGAGCCCTAAATAGTGTTTATCAGAATTAGAAGGAAAAAAAAAAGATCAGAAGAAAGAAGGAGATGATTTAGTGTCTCATTGTGATTTGGTATCACAATGTGGTTAGAATAGATGGTGTAGTTAAAATGGGCGGTTAAAAGGGGGAGATGATTAGGTGGAATGCTGACACAATTTGGTTGTATTCGAGTAACAAAGAAAAATATTAAATAAAAATAGTTAATTAATTACTGTTGACTAAATAACACAAGTATTTCAAAATCAACCATCCAATATACTCCTACTAAGTCTGTGATTGGTTTGTTAGTTTATAATTTTTCCAAAACAAAACCAACTGTAAAATATTGAGCTGTGAGGAGAGACGTGCGTGCTCATTGATGCGAATAACGACATTTCCGTAAATATATAAGGACGACTTTGTCACTTTAGGACGAGCCTTTTATATAAAAAGAATGACAAGTCATAAAATGTACTAAGTCTTGATATCTCTCAGCTTCCATTGATAATATACGGATATATTTACCGATGGGAAAAAAATGTTTCCAGTTCGTCGATGGGGCAAAAACTCGGAATTGATTCTAGAAGCAAAGGCGTAGGAGAAATCGGCTCTCGTTTGTCGCCTTTCGATGAGTTACCGGAGGACTGTGTCTCTAATATAATCTCTCTTACAAGTCCCCGAGACGCATGCATTGCCGCTTCGGTTTCTAGAACCTTAAGATCGACGATCCAGTCAGATAGTGTATGGGAGAAGTTTCTTCCCAAGGAATATGCATCTTTGGTTCCTGGATCGCGAGTTTTCTCGTCAAAGAAGGAGCTCTATTTCGCGTTATGCGAAGTCCCTGTTCTAATAGAAGATGGCCAAAAGGTATACTTAAATATTTGAGTTTTAAATTAGTGCCATCGACGAATATTTTGATTAAATGAGCTTCTTTATTTTGAAAAATCAAAGAGTTTCTGGTTAGAGAAAGCGAGTGGGAAGATGTATCATGTTATCTGCTAATTAAGCAACTCGCGATCACATGGGGAAATAGTCCTCAGTATTGGCAATGGATCTCAATTCCCGAATCTAGGTACTCGTAATGTTATAATTCATACTAGGATTTGAATCCTAAATCCAACTCTCATAACATAATAAAAATAAGAAAATAAATTACACACACATGATATATCATAATCATAATGATAGGAAAACATGTTGCACATAATGTGTTATATATTCAGGTTTGAAAAAGTACCGGAGCTTCTTGATGTATGTGCTTTCGAGATCCGTGGTTGGATGAATTAATACTCGAATCCTATCTCCAAGAACTCATTACTCAGCTTACGTAGTGTACAAGACAAGAACTGGATGTCATGGCTTCCGTGATTTGCCCATACAAGTTGGAATTGGATTGGTGGGACAAAAACCTCCTAAAAGATTCATACGCTTCGATGAGTCTACAGATAAAATAAAAAAGTGGGCAAAGAGGGAGCTAATAAAATCAGAGAAGAGAGAAGATGGATGGATAGAAGCAGAAATTGGGGAATTCTTCAATGAAGGAGGATTATTATTGGGTTGTGATGAAATTGAGCTAAGTGTTGTAGATATTACTTCACCTTATTGGAAGCGTGGATTGATCATTCAAGGAATTGAATTCCGGCCTGCCAAAAAGTAATACCGGTTTACTGTGTGGAAGAACGGTTTGATAATTTCCCGGTTATGTTTTTGTTATTACTTGAATCTTGTCTAAGAAGCAAGTTAAAACTTTGTTGTTTCTTTTAGGGAAAAAGAGTCATTTTGTTAGCGTGAATTGAGTTTGATAATTGAATCCACTTTGCTTTCTGGGTCTCCAAATTGCTACTGAAGCTGTGCCATTTAGAGAAGTTTCTTTCTCAAGTAGAGGCTTCTTACTGATAACTTCGCCTAGAACAATAGAGATAGAATAACAATGAATAAATTTATGTAAATGATCTGATCTTATCAAAGATTCATCAAATATATAAGTTAAACACAAAACAAAGGTTAGTTGCGTTGGCTGATTAGATCAAAAGCAAAACCTTTCTATAAGAAAACCTTTTGAGATTTTTTCAAGACGTTACACTGATATAGAGGCGACTTAAGACGATTCCTTTAAGATGTGTGCAATGATTTAATTTATGGTTTTGTTAGTTAGAATAATTTAAAAACCAAAACCGACTTTAAACACATGGAGCGTACGTAGGAAGGAGACGAAAACGTGCACACTGATGCAAAGAAGGGTAGTTTTCGTAATGAGTGGACGACTTAAAACGAGTCTTTTCTTTATGAATATTTAGAGACAGAGACGACTTTAGACGATTTCTTTAAATTCTGAGCTTCCAGACGAAGAAAGATGATACAGATAGAAGCAACAATGGGCCACAAACAAAGCGCTGACTCAAGAGGCAAAGGCAATAAAGTTTTTGGTTCTTCATCGACTGGACAAAAACACGACGGTAAATCTAGCGGCGAAGGGGGAGGAGCAATCGTCTCCGGGCCTTCACCGTTCGATGACTTGCCAGAGGATTGCATCTCCAACATAATCTCTTTTACTAGTCCACGAGACGCTTGCGTCGCCTCTTCGGTTTCAAAAACTTTTGAATCGGCTGTCCAATCCGATAGCGTATGGGACAAGTTTCTTCCATCGGATTATTCATCTCTAATTCCTACATCGCAAGTTTTTGCATCAACGAAGGAGCTCTATTTCGCTTTATCCGACAATCCTGTTATAATCGACGATGGCAAAAAGGTATATTCATATATATCCTTTTGTTTACACCATTTAAGAACAATATGATCTAATTGAAATTCATGTATTGAATCGTCGAGTTTTGTTAGATAATTATGGCAACAAGAATTTGATTGAGACCTGATTTTAGAGAATACGATGGAACAATTTTGGTGTAATTGTGAAGTTCTGATTTATGCATCAAAGAGTTGAAATATTTTCTGATTGTTTTGAGTTTTTTTTTCCCTTTTTGTTTTAATTTTATTTTCCGTAAATCAAAGAGCTTTTGGTTAGAAAAAGCGAGTGGGAAAAGGTGTATCATGTTATCTTCAAAGGAACTTTGGATCACATGGGGAAGTAGTCCTCAGTATTGGCAATGGATTTCAATTCCTGAAGCTAGGTAACTCCTTCTTTTGTTCCCTTGATTGTAATAGTCCTAGGAATTGGCAATGATGATGATGATTTGCACACATTGTTGTTATGTAGATTTGACAAAGTACCGGAGCTTCTTAATGTATGTGCGTTTGAGATTCGTGGCAAGACAAGCACTCATGTCCTATCTCCTGGAACTCGTTACTCGGCTTACATTGTGTTCAAGACAAAAGATCGATGTCCTGGATTAGGGCATTTGCCGGTAGACATTGGACTTGGATTGGTGGGACAAGAGTCTTCCAAAAGATTAATATACTTTGTTGGGCCTCGGGATCGAAGGGGAGAGAGGGAAACAAGAGATGTAACGAAACCAGAGCAGAGAGAAGATGGTTGGATGGAAGCAGAGCTTGGTGAATTCTACAATGAAGATAGTTGTGATGAAGTTGAGTTGAGTATTATTGAGACTACGTCTCCTTATTGGAAACGAGGTTTGATCATTCAAGGAATCGAATTCCGCCCTGCCAAAAGCCCGTAAAGTAATAACCGATGCGATGCCGGTTTATGTTTGTTTGCTTCATTTCTATTTCTAAGCAAGTGAACAACTTCTTTTGTATTGTAAAATGATTTTTTAACGTTTTGGATTGTAATGTGTATGAAATTGGGTTTTTGATTATGTATGAACATCATTCTCACATGAACAAACTTCAATACAGAAACATTGTGATTTTCTTTATTATCATCTACAATGCTTTTGGTCACTTTTACTTAGGAAAAACACGATTCCGCAATTTTTGCTGGAAAACACGACTCCGTAATTATAGTGAAAACAAAATTCTATATTTTTGACGGAAAAAAAGACGATATCTTAAATGAAAAACACATCATGATTTAATAATATTAAATAACAAAATATTTGATTATAAATTATATAGTACTTAAATGGGTCTAAATAGGTTTACATGGATCATAGTATGTTTAAATGGGTTTCAATTCTAAATGGGTATAAATATTTCTGATTTTTTTTCGATTTTTAATTAATTATTTTATTATGTAAAAATAAAAGAGCTTCTTTTTTTTTTCCAGCAAAAGAGCTTCTGGTTAGGGAAAGAGAATGGGAAAAAGTGTATCATGTTACCTCCGAAAGATATGTGGATCACATGGGTTAGTACTCAGTATTGGCGATGGATCTCAATTCCTGAAGCGAGGTAACTCCTTTTTTTGTCATTCAAATCTGAATCACGCATTATGATGATGATGGAGGAAAATGTTGCACACGCATGCAGGTTTGAAGAAGTACAAGAGCTTCTCAATGTGTTTTGGTTTGAGGTCCGAGGGGGCATGAGTACTAAATACCTATCTCCTGGAACTCGTTACTCGGCTTACATTGTGTTCAAGACAAAGGATAGATGTCCTATTTTGGGGGATGTGCCAGCAGAAGCTACAGTTGGATTGGTGGGACAAGAATCTTCTCAAAGATTCATATACTTTGTTGGGCCTTCGGATCCAAGGAGAGACAGAAAAACGAGAGATGTAACGAAACCAAAGGAGAGAAGAGATGGATGGATGGAAGCTGAGCTTGGTGAATTCTACGATGAATCAAGTTGTGATGAAATAGCAACAAGTGTTCTTGAGATTAAGTCTCCTTATTGGAAGCGCGGTTTGATCATTCAAGGGATATAATTCCGCCCTACGAAAGTCCGGTCAAGTAATACCCGGTTTCCATGATTCTGGTTTATGTTTGTTTGCTTCTAAGCTAATGAAAAGCTTTGTTGTATTGTAACACAAATTATTAAGTTTTTGGAATGTTCGTTTGTGGATTTGGTTTTTGGATTCTAATGTTCATCATTCTCACATGAACAAATATCAATAAAGAAATTGTTTTTTTTTTTTTTTTTTTGTGTATCATCTACAATGCTTTTGTACATTTTACTTAGCCGAGAACAATAAAGTTCGAATAACAAATTGATAAATTTTATCGACATGACACATGATCTGATCTTAACAAAGACTTTTTATAAACTATTGACTTTTTCTGAATAAATAATTTAGTATATAACTTTCTCTGGTAACAAAGACTTCACAAGTAAGTTAAACACGAAACAAAAGTTTAGATAAAGGCAAACTTGTTTTAGAAAAAACTTTTGAGAATCTTTGAAGACGATACATTTAAAAGGCTATGATCGGAAAATCACTCAAGTCTTAACCAGTAAGGATCACTCACGGTCACATAATAATTTAGGACCTGATAAAAAAAACGTTTGGAAGATTTAATAATTTAATATATGACTAGTAAAACAAATATTTATTTAGTTATCTATATATTAAATATAAAAAAGTAATCATCCAAATGTTCATATAAGTAGATGAAAAAAATATATAAAAAAATATGTGACACCAAAAAATTTCTAATGGATTTAGTTTATTTATCTTGAGTTATTGGATAGAAGATATGATTCTTGTTGAGTCTTCTTTTACCTAATTTTTAGCGGAATATGATAATTGATAGGGTTGATGAATTATGTATTTATTTAACATTTATACTTTAATTTATCATACATATAATAATTAGTATGCATGTTATTAAAATTTATTTATAACATTTAAATTTTTTAGAATTGATAAATTAATAAATTTGTAACTGCTTAATTTGTTTTTATTGATGTCACCAAAAAAAAACTGTTGATGTCATATATGAATTTTTAGTTTTCCACACTATACTAGTTGGAATAGATATAAAACATATGAGAAAAGTGAAAAATAAAGATATAGAATAATTATTAATTAATCTATCTATTTATGGTCAATGAAGTGGAAAAATGAATTTTGCTAAATTAATTGTGAATAAATTAAAACACTGTATATAACACATGTTAAATATTAGAAGTGCTAAATATCAAAAAAAAATTAGAGAGTAAACCATCTTATATTATATTAGAATAACATTTTTTAATCATAAAATCTCTTTTACCTTTGCCATTTTTGCCGAACAATAAAATCCATCAGAGCATTCGCATTGCACATTTTTTCATATGTCTCTGAATATAAAATGAATAAAATTAAAAAAAAATGATGCTACAGAGGAAAGACAATGTCTTTCGCAAGACATAAATTTTGTGTCATGGTTGCCACGTGTGTGATATCTATTGGGTAAAAATTTTTAAGGATTGGAATAATTTTAATTGTTTTATATTAAATTTAATCTTAAAAAATTGTTAAGACATATTTTCATATGTCTGCAATGCTGATGTTCTCATAGTCGGTTCAATTGATTTATTAGTTTATAATATTTTCGTAAAATATCTGCGCACGACATTACACGTATCATATTCTTCCTTTTAAAGACAATAGAGGCGAGATCGAAAGAGTCAGAACTGTCGAGGAATCTATAAAGTTCCAAACAGAGACGATTTTTTTATCAAAGGCACGGATCGATGATGTGGCAAAATCATGGCGTTGAATCTAGCGGTGGAGGCGGTGGAGAGATCGTTGTTCCTGGGCCATCACATTTTAATGGCTTGCCGGAGGATTGCATCTCTAACATAATCTCTTTTACAAGTCCACGAGACGCGTGCGTCGCTGCATCGGTTTCAAAAACCTTTGAATCGGCTGCTAATTCCGATACCGTATGGGAGAAGTTTCTTCCGCCGGATTATTCTTCTCTGTTTCCTCCATCGCGAGTTTTCTTGTCGAAGAAAGAGCTTTATCTTGCTCTTTGCGACGATCCTGTTCTTATCGACGATGGCAAAAAGGTATATTTATTTATATATATCCTTTTGTTTTACACCATTTGAGAACAATATGATCTAATTGAAATTCATGCATTGAATCATCGAGTTTTGTTATATAATTATGGCAACAAGAATATTTGACGGAGACCTTATTTTAGAGAATACGATGGAACAATTTTGGTATAGCTGTGAAGTTCTGATTTATGCATCATAGAGTTGAAATATTTCTGATTGTTTTGGGTTTTTTTTTCTTAATGTTTTAATTTTATTTTCGGTAAATCAAAGAGCTTTTGGTTAGAAAAAGCGAGTGGGAAAAGGTGCATCATGTTATCTTCAAAGGAGCTTTGGATCACATGGGGAAGTAGTCCTCAGTATTGGCAATGGATTTCAATTCCTGAAGCTAGGTAACTCCTCCTCCCCCTCCTGATTGTAATCCTCCTAGGAATCGGCAATGATGATGATGATTTGCATACATTGTTGTTATGTAGATTTGACAAAGTAGCGGAGCTTCTTGATGTATGTTGGTTTGAGATTCGTGGCAAGACAAGCACTCATGTACTATCTCCTGGAACTCGTTACTCGGCTTACATTGTGTTCAAGACAAAAGATCGATGTCCTGGATTAGGGCATTTGCCGGTAGAAGTTGGAATTGGATTGGTGGGACAAGAGTCTTCCAAAAGATTGATATACTTTGTTGGGCCTAGGGAACGAAGGGGAGAGAGGGAAACAAGAGATGTAGCGAAACCAGAGCAGAGAGAAGATGGTTGGATGGAAGCAGAGCTTGGTGAATTCTACAATGAAGATAGTTGTGATGAAGTTGAGTTGAGTGTTATTGAGATTAAGTCTCCTTATTGGAAACGAGGTTTGATCATTCAAGGAATTGAATTCCGCCCTGCCAATAGCCCGTAAAGTAATATCCGATGCGATTCCGGTTTATGTTTGTTTGCTTCAGTTCTATATCTAAGCAAGAGAAAAACTTTTTCCTGTTGTAACATGGATTTTTTAACTTTTTGGATTGTAACGTGTGTGAAATTGGTAGAGGATGTATTGGGGTGGGGACTCTTTTTCTCTGAGTGTACGGTGAAAAGAAGACGATCATTTTTGCGATCCGTAATTTACGGAATCGAATCCGAAGACAATTCCGATCTGCTTCTGGAGTAGCTCCCCCTCGTCTCCGGTGACCTCATGGCCTCGCCGACTGCAGGGAAGGTCTCTCTGGAGGAGGCAAACGACGGCGTGGTGGCTTCTCCTCCGGTGGAGATACACTCTGTTTCGGCTTCACCTTCTCGTTTTGATTCTGAGGTTACGGTACCGTATTTGGAACCAGTCTCAAGATCTTCAACTGTGCAAGGCGCATCCAGTTCGGTTATGCCTGCTGCTAGTCCTAAAGATAAGTTGCTGATTTCGAGCGCAAAGGAAGATGGTGTCTTGGTATCAACTTCGGATGGTGTTGACCCTCCACTCTTGGCTCTTGCTCCACCTCAGGGGGCTTCGGGATCGCTTGATCCTTCTGGTTCGATTCCTCCAGCTGGTACCAAGGTTTCCACCGAGTAACTAAGCAACAATCTTATGCTGAGATTGTTCAACCTCAGATCATAGCTGGGCAGTCAACCGGTCATTTGAATTCAAAGGGTCCCCCCTTTCATGGTGCTTGGACTAAGCCTCTTTTTAGCTCAGCACGTGATACAACCAACGAGTTAGTGCTTAAGGAAACAGACGCAGCACGTGATACAACCAACGAGTTAGTGCTTAAGGAAACAGACGCACCTGCAAACGTTTTCCTAACCACAACTGACTGGCCAACACTACGAGAGAACTCTAACGAAAAAGAGCAAAACTACATTCCTCGACATCGAGTTCGGAATGAACCACAAAAAAATACCACTCCAAAGTTCACAGAAGATGTTCACAGATTTCCATGGGCGGCGAAAATGAATCCGGAAACACGAAATCTACAAAAAACAACATCTCCAGTTTACCTAGAGGATGGCACCCCAAAGATTCAAGTTCYAAACCATGTCTTGCTTCATGGCTTGGAAAACCAGAAAGAATACATCATAGGTCAGTTTTATCGCTGTTCAACTCCCTCTGGTGGTCTTATTAACGCTGTTGCAAATAAGATTTGGGGAAGAAAATGCAGGATATTTAGTAAGCAACTGGATAAATATTCTTATTTGTTCCATATTCCGGATGTGTCAACTAGACAATGGGTACTACAAAGGGGAGTTTGGCACATTGATGACTGCATGCTTTTTGTCGGACCGTGGAGAGATTCTGATACCCTAGAATTACCAAAAATCAATACCATTCCGATTTGGGTAACCCTGAAAAATGTTCCCGTCAAGTTATACTCTTTACTTGGGATTAGTTGGATTGCGTCGGGATTGGGTGCTCCAATGGCTACAAACAAACCTAGACTTGATCCAACACTAATGGGAGAGGCAAAAATTCTAGTCGAGGTAGAGTTAGGTAAACCATTCCCCAAGAGAATATTCGTTGAGGATAAGCAAGGCAAATCGTTCATTGTCGATGTCGAATATGCCTGGATCCCGATGACTTGCAAAAGGTGCGGTGAACTAGGACATAAAGACACACGCTGTCTAACTTCTGACAAGATCACTACGGGAACTACTGCAAATACAGAAACAACAATCCCTGACCCTATTTCAAGCAAGGAGTTACCCATTATTATGGATACAGACCCAAAATGGGTCCCTATAACAAAGAAGAAGACTACCCCCAAAGCGACATCGAACAAAAGTTCAGCAGGCGTCTGTGGAACAATACTTGGACAACCTTCTGCTACAACCCCAATAAGCGATATGGTCAACGATGATAACACTACTAGGGTCCCAAGTTCAAGTATGGCTACGGCACCAACATCCAACAACAGCAGAACAACTACCTCCAACGAAACTACAGAAAAAGAGGAGGAAAACCAAACCATAGCTGCCAATGCAGCTACTGAAATATCTCCAAATGGTAAGTCAACTACATCCCCTATCCAAGATACACAAGTGGAAAATGTTCAAATGGACAGCGTTCTAGTAACGATTGTCGAAGACCCAGAGGATGATTCATTTACAGAAGATCTCCCAAGCGATGATTTCGATGAGGATAAGGCTATAGAGGATATTATTCAACCAAAATCATCAAGGGGAAGAAACGTTAAACCTTCTTTGAAGGCCAAGGAGATGCAAAAGACACCAGCTAAAGGAAGAAGAGGAAAAGGAAGAGTTCAAGGACGAAACCATCGGTAACTAAGTAATGCATTTCTCTTCCACCTTGTAATAGAGTCACTGACTCTTCGACTATGTTGTTGTTTCCAAAATCTTTTTTGGATGTCGCAGTTATCTTTTCCGAAAATGTATGGCACTATGTCATACCAAACTTTGTGGGTGTTTCGACACCTTTTTTTTGGTTTGATAAATTTAACATTTCATTAAAAAAAAAAAAAAAACGTGTGTGAAATTGGGTTTTTGATTATGTTTGAGATTCGTGGCAAGACAAGCACTCATGTACATCATCCTCACATAAACAAACTTCAATACAGAAACATTGTGATTTTCTTTATTACCATCTACAATGCTTTTGTACACTTTTTACCTAGGAAGGAGGAGTAACAGAAGTGGTTTTTTTGGATTCTTTTTGTTTGTAATATTTGATTTTGATGTTCATCATACTTGCATCGTTTTTTGTTCTTCTTATCATCTATAATGCTTTAGTAGACTTTACTTAGCTGTGTAGAGATAGAATGACACATGAATAAATCTATTACATGAACTAGCCTTAATAAAGATTCTGAATTATTTTGACTTTGGGAATTATAAACTATAAACATATCTCTCGTCATAAGTCATAAGAAAGACTTCATAGGTAAGCAAAACACGTAACAAAAGGCACTTGCTTTGTGCTGATTAGATAAAGGCCAAACAAACCTTCTCAATTTTATTTGAAAAAAAAAAACTTTTCAGATTCTATCAAGACGTTAGTAAACTTAGAAGGGTATTATCGTAAACTCGCATTAAAATCTTAACCTCTAAGTATTTCTTCACGAATCACGAGCCGATATAAATACACACCCTTGCCACGCTCACAATACCGCAACACACCGTTTCATATATTAGAGATGCTCTCATCATCAGATTCCTAATTCAGATTCCAAAATTTAGATAGAAGCAACAATGGGCCACAAACAAAGCGTTGACTCAACAGGCGGCTCAAGTTCAGGGGCAAGCGGGGCCCCTGCCCCACAGGGCCCGCATAAAAAAAAAAAAATTTCTTACCAAATGGAGGACTCCAAAAAATAAAATTATTTTTCTTATCAAAAAGAAAAAATTTATTTAGCCTTCGAAATACTTGAGCCGGCACGCGAAGGCAATAAAGTTTTTGGTTCATCCTCAACTGGACAAAAACACGGCGTTAAATCTAGCGGCGAAGAGGGAGGAGCAATTGTCTCCGGGCCATCACCTTTTAATGGCTTGCCGGAGGATTGCATCTCTTACATAATCTCTTTTACAAGTCCACGAGACGCGTGCGTCGCTGCATCGGTTTCAAAAACCTTTGAATCGGCTGTTAATTCCGATACCGTATGGGAGAAGTTTCTTCCGCCGGATTATTCTTCTCTGTTTCCTCCATCGCGAGTTTTCTTGTCGAAGAAGGAGCTTTATCTTGCTCTTTGCAACGATCCTGTTCTAATCGACGATGGCAAAAAGGTACATTTATTTATATATATCCTTTTGTTTACACCATTTGAGAACAATATGATCTAATTGAAATTCATGTATTGAATCGTCGAGTTTTGTTAGATAATTATGGCAACAAGAATTTGACTGAGACCTGATTTTAGAGAATACGATGGAACACTTTTGGTGTAATTGTGAAGTTCTGATTTATGCATCAAAGAGTTTTTTTTTTTTTTGATAAAGAGTAAATATCATATAACATGAAAGTTTTGGTTTTACAAGAAGCAAATCCTAAAAACATGGTCCCATGCCAAAAAAAAAAGTTAAAAAACATGGAAGCATAAACATTCGAGGTTCATTATACGACTATACCTTAAGCGATGAGGCTCTTGCTAAGAAGATATAGTGAACTCGATCTAGAGATTCCCCTAAGTGAGACCAAGACAAGAGAAAATCAGTAAAGGGAACAAGATAAACTTTAGATCGACGATATAGCAAAGAGTTGAAATATTATGGCAACAAGAATTTGACTGAGACCTGATTTTAGAGAATACGATGGAACACTTTTGGTGTAATTGTGAAGTTCTGATTTATGCATCAAAGAGTTTTTTTTTTTTTTGATAAAGAGTAAATATCATATAACATGAAAGTTTTGGTTTTACAAGAAGCAAATCCTAAAAACATGGTCCCATGCCAAAAAAAAAAGTTAAAAAACATGGAAGCATAAACATTCGAGGTTCATTATACGACTATACCTTAAGCGATGAGGCTCTTGCTAAGAAGATATAGTGAACTCGATCTAGAGATTCCCCTAAGTGAGACCAAGACAAGAGAAAATCAGTAAAGGGAACAAGATAAACTTTAGATCGACGATATAGCAAAGAGTTGAAATATTTTCTGATTGTTTTGAGTGTTTTTTTCGTTTTGTTTTAATTTTATTTTCCGTAAATCAAAGAGCTTTTGGTTAGAAAAAGCGAGTGGGAAAAGGTGTATCATGTTATCTTCAAAGGAACTTTGCATCGAATGGGGAAGTACTCCTCAGTATTGGCAATGGATCTCAATTCCTGAAGCTAGGTAACTCCTTTTTTTCCCTTGATTGTAATAGTCCTAGGAATTGGCGATGAAGATGATGATTTGCACACATTGTTGTTATGTAGATTTGACAAAGTACCGGATGTATGTTTGTTTGATATTCGTGGCAAGACAAGCACTCATGTACTATCTACTGGAACTCGTTACTCGGCTTACATTGTGTTCAAGACAAAAGATCGATGTCCCGGATTAGAGCATTTGCCAGTAGACATTGGACTTGGATTGGTGGGACAAGAGTCTTCCAAAAGATTGATATACTTTGTTGGGCCTAGGGATCGAAGGGGAGAGAGGAAACAAGAGATGTAACGAAACCAGAGCAGAGAGAAGATGGTTGGATGGAAGCAGAGCTTGGTGAATTCTACAATGAAGATAGTTGTGATGAAGTTGAGTTGAGTATTATTGAGACTAAGTCTCCTTATTGGAAACGAGGTTTGATCATTCAAGGAATCGAATTCCGCCTGGCCAAAAGCCCGTAAAGTAATAACCGATGTGATTCCGGTTTATGTTTGGATTGCTTCAGTTCTATATCCAAGTGAAAAAAATTTTATGTATTTTAACATGATTTTTTAACGTTTAGGATTGTAATGTGTGTGAAATTGGGTTTTTGATTATGTATGATATGTATCATTCTCACATGAACAAACTTCAATACAGAAACATTGTGATTTTCTTTATTATCATCTACAATGCTTTTGTACACTTTTACTTAGTAACAGAAGTAGTTTTTTTTTTGTAATGTTCAACAAAAAAAGTAGTTTTTTTTGGATTTTGTGTGTTTGTAATGTTTGATTTTGATGTTCATCATTCTCGCATAGTTTTTGTTCTTCTTATCAGGTTCGGCTAATAACATAAAAAGTTCATGTTTAGGACCCCAATTTTTTAGATTTTAAAAGGACCTCTAATTTTATATATAAGTTTTTAGCCCAAAATTATAAATATAATAGTTTTTGAATTAAAAAAACATTTATTTTTATTTTTTTTCTCCAAATTAAAACACTAAACTAAAATATATATATATATATATATTTGGTCAACTATGTCGCAAGAACGATTGAACGGATATGTTTTATTATCAATCAATAGAGGTATAGTTATAGAGGTATAGTTGAAGAAATAGACTATGTGAATCTTATGAACAATTTTGGAAGAAAAAATCCAAAGAAGCGTATATTTACTAAGTAGGTTTTTGTTTTACGAATTACTGTTTTTTTTTTTGTAATACTTTAAAGGGTCTCAGGTTTTTTTGCTTCGGACCTAGACCGGCTCTTATCATCTATAATGGTTTGTAGACTTTACTTAGCTTTGTAGAGATAGAATGACACATGAACTAGTCTTGATAAAGACTCCGAATTATTTTTGACTTTGGAAATAATTATATTGATAAGCTATATACATATCTCTCGTCATAAGTCATAAGTCATAAGAAAGACTTCAGAGGTAAGTTAAACACGTAACAAAAGGCACTTGCTCTGTGCTGATTAGATAAAGGCCAAACCTTTCTCAGTTTTATTTGAAAAATACTTTTCAGATTCTATCAAGACGTTGTTAGTTAACACTTATAAGGGTATTATCGTAAACTCGCATTAAAATCTTAACCTCTAAGTCTTTCACGAATCACGAGCCGATATAAATACACACACCCTTGCCACGCTCACAATACAGCAACACACCGTTTCTCTTATATAGATACTCTCATCATCAGATTCCTAATTCAGATTCCAAAATTTAGATTCGAAAAACTATGGAGCAAATTCACGGCGGAGGAGGAAGTAGCCGGAACAAAGAGATTGTTGTGACGAGAGCGTCACGATTCGATACATTGCCAGAAGATTGTATCTCGATGGTGATTTCACGCACTAGTCCACGAGACGCTTGTGTTGTGGCTTCGGTTTCGAAAACAGTTAAATCGGCGGCTCAATCGGATTTGGTTTGGGAGATGTTTCTTCCGTCGGAGTATTCGTCTCTTGTTCCTCGATCGTCGAATTACTCGTCGAAAAAAGAGATCTTTTTATCTCTCGCTGATGATTCTGTTTTGATTGAAGACGGCAAAAAGGTACTTAATTTGAATCCGATTCGGGAATGTGAAATTAGGGTTTTGCTTTGTTTCCTTTGAATTTCTGATTTTTTTTGGTTTAAATGCCTAATTTTTTTTTTTTGTGTTGATTTTGGGGAAAAATCAGAGCTTTTGGTTGGAGAAAACTAGAGGGAAGAAGTGTTACATGTTATCAGCTATGGATTTGACGATCATTTGGGGAGATTCTCCTGCTTATTGGCAATGGATTACAGTCCCTGATTCTAAGTAAAGTTCTCATCTTTTGTTCTCCTCTGTTTTTGAAATTGTGGAAATGTGATTTATAAAGCCTTCTTTTTTATATGTGAATCAGGTTTGAGAAAGTGGCAGAGCTTCGTAATGTGTGTTGGTTTGAGATTCGGGGAAAGATAAGTTGCGGAATGTTATCGAAAGGGACTCATTACTCGGTTTACTTAGTGTTCAAGAGGGCAAATAGTAGATCATACGGGTTCGATTTCGCACCTGTGGAAGCTGGAGTTGGTTTTGTGGGGAAAGAAGCTACCAAGAGATCAGTGTTTCTCGAATCTGTTGATGCGGATTCACGCAGCGGTTTTGGTTACTCGGGGATTTCGCACAGGGCGGTTTCTAGAGCTTTTAGGATGAGGCGGCCGTGGATGCGGGGGGTTCCGAGAGAAGAAGAAGAAGTTGAAGGGGAGAGGGAGAGTGGTAGGAATGTGGAGGAGCCAAAGGAGAGAGATGATGGGTGGAGTGAAGTGGACCTTGGAAATTTTTACATCAGCAATGGAGGTTGTGATGAAGGTAGTGATGAGATTGAGATTAGTATAATGGAGACTCAGAATGGACATTGGAAGAGTGGTTTGATTATTCAGGGAATTGAGATAAGGCCTGAAAGAAGAAACTAATTGATCAAATTTTGTGTGTTGAAGCATGACCACAGTTTTAAAAACTTGTCTTTTATGTCTCGAGTTTACTTAACAGTTTTGACTTGTTGATTTGAAATAGCAAGAAATTGATAATTTTCTCTCTTTTTTATTTAATATCTGAAAAGCAAGAAGTAAGATGGTTCATGATTCTTATGTTAAAACTCCTGAATTCATTATAATTCTAAAATTCATAATCTAACAATCCCTAAATTCAAATGCTAATATACACTACAATATAAAACGTTTATAGTCCTAACTACCATCTTCAATATCAGGCCTGAAAGAAGAAGACATGGTTTAGCTAATTGATCTCTTGTGAACAAAGTGTAAAGCACCGTGGTTATTTTGATTTGTTGAGAAAACAAAAATGATGAAGGCTTTTTGTGATGTGAAGAATATAATAACCCAAACAAGTAAAAATGGGTCCATAAAGTTCTAATCTACCTTCGAAGGCTTTTAAGAAGAAAAAAATATTATGGGCTTTGTTGCTCATTAGAAATGGTGTCGAGTCTTTTCGCCGTTGCAACAAGAGTATTATCACCTATCAAACTTACTATTTGTGTAATATCATATCAAAATAAGCTTTAGCTATAATAAAAGTATAAAACCATTTAAGTCAATTTTCAGAAAGAAAGAAAAACTTAAAAACATTATTGCAGGATGGAAGACTCTAACGAAACAGATTATATCAAAGCCATTACGAGCCACATGGTATTGAAGATTATTTGTAGAGTTGAATAATAGTCGCTGTCACATGCTTTGACTGTCTCCTTCATTATAGAAATATCGACCTTAATTTTTTTTTTCTTTTTGATAATAAACCTTGATATTTTATTATTATCATGGAATCGTATCTTAACCTTCTACGTAAAACAATATTAGATCTCTTTATGAAAGATTGATCATGCACACACTACGAAAACTATATAAGTGATTTCTTATATGGTAAACCAACTTTGAATGTAGGCTAATTAGTTTATTAAGAAATATAGTCTTTTATGTCTATGTTCATTTCACCATTCACCTATATTGTCCTCAATTACTTATAAATCAAGTAAAATATCAAAGAAAGTTGTGTAAACAGCCTATTTTTCTTTCAGAAATAAATCATGGCAAAAAGTGTGAGACTTTTTGGTTTTGTTTTGTCAAAATGACAATTTTTTTTTCCTTCAAACAATCCAACAAAATTTAACTATTGATTTGTACATAAAACTGAACCGTAACGTGTATACAACTACAAGAGAATCTATTTTTCAAACCGACAGACGTAATTTTCGTTTTTCGATTCTATCGAATTAATTAGTGATAGATTCTAACGACAAAATTTTATATTAGCGTTACATATAGAAGTAGCACTAACGCATCCTAAATTTGTCACTATTGAAAGAAAAAGAGTATTAACGACAAAATATAATCTTTTAACAGTGAAATTGATGTTGATATTGACCATTTTTGAAATGTAAGAAAATTATGTATAAAAATATGATATATTTTTTGTATAACGGTCTATATATAATTCACACGTATATATTTAAATTTGAATTCAAACTATTGCATAGTGATATACTACTATAAATCACAAAACTACAAGCTCGGTCATACTAAATTGATATTACTCATATGACTGGAGTAATAATATTTATTGGAAATATAACGTATTGATTCGGACATGCAATGGCGCATGTATATTAATTACATAATCAGTGTGCTAGAGTAAAGGTCGATAAAATTTGTTAATAACAATTAGGTCGAAAACTTTCCTCTTTCGAGTATATCATGTAATATGAAAAATCTAGATTTTTTGCCGAAGCTTTTATCGGAAACTAAAGTATATCTTGTAGGTCTATTATCATTAATTATCAACTTGCACAAAAAAGAAACAATAATTAATGTCCCCAAACCAAAAAAAAATGTAGTTGAGAAGAGAGATGCAAGGTGTCAACGTCGTGCTTTGACTTCCCTCTTTCTCTTGTCCTCATCTTAAATCCGTAAGCTGACTTAACCGGTCGCTCCCTTCTTCTCCGGTCATTTTTAATTATTATTCAATTAACCCATAAGAAAATTTTAAATATAAAATTAACAACTTGTAAAATAAAAGCAATAGACTAAAAAACTCATTTATAAAATTTTAATAGTTACTTTCTGCAAGCAAAAAAATTGACTATATATATTTTGAATGGCAACTTTTTATTTTTGCATTATTTTTCTAAGTTCGATCGTTTTCATTATTCATTAACGTTCCAAATTTTCCTCGCCAAGGCTAGACAAACTATTATTCAAAGTAAGATTTACAAAAAAGTTATATATATTGAAAATAGAGAAAGACTTTCCTAAGTCAAAATTATCGATTAGGACTTTATATATTTCTAAACGCACACAATTACAATTGAGAAAACAAGGAAAATAAATTTCTATAACGGGTCTTTAACAAAATTTCCATAACGGGCAAATATAAACACAAGTATTAACTTCAACGGATATTAATAAATTTGTTAATGATATATAGGAAAATAATATTTATTCACAGCTTCTATTTTCTTCTTCTTCTTCCTTTATTTAATACCTTTGTTTACTGTTTCTTCTTTAACAAAGAAAAAAAAGACCAAACACAACTCTTACCACTTTCTCTCTCTCTCGAATTTGCCTGCATTAAAACACCCACTACTTGCTGTAGCGTGTTGAAGTCAAAAGTCGCCATTTTCTCATTCTTCTCTCCTCTCTCTCTCTTGCTTCATCTTCATTGATGATCATCTAAAATGGAAAGAATCATAAAACCCATCTCGTATTCTCTCAGAAATCTTAATTCAACTGCTTCTTCTTCTTAAAGTTCATTCCTTTTTAACTTTTTAAAAATATCTTTCTTCTTCTTCTCTGTTCTTGAAATGCGTGTTCATCGTTTGTGGGTGATCGTCATCTTCCTCACAGAGGTACTATGCTTCTTCTGTTCCTCGGAATCGCAGACCACCTTCACGTGTCATCAACGTGACCTCGATGCCTTACATGACTTCATAGCCAATCTCGAACCAAACCCAGATGGTTGGACCAATTCTTCTTCTACAGATTGCTGTAATTGGACCGGAATCACCTGCAGTTCAACCTCTATCAATCCAGTCAACACCACCAGAAGGGTTACTAAATTGGAGCTCGTGAACAGAAAGCTGTTGGGGAAGTTGTCTGATTCTCTCGGGAAGCTGGATGAGATTAGGGTTCTTAATCTGTCTCGGAACTTCATCAAAGACTCGATCCCTATTTCGATTTTCAACTTGGTGAATCTACAGACTCTTGATTTGAGCTCTAATGATCTCTCCGGTGAAATCCCAAGAAGTATAAATCTTCCATCGTTGCAAAGTCTTGATCTTTCCTCTAATGGATTCAATGGTTCGCTTCCGTCTCATATCTGCCATAACTCTACTCAAATTAAGGTTGTGAAACTTGCGGTGAACTACTTCGCCGGAGATTTCACTTCTGGGTTTGGGAAATGCGTTTTGCTTGAGCATCTCTGTCTTGGTATGAACAATCTTACTGGTAATATCCCTGAGGATTTGTTTCATCTCCAAAGTTTGAATCTTTTAGGGATTCAAGAGAATCGTCTCTCTGGATCGTTGAGTCCTAACATTGGTAATCTCTCTGGTCTCGTTCGTCTTGATGTCTCTAGGAATTTGTTTTCCGGTGATATCCCTGATGTGTTCGATCGAATGCCTCAGTTAAAGTTTTTCTTAGGTCAGACCAATAAGTTCATTGGAGGAATCCCTAAATCGTTGGCTAATTCACCGAGTTTGAATCTGCTTAACCTGAGAAACAACTCGTTAACCGGTCCTTTGCGGTTGAATTGCACGGCGATGATTGCTTTGAACTCTCTTGATTTGGGTACTAATAGATTCAACGGGCTATTGCCTAAGAATCTTCCGGGTTGCAAGCGGTTAAAGAACGTTAACCTCGCTCGAAACGCCTTTCATGGACAAGTGCCAGAGACTTTCAAGAACTTCCAGAGCCTATCTTACTTCTCGTTATCGAACTCGAGTTTTGTTAATATCTCTTCTGCGCTTGGGATTCTTCAGCATTGCAAGAACTTGACGACTCTGGTTCTTACAATGAATTTCCATGGAGAGGCTTTACCGGATGATTCGAGTCTTCATTTCCAGAAGCTTAAGGTGCTCGTTGTGGCGAATTGCAGGCTTACTGGTTCAATGCCGAGCTGGTTAAGCTCGAGCGATGATCTTCAATTGTTGGATCTTTCGTGGAACCATTTAACCGGAGCTATCCCGAGCTGGATTGGTGATTTCAAAGATCTCTTCTACTTGGATTTATCGAACAACTCGTTTACCGGAGAAATCCCAAAGAGCCTAACTCAATTGCAGAGTCTCACAAGCCGAAATATCTCATTTGATGAACCATCTCCAGATTTCCCGTTTTTCATGAAAAGGAACGAGAGCGCGAGAGGATTGCAATACAATCAGATTGTCGGGTTTCCGCCAACGATTGAGCTCGGTCATAACAATCTCTCTGGACCTATTTGGGAGGAGTTTGGTAATCTGAAGAAGCTTCATGTGTTTGATCTGAAATGGAATGAATTATCAGGATCAATTCCTAGCTCGCTTTCGGGTATGACGAGCTTGGAAGCTCTTGATCTGTCTAATAACCATCTTTCAGGCTCAATCCCGGTTTCTCTGCAAAATCTCACGTTTCTGTCTAAATTCAGCGTTGCTTATAACAATCTCTCGGGATTAATCCCTTCCGGTGGTCAGTTTCAGACATTTCCAAACTCGAGCTTCGAGAGTAACAGTCTCTGTGGGGAACACAGGTTCCCCTGTTCAGAAGGTACAATGGATCGCGCTTCTGACAGAACATTGATCAAACGGTCAAGAAGAACCAAAGGCGCTGACATTGGAATGGCGATTGGGATAGCGTTTGGTTCAGTTTTCCTTCTCACTCTTCTCTCGTTGATTGTGTTGCGTGCTCGTAGACGGTCAGGAGAAGTTGATCCGGAAATAGAAGAATCCGAGAGCATGAATCGCAAAGAACTCGGAGAGATTGGATCTAAGCTTGTGGTTTTGTTTCAGAACAATGATAAAGAGCTCTCGTATGATGATCTTTTGGACTCAACAAACAGTTTTGATCAAGCAAACATCATTGGCTGTGGTTTGGTATGGTTTACAAAGCAACTTTACCAGACGGAAAGAAAGTCGCGATTAAGAAGTTATCCGGAGATTGCGGTCAAATCGAAAGAGAATTCGAAGCAGAGGTTGAAACACTCTCAAGAGCACAACATCCAAACCTTGTTCTTCTCCGAGGATTCTGTTTCTACAAAAACGACCGGCTTTTAATCTATTCGTATATGGAAAACGGAAGCTTGGACTATTGGCTACACGAGCGTAACGACGGTCCAGCTTTATTGAAATGGAAAACTCGGCTGAGAATCGCTCAAGGCGCTGCAAAAGGGTTACTTTACTTGCATGAAGCTTGTGATCCTCATATCTTACACCGCGATATTAAATCAAGCAATATTCTTCTTGATGAGAATTTCGACTCTCATTTAGCGGATTTCGGACTCGCCAGGCTGTTGAGTCCTTACGAGACACATGTAAGTACGGATTTGGTTGGGACTTTAGGTTACATTCCTCCGGAATACGGGCAAGCTTCGGTTGCTACTTACAAAGGCGATATATACAGTTTCGGAGTTGTGCTTCTCGAGCTTTTAACCGATAAAAGACCGGTGGATATGTGTAAACCAAAGGGATGTAGGGATCTGATCTCGTGGGTCGTTAAGATGAAGAATGAGAATCGAGCATGTGAGGTTTTGGATCCGTTAATTTACAGTAAAGAGAATGATAAAGAGATGTTCCGGGTTCTCGAGATTGCTTGTTTGTGTTTAAACGAAAACCCGAAACAGAGACCAACGACTCAACAGTTGGTCTCTTGGCTTCATGATGTCTAGAAGAAGGAATAACAATATCTCTGCAGATTTTTTATCTTCAGAGACAACAGTGATACATTTTGTAGGGAGTGATTTTCATACTTTTGGGATACAATGTATATAGTTTCCAGAGAATAATTTGTTTCTTCGTTTTTTTTTTTTCATTTTGATCTCAATTTATGATTCAGATTCAGACATTGAAGATACTAGACAAAACATACAGTGTCTGAGAAAACTGAAATATCTTTTGTAGTTTTTCAGAAATAACGAGTTCTTGAAGAAATTTGTCATAAGCATTATAAGTTAGCAACACAAATTAAAATTTTATATTTTATCTTTATTCTATGATTTGCTTTGTGGATTTTCTGTTGATTATGTTATACCTTTTAGAGATTTTTGGTTGATTTAAAAAAATATATATATATATTAAATTTGTTAGCGAAAATTCCTTTTGGCCTTTAAGAGAAGAAATTCCTTTTGGCCAACTAATAGTCAATTTTTGTTAAGAATCCATTTCATTAACTTAATTAATGGGTGTGAAAGTATTGTTCAACTCATTGGACCAAAAATATTCAAAGACTTTGACTTTGTAAGGTCAAATAGAACATTTGCTTCACTGGAAAAGTTTGAAGTTTAGCATATTCCAATTTTCTTTCTATTTCCCAATCCCCAAAGACAAAGAATTGAAAAATTTAGTACTCTTCCTATTATTTTATTTTCCTTTCTTATAACTATTGATTGAATACAGATTTGATAGTCCAGATGTTCACTCATGGCTCTCTTCAACATTAATTACATGAAAAACAGCCAATAATATGAAAAATGAAGTACAAGAAAGAGGAAAAAAGAGCACTAAAACTCATAATATGGTTAATTCAACTGTCTTCCTTTCATTTTTTGTTTGTTTTCTCTATTTAAAACATTTTAGATGTAATAGATACTTTCTCATAGGCAAGATATTTTTATGTCTCTAGTGGACTTAATCATTCCATGAGAGAAGAAATCTCAAATCTTTAAAATTGAATAATTGATATATCTATCACAATCTCATCTTGGATTATTTAAGTGTGATTGAGTTTCAACCATACAAAACTATACAACTACAATGTGACAAAGAAAACCATATTTTTCTTAAGAAAATTTATTGTTTTTTAATAAGCTATCCCAAAATAAAATCCATAAAGGTGATAGTAATAATATTGGATTCATTATGGGATGAGAATCATGATTTGAATACTTCTACTGCGATTTCAATTATGATCGTGTTACAAATATTTAGTGCAAAATTAATGGAGCACTCAAGAAGATAATGGAGTACTCAAGATGTTAATGGAGCACTCATAGTAATTTAATGGATCCCAATATCACCATTACACTTAGTGGGATTTYTCAAATTTTCCTATAAATATGGTTCATCTTCACTTGTAATAAACACAACACAATACAATAAAACTTCACATTCTCTCTCTAAATATTTTCCTTGTACAATATATTCTCTTATCAAAGTTCCATTCAATTACTCCTAAGGTAAGATACCATAATTATAACATGGTAAGATATCAAATTTATAACACGTTATCAGCACGATCACTCTTTTAAAATTATTGTTACTATTATCGGAGTGCGGCTCGGCCGCCCCGTATTTAATTTTCTGTATTTTGCTATATGGTTGTGTTACGCACCATAATTATTTATTTTATTATCTTACGATATGGTTGTTTTAAAGCACCGTATTTGCTTAATTTAATATCGTTATGTTATGGTTGTTTTTACACCATAATTATTAAATTTACAGTATTTTTCTATGGTTGCTTTACGCACCATAATTATTTAATGCATCTATATTATGTTTATTTCATGCACCATTTTAATTATCTAATATCTATATGGATGACTTAAATCACCATAATTTGTTGCATTTTATTTACGATGCTAATATAGATAATTTAATCATCTTCATAATATTGTTAATCATTATACTCTTGAATTGATAAATTAAAATTTGATCTACAAAATAGTTTAATTCTCATTTGTCATAAATAATATTTTATATAAATCATATATATATATATATATATTTTCAAAATATTTTAAACTTTCCAACGGGTATATAACGGCTATACATAACGGCTAATGAAGAATATTTTAAATCTATAAATACATCTACATTTCATTCATTTATTTCACTCATCTAATCTTTCTCTTAAAATCTTCTCCAACAAAAATTTTATTTTTACGAAAAATAAAAATGATTCATCATTTTCTTGTTTTTGTAATCGGTTTAATAAATTATTCTAATAAAAAATATTTATTCGGTTTGTGTTAGATAATGGCCAATATTGAGAAGCTTCGATTCCCCGCACTCAAAATAACTGGTGCAAACTACATCCCATGGACCACCGATATGGAGCTATATCTTGGATCGGAAAAATTATCCGATACCATAAAAGAGCAAAACGCTTCACCTCCTGATGAGAAAGCGAAATCCGTGATGTTCCTGAGGAAACATTTAGATGAAAATCTAATTCACGATTATGCTCAAGTAAAAGACCCGGCAGAGTTATGGAAAGCTCTTAAAGAAAGATTTGATAACCAGAAGAAGATAACTCTTCCACACGCTCTGGATGAATGGACAAACCTGAGATTTCAGGATTTTGAAAAGGTGGAGACTTTTAACTCTGCTATGTTGAGGATAGCAGCACAATTGGAATATTGTGGTAAACCTGTCTCGGAAGCAGAAATGCTTGAAAAGACATATCTCACCTTTCATAAAAACCATTATATCTGCAAGCAATGGGAACATAAAAAGGTTCTCGAGTTAATGTGCCCTATGATAGCTGAGAAAAATAGTGAACTTCTTATCAAGAACCACAATGCTCGGCCTGCTGGAACCAAAGCATTCCCTGAAGTGAATGCAATGGAAACAAAACATCCAGAGCGGGGATATCAAACAAATCGGGGTCGCGGCCGTGGCCGTGGACGTGGACGTGGTAGATTCACTCCTCCACAAGAAAGAAAGTCCTTTAAATGGTCCAACCTGAACAAAATTCCAAAGGGAAAGAAATTCAAGAGAATACCACCCAGAAGCGTGATGGCATCATTCGATCTGGATCAGGACATTGGTCTCGAGTGTGTCGTACACCTCCACATCTTTGTAAATTATACAAAGAGTCACTCAAGGGCAAAGAAAAAGAAGTAAATCTCGCTGAAAATTTTGAGGGAACAACGTACCTTGATTCTTCTGACTTTGCCGATGTAGACCTGAATATGTAAAGCGTGTAGTGAAAGCTGCTAAAGTTTCGTAATGCCATAAATAATTATGTATTTCTTTTTGTTGTTTGAAAAATAATGTTAGTTTCAACATAATGTATAATTATTGTGTGTTTTACTACTAATAATTGTTATTTGTTTTTAATAATAATGTTTACTACAGAAATGAATCACAATACAGAGAAAACAACATCCAAAGAAAAGGTAAGAGAAATCTGTATACCAGATAGTGGAACAACGCACACTATTCTGAAAAACAAGAGATATTTCTCTGATTTAAAATTCAAAATATCATTGTCACACTATAGGTCCTAGCGTGATTGAAGGAACTGGTAAAGCCGTTTTCGTTGCAAATGGAACAAAATTTTCCATTGATAACGCTTTATATTCTCCAAATTCTAAAAAGAATTTGTTGAGTTTTAAAGACATATATCTTCAAGGATATGATACTCAGTCCGCAACTGAGAATGGAAAGAAGTATATGTATATATTTTCCGATGAATCGGGAAAGAGGGTTATTAAGGAAAGATTACCAAAACTCCCTTCGGGTTTGCATCAAACATATATAGATGTGATAGATTCTTGTAGTTAGAAGAAATCCTGAAGATTTCATACTATGGCATGGCTAGCACAGGCCCGACATGATGATCAAAAAATAGAGAACTCACATGGTCATTCAAAATCCGGAGATTGATATGAGAAATAAAACGACATGTGTTGCATGTTCTCTTGGAAAATTAATCATAAGGCCATCACCACTTAAGGTTGATAAAGAATCACCTAAGTTTCTTGAAAGAATTCAAGGCGATATTTGTGGACCCATACATCCACCATGTGGACCATTCTATTATTTTATGGTCCTGATTGACGCATCCAGCAGATGGTCACATGTTTGTCTATTATCATCTCGTAATATAGCATTTGCGAGATTTCTAACTCAGATAATCAAACTAAGGGCACAATTCCCAGATTATCCCATCTAAAGAGTTAGACTAGACAATGCTGGTGAATTCACATCCCAAGTATTTAATAATTACTGTATGGTAATGGGAATTGAAGTTGAACATCCTGTAGCTCATGTTCACACGCAAAATGGGTTGGCTGAATCATTGATTAAACGCTTACAATTAATTGCGAGACCATTGATAATGAGATCAAAACTCCCAACATCTGTATGGGGACATGCTATTTTGCATGCAGAGGCACTAATTAGGATAAGACCAAGTGCATACCATAAATATTCTCCATTACAGTTAACATTTGGTCGAGAACCAAATATTTCTCATCTAAGAATTTTTGGGTGTGCGGTATATGTGCCTGTAGCACCACCACAACGCACAAAGATGGGACCACAAAGAAGGTTGGGAATATATATTGGTTGTGATTCTCCATCAATTATACGATACCTAGAACCACAGACAGGAGATGTTTTTACGGCACGTTTTGCTGATTGTCAATTTGACGAAAAAACATTCCCGGTTCTAGGGGAGAAAATAAACAAATAGAGAAGGATATCAAATGGTGTGTACCATCTCTGTTACACCTTGATCCACCTACCAAACAATCGGAACTAGAAGTTCGACAAATTATAAATTTGCAGAACATTGCAAATCAGCTACCTGATGCATTTGCAGATACCAAAACGGTAACTAAATCACACATACCAGCTGCAAATACTCCTGCTCGAATTGAAATACCACATGAAGGTGGAAGAGCAGATGATACACGTGAGTCTAAAGTACGCCTGAAGCGTGGTAGACCCGTTGGCTCTAAGGATAAAAATCCTAGAAAAAGAAAGGAAGCTGAAAAGTATAATGATCCCAAAATAACAGAAAATATTTTGGAAAAAACAAATCATGAGACTGATAATAGCATGAAAACTCATAATCCTGAAGATAATCATGAGGTTTCCATTAATTATGCCATCAATGGGAAAACATGGAATCGACATGAAGTTGATAGCATCGATGACGTTTTCATATACCTTATTGCAGAGGAAATATGTGATGAAAACGATGATATTGAGCCAAAGTCTGTATTAGAATGTCAGAAAAGACATGATTGGCCAAAATGGAAGGATGCTATACAAGTCGAACTTGATTCGCTCAATAAGCGAAAAGTATTTGGACCTATTGTACTCACACCTGAAGATGTGAAACCAGTCGGATATAAATGGGTATTCATTAGAAAACGAAATGAGAAAAACGAGATTATGAGATATAAAGCTCGCCTCGTGGCTCAAGGTTTTTCTCAAAGACCCGGAATTGATTACGAGGAAACATATTCTCCGTTATGGATGCAATAACGTTTAGATTCCATGAATCTAGCGAAAAGAAAAATTAGAAATGCGTCATGGATGTTGTCACTTACTGTATGGATCATTAGATACTAATATCTATATGAAAATTCCTGATGGGTTCAAAATGCCAGAAGCATTAAGTTCTAAACCCAAAGAGTTATGTGCAATAAAATTGCAAAGATCATTATATGGACTAAAACAGTCTGGGCGTATGTGGTATAATCGCCTCAGTGATCACTTGATAAAAGAAGGATATGTGAATGATCCTATTTGTCCATGTGTTTTTATCAAGAAAACAATATACGGATTTGTATTAATCGCGGTATATGTTGATGATCTAAATATGATCGGAACCCAAAAAGAAATACAGGAAGCATCAAATTACTTGAAAGGAGAATTTGAGATGAAAGATCTCGGGCAGACAAAGTATTGTCTTGGCTTACAAATTGAGAGATCTCAAAAGGGTATATTTGTGCATCAATCCACATATACCAAAAGAGTATTAAAAAGATTTAACATGGATAAGGCTACTCCTCTCAGCACCCCTATGGTTGTAAGAACACTGAATGTTAATAATGATCCATTCCGTCCATCTGAGGAAAATGAAGAGATACTTGGCCCAGAAGTGCCATATCTAAGTGCGATTGGAGCCCTTATGTATCTGGCTAATTGTACTAGACCAGATATATCATTTACCATTAATCTTTTAGCAAGATATAGTTCATCCCCTACTCGAAGACATTAGAATGGAATTAAACATGTCTTTCGATATCTCCAAGGGTCGATTGATTTAGGATTATTTTATCCTAACAATTCAAATGGTCAAATGATTGGTTTTGCAGATGCAGGATATTTATCGGATCCTCACAAAGCCCGATCACAGACAGGATACGTATTTACGATCGGAGGCACTGCAATATCTTGGCGTTCACAGAAACAGACGCTTGTAGCTACTTCTTCGAACCATGCTGAATTCATTGCACTCCATGAGGCAACTAGGGAGTGTGTATGGATTAGATCAATAAGCCAACACATTCGATCAAGTAGCGGAATTCAAGTTAATGTGGAACCAACCATCATATATGAAGATAATACAGCATGTGTTGCTCTAATGAAAGAAGGATACATTAAAAGTGATCGAACCAAACATATTCATCCAAAGTTCTTCTCATATACCCAAGAACTTCAGAAGAATAAAGAAATTGAGGTGAGATATGTTCGATCAACAGATAATGCTGCAGATCTTTTTACAAAGTCACTGCCTACCTCGATTTTCAGAAAGCATGTCTACAACATTGGAATGCGTAGACACCGAGACCTATGAAGTATGACTTTGGTCATTCGAGGGGGAGTTTGCATGGTTGCACTCTTTTTACCTATTTATGGTTTTTCCCATTGGGTTTTCCTAAAAGGATTTTTAATGAGGCAACGAAAAAAATATAATGCATAACATATAGTGACATTGGTCTCCAAGGGGGAGTGTTACAAATATTTAATGCAAAATTAATGGAGCACTCAAGAAGATAATGGAGCACTCAAGATGTTAATGGAGCACTCATAGTAATTTAATGGATCCCAATATCACCATTACACTTAGTGGGATTTCTCAAATTTTTCTATAAATATGGTTCATCTTCACTTGTAATAAACACAACACAATACAATAAAACTTCACATTCTCTCTCTCAATATTTTCCTTGTACAATATATTCTCTTATCAAAGTTCCATTCAATTACTCCTAAGATAAGATACCATAATTATAACATGGTAAGATATCAAATTTATAACAGATCGATCATTATTAACGTTCTAAATGATAAAAATACTCGATTTTACACATGTCTTAGAGATTAACCTGGATTTTAGTTTAAATTTCTTTGATTATAAGAAATCAGTTATCTACCAAAATTAATTTTCTTATTGATTTTTTTCCACATAGAGATGAGCTTTCGAATTTCGCAATTCGTACGATTGAATCACTAGTGGCAAACGACCAAAAGTATGCCAAGATCTCACAAAATAAACGTTAATGTCGTTGGTTTAAGAACCACAATTTAGAAATTTCTTTGCGCAATAGTATATCTTAGGTCAAATCCATTGATCAGTATAGTCTTTGTTTGGTTCCACCAATCCTTTGAAGGGAGGTGGAGATGAATTTATGTATTCAAAAGATATTGGAAAGCTACTTGCAATAGGTGATACAAACAAGAAGAAGAAAGTGAAAACTCAAGTTTCCCGTTTTTATAACCTTTACGGAGCAAAATGGTGGTTAACAAAATGAATAAGTTTAAATTAGATGAATAATAATGAAAAAATTAGTAAAAATAAAATGAATAAGTTCAGTGCGATGAACAATTGTTGTTAATTCGTTCATCCTTTATTTTGTAGAGGAACAATTTCTATGAATTATATTTTTTTAATCTATTATGTAGATTCCAGTAAAATTAAGATGAAAAATTAATTTATTACAAATAATATTATAAACTAGAGAATTTTGTGTTATAAAGTAGAGAAAATTTTAGAGAGATAAAGTTTAGAGAGATAGAACTTCTGTTCTTATTGATTTTCTTCTTCTATGCTTACATATATATAGAAGGAGAAACTTAGAGACGAAGTAACTTCGTAGCAAAGTAACTTAGTAACGAAGTAACTTAGTAACAAAGTAAAAGATATTAGATAATATTAAATAAAGATATTTTCTAACACTCCTCCTTATTTATTTAATATGTACTACCTCGTTAAAAACTTTGTCATGGAAAAACCCAATGGGATAAAAACCATGATAAGAAAAAGAGAGTAGAGTAACATATTAAAAACCATGATAAGAAAAAAAGAGTAGAGTAACATATTCTCCCCACTAGAAAACACTTCTTCTTTATATATCTCATAAATGATGCATCCCAATACTATGAATATGCTTTTTGAACATTGTGGTGGGTAGCGCCTTTGTAAGAAGATCTGCTGAATTATCGCTTGAGCGGACGTATTTAATATTGATTTCTTGATTTTTCTCGAGCTCTTGTGTGTAAGAGAAAAACTTTGGTGGAATATGTTTCGTTCTATCGCTCTTGATATAACCTTCTTTAATTTGTGCCACACATGCAACATTATTTTCGAATATGGTTGTGGGCTCTTTACTTGTGGTTATGCCACTAGATTCTTGAATATGTTGGATTATAGATCTGAGCCACACGCATTCCCTACAGGCTTCGTGGAGTGCAATGATCTTTGCATAATTAGATGAGGTAGCAACTAGTGTTTGCTTTTGAGAACGCCATGAGATTGCAGTCCCTCCTATAGTGAATATATATCCAGTTTGAGATCTTGCCTTATGTGGATCTGATAAATAACCTGCATCTGCAAAACCAACTAGACAAAATTTCGAATTTCTTGGATAATATAATCCTAAGTCAATTGTACCTTGAAGATAACGGAAAATGTGTTTTATTCCGTTCCAATGTCTGCGCGTCGGGGACGAGCTATATCTTGCAAGCAGATTAGTAGCAAAAGCTATATCTGGTCGTGTGCAATTTGCAAGATACATAAGTCCACCAATAGCRCTCATATAGGGTATTTCAGGACCCAATAATTCTTCGTTATCTTCACATGGTCTAAATGGATCTTTTTCAACATTGAGCTGTCTATTAACCATTGGAGTACTCAAAGGAGTCGCTTTATCCATATTAAAGCGTTTGAGGATCTTTTTAGTATAATTAGATTGATGCACGAATATTCCATCTTGGAGGTGCTCTATCTGGAGCCCAAGACAAAACTTTGTCTTTCCAAGATCTTTCATTTCAAACTCTGCCTTCATATGATTTCGTGCTTCCTCAATCTCCTTTTGAGTTCCAATTATATTCAAGTCGTCAACATATACAGCGATAATCACATCCATTCAAGGATTTCCTTATAAAAACGTAAGGGCATATTGTATCATTTATATAGCCCTTTTTTAAAAGGTATTCGCTTAAGCGATTATACCACATGCGTCCGGATTGTTTCAATCCATAAAGTGATCGCTGTAATTTGACAGAACATATATCTTTAGACTTTGAGCTCAATGCTTTAGTCATTTTCATCCCTTCTGGGATTTTCATATATATCTCATTATCAAGTGATCCATATAGATACGCTGTCACTACATCCATAAGATTCATTTCTAAATTTTGGGATGCAGTCAAACTCATTAAATACCTGAATGTAATTACATCCATTACTGGGGAATATGTTTCTTCATAATCAATTCCCGGTCTTTGAGAGAAACCTTGGGCAACAAGTCGAGCTTTATATATTGTGACCTCATCATTCTCATTTCGTTTTCTCACAAATACCCACTTGCACCCAACCGGTTTCATATCTTTAGGTGTAGTGACCATAGGTCCAAAAACATTTTTCTTATTAAGGGAGATTAATTCATTTTGCATGGCCATCCTCCATTTTTCCCAGTCAGATCTTTTCTGACATTCTAATATAGACCTTGGTTCTGGGTCATCATTCTCATTATCAATTTCTTTGGATACAGAGAATGAGAAAATTCCATGATCATCATCTATATCATTTCTTACCCATACTTTTCTATTTTGGGCATAATTTATGGAAATCTCATATTTTTCGTATCATGTCCTCCTCATGGATACTTTTTTAGGAACTACTCTTTTTCATTATGTAGTTCTTCAGCAATTACTTCGTCTAAGTTTTCTGGATTTTCCTCATTTTGGGTTTCTTCTGGAACCATTTTATGTGAATTTAATTCTCCCATTGCCCTTTTCTTTCGGAGAGTTTTGTCTTTAGAACCCATGGGTCTCCCCCTCTTTAACTGAACTTTAGGCTCATTAATTTTATGAGCACTAATTTGTTCGTGGAATTAACTCTTGATGGAACATTTGCGGTATATATGATTTTGTCACATCCCGTCGAACTCGTGCTTTGTAGTGCACATTTTCGCACTTCGATTTCACGTTGTTTTGTAGGAGGATCCAGAGATATCAACGATGGTGTATTCCATGCAATATCCCTTAGAATTTTACGAATTCCTCCAACGATGAGGAACTCATTCTCATTAAAATGGCAATCAACAAAATGAGCTGTAAACATATCACCAGTTTGTGGTTCAACATAACGAATTATACTTGGTGACGTATAACCAATATAAATACCCAATCTCCGTTGGGGCCCCATTTTCATACGTTTAGGAGATAGGTAATACACGTATCGCAAGATCACGATATATATATGCGACCGATCTTTGTAATGGGGAATACTTATGATATGCACTTGGTCGAATCTGGACCAATCTTCTGCATGCAAAATAGCATATCGAATTGGGAGTTTTGTTCTCGGTCTAGCAATAAGTTGCAACCTTTTAATCAAAGATTCGGCCAAGCCATTTTATATGAGCATGGGGAACTGGATGTTCTACATCAGAGATCAATAATCATTAAAGGCTAATAAATTCATCAAATTATCAAGCCTCACTTTCGATAATATAATCGGAAATTGTCTTAACGATTATTTGGGAAATAAATCTCCCAAATGACATATTTGTATGTCGAAAGCATGGGACCATCTACTACGATGCATCAATTAATACCATAAAATATTGAAATGGTCGATGGGTGGATTGGTCCACATATATCACCATGTATTATTTAAAATTCGGTGATTCATTTCCAATCTTAGGGGTGATGGCGAGTTATGAGTTTTCCTCGAGAACATGCATCACATAAAAACTCATTTGATTGAAAGATTTTCTGGTCTTTCAATGGATGGCCATTAGAATTTTCCACAATTTTTCTCATCATGATTGAACCAGGATGACCTAGTCTTTCATGCCATACTTTAAATATATTGGTAAACTTCGGGTTTGCCGTGGCATATGATTCAATCATATTAATCTTTGTGGAATATAATATAGAAGAAAAAGCTGGTAGTTCTTCTAATATATATTTTCTCTCTGAAGTCACTGATGTGATGCAAAGATATTCAATGCCACTCTTATTCTTAGTCTCCACATGATATCCATTTCTGCGAATATCTCTGAAACTTAACAAGTTTCTATTAGATTTGGGGGAATATAATGCATCATTAATTTCAAACTTTGTCCTCCTTGGTATTGAAAACTGAACTTTTTCGGAGCCCATAATAATCTTTGTATTTCCTGATATAGTAATCACACCAGTTTTTTATATTCTAAGATCGGAGAAATACTTTTTATCTTTTAATATTGTGTGCGTTGTTGCACTATCTGCCAGACATATATCTTCATCATCATTCATAAATTTTAACATTTTTCTGAATCAAAATATTCATAAAAGGAAATACATTAAAACACATCAAAATATTCATTAGAAATATACATTAAAACAACAATATATTATATTACAACAAAAAGCATATTATATATTAAACCTTTTATTTCTTGTCTTCTTCAGGAAGAYATTATATTACATTGACTCGTTAATATCCATGGGTTTAACGAGAAAGTCTGCGATATCGAGATGAGTATTATCAAAGGAAGGTTCGGRCTCATCAGAGATAAAATTGGTTTCATTCTTTTTCTCGTTTGTCTTTTGAGATTCTTGATACAGATCGGCGAGATGTTTTGGCGTACGACAGGTACGCGCCCAATGACCTTCCATACCGCATCTGTAACATATGTTTTTCCTCTGAGTAGTTACTACGCTCGCACTATCATGCCTCTTGAAACTTTTATTCGCCTTTCCAGCGTTATAACTATTATTATTGAGTCTCCTTCCTTGTCCACCTCTGCCTCCACGTCCACGACCGCGACATGACCTCTACCTCGTCTCTGCCCTTGCCAGTTATTATGTCCAGGTGAAGATGCAACATTCGCTTCAGGGAATGTTGCTGATCCGACAGGACGGGTTTGATAATTCATCATCACGAGTTCATTATTCTGCTCGGCAACTAGGAATATATTCATTAACTCCGAATACCGAGTATAACCTTTCATCCGGTATTGTTGTTGTAGTGATACATTTCCAGGATGAAATGTCTGGAGAGTTTTCTCAGTCATATCATAATCACTTACTTTTTCTCCACATAATATCATCCTGGAAGTAATTCCGAACAACGCTGAATTATAATCACTTACACTCTTATAATCCAAAAACCGGAGGTTCAACCACTCATGTTTAGCCTTTGGTAAGATCACAAACCTTTGGTGATCAAACCTATCTTTGAGTGATTGCCAAAGATCTCCAGGATCTTCTTTCGTGATATATTCATTTTTAAATTATCATGGAGGTGGTGGCGTAAAAATATCATGGCCTTTGCCTTTTTCTCTTCTGGGGCCATATTTTTCAGATAAGTGGCATCTAGAAGCCCGTTCGCTTTTAGATGTAATTTTGCATCTAATGTCCAAGTCATATAATTATTTTCAGACACATCAAGGGCAGCGATATCGAGCTTTGCCAGATTAGACATGATATCTTAAAACGTACCTTAGATCGGATAAAGATTGATTTGTGCTTGGATTAGATAAGGAGCGGCTCGTGCTGATAACATGTTATAAACTAGAGAATTTTATGTTATAAACTAGAGAGAGTTTTAGAGAGATAAAGTTTAGAGAGATAGAACTTCTGTTTTTATTGATTTTTTTTTCTATGCTTATATATATATATATATAAAGAAAAACTTAGAGACGAATTAACTTCGTAGCGAAGTAATTATTAGATAATATTAAATAAAGATATTTTTTAACAAATAATACATTTTAAGAAGAATCTAGTTGAAACCTATACATATTTTCAACTCTTTTCGTCTTCTCAAAAATGTCAATCGTTTGCAGCCTTAATGATTTTAAGAGTAATCGAACCTGGTAGGAGAAAAATATATACCAACCAAGTCAACTGATTTTATTGCAAAAATATTTAGATACTTCAATCTCACTTTTACTACATCCGTAGAAAAAGAGTATATCTTGCTTCTCATTCTTTCATCTTTAAATTCTTAGATTCAAGATACATAAGAAGACAGTGGAAACTACTTTTTACCACAATGAATTAGGTAAGTAGGTTTCAACACAAATCTGCACAATCCTTCCATGTATTTTTTTTTTTTAATAACTTTTTTTACAACATGACCTTATATAAAGGGAACAAAACCAAGTTTTCAAAATTTAAGCGAATTCATTCCCATCATCAACCAAAAAGACTTATCAACTTTAGATCTATTTCATTTGTATCTTATGCTTTTCTCTCTACTGAATATAGAAAAGCATAAAACGAACATGGTCTTGTCTTCATCTGATCATTAGTTGTCGTGTCTTTACATTTCAGCGAATCTGATGGTATTGTGTAATGCCTCGTTTTGGTGGTAGCTTTCTCAAGATGAAGAGGACCAGAGAGGACGGTAATATCTCTACCAACTGTAATTAAGCACCAGGATCAGGTTACAAACGGAAAATAAGCGAAAAGAAACGGTTTCTTCGTCATATGAATAAAGCTAATGTTCATGATCAGATTATATGATTAAGCTAAGAGAGAGGGTTTGACAAAAGAAAATAAAAGCTCAGAGAGAGAGGATACCAGGTAATATATGAAGTTGAGGATGGGATGTTCTAACACATCAAGGTTTGCCCCCTCATCGAAAGCAGCAAAGCACATCTAAACCATATTAAATGACAAAAGCTTTGGTTAGATGTTAATTCTAAAACTGACTATAGTCTATAGTAGAGAAGATAATCCAACCAAGAAGATAAGGATTCATAGATATCAACAAAACGATGTGTTTGTGTGTGTCTTTACCATGATACATCTGACGAGGAAACACGTGAAACATATGGTTGTCACGTAACCAACCTACCATATATAAGAGAGAAAAGGCGTAAACAGCCGAGAAGCAGCAAATAGTAAAGACTTGACTGGTTATACTTATGATTTTTTTAAATTGATGATTCACCTCTTGCAGCTTTTTGCGGCGCCCTTTAGATTCTACTGGAAACCTTTGCAACATTAGGAAAAGCCTGCCATAAGATCAACATAAAAGGACACAAAATCAAGCACAAATGCAAGGCTATAAAATCATTTTCAATGGTATGCATAATGCATATGTACTCAGTTTAGCACCAAGGGAATCTAGTCTAGTTAGGCATCAAAGCAGGACAAGAATACAAGTGACTGTGACTGCAAGCAATATGAGCACAATTTGTGATCTCATTCCTCAATGGTGACAACACAGTTCTAGTGGTAATGATAGAAACTATGGTAATGTCAAATGTCAAACATATTTAAGTGGCGACAGATTTACCTTCCACCGTAAAGTAAAAACCCAAGGGCAGCGAACAATGAAACACCTGCAATTATAAAATTCGCAAGAGAGGTGAGACAGGTACTATGGATTATATAGCAAGTGTATCCATAGGATCGAAGCTAACTACCTGCAAAGAACATCTTAGATAGAATTACCATAACTCGAACAGGCTTCCACCACAAAAACAACCAAAGAGCAATCTGGAAGTAATACATCCAATGAGATATATTAAGCCCATGATCCCACAAAAAACAAACTTCAACTTTGAGTTTCACAAATTTCTTAAAGATGGGAAATTTATACCTGAACTACATATACAACTGCATTTATTGTGAAGAAGCTTGGCCTCAGTCCATCAGTGGATACCGCACGCGCCTGTCCAGTCACAGAGTGTCGAGTAAATATCAAACCCAAAGAACCAGAACCAGAAACAAAAGCAAATCATATACTAATCAGAACTTACCTGATAGTAAATTTCTGCCCAGAAGAGAACCAGAAGAGCATAGGTGGTGAAGAAAGCAAGACTTGGAATATCAAGCAAGATATGTTGCAGAATCTACAAAGATAACATTCGGAAATTTAGAAGGTTGACATAGACCAGTTCACAAAGGTAAAATTACAATGCTATTGAAAGATCCTAAACCTCTGGATGCATGAACTGCACATTTCGCCTGAAGACAAACACCACAGCACGAACTGCGAGATAGAAGATGAGTCAAATCAATCAATCAATCAATAAGAACACACTAAATCACAATTCGCAGCACTAACCTCCATTCACAACAAAATTAAGAAAGTGGAAGACCTTTTGCGTCGTCCAGCCATATTCTGGAACTCTCAACTGTATTCTCACAAGTTGAATCTAACCAAAAATCAAACATTAATTTCAGAAGATGTTACACCAATTCCTCGAATAATCAAATCCCCTAAGCGATGATGATATTTAAAATCCAGAACGATACGTACCACAGCAACGACGGAAACGATTCCGTATAGAGCAGCGAGAACATGGAAGATACGATCCTGCCAAATCGGAGACTCGTTTACATCCGACCACCAATTCGAAGCTTCCTTGAGATTCAACGCTTCCACAGCCGAAGAAGACGACAACGACGACGATGACATCATCGCCGACGCATATTGCATAATCTCGACGCCGCCGATTCTCATCTAACGATTCAGATACCTTCTCGATATTGCTTTCGTATACACATAATGAGAACTCTCGATTCGAATCACCTCTTATTATTTCTTCTCTTTTCTTTTGTTTGTTTGGTTATTTTCCCGAAATAAAAATTGGTAAAAAACAACAAAAATGAAAAAGAAACGGCCGACGTCTCCGACGAGTGAGATTGACGAATATTTTTTTATAAATAATTAAAATAAAGGGACGAGAACCGGTGATAGCCGGTAATTTCCGTCGGGAGATTGAAGTTGTTGTTGAATGTTAACTGACACGCTGCTCCACGTGGCACATGTGGATAAAGAGCAAAACACAAGCTGGCATGATCCACACACAAAAAAATTCAAATATTTTGCTTAATCAAGTAAAGCAAAATAAATATGATTATGGTAACTTACATTTTAAATTAGTCTACCTTGATGAGCAAGATGTTATGTTCAGGGCCAAACCCAATATAAAAGAGATCTCAGAGCAGAATTTTTTCTTTTAAGAGTTTCTCTATTAAAAGTTTAAAACAAATTTAAAAATCTTTTACTTTTGGTTTTTACTTATAAATATGAAGTATCGTTTGTGAAAAAAAAATAGAAAAATAGGTCCCGACTCTTTTGTATGAAAAATATCTTAGAAATCATTAGGGATCTTAGACCATCAGCATTAGTGAAACTCATAAGAGTCTCATAAAATTTTTTTAATAATAAAAATAATGATATTTTATTGTTTGACTGAAACTCTAAATTTTTTGCAATAATAAGCATCGGTTTCAAAAAATTAAATATTTTTAAAAAAAATTGAAAGAAATCAAATTAGTAGATATAAATATTAAAATATATAAAATAAAGTGCATAAAATTTCAAATGTAAATTACAATACATAAACTCTAAAACATAAAAAAGATAAAAAACACAAATAAATTAATTTTCAATCACAAACTGCCAAATACGCCAACCAAATCTGTTTCAATTGTTGATGCTCTTTTCTCGAACTCGATGATGCCATCATATTGTTCACATTTGTCTGTCTCTGTAATACGTGAATTCACTGTCCCGCTCCTTCTCCTGCTCAATTCGATAAATTATATGAGTGGAGGTCTGCTCGCTCTTCTACTATCATATGTGCATAATACGATACACGCCTCATTATTTTTCCTATTTTTGTCTTATCCCAAGAAAGAGCCAAACAAAAGAAACCGAATAGAACTCCAAAAGCCCGCTCGACATCTTTTCTAACAGCTTCTTGATAATTAGCAAATAATGATGCTTTCGGACTTTCCTGACGATAAATGATTGATGAAAGTTGCCATTTCGGATATATACCTTCTCAGAAGATAAGATATATGGTATCCGTCATGACAAAGTTGACCGCTCGAGCTCTACCTAGTAATATATCATCAAAAAAAAACTGGTCAAGAACATCGATATCGTATACGTGTACCGGAGGTCCAAAAAAGGCRTGCCAAATCCAGAGATCTTGTGAAGCCACCGCCTCTAAAACGATAGTGGGTTTTCCATGTCCACGTGAATACTGTCCTTTCCAAGCCGTGGGACAATTCTTCCACTCCCAATGCATACAATCAATGCTTCCTATCATCCCGGAAAATCCTCGAGACTCTCCAATATTRAGTAATCGTTGGAGATCCTCTGGCGTAGGCCTTCTGAGGTACTCTTCTTCGAATAAATGTATAACACCGTTGACAAAATATTCTAAGCAATACCTTGCAGTGGTTTCACCCATCCGGAGGTATTCATCCATCGAATCAGCGGCAACACCATATGCCATAAGACACGGCTGTACATTTTTGAAGGCGTGCACCGAACCTTCCTAACATCTTGTCTCTGCTGGAAGAATGGTACTTCATCGATAATCGATGGACAATAATATTGCTCATTCTAAAGTCATAAATATGCGGTCGGGATAAATTGGCTCGTCAGTAAAATAATTATTCCATACGAATGTGACTTCCTCGGCCTCTCTATATAAGCTCGTTTTTTTTTATTTTTTGGCCTTTACACGATTTGTATAACTATCAACACAATCTTCAAAACCTTGCTCAAAAATTTGATCGAAATTTTCGTCAAAATTTTCATCCCAAGTTTGAGGATCCGTTGACATGGTTTTTGAAAATGTTTAGGAAAAAAAATAAAGAAGTTACAAACTATGATATACAGGTGAAGAAAGTAGTAAAAGAAGAAATAACTACAAAATTATAAAGACACTCTTCACATATATATAGATAAAGAAAATCAACTACTCCAACGTTCCAACCAACTTTAATAAATACATAACACCAACTACACTGATAAAGAGAAACAACAACATTAATAAAGAGAAACAACTACTCAGACGTTCCTAACTGCATCGACGTTCCCAACTACATTAATAAAGAGAAACAACAACATTAATAAATAAAAGCACTCAAATCCTAAACCAAACTTACGGCAATTAAAGTTTTAATCAACCACAGAACCATAGATAAGTGACTTACGACTTAAAGCATCTCCATAATGAGTTTGTTTTTAAGAGTTTCTTCAATCTCTGCAGTGGTCCTTGGCAATGAGGCTGTCTAGAAGTTTCTTGTCAGCTAGTCTTTCTTTTATAACCATATCCTTCTCCTTAATAACCCATACCAAGATCCCGCAAGACCGCCTCATCTGCCTGTCTTTTTTTCTTTTTTTCGCAGCCTTAACCCCAATAGGCCTTTCGATCGTTCCTCTTCTACTGGCAGCCGGTGTTGAGCTGGGAATAAGTAACACCCTCCGTCCCTTGGTTTTTTGTCGACGTGATTACTTTTTTCAAGAATCAAAGAACACCACTTCGATCATTCTGAGCAGCCCGCAAACATGCTCAAGGGTGAACTTCACCTTCTAATCCTGGAAGTATAGCTTGTACGCCAGCTCCATAACATCATCTTCGGTCTCTCCATCGCGACGTTGGCGTGATGCACACTCCTAACAACCCGCAAACTTGACATACTCATTAATCTTGACCATTTTGCTACATGTATCGCTTCTCTCTGATTGGGAGGTTTAACAAGATGACTGCAATAATATGCCGCAACTCTGCTCCGAATGTCCCTCCTTTCTCGGTCATTCCCCACTACCGCATCTTGCGGTTTAACCAAGCACTTATAAGGACTTGTTCTTCAACAAGAGTCCATCCGTGCCTAGATTCTCTAGTAGTGACCGTGTTTCATTTAGTGACGTGTTTTGGGAAGTAAAGGGTTGGGAACCGATCTCTTGTTGTTCAAGATATCGATAAAGGTTTGGGAACAACTAAGAGATGGGGAAGAATCCATATGGTAAGCTTAAGTTTAAGTTTAGATTACGATTACGCTTTCTGAAGCAAAAGCAAAGATAGACAACTAAATAACTTGACTTAATTAAGGCAATCTCGTGCATTAAATTTTAAAATCTGAGGTTGTTGAGTTTTTGTTAAAATTTACGCCGCATTAATGACACTGAAGACTTATTATCTAACAAAGAACTATCATCTAACTGACTGAAAATTACATCTACCAAGATCACATGAATATCTAAAGTGAGTGCAGTGAGTTCCCTTTATTTCAATTAAACTTCAACACCAATGATAAAAAATATTCTCGGAATTTCTAAGTCTTAATACACTGGGCCTCGCAATGATCAGATATGAGTTTCACAAAAATGCTACTAACAATCGCTAATGTCATCAAATTCCACTAGAAAATTAGATATAGATTTTCTAGTTCTAAGATAAACAACAACCCGAAGATCTTACCAAGTTTTGTACAACGCATTTAAAACCAATACTAATCTTATTTATTTAAATACTTTGAATCATTTATGTTCTTCTTTCAAACTCGTAAATGGCTAATCATGAAATTGTCTTTTAATTCATCTTCTTTATATAAAACAATTATATGAGTTTCTCCGATTTTCTTAAGAAATGATAAATCATCCATAATCGATAAATGATATATAAATATAGACATTAAAACATTACGATTACAGAGGAAAACATTAAAAATCAGAGAACCCCAGAAGAATATCTTACACAAACAATCCAGATTCGAACCAAAAACAATCCGAAAAAGATGGATCTGAGCTTACTTGTTGAGAAACTCTTGGTCGACGACGGCAGAGACGTCAAGGAGTGGGTTTCCATTCCCAAGAGGATTCCAACGAAATCAGAGGAAGTCATGGATGATGATGATGATGTTGCAAAGGATTTCAGAGAAAAAAGAAAGAGATTGAAGAAAAAGGAAAGAATAAGAATAAGAAAAGGAAAGATAAAGAAGGGAAGAAGAATAAAAAGTTATGGTGAGACGTCTTACAAATATCACTCATTTGAGTCGTCTTATGGGTTTTACAATTTATTTTTTTTCATTTTTTTTAATTTCTTCTTATAAGACGAGACGCGTTTTTTAACACCGTTGCGGATGCTCTTACGCCTACATATTTCTATCATACTCGGTTTATGTTATACTACTATGACATATACAATAGTCTTGGTAATTGGTATAGTGTATACCGTCTCTTGTATAACAATTCAGTGAAACGATGATTAGAAAGATGGTGATACGAATAAATTATACTACTTTTGTTTAAGTGGCTAAACTGAGGGTTATTCATAATCTAACTAAATTGTTCACCAAAATTTTACATGTGAGTGATTTTCAAAATGCTCGGTAGATGCTCAAAATGTTAGAATGTTGAATGAATTACTTAGCAACTGTAAGGTAGTTCACTAGAACTGTTAGAACTCGAATCATCACACGGTTGGAAAATGGAACTTTAAGAAAAGAAAGTTATAGGAATCCTTGTGATTATTACCGACTTGGCATTCTTGTGTTGGACTGGCGAGTACAGTAGCTGTCATAATACAATATCATCTTTAGTCAACTAGAACCAATTCGTTTGACCGGATGGCCTTACTTATGGGTCTTCAAAGACAGCATCCTATGGAGGCCAGGCCACCATTTTTTTTTTTATATCTTGGTAATGATAATATACTTCTTTTCTTTGTGCCAACTAATATACTTGTAAATCTTCTAATCAATACATAATGTTTAGTGAAACGAAATTATCAACATATAATAATTTACTTTACTTACATTCTTAGCTTAATACTGTTTTTTTCACCAATTTAATTTGTTCAGTTTCATAAAACTTGAGTTAGTAATTAAAAAAAAGATTAATTTACGTTCTGACTGTTGCAAACACAAAATATGTATGCGTTTGCAACTTTGCATTGACAAAAAATGCATTTTTAATATGTAAAGTCTGCTGTAAAATAATTTTAAAAAGTACAAATGCAAATGCCAAACAAAAAAATATTTATTGGCTTGTGTTTGGCATTAACGTTTTCGGTTTTACGATTGATAAATTAATTTTGGTTAAGATGTCTAAAATTTTGAATTGATTGAAAATTATACATATGACATATGCATAATAGTGAAGAATTATGTAGTATTTATGAACTAGGGTTACAAGATTATTGATGATGACTATAGTCTAAAACTCTTTTTTTTTGGTTTTTGGTTTTTGGGAGTACAACAGTTGCTTAACTTAAAGGCTCCATCACTGTGAATGTCCCTTATTTTGATGTCAGCTTAGAAAAAAAGAAAGAGAAGGGAGAAGCAATATATCAGTCTCTGTTCTTTTCACAAGCTTCCAATACTCTCTTATCACTGTAATCTTCCATTCAAATAATGCTTCTGATATAACACAATCTACAATATCTTATATTTTCTTACACATTTTCATCACTCTTTTTTAGGATTTTTGTTCTCGAGATTTGAGTTTAAGACTAGACAGTGGAAGCGAAGCAAAGTTAAGATTTTTAAGATTCTCTCTCTCTCTTTCGATGGATTACGAACGAATCGGAAAGACCCAGGTGAGATTTTCTTGAGAAAAAATGCTTCGGTTTCACGCTTCCCGAAACTGGGTTTTGCGTAAAATTAGGGAAATCAAAAGCCAGATTTGGCATTTTTCTGATTTCATAGCTAACTTTTTGATCCCTGTTGATTTCGTGTCCATTGCGTCGTTTTCGTGTCATCTCTGTCCTTTTCATATCACTTCATCTCTGTCTTTGATTTCAAAAATCTCCGCTTTACTAAGTTTCTTGGTTTATATAAACTCATTTATTCTGATGAGTTTTGTGATAGGTTACTACTAGTAGCGGCGGCGGATTTTCACCTGGGAAGTTAAGGAGTATGCTTCTTCTGGGTGTTGATAGAAAGAAGAAAGAAGAAGAAATGGTTCAAGAATCTACTCCTACAACGAGATCTGGGTCTAATCATATTGATGACCCTAGGGTTTATGGTGGAGCCCCTTAATCATTTCTTAATACCCTTTTTAAAGGGCAACGCTTTTGTCCCTATTTGCTTAATGGAATCTAAAGTTTGTGTTTTTTTTCCTTAAGTTGAATCGGTCTTAACTCAGCTTTGCTTTTGTTGTCTTCAAATGCTGCAGTTGCTAGTGGATTAGATGATTGCAAAGATGTTGATGTTGTGAGTGAGATTGCTGATTGTTCTACTTCAGGGATGGCTCGAGCGATTAGTTTGGGTCTTCAAGAATATCCGAGTCTTGATTACGATAATGTGAATGAGATTAAGAGTGTTTCTGCATCATCAGTCTTTGAGTTTCAAAAGACAGAAAAGGAAAAGGTCCCTCAAAGAATGCCTATTAGATCGTTCTCTAAACCAGCTCCATCTAAATGGGATGATGCTCAGAAATGGATCGCTAGTCCAACAGCTAACCGACCAAAGACTGGACAGGTTCAGGTTCCGGGGTCGAAGAAAGGGCCTAGCTTTGGTCGCCAGTCTTCTATGAAGATTGTTGAAGTTGCTGATATAAGAGCGGTTGAAGAACCTGATACCAAGAGAATAGATGTTAGCCAAGTGAAAAAAGATACAGGACACAAGTTTGTTAGCTGGGAAGTTGATTCAGACACAACCGCGGATTCATACGTCAAACCGGTTCTTATGGTTGAGAATTCTATTGTAGAATCAGCAACTGAAGGTGGTCATAACTGTCTCTTTGAGTTATTCAATTTGTATGCTTTGTTTATCTTCTGAATCCAAAATTTACTTGCTTTCTTGCAGTTAATCTCAGTCGACATGACTCGTCAGTCGCAACTGCGTTTGCCCAACCGCCTTCAACAGCAAGATCTGTATCGATGCGAGACATGGGAACCGAAATGACTCCAATAGCGAGCCAAGAACCTTCTAGAAACGGGACACCGATTAGAGCAACAACGCCAATCCGAAGTCCTATATCTTCTGAACCTTCAAGTCCTGGGAGACAAGCATCAGCTTCTCCTATGACTAACAAGGAACTGTCAGAGAAAGAGCTTCAAATGAAAACTAGGAGAGAGATAATGGTGTTGGGTACTCAACTTGGTAAATTAAACATTGCTGCTTGGGCTAGCAAAGAGGATGAAGACAAAGACGCTTCAACATCACTAAAGACCAAAGCTTCTCTACAAACTTCTAAAAGTGTTTCTGAAGCTCGTGCTTCCGCGTGGGAGGAAGCGGAAAAGGCTAAGCACATGGCCAGGTACCCGAAAGTTGCATTGTTTCTCATAATGCTCTTGTTTTCTTGAAAACTTTAAGCTTAAAATGATTTTTGTAATCTCCAGGTTCAGACGCGAAGAGATGAAGATTCAAGCATGGGAGAATCATCAGAAGGCGAAATCTGAAGCCGAGATGAAGAAAACCGAGGTAAAGTAGCTTGAACATAACTACTCAAATTCAAAGTGATGATTGAACAAACTTGGAAAAACCTGAATGATGATAGTGGAATTCTTGATATTGTAGGTGGAAGTTGAGAGGATTAAGGGACGAGCGCAAGACCGGTTGATGAAGAAACTAGCTGCGATCGAGCGCAAAGCAGAGGAGAAGCGAGCAGCGGCTGAAGCAAAGAAGGATCGTCAGGCAGCTAGAACAGAGAAACAAGCTGAACAAATCCGAAGAACAGGCAAAGTACCTTCATTGTTGTTCTCTTGCTTTAGCTTTTGTTCTTAATAACATAAAATCCAATCCTTCTGTGGTGTTGTTAATTCTCAAGAACTCATCTTTTTATCATTTGTATAATAAAAGCTTTGTAAAACTACTTTCTTGTGATCTTTTTAGTTGCTTGGTAGATCTTCAAATTTTGGTTTTCAGAGAGTGTTGGGTTAAAAAAAAATTGGTTTTGTCGAATTACTCGGTTCAAAAAGTCCTTACTAAATTGAAAACCAAAATATTTGATTCGGTAAAATTTTAATATTGGTTTGCACTGCATTTTGGTTATAGATTTTAAGGTCGAGGGCTAAATATTTGAAAATTCAAGCTATTTCAGTAAGACTGAATACAATTTTGGTTTGATTGTGGAAACATCTACCAATCGGTTTATTATTTTTTCATACTCGGTTCAGGTTCGGTTTTGTGTAGCTCGGTTTAAATACCTTATCATTGTCTATTCGCAACATTCCAAAGTCGCTGTTCCACCAGAAGTATAATATCAAGGCTTATAAAAAAAAGGTAAAACAATATGGCTAACGTATAAACCAATAAGACACTACCACGTGTCAGTACTTGATTGACAAACAATATACTAAACCGAACTTCATCTATTGATATTTCCCATCACAGAAAAAAAAAAAAAACTTTTAGGCTTAGCATTAAAGGGCGCACACACAGAGAGTCGCAAGTTTCTCTCTGGTTCGCTCTTTGTGGCGGCTTGTCTTCTTCTTCTTCCACGGGACTCTCTGATCGGTGATTCTCACGCTTTAGGGTTTCGATCTGAAATTTTTCGATCTACTAGGAAGAGAGATTTAGAAATTTAGAGTAATAATAATGTTTGCGTCTGCGACTCAACCGCAACAGCAACAGCAACAGCCACAGCAGCAGAAGCAGAAGCAATCGGAGACTGTTTCATCTGCTGAGGAAGAAGCTTTGAAGTGGAACACCGATTGTGTTTACTTTCTTGCATCTCCTTTAACCTGCAAGAAGGTAATTGATTTTGATAATGTTTCGTCTAGATCTTATCCAGTTTTTGCTTCAATTAGGGTTTTGGATTTGAGATCTCAAGTTTCTTTCATTCGATTTCGTGTTCCTTTGTGTTTTTGTGTCCCTCGAAGCTATCTATACATACTTCACTTCTCCGTCTGCTTAATTTTGGTGCAAATCTTAGATCTGGTGATTTCGAACTACGTTAATCCAAGTATGCTTGTTTCTTAGGGCTGCTTGTTAACTAGATTGAAAATTACATATATAAAGCTTTATTCGGAATCTTTGCTCAATGTGTACAATCTGATCTTCCTCATAGGTTTTGTTCTAGGGCTAAGGTTCCTCAGTTTATGTTTATAGTTTCTGCAGCTAATCTGATCAGCTATAGGGATTCTTATGGTATCTTCTTTTTTGCTAACAGGGAGCTGAGTGTGAGTATCGCCACAGTGAGTATGCGCGTATGAACCCAAGGGATTGCTATTATTGGCTGAATGGAAATTGTATGAATCCCAAATGTGGTTTTCGGCATCCTGTGAGTTTACTTTCTTCCTCAATACAATTTTCTGCTTGAGATTGAAGTTGTATTATCAAGTGTGCTTATGTTGTGGTTTTGTTTTTTACAGCCTTTGGAGGGAGTGTTGGGAAATCAAGGAGGTGCTCTTGCTGGTTCTGTACAGCCAACACATGCAACCGCGCAGCATCCCGGTTTTGCAAAACAGCCGGTTCCATGTGTGTTCTTTCAAAAAGGCATGTGTATGAAAGGAGATATGTGTTCGTTCTTGCACACGCCGAATCCTGCTGCTAATAAAAAACAGCAACCCGTAGAAGCTAAGCCTACTGAAAATAACACCGGGGAGAAGAAATTTCCTGATGCTAACCTCTCAAAGGTGGTTAAAGCACATACTGACATATCGTCTGCACCAAGAGTCGCTTCTGCTGGACTAAGGGATAGTAGAAGTGTAGAGGGATACGTTCCAAAACATGTGGGATATGAGCCTGTTGTGCAGAGAAAGGGTGCAGGAGTTCCTTCTTTTACTGAAGGAGGCCATTCGACTCAGTTGCTTCAGAAATATGGATCTGATGATAATAACATGTTTCACAATGGTAAGGATGCAGATGACGTCTTAAGAGAGTCGTCTCCTGGGTTTGATGTTCTTGTGGATAATGAGGCTGGAGATTCTGATTATTATCATGTTGAAGATCGATATGGACGGAGAAGTCAGGAGGGAGGAAACCCAGAGTATGACCCTGATTTCAGTGCAATTGCTGATGGTGATAAAGAAGCATTCCGTGATCAGCGTTTTGATCCATATGACCAGAGGGAAGACAGGTATGCATGGGACCACCGTCGAGTTTCTTCTGAGATAGGGGATCGTTTGGATAGAAGGGTTTATGCAGAAGATGAGAGATCAGAGAACATACTGGAATCAGATCTGAGGTATCGTTTGGCTAAGCAGAGGAAAGTCAATGGTATGAGATCAGTAGGAAGCCATGACTATGCTGCTCCTGAATCTTCGATGGACAGAGGATATAGAGACTCTCGTAGGGATACACAGAGAGAAAACTCCATTAGCAGTAGCCGTCTTCAGGGTAGAATTAAGCTTCGTGAGAGAAGCAATGGCGACGAAGGTCACTTTGACAGGAGAAGTGAGAGAGGAAGGGACAGAAGCGAGTTATCATCTCAGGGTAGACTCCGAGATAGAATTAAGGGTAGGTTAGAGGAAAACCATAGTGGTAATAATCAGGAAAGAGGTTTCCGGGCTCCATGGGCTAGAAGAAGAGAACTGGAAGAAGAAAGAAAATCAGCTCCTAAAAGCATTGCAGAAACTAAAAGCAGCAAAGAGGAAAGTAAGACAGAGCCATCTCTTGGGAAGAGGAAAAGCTTGGAAGAGGATCATCATAGTCATAAGCGATCAGGAGACTCGTTTGCAGCTCCGTTGCCTTTCAGTGAGATTCTCAAGAGAAAAAGAGCGACTGCATCTGGTGGTAGCAGCAACAACAACAAGGACGATACGATATCGAAAGAGGAAGCTGGAGATGAGACCAAACTCATAACAGAAGAGAAAACCGAGGTTGTCTCTGAACCAAACCCATCCCACGAAGCTGAAGTAGAAGGAGGAACGATTATGGAGGAAGAAGAAGTCGTTGTGGAGGAAGTGTATGAAGGAAATGAAGAGGAGCAAGCTTATGAAGGCGATGAGCTAAACGGAGAGTACTATTACGAAGAAGGATATGAAGAAGAGGGAGGAGAATACGCCTATGAAGAAGGTGAAGAAGTAGTTTACGTGGCTGAGGAAGGAGAAGAAGAAGCAACAGAAGGAGGTGAAGCTGAGGAGAAGACCGTTGAGATGTTGTCGTAAAAGTAAGAGATAACACAAGAAAAGCTTTTGCTCCTTTCCTATCTCTGGTTAATGCAAATGGAGAGAAGTCGTTGAGCAAATAATATGCAAGTCGCTTTTATCTTCTTTGGCTTGGCACTGAGATTTTTAGTCGCCATTTTTTCGTATTATGATTTCCTAAAATTGTAACAGTTGAAGAAAGAAAAGAAACAATGGTACAAGTACAACATCATATTTCTGATATTTTTGTTCGTCTTTTTTGTTTTCTAATCTGTTTTGATATATGACCTTTTCCTCAAATTAAAATGTATTTACAGAAAATAATTTTCTTTTATTCGATATTTAACAAAATCTATAAATATATATATATATATATATATATATATAATTGTAACGAAGACTGTAGCTTTTAACACCTTTTTATTATTTTTTTTGCAATTTGCATAAAATGAATTATGTAATCCCACTTTAGCATTATTGTTTTTGCACTTTGCATAACATGAGTAATTTATGTATTCCACCAATCAACTTTAGAGTATTTACGGATTCACGTAAAAACAAGATTTCACACTCATTTAAGTTCCAAAATTTTGACTATCTATCTAATCAACCCTAAAGTTTAAAAAAATGTTGAAAAAGAGAAGAAGATAAAATAAATAAATAAACAGATAATTTTAAAAACACACCAATATCATATTGGCAATAAGGTACCGAAGGCTTATAAAATTTGGGCTTATGTATCCCGTAGCCAAAAGCCCACAAAAATCAATATTTATTATTTTACAAACAAGTAAAAAATAGTCTTTGAGGGAAAAAGCAACAAAACCCAGACAGAGTTCATAAACCCTACTTTCTTCTTCTTCTTCTTCCTCAGTCGAATAGTTGAGGAACACTAGAATACCATGTCTCTGAGCTAAACGATGAGGCTCATTCTATTCACTTTGAACCTTTTCCTGAAAATGTTCTGTTCTCTTCGAAACTTTATTCACATTAATCGCAGATTCCCTCGCCATGTAAGCCCTTGTTCTTCTTCTCTCTCTCAAATTCAAGCACCTCTCTGTTTCCCTCTATCTTCTCCCTCTCAGTCTTCCTTTATCTCGTGTCCTTTCGTTTGGTTCACTAGTTTTCTCTGTATCATCCGATACCCTTTCGTTAGCAAAAGCGGTCCTTCTACTTATTCCGAAGATTTTGATGGATATTGGATCCGTAAAGTTGTTCAGAATGATCTATGGGATGATCCCCAAATTGAAAAGCTGTTTGATTTGACATTAGCTCCGATTTGGGTTCCAAGGGTTCTCGTTGAATTGAAAGAAGACCCGAAATTAGCTTTCAAATTCTTCAAATGGTCGATGAACCGTAATGGGTTTAAGCACACCTTAGAATCGTACTGTATAGTAGCTCACATTCTGTTTTGTGCTAGAATGTATTATGATGCTAATAGTATCCTTAGAGAGATGGTTTTGTCTAAGAAGGCTGATGAATTTTCGGACTGCGATGTTTTTGATGTTCTGTGGTCTACAAGGAATGTTTGTGTTCCTGGTTTTGGAGTGTTTGATGCTTTGTTTAGTGTTTTGATTGATCTAGGAATGCTTGAGGAAGCTACCCATTGTTTCTCCAAGATGAAGAGATTTAGGGTTTTCCCAAAAACTCGGTCTTGCAACGGTTTATTGCATAGGTTTGCCAAATTGGGGAAGATGGATGGGATGAAGAGATTTTTCAAAGATATGATTGGTGCTGGTGCGAAACCGACTGTGTTTACTTACAACATAATGATAGATTGTATGTGTAAAGAAGGAGATATAGAAGCTGCAAGAGGCTTGTTTGAAGAAATGAAGTTTAGAGGTTTGATTCCAGACACTGTCACATATAATTCTATGATTGATGGTTATGGGAAGGTTGGTCGATTAGATGATACAGTTTATTTTTTCGAGGAAATGAAGGGTATGAGCTGTGAGCCTGATGTTATAACATACAATGCTCTGATCAATTGTTTCTGTAAATTTGGGAAATTACCTAAAGGTTTGGAGTTTTATAGGGAGATGAAGCAAAATGGGCTGAAACCGAATGTTGTGAGTTACAGCACTTTGGTTGATGCGTTTTGTAAGGAGGGTATGATGCAACAAGCCATCAAGTTTTATGTTGACATGAGAAGAGTTGGTCTTGTGCCTAATGAGTACACCTATACTTCCCTTATTGATGCCAATTGTAAAATCGGTAATCTCTCGGATGCTTTTAGGTTAGCTAATGAGATGTCTCAGGTGGGTGTGGAATGGAATGTGGTCACTTACACAGCACTTATTGATGGCCTTTGTGATGTGGAGAGAATGAAAGAAGCTGAAGAACTTTTTGGAAAAATGGATACAGCTGGTGTGATTCCAAATCTTGCAAGTTACAATGCTCTAATTCATGGATTTGTAAAGGCAAAAAACACGGACAGAGCATTAGAGCTTCTAAACGAATTGAAGGGGAGAGGTATTAAACCGGATTTGCTGCTCTATGGAACTTTCATTTGGGGTTTGTGTGGTTTAGAGAAGATAGAAGCCGCTAAGGTAGTGATGAATGAAATGAGGGAATGTGGAATCAAAGCAAATCCGCTGATCTACACAACATTGATGGATGCTTACTTTAAGTCAGGAAACCCCACTGAGGGATTGCGTCTACTGGACGAGATGCTAGAACTTGATATCGAGGTCACAGTTGTTACCTTTTGCGTTTTGATTGATGGATTGTGCAAAAATAAGTTAGTTTCTAGGGCAATTGATTATTTCGGGAGGATAAGTAATGATTTTGGTCTACAAGCTAACACAGCAATATATACAGCAATGATTGATGGTCTCTGTAAAGAGAATCAAGTCGAGGCCGCGACTACTCTTTTTGAACAAATGGCTCAAAAGGGTGTACTTCCAGACAGAACGGCATACACATCGTTAATGGATGGCAACTTGAAGCAAGGGAATGTGGTAGAGGCTTTGGCTTTACGAGACAAAATGGCTGAGATTGGTATGAAGCTTGATTTGCTTGCTTACACTTCATTAGTTTGGGGACTATCGCAGTGCAATCAGTTGCAGAAAGCGAGATCCTTACTCGAGGAAATGATCGGGGAAGGAATTGTCCCTGATGAGGTTTTGTGTATTAGTGTCTTGAAGAAACACTATGAGCTTGGATGTATAGACGAAGCTGTAGAGTTGCAGAGTTATCTGATGAAGCATCAACTTTTGACCAGTGACGACGATAATGTACTCCCGGACATGTGATACTTGGAAGATGCAATCTTTTTGCTCATATCAACGGATTGAGATATTCGGATCCAAACCTTGTTTCTTCTGGAGAACATGAAGAACAAGAAACCAGAATATGGAATCTTCAGCCTAAGCTTCTCCTGGGAATCTAGAAGCTAATCATTCATCATAAACAATTTTTGCAGCTGCAGTTTCCTTGTTTGGCCCAGGACTAATCCGAGGAGAAAGCTTATCGATGGGATATATTGTTCATCGACAAGAGCTGAGGTATGAAACAAATCCATGATTTTGGATGATTTGATATCAAAATCTGTGTTGGGTCTCTGATAAAAATGTAGTCTTTTCTTGCAGACTTTAAGCTCTGAAGCATGTGGAAAAGATGAAGGAGTGAAGATTATCAAGTAATTTTACTTACAGATGGGTTTAAGGGTTCTTCACTGATTTTTTTTGTATTGTTGCATTGAGGAACCAATCAAAATCCCTAATTTTTCGTGTGTACATATTTTTTCTTCTTTTTCCCCCAAAATGTAATTTTCATTTACTGATGATTGAATAATTGGTTTTGAACAAATATATATATTTTCATCATGCAGATGAGCTTGAAAATTCATGTGCATAAATTACCAAAAAAGAAAAAAAAGTCATAGAGAAGGTTTAAAATTGAAGTTAGTATTTTCAGTTTTTATTATGTTGCCAAAAAAAATTGTAAGCTTTTGGATTAGTTTATTTGCTGATTAAAAAAATGTTTAATATTTAAAAGAGTTCCTTATGAGTTTCGGGGCAAATTAGTTGTGAGTTTTTCCAGATTGAGTGGCTCGGTAACAGGTGTGGAGTTTGGAGCCAGGTTCGGAGATCTCTGTCACCTTACGATAATCTTAGGTACGGATTCAGGTTCGGATTCGGATTCTCTCTTCGTCACGGTTTGTATAGCCGTTTAATCTGTCTCACAGCTCACAGCTCAAAGCTCAAAGTTCTAACGATGCAATTTCTTGATGATTCTGTATCTTCTCGAGTTGAATCTGTGATTGAAAATGGTTTAATTGTTACTGAATCGATTCTGATTTCGGAATTTGTGTGTTTGGGTTTTTTCGATTGTTCTGTGGAAAGAGATGGGAGCTAGGGTTCGAGTGCAGCATTACAATTTGGGATCAGCTGATTCCTACATCGGTACTTCTCTCCATGATCTTAACTCTGTTGATGGTCCGCCGAGAGATATCGACGGTATCGGAGGCGCCGTTGGTCGTGACGGCGATAGTTTGGATAACGACGGCGATTCCTCTTCTGCGGTGTGTTAAATTTCTAAAAAATTGGTCACAATTTCTAGAGTTTATGAGTAACTTAGCTCAAATTAGTTCTGAGAAAAATAATCGAAATTTGGGGTTTTTCGAATGTATTGAGACTTATCAATGACTCTTTTCAGGACTGTATGCATGAATCATACAGAAACTCTATGCAAATTCACAATGCAGGAGTTGACGAAGGTGGATCTAACATGGAGAACAAGGGACCTGTAGGATCTGCTTACAATATGTTAAACATTGAAGGTGGTAATTAAGGATCATCTCAGTATTTGATATTTTGACTTCAGGGAGTTTCTTGATTTCATTATCATTTTCCTATTTTTTTTTTTTGTTTTTAGATGTTTCACCGATTGAATCAGCACGAGGGAGATTTCTGCAAATCATCTTGGACTACTTTATTAGCCAACATATGATTGAAGTCTGTGAGAACAAGCGTGATCATGATACAGATTCAGGAGGACGGCATAATAATAAAGTCAAGAGGAAGTCTGATGATACACGATATGAAGGTGACTCAAATTTTGTGTTACCGTTAATGTATATTGCAAATTTGTATGAGACTTTAGTCGGTGAAGCAAATGTGAGGCTTGCTTCACTGAATGGAATAAGGGAAAAGACTATTGGAGTAGCTCTTGAAGCAGCAGGTGGCTTGTATAGAAAATTAACAAAGAAGTTTCCTAAGAAAGGTATTTGTATCTGCTCTGATGTTTTGCAAAAGTGATAGAGTTTGATTATTTTCGTGCATTGGTTGATATGTGTGATTGTCTCTTTTTTAAATTTACAGGTACTTGCATGTACAGGAGAAGAGAACTGGCAACTTCTGTTGAAACAAGGACACGATTTCCAGAATTGGTAATACATGAAGAGAAACGAGTTCGCTTCGTGGTGGTCAATGGTTTGGATATTGTTGAAAAGCCAGATGATTTGCCTATTGAAGATGCTGAATGGTGAAAATACCTCTTTCCAGTCATCATCTGACTTTTACTAATTTGAGTTATCTACATCAGTATATAATTGGATATTGTCACTACAGGTTTAAGCGATTAACAGGCCGTAATGAAGTGGCTGTCTCTGCAAGAGATTATAAATTCTATTGCCCTCGACACAAGCATAGGCGTGTTCAAAATTCTGTCTCTAGCATCCATGGCTTGCCTGTAAGACCAATCAACTCTCTGATTATAGCTTTTATCTGAGTTGGAAGAACAAGTGACAGTGTGTTTGTTTTTGTTTTGCAGACATTTCCAGGTATAGACTCTTCACCGTTATCTAATACACAAGGATTTCGCTCCATTAATGAAGTAAGCGCTTACTCGTTCCAAATCTACATACAATGGCAAATTCTAATGGAAATGATTTTGAGCTCATACGAATTTATCAACCATCTTTATCATAATTGCAGGATCAAAGTCAACAACAACACACTCCTTCTCCTTCCAAACATCATATGTCATCTTTATCTCATCAATTTCACCAATCTATTCACCAGAGCCACCACCACCATCAATCTATTTACCAAAGTCAACACGCAGCCACACATTTTCCCGGTCAGAACCATCAATGTGACTCTGAACTATCTCACACCCACCAGTCACCATCTATTTCACAGCACATGGCTTGCTTGCAACCCCTCACTGGAGGCCATGTAAGGGTACAAATCTTCCAAATATCTATTCCAATTGGATCATTTCGATCTCCATTAAAGGTACTCATATGTTTATCTGTCTTTCCACAGCCAACCAGTCCGGCGAAATTTTGTGATCAATGTGGAGCACAGTACTTGAGAGAGACATCCAAATTCTGCTCAGAGTGTGGTTCCAAGAGACTCGGGATATAGTAAAGAGAGACAAATCTTTGCTCGAGTCTCGGGTTGGAATCTCGTTTAAGGCACAAATTTACGAGAAGTTTAGTTTTTCAGGTTGGTTAAATCTGAGCTGGTTTACTTGGCCCCGAAGTAGTTAACCACTTAACCTAATTGTGTGTGTTCCTAAAAATGTATATGACCAAAAACAATGAAATATTATGCGGAGCTCAGTACATGAAATCATTAGAAAAAGATGTGTAATTGGATTAGATTTTGATGAATTGCAAAAGATGGTGTAAAATATGATATTACCAAATTTTCTATATCTTATCATGGATTTTTTTAAGGTGGATCCTTACGTTTACTCGTAATAATTTAAACACGAACGAGTCTATGAAATGAAAAGAAAGCATCTATGAACTTATGCATTTGTTTTTCTTTTGAATTATTCATAATTAACAAAAAAACGAAAACTCATATTTCCATTTTCTTAAAAACTTTTCTACCAGACAAGAAGCATTAGGAACAAATATAATTAGATTTTAAATATGTTATATACAGATAACTATTGATTAGACTATATACCTGGATTGCATTAATTTGAGTGGTTGTATGATTGTATCAATTAGCGTAGTTGTGTATGAAGACTAAAGGGGTAAAATTCTAAATTGGGTAAACATTTGAGAAAATATTCACCTACCAATACTAAGATGGATCCTTAATCTCCTATATATTATTTGGGAAATACATTTATAAATAAACATTAAAAAGTATAAATATTTACATCACATTGCCATTACATCAAAGAACAAATTTTAATATCTCATTAAATGTATTTTAGTCATTAGTTATTATGTGATCATTTAATTAAAATCAAAGATTATTTAAAGAAATTAAATCAAATATATCGAGATTTACCTAAATATCCTTAAATATTGATATTTTCTTAAATATCTCATTACTTATTTATTTAAACCATTTACTGAATCTTCTATAATTATTATCAAGATTTTAGGGAAAAAATCACTTCTAATAAATAACAAATTTCAAAATAACATGTTGTGCATAAATTTTTTAATATTTTTCTGTTTTTTGTTTTTAAACTTAATCAAAATCTTTCTACAGAAAAAAGATATTCTAATCGATAATGTCAATAAACATGTAAATATTGTCAAATATTTTGTTTTGCAAAAGCTAAAACCTACATTACATGTTTATCTTTTTTAAATAAAAAAATATAACCAAAATAAAACCTAAAACACACGATTTTAAATTAATCACTAATAAGAAAAACTAGATTACGATTTTGTTCATTTATTGATTTATAGATCACGAATATAAACCTTATATGTCATCAATATTCTTTATACTCTAGATCACGATTACTTAATCTTAACAAAAAAAATATTCTCTCATTATAATAAAATTTTAACGAAAACTCATCTTAGCGTGTATAAGATTTCAGAATAAATATAAATATAAATTTATTATTCTGAATTTTAAAAGATATATTAATCCTTGCTGTAGTTGAAACACGAATCTTTGACGATATGAATTATGAAATCAAAAGAAAACCAATGCATTTACAAACGGGAAACGGTGATAAAAACCCTGAGAATTATCACGTTTTACGATTAAATCACGAACTTCGTAACGAACCAAAAAAAGTTTTAATTTATGTTGACCGAGCCACATTAGACACACGAAAATCAAACTTAATAGCGGATTAACAGATATTCAAACGCTGTTTAACTTTTATATGCCATCGTCTTCTCCATCTGCATCTCGTGCGATTTCTCTACATAAGTCCCGCCATTTTCTTCTCATTTTTTTAATTTCTTCTTCCTTCTTCTTTTTTCCACTTTAAATCTCTAATTCTTCTTCGTCATCCAATTACTATATTTATGTGTGGTTGAAACGAGTATCGTCCAAACATATATATTTCACGTTTCGGTCAAAATTAGTTAAATTCTCCTTTTGTGAAATCCGTAATTCTCCGAATCTGAAATTTCCCGAATCCCTAATTTGTTTTTCTCTTATCTTCTACTCTCGATATGAGTTCAAATTCTCTGAAATCATTTAAGAAATCGTATGGAAATTGTGGGTTTCCGTTGAAGTGTATGTGTTCTAGATCTGATTTGTAAGGCCATCGATTCTTTAATTTTGAATCTTTGCTTTCTATTTAGCATGATAACCGGATATGCTATGTGGTTTCTCTTTCTTCCTCTTAGATCTGTTGTTTGTTGCTCTTACTTTTGAATCGAGAATGGTTTTGATTACTTCTAATTGAATGCAATATCATGACTAGATTTGATTGGATTATAGGTGACTGAAAAAGATCGTCGATGTGAGCTCTTGGTGAAGATCAGCCACACTTCTTGAAAAGATTCTGTACTAGACGGTTTTTAGATTTTTTTTATTTAATATTTCCACTTCAATTATATTAATAATTTTAAAACTGATCATACTATGATCATAGTATGATGGCGGTTGAGCAAGTCTACTATGGTATGGAAATTAGCTTATTGAAGTAGTGTTTCAGACAATGCAAGAGTTTCATAGCAAAGACTCATTGTCCTATCCTACAACTTCTTGGGAAAACTCTGTGTTCACTAACTCAATTGTCCAAGGATCATCATCCATGACCAATAACAACACTTTAAGCTTGACGATGGAGATGATGTCTACCAATTTCCCTGTGACGAAACAAAGAGACCTAGAGGCTTTGGTGGGCATTTCTTCAACACAAAGAAGTTTTAACGTCTGTTAATCTGCTGTTAAGCTTGACTTTCGCATGTCTAATATGGCTCGGTCAACAGAAATTGGAGTTTTATTTGGTTCATTATGAAATTCGTGATTTAATCGACAAAACGCAATATGTTCAGGGTTGTTTTGACCGTTTTTCCATTTATAACTTCATCATGTTACTTTATCAATTATTAAACAAGGTTTGATTGTGGGAGTCAAGTGGCACAATGGTAGCCACCTCTGAAAACTCATCACGTTAAGTTACGGTAATAAGGGATTATTAAGTCCAGTGGACTAGTTGACAAAAAAGAAAAAATAAAATCCATGGTATTAATCTTTCTACCAAACATGAATCAACAGTAATAAATTAGATTTTCATAGGCAAAATAAAATAAAATAACTATACTTGATTGTATATGTTAAGAGTAGTTGTTTATGAAGACTTTATGGGTCAAACACTGAAGTGATTTAAAAAAAAAAGATTAGGTACGAACCCAAACTAAACAAAGTTATTACACTACAAGAATACAAGCTATTTCCGACGGCCATATCCGTCGGACATCCGTCGGAAAGACCCACATTCCGACGGATATGTTTCGTCGGTTACACTTCGTCAGAAATTGTTATCCGTCGGACACTTCCGACGGAATCTGGTCGAAGGAATATTCCGACGGATTACCGACGGGGTCTTTTTCGACGGAATATTCCGATGGAAGTGTTGTCGGAACATATTGTCGAAAGGCCATCGGAATCGTTTCCGACGGATTTCCGACAGCTAAGTTTCCGACGGATTTCCGACGGAAGTTAGGTCGTAAGATAACGTTGGAAATCTGTCGGAAATGATTCCGACGGATTTCCGACTGCCTTTTTCCGACGGAATTCCGATGCCCTTTTTTTTACGGATTTCCGACGGATATTCAATTTGAATTTTTAGAATTTATTTAAATAATAAACTATTTTTTGCAATTGTTTTAAATAATTAAAAAATAATAAAAAATAACTAAAAATAAATAGAAAATATAATAAAAATTAAAAATTTATAGGAAATTTATGGAAAATGTAATAAAAACTAAAAATTTAAATTCAATGTCATAAAAAAAATTCAATAAACAAAATATTTTATTGTTCGAACAATAAAGGAAAAACGACCAAACGGACGGAGGATTATCCGCGTCGGGCGGAGTACGAAAGAGATCAAGATTAGGAAATGCCCTTCGCAGTTGCTCTCACATGAAAGAGAGCTCCGACTGTTGTTGATCGAACAGGACTTAAGCGACTCGACCTCCGCGTCACGTTCTTTCACCGTTTGGGTGAGATGCTCAATCTCATCTCTGTACCCCGGAGTAGAGCGAGAAACGGAAGAAGACGATTCCTGGGTCGGAAGTCCGCCTAACCCAGCGAATCGTCCTTTGACCTTCCGAGTTTCCTATGAAAATAGAAAAAGAAAATAATGTTAGTATTTAAACTTTGAAAAAATTAATAACGGAAAACAATTAGACACTTACACTGAGGACAATGTCGTTGATCTCTTCCCGGGATAACTCGTTTGAGGACAATGACCCGTCGAGAGTGAGCTGCGAGAGTCCAACTTCTTGTTCCCGATCCAACTTCTTCTTCTTGCACTTCTCAACGACTTCAACCATGCCGGGATCCTGGATCGCACCAGTTTTTTTGTTGGTGTGCCTCTGCTCGATCACTCTAAGGTAGTCGGGTGGTACGCCGTCTCTTTTCGCCTGTAAAATGGTGTTAATTAAGTAAATAATAATAAACGCAATAGTAATAATTAAAAATTAAATTTATAGTGACCATTTCCATAGCTTCCCGTTCGACGGTCTTTGCGCCGCTGTTGTGAATGTAAATCCCCTTCCCTCCTCGGTCGCTCTTCCGGTTCTTCAAGTTTATTTCGGAAAGCTTCTGCGTCTTCGGCTTGCTCCAATACTCGCAAAAGCTCTTCCAGATGGTGTCGTCGAGGTCCTTCGGCGGCTTCTGGCCATTCTTCCACTTCTGTTTCCACTCGTGCATGTGTTTCGAGTACGAAATCGCGGCATACATGTCGAATTGGACAAGTACTTGCGGCGTAAGGGTATAGTGCCACGTGAACTCTTGCTACAATATTAAAAAAATAGTAAAATTAGTATTGGAAATTAAAATTGAGAAAATAGAAAAAAAAATACAAATAGAAAAATTTCTTTACCGCGAAATTCCGGTGCCACAAATCCTTCTCGTCTTTCGGCATGTCCGAGTACTTCTCGTACGGTTTATCCAACATGTTGTGGATCATCCATAAAATCGCCTTTGTGATCTCAGGCGACAACTTAAACCTGAAAACAATTAAAAAAAGAATTAAGTTCGTTTAATTAGATTTAAAAATTAAAAAAATTGAAATAAAAATCAAAATTTTACTTACCAAGTCCCGTCTTCAAACTTCGGGTCGAGACGGATGCAATGGCTCTGGTTGGGCTGCTGGACTAGCTCCTCGATGCTAATCCGGCTTCGAGCTGCGGATTGCTGGGACTCGGGGATTTGAGTTCCCGAGCTCGATCCGCCAGAAGTCGTGGTTCTCGTGGCCCGAGAACCCCGAGAACGGCGGCCTTGGGAGCCGCCGCCCAACTGTAGTGCGTCCTCGTTATTCCTGCGGGAAATACGATAAAATCGTTAATTAGTAATTTGAAAATTAAAGAAATATCAACAAATTGTATACAAACACAAAATTTCCCGAAAATTTAAAATATTCCGAAATTTTCAAAAGTCCCGCAAAATACAAATTTGGCGAAAATTCGTCCGATTACCGTCTGAAATTCCGTCTAAATCGGCCCTGTTTTCTTGTAGTGTTATTCTTAGATAATTTTACTTTTTGCTTATAACCTTAACTAAAATTATATAAATGTTTTTGTTTTAATTTTTTGAATTATTTTTAATTATTTTCAAGAAGAAGTAATTAAATCGGGAAATAGTAGACCTAGAACACAAATTAACAAAGTGTGTCCGTAATTGAAGATATATTCTCCAAAAACCAGATAACAATTATTAGAGAGAAGTCGAAAATAATTGGTTCTTGAAAATATTATCATCATGATGGTCTTAATTACCACAACGTTTGGTGCATAAACAACGACGGACGAGTCCTTCGAATTCACAGTGACCGCTTTCAAATTGCTCAAATTGGTTGCAGATGATGGCACAATTGTTTGAGTTCAAGCATGCTCCTTTGAAACGTTTGCTCGGTGTCTTACATATTCTTTCCTCCGCCAGACCCATCTCTATATAAAAACACATTTGATTAGATGTGTGTGTGTATGTTCTTCTAACAAAATGTATACTAAGACGTAACAACTAAATATATACTCTATGTTTATATTACCAAAACGAGGAATATATCTATACACGGGTTATAGATTATAGGCATAAAATCCAGATAAATTCACACATTTGTATGTATATATGAAAATTTAGATACTATAATATGACAAGGGTAATGAACCTGCAGTGGCAGCAAGAAGTATGAGAGAAAACGTAGAGAGAGCTTCATTTTTGGAGAGAGAGTGTATGAATAGTCAAGAGAGATCGTTGGAAATAATCAAGTGTTGTGTATGAAGAAGTGGGTGGCAATATATATAGGCAACAAGGACTCAATATCTTTTACAATATTTTGAATTTTTATCTAAAACACCAACTCATTATCTATTATTATTAGATTTAATTATAATATTATACTAAGAAAATATCTAAGAACCCAAATTATTTTTGCTTCATTTTCTTTTTTATCATTTAAAGTAAAAGATAAGAACCAAATTATTTTATTCTAAAAATAGTTGTAACATATAAAGCATTCTATATTTATTTTGTATTTTTTTACCACATGCCATATTTTCTTATAATTAATTTCTATTTTTCTCTGTATTTTAATAAACATAATTCACATGACATTATTATTATATTATTTTATAATATTATTCTGTTTAAACTAGATTTTCTTACCTTGTGCTTTTCAAATAGTGTTCTTTTACATTTTAAACTAGATTTTTTTCTCTTTTTATTTTTTTCTTTGCTTTCTTTTCATTTAAATAAAACTTATCATCAAATAAATTTAGAATAAATCTTATCTAATATTTTAAGAATTCTCCTAAACTCAATCTGACACTGGCATCCATTCTTTTGACATGTGTTTTTCTCTCAAACCCAAATACACAATTATTCTTTTTCATTAATTATATTATTATATTTAGAAAATATCCAAGATATAGATTCTTCTACATTTTTCTTTGTTTTATTTTATTATTTAAAGTCAAAAATAAATGTCAAATTACTTTATGCTACAATAATTTCAAGATATAAAACATTCTAATATTTCTTTTATTTTTTTACCACATATGACATATTATCTCTATAGTTTATTTCTGTTTTTATCTTTAGATATCAAATTACTTTATGCTAAAATAGTTTGAAGATATAAAAAATTCTAATATATATATATATATATGTATGTATATGTATTTTTTTTTTACCACATATGGCAAATTGATATTATCTCTATAATTTATTTTTGTTTCTCTTTATTCTCTATAATGAACAATAATTCACATGAAATTGTTATTTCATTATCTTAAATATTACTTTAATTAAACTAGATTTTCAGACCTTACGCTTTTCAAGTAGTATTCATTTACATATTAAACTAGATTTTTCTCTTTTTATTTTTTCTTTGTTTTCTTTTTATAATCAATTAAATTATATAAGAATGATCGATATATTTTGAATAGTTTGTGTTTTCTATTTATTTTGAATAATTGTTTGTTTGTAGAGAATTTTTTTTATTAGTTGGATACGTTTTTATAATCGTATATTGACTACAATAGTTGCGCATGTGTCATGTATGGATAAAATAAGTGAAATTTTGAACAGCATTCACCTAATTAATTAACTTACTTTATCTTTGTTATGAGAGCTTAATTGATGAATAAAACTATATCGATAGATAACTTAGGGTTACTTTTCACATAACTAAATTCATTGTTCCAATGAAACCTGTGATTGATAAAATCGCATTACAAACCGCTATTCCATGAATTTTATAAATCATCATAATTTAAAATTAAATAATAAATTTTAAGCAATCACTACAAGAATACAGGGTCGATTCCGACGGCCTATAATCCGTCGGAAATTTCCGACGGAATTCCGGCAGAAAAGAGACGGGAGCAAAATCCGTCGGACTATTTCCGACGGATTTCCGATAAAAATATCCGTCGGAAAGTTACCGAAGGATTTCGGACGGCAGTTTTCCGTCGGAATTCTTCCGACGGTTTTCCGACGGAATAYCGACGGTTTATAGCCGTTTGAACATGACCGTTTGAATATTACCGTTTGAATATATACGTTATATGAACGTTTGAATATAGCCGTTTTTCCGTCGGAAATCCGTCGGAAAATGCCCATATTTTCTTATAAAAACATATCCACCCCCTCATTTACAATCACAAAAAAAAACCTCTCATCTACAATTCCTTACAAAAATGTCTTCTTCAGATCCTTATAATTATTTTCGCTCATGGATGGACAAGCCTCATCAAATTCCGGACACGGGCCTAGTTACAGAAGAATTCAGAGAAGGTCTGCAGGAATTCATGGCACTTGCGGCTAAGCAGAAGAAAGCGAAAAAAACAGGTAAAATCTACTGTCCTTGTAGTAAATGTCGGAATCGTAGATTAATCGTGATAGATGAAGTATGGTCACACATTTATTGTCATGGGTTTGTGCCGGGTTACAAGATTTGGTATAATCATGGAGAAAATGATACAATGGTTGATAATTGTGCTAGTACTAGTGAACAATATATTGGAGATAGCGCTAGCTTAGTAGAACCTGCAATGGAAGTAGAAAATAATGTAGGTCATGTTCAGATGGTGAACGATACATTCCGTGAAAGTATGCCATCGGTTGCTGAGTATGGAGATAGAGGGGAAGAACCTAATGCAGAAACTCGAAAATTCTTTGATATGTTAGACGCTGCTAAAAATCCTTTATATGATGGGTGTAGAGGTGGACATTCCCTCATCATGCAACTAGGATGATGGGTATAAAGACAGATTTCAATTTGAGTGAGGAGTGTGTGGATCGCGCTGATTTCGTGAAAGACATTTTGCCAGAAGATAATCTTGCACCGGCATCATACTATGAGATACAGAAACTTGTTGCTGGGCTAGGATTACCGTATCAGATGATAGATGTATGCATCGACAACTGTATGATCTACTGGAGAGGGCGAAGGCTTTCGACATGTCATTTTTGTCGCAAACCTCGGTATAAGGAAACAGGTGGAAGAGTGTCGGTGCCATATAAACGGATGTGGTATTTGCCGTTAACGATAGATTGAAGAGGTTATATCAGTCGAGCGGACAGCGGGCAATGAGATGGCATGCGAGCATACAATGGATGGAGAAATTGCTCATCCCTCGGCAAAAGCATGGAAATATTTTCAATCACTGTATCCTAGTTTTGCGTATGAGTTGAGGAACGTATACCTTAGCTTATGTACTAATGGTTTCAACCCTTTTGGGAAGCACGGTAGACAATATTCATTGTGGCCAGTAATTGTAACACCTTACAATTTGCCGCCATTTTGTGCATGCGGCGGAGTTCTTGTTCGCATTCGTTCCTGGACGATCATCGAAGAGAGCTAGATGTGTTTTTGCAACCATTGATTTATGAGTTATAAATGTTATGGGAGCATGGAATTGAGGCGTTTGATGTTTCTTGTCAGCAAAATTTTGTCATGCGGGCGGTACTTATGTGGACCATTAGCGATTTTCCAGCATATGGCATGCTATCAGGATGGACAACTCACGGAAGGTTATCGTGCCCGTACTGTCAAGATAACACGGATGCGTTCTAATTGAAGCACGGACGCAAAACGTCTTGGTTTGATTGTCATAGGCGATTCCTACCAAGAGATCATCATTATCGTCGTAGCACGTCATTGTTTAGGAAGAACAGGATAGTAATTGATGGTCCACCTCCGGAGTTAGATGGACAATATTTGTTGGATCATTTCAGAGATTTTGGTGCAGATAGGACCGTTGATTGTGGTGGTAACGGCCATCATCCTGTTGATGGTTGTGGCAACTTACATAATTGGCACAAGAAGAGTATTTTCTGGGATTTGCCTTATTGGAAGGACCACCTTTTGAGGCATTATCTGGATGTCATGCACATTGAGAAAAAAAATTTCGACAACATTATGAACACCGTTCTCAATGTCCAAGGGAAGACGAAGGACAATCGAAGTGGTTGACTTGCCGACATTTGTTCTCGTAGAGCACTTCATGTGACAGGAACGGAAGCCTCGGTCCCGGCTTTTCGTTGATGAACCTTCAAAGTTTGATTAGATTACCGAAAGTGTTAGATTTCGGACGGATACGCATCTAACGCGTTCGGCTGCGTTGATCATGGAGAAGGAAAGTTTCTGGGATGAAGAGTCACGATTGTCATGTGGTGATGCAACGCCTCCTTCCTTTGCCTTTGCATGTACCACGTAATGTCCACAAGCAATTGCAGTATACAATCATTAAATTTATTTGTAAATACTTTATACAATACTAAAGTAATAATTAATTTATTAATTTCTTATGCATATTATGCAGTATTGGTGCCTTTTTCGAGATATTTCTCGCGTCTCTTACAGGCGGTATCCGCAACCTTGCGAATAATATACCGTCGTCCTTTGCAATTTGGAGAAGATATTTCCGCCTTCCTTCTTTGATGTTATGGAACATCTAACAATTCATCTCCCTCGAGAAGCGAGCTTGGGGCCGGTTCGAGTTGGATATATCCTTTTGAGCGGTATATGTTTCATCTAAAGAAGAAGGTAAAAATTTGAGCAAAGTGGAGGGTTCTATTGTCGCAGCAGCATCAATGAAGAAACGTCACATTTTGCGGAGTTCTACTTTCCATATGAAAGCGAAGAGTAGACCAGCTCGACATGATGACGGAGGCGTACTACCACATTATCCGGTTGATGTTCCTCATATATTCTTAGAGATTGGACGACTTAGTGGAAAAGGTAAGAAGCGGAGACTTTCAGCACAGGAGCGAAATCATTTGCACATGTATATTCTTACAAACTGCGACGGCATTGAAGAATATGAGAGGTATAATATTGAACGATTTATTTTCCTTATGGGTCTTTGATTATATATATGTTAACGTGATGATCGCTTTAATATCATAGGGTTTATATGGCATATCAACGTTTTGCATATCCGGATAAAACAGAGGATGAGCTATTGGAACTCAAACAGGAGGAGTTCGGACGTTGGTTAAGAGATTATGTAAGTGTTTTAAGTGCCTTGTATGTAACTATCACATATAATGAATGATTTATTTTACTAAGTTTATATTTTATTCGTACAGGTCACGACTGAGATGGCTAACGGACAAAGATTTCCCACGTGGTTAGAAGAAATTGTGCGTTTTCCACTTGCCAACGTACAATCACATGTGATGTATAGCACACGTGGGTATGCGTTTAAGATTCTTCGGGAAGATAGGAGTGTGACAACTTCAGATTACGGTGTATCTTCTCAGTCCGGTGATCTTATATACTATGGTGTCGTACGTGAGATTTTTGATGTTCAATACCCGGGAATGCTCGGTTTGAGATGCGTTGCATTTTTATGCGACTGGCACGACCCATTAGTAGGAAGTGGTGTGCGACACGATCAATTTGGTGTTACATCAGTACATAGCAGAAGGCGACTCCAGAAATACGATCCATTCGTACTTGCTTCACAAGTAGACCAGGTGAGTTTTTTCTTTTACGTTAATTTTTAATTTAGTATTTCTGCATTCCTGGGGTAAAAAATTTATATTACTTTATTACATTATATAGGTTTGTTATATTCCCTATCCTCGGGTGACAAACAAGCAAGATCCGTGGGTTACAGTGACATCGATAAACCCGAGAGGTAGGGTCAATGGGATCTCCGAACATGAACCCCTCCAACAAAGCTTTGTAGGTTTGGGTTCAATCTAACATTCCCTTGAGGTGGACCTTGTTGTTGATTTCACCGTACACACGGACGATCGGGTATTTGAAGATTCAGAGGTAGAATTGGATGAATTCGAGGAAACTTCCGATTCAGGAGAATCAGATTACTTATCATCGGATGATTCAGAGTAGTTTTAAAAACTTTGAATTGAAAAATATGAACTTGTACTTGTAATAGATATTTGTTATGGGGTTCAAATTAAGAGTAAAATAAATGACAATTATAAACAAGACCATATTCTATTGCTATTGGTACAAAATGATTGTGAAATAAACATTTTGATAATTATAATTGATTTTTTCAAAATTTATAAATATTATAATAAAAAAAAAACGTTTTAGTCATTTACAATTAGATAAACATTTTTGTATATTGTAGGGAATTTTGATAATTATAATAGATTTTTTCATAATTTATTACTAATTAAATAGGTTTTGTAATTTATAATTTTCAATATTATAATTGATATATGAAAAATTATAACTACTAATTAAAACGTTTATAAATTATAATTGATTTTTTATTAATTTAAGTACTAATTAAAACGTTTTTTAAAAATATTATAATAAAATTTAAATGTTTTAGTAATTTCCAATTTTAGATTTACTTATTATAGCAATAAAATTATAATATTATTAAAACTTTATAAAAAGCGTTTTTATATATTTTTAGAATTGGAAAACACATTTTGTAAATTTTTAGAAGTGAAAAAAAAATTTATATATTTTTGGGTTTTAGAAAATTATAATAGAATTTTTTTGAATTTATTACTAATTAAAAACTTTTTTGTAATTTATAATTTTAGATTTAGTTATTTATAAATTTGTTAAAACGTTTTTTGAGTTGTGGAAGTTTTTTCATTTTTTTTATATTATTATAAGTTTATTAGAAGTTTAATAATTTGTATTTTCGGGATTTTAGAAAATTTTGAAATTTTCTAAATTTACAAAATTTCGTTCGTACTAACTATTTTATTGCTTTTCCCGCAGGAGTTACGAGGACGTGCTACAGTTGGGCGGTGGCTCCCAAGGCCGCCGTTCTCGGAGTACTCGGGGTTCTCGGGCCACGCCTTCTGGCGGAACGAGCTCGGGAACTCAAATCCYGGAGTCCGAGCAATCCGCAGCTCGGAGCCGCATTAGTATCGAGGAACTAGTCCAGCAGCCCAACCGAAGTCATTGCATCCGTCTCGATCCGCAGTATGAAGACGGGACTTGGTGAGTGAATTTCATTGYTATCTCAATTTTTAAAGATTTTTACTCGAATTAAACGGATTTATTTATTTATTTATTTTCAGGTTTAAGTTGTCGACTGAGATCACAAAGGCGATCTTACGGATGCTCCACAACATGTTGGAGAAACCGTACCCGAGGTACAAGGACATGCTGAAAGCCGAGAAGGACGCGTGGCACCGGAGTTTTGCGGTAACAAATTATTTTATTTGTTTTTTTTAGTTTATTTTGTCAATTTTAATTCCAAATACTAACATTATTATTTTTTTATAATGTAGCAAGATTTCACGTGGGACCCTTCCCTTACGAATCAAGTACTTGCGCAATTCGACAAGTATGCTGCGCGTTCATACTCGAACCACATGTACGAGTGGAAGCAGAACTGGCTGCTCGGCAAGAAGATGCCTAAGGACCTCGACGAAATGCAGTAGGGCTTTGCGAATCTGGAGCAACAAACAGAAAAAGCTCTCGAGACAAACACGAAGAACCGGAAAGCGACCGAGGAGGGAAGGGGATGTACATTCACAACGGCGGGTCGAAGACCGTCGAACGAGAAGCAATGGAAATGGTTAGTTTAATTAAGAATTTTTATAATTAGTTATTTTGTGTTTATTATTATTCACTTAACAATATTTTGCAGGCACAAAGAGAAGGCGTACCTCCACTACCTTGGTGATCGAGCAGAGCACCAACAAAAAAACTGGTGTGATCCAGGATAACGGCATGCGTGAGGTCGTTGAGACGTGTAAGAAGAAGGTGGATCGGGAACGAGAAGTTGGACTCTCACAGCTCACTCTCGATGGGTCGTCCTCGTCGAACGAGTTACCCCGGGAAGAGATCAACGAAATTGTCCTCAATGTAAGTGTCTATTTTCGATTATTATTTTTCAAAATTTTATTACTAACTTTATGTTGATGTTTTATTTTCATAGGCTCGGAAAGTCAAGGCGATTATGGATTAGGCGGACTTGACCAGAATCGTCTTCTTCCATTCCTCGTTTTCTTGAGGATGCGAGGCAGATCAGAGGCTGCGAGTGAACGTGATGCGGAAGTCGAGCACCTTAAGTCCGCATACGTCCACCGGACCAGCTCACCCGTCTCGCTCACCTCCTTGCAGACCATGAAGGCCGCCTTTCCTCATCTCTTTCCATCCGCGATTAACAACGTTTAAAGTTTTTTTTTTTTTTAAACATTAAAATATTTTGTGTTATGAATTATTTTTTTAATTTTTAATAAATTTATAATTTTATTTTAAATAATTTCATTTATTTATTTAATTATTATTATTATATATAATAATAATTATTCATTTAATAAAAATAAAAATAAAAAAAACAAAAAGTACAGATAAAAATTCCGTCGGAAATCCGTCGGAAAAGTTCGTCGAATCCGTCGAACATTTGTCGAAATGTCGAACAGTCGAAATCGAACAGTTCTGTCGGAAATCCGTCGGAACAGTTCGGTCGGAAAAGTTCTCTGAATCCGTCGAGAGCAGTTACATCAATCCGTCGAACATTTTGGAAATCCGGATTTACGCGAATTCGCCGGCTGGGACTTGGAAGTTCGTCGGAGTTTTCCGACACGTTTCCGGCGACCGTTATCCGTTGGAATTGTCTGAATGATTTCCGACGGAATTTAAGTTCCGACGTAGAAGCGGAATTATTCCGTCGAAACTCGCTTTTCGGCGAATTCCGGCGAATAGGCCGTCAAAATACCCTTGTTATCTTGTAGTGAATATCTTTTATAACATTGAAATACATATATCTAAATATTTAATTCAAAATTCATATTTAACTTTTATACAATAGTTTTTATATGAAACATTGTAGTATGTAATTCTGTAAATACTAAATATCAATAAAGTATGATATATAATTAATAAAAAGTGTATTTACAAGGTGGATGATATAATATATATATATAAGCAGATTTTAAGACAATACATAAACACTTCAAATTCTAACTAAAAAAACCCAACATCATATATATAAAAAAACACATCACAAATAGTCCCTTTCAAGATTATTATATTACTCTCGAATTGAAACTAGACAACGATGAAAGAGAGGATAATATTAATTGTTTATAAATGATTAATTGATAAATTAGCAGGTTTTGGAGCAGTAGCAACGGAGACTACTGCATCGACCGCCTGAAAAACCTTCGCTTGGGCAAGTTTTGGCACAGCTCTGTGAGTTGAGACAAACTCCTTGGAATTTGCTACTCGGTAACTCACACGTTCGTGCTTCCACAGGACCCATTCCTAAATCACAAAACCCACCATAATTAAGACCCATGCACATATATGTTACTATAATCAAAACTTAGAATAATTAGAAAAACATGCATGGGTTATATGTGGATCATTATCATGCTCATATATGGCATACGCATATAATTATTAGTCCAGGGTAGGCAATAAGATATTCAAGGACACAAAGAATTGCTATTTCATGTGGTTGTGACCAAGACCGGCCCTAATTAGATCATTTCTTTGTTTGCATGCATATTTACCTACATGCATATATCAAATCACATATGTTTATATAAGTTTATGTTTTGTTTACCAAAATACTTTGAGTTTTAGGTTCATGATTTCCTCAGAAATTAGAATTATGTTAAATTGGTTTCATCTCCGCCTAATACTATATTTTTTTTATATTAGATGTTTTCTAAGTTAAAACCAAATTTAGTGACGAATAACAAGAAATGCGTCATAGATACATTATGTAGATGACGTTCAATATTATTATGAGATATAGTAATGAACCTGTGGCAAAGAAGAGCATGAACGAGAGGAGAAGGGCTGAGACCAAACGCAGAGAGAGCTTCATTTTTAAAGAGAGAAAGAAACAAATGTTTAGAGAAAGCTAATAGAAATTAAGAAGATAAAGAAGAAAAAGATGGCACTATATAAAGGGAATGAATTATTCTTTTGGTAAAAGGTTTCGTTTTGTATTTACTAATGATTATAAGGAGTTTATGGCCTTACAATAAATAGAAACAAAACGTGAACCAGTTAAACATTTACCCAAAGGTGCAGTCGTAATTAAAGGTTGACCAGTCAATTAAATAATCAAATTACGTTTAAGTTTATAACCATACAGAAAACGAATAAGAATATAATATAGAAAAATGCATAATCGTCTTAAATTGGCGAAGATGGGGTTGTAGAGTTGTCGATGAGCGAAAGGTGTTATTTTGTTTTTACCCACACATTGTTTCTGTTACCCGGTTAGTATTGGTTTTGTCAAACTAAACCGAATTTTGAAATTCGAACATAAAGTCCAATGAAAGGATATATAGGCCATATAAAGTCTTGACAGCACAATTGCTACCAAAGCCCAATATCGGTAATGGGCATATTCGTTCATTTACCAATTTTGGTAAAGTTTTGGAAATAAAACGTTCCTGTTTAATTAAGCTACATATATTGAAAATGAGAAGGAATATACACTAATATATTAAGGGCAACATGAGTCTATTTACTCACTAACAATTGATTTGAATTTAGATATTCATAATGCTTGAAATATGAAAATGGAAAGACTCTTACAGGTAATCGACATCATAATAAATATCACATCGAAATTTTCAACTTTGGAAAACTAAATAGGTTGACTGAATACTTTGATTGTATTAATTTTAGTAGTTGGTATTTAACAGTTATCGTGCATGTAGACTTGACACTTTTTCATGCATGGGTAAAATGAATACACTTCTGACTAGCGACTAGCGTCCACCATTTTAATTAAGCTATTTAATGAGAGTCTAATTGATGAATAAAAAGCTCTTCCTCAATAGTGTTTTCTTAGTGAAAACAAACGTTCACCAAGTTACTTTTTTTTTCTGTATGAATGTTAAAATAATTCAAACAAAAAAAACATCGTTTTTACAATGAAGCTGAGGTTCACCAAATTTTTCGTATGGAGTTTTGTGTAAGCGACGAAGTTTTCCTTAGTTATATTTATTTTTTTCCTTTCTATCTAAAGCAAAAAACAAAAAAAAAATGGCTGTTATATTACAAAATCGCCCCTTTTGGTTTTAGGGAACCATTGGTGACTGCATATGCATTGATTATAACGAACGGTCATTACTACTCAAGCCTGTGATTTCGTATGCACTAATCCAAAATTCAGGTCGGTACATTTAGCCCTTATAGCGAGGTATCAAAGACTTAAAACATTGTTTTCTTCCTTATTTTGTCGGCAGACTTAAAAACATTTATCATAATGAACGATTAAACGTCACAAAGTAAAATCCAAAATGATTATCTGTAATTCTTTTTTGTGTCACGAACGCACTTTATAATTTCTTTAAGTATTTTCTGACAGCTACGTTTATGTTTATTTAACAATACCATTACTACAAGCAGTACATGTGTATAGTTCTAGTACAACACCAAAGAAACGCGTAGTAGCTAACGCTCCAATGTTACTTTACACTGCAAAATTACTTGGTTGTTATTTAACGAGGTATTTTTTAATTAACCAATCTAATGTTCTAGACTATTCATCAACACAGCTAACTATATTTAATCGGTTCTCTAAATTCTATTAATCTATAGACTACGTACCATTTACCAGATGATAAGATTTTGTTTGTTTTTTTTGTTCACCATATGGTTGATTTTTGCTTAACTGTTGTCTATAATTGCTGGGAAATAATTGCATGTGTTCAAAAAAAATGGATCGCCTAAAAGCTTTACCCTATCTGATTATATTCGTCGCATTAATGTGATTTACTTTGTAGATGCCGGTTATTGGAAATTTAAAACTAAAATATTTAAATCCTCAGTAAATAAAAAAGCCACTAGTTTGATTTAACATTACATTAAGATCGGAAACACAAACCAAAGACTTATTCGAGAACACACCACACGCACACATGTACGGTACGACATGGTACAGTACGAAATATTAGATAAGAAAGAAGAAATACAAGGCGACGATGGATCGAATATTGATTTTTGAGAATCGATGATCAGCAATGTTTGGTGCAGAAGCAACGACGACGGAATCCACGGCATTTACCTCCGTGGAAGCCTTCGTTGTGGCACACGTTTGCGCAGTTGTGAGTGCTCACACATGGACCCTTGAACCTATGGCTCTTTGACTCACATGTGCGTGCCTCCACCGTGACTGGACCCATCCCTAGAGAATATTAACACACACAAAAAAAGACCTTTGTTTAGAACATAGCTTAGTTTCATGTTCTCATGCATGATGCATATTAATAATCAATATGTGAGTTTTGCTTCAGAATAAGTAAGAGATAGTTGATTGTTGCGACCAACCATAAATATAAAATTTTATTATGATGACCAAATGACGAATAAAACGACATAATTACATAGTCGAATGTATATGTGCAAAGTTAGATATTAGGTTATGAGTAATGAACCTGTGGCGACGAATATCATGAACAAGAGGAGAACAGCTGAGATCAAACGCATAGAGAGCTTCATTTTGAGACAGATAGAGAGAGAGAGAGAGAGAGAGAGAGATTTGGAAAGAAGTGGCAAGTGTGTAGGTTGCTGATGAGGAAGGTGGCACTATTTAAAGGGACTAAAAAGGTATAAGAACGCTCGAGATAATGAATTTAATATATTAAATAATTGAACTTTTAAGAAAAGAAAACGTATATCTTTTTATTCCATTATATTCACTTTTTATTTTTGCCACTGAGGTGTGACGACGACTTGTCGTTTTTTTTTTTCTTTTTAAGTTTCATGCTTTTGTCACATTTTCTTTGTTTTGTAACCAAGTGAGAACTAGAAAAGGATGGATCTTTTATCGTACCAAAATTAAATAAAATTACAGGTTGTAAAAAAGGTCAATTTTGGTATTTGTAGATACGCCAATTTCCCTATCCAAAATTTTGTTCATCTTGTTCGTCTGTTCAAAGCCTCCGCTCCTATACTTCGATCATCGATAGGGATGCAAGTTCTGGCATAAACCGCATCTCTTCAAAGAAAAACCTTCGACATAATTCCGTGGTTAACTTGCATGAAAATTCTGGCTTATTTGCAAAAATGTGATTAACATGCATGCACTTTTTTTTTTTTTCTTTTTTCGACACATGTACTGGTTATCAGAACATAGGATTCGAATCCTTTATTAAAAAAGCCATTAGTTTATTTAACTTTACATTAAAACTGGAATTAAACACACACAAACCAAGGACTTACTCAAGAACACATGCACAGTACAACATGGTACTATACGAAAGAAGTAAGAAAAGACGATATTGGATCGAAGGTTGAGTTATGAGAATGGACGGATCAGCAATTTCTGGTGCAGAAGCAACGACGACGGAATCCACGGCAATTACCCCCGCCAAAGCCTTCGTTGTGGCACACGTTTGCGCAGTTTGTTTCGCTGAAGCATTTACCCTTGAACCTATGGCTCTGTGACTCACACGTGCGTGCCTCCACAGTGACTGGACCCATCCCTAGAGAACAAAAAAAACTTAGTTTAGTACTACTATAGCTTAACTTCATGTTTTCATGCATGTTACATATTACTTAATCTTTGAAGTTTAATTTATACAAGAATTTGAATATAATTGCTAGTTAAGACGTCCACACCATTTAGACTATGGCCAACTATAATTAAAATCGCATAATGGAAAGGAATATCGATTAAAAAGAACACTTAATATATGAGCATATTCACACGAACAATCGATTTCGACCACAAATATTGAATTTTAGAAAGGAAACCATAAACATATAAAAAAATTGTTATCATAACCAAATGACGAATAAAAAAGACATGGGTAGCAAAGTTAGATATTAGGTAATGACTAATGAGTAACGAACCTGTGGCGACAAATATCATGAACAAGACAAGAACGGCTGAGATCAAACGTATAGAGAGCTTCATTTTTAGAGAGAGAAGAGTTGAATGAGAGAGGCAGATTTGGAAGAAGTGTTAAGTGTGTAGTTTGCTAATGAGGAAGATGGCACTATATATAGGGACTAAAGAGGTATAAGAACTATGAGATTATTGATTAGTATATCAGATAGTTGCATTTTATTAAAGTACTTTTTAGATATTTTTGGGTAAATATCATCTTTATCTTTGGCGTATTCACATTTAGTGTTAACAAGAGTCGTGATATTTGTCGCATTTTTTCCTTTTTTTATTGCTTTTCCACATTTTCTTTGTTTTGTAATTTTGTCGATGTATTTGCTTTACAGATGCTGTCATAAACGGAAACGTAAATTTTGGTCCTTAATGTAAGTGACACGACACACATGAGAACTCCTACCGTTTCGACAAGTCATCCTCGAATCAATAAAACCAAATTTTATTTCAGAAACAAACAGAAAAAAATATATATAAAAAATTGAGTTAGTCAGATACTGTGGAATCCACAATAATAGTGGGCCACATCAAAAGTAACAAGTGGAGTAGTCTATAGTATACTCGAGTTTTTTTTGGTACCTAAATGAAAACATTACTAGCTAGTTGATAAACTTAACATTTGGTATTTTGTATATTCACTGTAGCAAAAAACTAAAGTTTTGTTAAAAAGTTAAAAAGTTACACTTTGTATATTTTCCCTCTTTATTTCCTCCTTGCTACTTTATTACTCCACCAATTACATCCACAGAGTAAAATTTGGTATCTTTTACAGTCCAAGCTTCGCTCTCTTGGGATGGGACGTAGGTTCTGGCAACTACCAAGCCAGAACAGCATCTGAAAACATTTTGAATTTCGATCGTTTGCGAATCTCACTCTGTTACAAATACCGATATTTAGAGGATATTAAGTCTCTTTAGAATTGTTTTATCTTTGGTCTTTTTATTGATACTACCCCCACACGTCGGGAAAAGTCCATGCCATCGTAAACAAACTCTTGAATGCCAAAAAAATGCATTCCAAGATTAGATGTTCAATTTTTTTGAATTCCATCACAATTATCTTCATGGTGAAATATGAAACTAATGCGTCAAACAATTCTCAAACGGAATTTATAGCATACTTGCAAGTTGCAGCAATGTGATTAACTTGTAGATAATGTTTGTTAGAACATAGATTCGAATACTTACTAGAAAAACCCATTAGGTTGTTTAACATTACATTGAAATTGGAAACTCACAAACCAAAGACTTATTCAAGAAAACACACACACACATGTACGGTACGACATGGTACTGTACGGAAGATTAGATAAGAAAGAAGTAACACACGACGATAGATCGAAGATTTAAGTTATGAGAATCGATGGATCAGCAATGTCTGGTGCAGAAGCAACGACGACGGAATCCACGGCAATTACCCCCGATAAAGCCTTCGTTGTGGCACACGTTTTTGCAGTTTGTTTCGCTGAGGCATGTACCCTTGAACCTATGGCTCTGTGACTCACAAGTGCGTGCCTCCACAGTGACTGGACCCATCCCTAGACAAAATTAACACAAAAAAAAACATTTGGTTTAGGCCATAGCTTAGTTTCATATGTCTCATGTTTGATGCATATAAAATAACTTTCGAAGTTTATGGAAGAAGAGTATTTCTGCTAGTTAAGAAAGACCATAGTGAACTAAACTTAAATTTGCATTGATAAAAAACACTTGTTATATGAGCATTCACAAGAACAATCGATAGAAACCATAAATATAGAATTTTATCAAAAAATGGAAACCATATATGTTAAAATACGTTACTAAAACCAAATGACGAAAAAATAAGACATGGGTTGTGTGCAAATTAGATATTAGGTAATGAGAAACGAACCCGTGGCGACGAATATCATGAACAAGACGAGAACAGCTGAGATCAAACGCATGGAAAGCTTCATTTTAAGAGAGAGAGAGATTTCGAAAGAAGTGTTCAAGTGTGTTGCTAATGAGGAAAATGGCACTACTATATACTAATAGGGAGTAAATAAAGAGGTGTAATCAATGATTTTTTAGATATGGATAATAATACTCTTTTTATTTTGGAGTATTCACTTTTGATTTTAACAAGAGTGTTGTGAATTTGTATTTATTTGCTTTACCGACACTTTCATAAAAGTAAAATTTTGGTCCACAATGTAAGGTGACAAGACACGCAGAAGCATCCTACCGTTTCGACAAGTCATTCTCCAAATTGATCGGTAAAACCAAATTTTGTTTCAGAAATAAACAAATAAACGTATATAAAAAAAGAGTAAATAATTGAGTTAGTCAGATATTGTGGACTGTGGAGTCCACAATAATAGTGGCCACGTAAAAAGTAACAACAAGTGGAATAGTCACGGATAGAGTTTTTATCGAACCTAAATGAAAAAATTTACTGGTTGCATAAAATTAAAATTGGGTATTTATATACTCAAATGCACAAAAACATCAATTAAACCCCCCAAAAAAATTAATATCAATGACCACTTAGATATAAGTAATATTTGGAATTACTTACTATAAATAAAATAGTATAATTGTGGCTGTAAGAGGAGAAATGTATATTTTTCAAATTATTATGGCAGACAAAAGCTGGTTGCTTTCTCTTTATCATGTGACTTAATAGTTGTACACGATTTCGTTTTCTCACTTTACATATTTCAACAAGTTTCCGGTTGGCCTTAGTTCCCCGGTTCAAATTTCAAGTTTGAATGGACATGAACACCTTCAAAACGTGCCTTGTCACAAATAATCAAAACTACTGTAGTATGGTTTTGATTTTTACTTTAGTTACTATGTATACTCAGATTTAATTAGTCAATCGTATAGTATAATCATTAACTTGGAAATAATTTTAAAGATATTTGTCTTCCAATCTTTGTTTTTTCCGGATGTAGTAAAAACAAGACTATTTAAATCAAATTAAGCCGTGAGTAGAAGTAATAACTATGTGACTGGCCTTTTTTTTTACAGACATTCTTGAACCAATCCCAATAGTACTAGTTCCTTGTTAGGTTTAAAAAAAAAGACAGTGGGAAAACAATCTACTGAGATTTGTGTTTTTATACAACTCAGACGAATTAATGCTTGAGAGCTTTAATCATTGCGAGAGGCGTTCAATTTTGACACCAACATTGAAAGTTAGGTCACGTATTCCTTTATGCAATCTTTGATGAGCAAAGACCAATCTATCCTGATGGTTCACTTCATTGAACCACTGTGCCATGCAACAACCAAATCCACATTTTAGTTTATCATCTTCTTACCGGAGCTTCGAAAATGCTGAACATATATTATCGATGTTTGAAAAACCAATGTTTGAGATTTGTCTTACCAATCTAGATCAACCCATTTGTTACGAGTCAAACAACATCTAAACTCATTTGATCTTATTATGTTGTGTTTTTTTTTTTCTTACTAAAACCTCAAATTGTTTGTTTGCTTTTATGTTTATATCAAGTTTATGTATTTCTTTCAAATGAATAATAAACACTAAACAAACTAAACTTATTTGTTTGAACTCAAAAAAAAAAAAAACGAACATATTGTAAAAAAAAACTGAAAATTAATTTAGATTTCAAAAATAAAATTTCCCATTTTTCTTGATTGGTTTTTCAAGTAGATTACTGTAGATGCAAACACAGAACGGTGTTTGAAACAATTGAGATTTGAGACCTTTAGGTCTAAAGAAGGAAGTTTTTGGTTTTGATTTACATGCGTGAAAGAAATATAACTATTGTGATCTAATAAACTCAAGTCTAATAGCTAGTGTTACACATGTTGCCAATAACACATTAACTTCGTTTCTTGGCTAATTTTACCTCAAAACAAACAAAACAAAAAAGGTAAAAATAATGTTATCCCATGAGAAGAGAAGCGAGAATCTCTCCCATGGTTTTCTCAGGCGTGTCTCCGTCATCATCTACGTGAACTCCGGATTCTAAAACCGCCGCATCAAGAACAAGTTTCCGTTTCGCAATCTCGTAGATGTTCTCATCAACCGTCGATTTAGTCACCAGTCTGTACCAACATTGCCAGAGTTGTTACAGATAAAGGTGAGTATAGACTAGACATATAAACCAAACCCAATCAAAGTTATTAACTCAAAACCAAACCAAAATTATGTTATAAAACAACGAAAAGGGGTATGGTTTCAGATACTTGTATAGCTAGTTTCGCTTGATTCAGGGATTTAAAGCTCAAACCTGAAGATAGTGACTGGTTTTGTTTGACCAATACGATGGCATCGATCTTCAGCTTGTCGATCAATCTGTGGATTAAAATCCATATCGTGAATTATTACCGTATCTGCACCAGTTAAATTCAGACCTTGTCCACCTGCTCGAGTTGACAACAGGCAAGCGAAGATTGACTTATCGTTGTTGAATGTGTCGACTATGGTTTGTCTATCTGTGACTTGAGTACTGTAGGAAACAAAAAAAATGACTTTAAGCTTCTTCCTTTTTGCAGAATCGTCAAAAATATGACAATTTACTCTTCTTTCTATTTACCTGCCGTCAAGTCTTCGATATGTAACACCAATTACATCGAGCGTCCATTCTAAGATATCAAGCATCGATGTCCATTGACTAAATATTAGAACACGATGGCCGGATTTCTTCATTGAAGGGAGAAGCGCAGCTAATGTCTGATAAAAAAAGGACAGTTAGATCGCTCACAGGGTTAGTTATACTTACTCGGTTTTACAAAGAAGACTTTAAAAAATGAAGAAGAATATCACGTACCCGACATTTTGCTGAGAGCATGACATGTTTGTCTGAGAGAGTTCCTTTGGTATCGTTAACTCCAAATTGGAACAAAAGCTATGGAAAGAAATAAGTTAGCTTGTTAAATTGCATAACATGTTTGTTTATGGATTTTAAATTGCTTTTGGAAAGAGAGAAATTTACCTGGTGGATACGGAAATCGTTGTAACCCTTAATTTCTTCGATGACTCTTTCCAAAGAACATTCAAATCCAAATGCACCGATTGGGTGCAATTTCCTGGCGATGCGAATGACGTCCTCATCGCTGTATATTCGCCTAATTAACAATGGATGATTTGCAATCTGGACCACCAAAATTTAGTAAGACATAGAATACACTCATTTGGCACAAAGGGGACTGTATTAGTAGCTGAAAATTACTACCTTCCGGAATTGAGTAAAATAGTTTGATATTTGACGCTTTGGAAGTGCCTTGGCTAAAGAATTCAGGGATTTTGATGAAAGCTTCACAAGCCTTGCTTGAGAAGCAGCACGATATTCCTCTATGGCTTCTTTATATGTATCTTCCTGCTTTTTCTCCATTGATACATACTCAACCTGCGTTGGATTGATAAATTGATGAGATTTGCAGCTTATAGATTAATATCTTGTACTTAATCGTGCGTAGACCCATACCCGTTGTATCTTCGGAACAAGTTGTTGCATGACATCAGATTTTAAACGCCTCAAGATGAAAGGACCTAGAATAGATTTCATTCGAGTAATCAACTCAGTATCTTCTGCATTCAACAACTTCTTCAAGTCAACATTCTCTGTAGTAAATATATCAGGCAACATGAATTCCAGAAGCGACCATAGTTCCTGCATAGATTAACACATGCAAGGAATAATTATTCTATGACCACATAAGATATGTCCTCAATATTAGGTAATTAGATCTTGAACAGATGAACAGAAACCAAACCATACATGCAAATCATTTTGCAGAGGCGTTCCTGTAAGCATAAGACGCTGGTTTGCGTTTCTGGCCACAGACATCAAGTTTTTCCACCTATAACTATTCTTATCCTTTAAAGCATGGGCTTCATCCATCAAAACACAGCTCCAACGCCATCGTTTTAGTACTTTTCGGTCATCTTTCTGTTGTTCACTGTAAAATTCCTACATCTGTGAGTATCAGGAAAATCCAAAAAGCAAGTAAAGGATCAAGAGTACTTCGAAGTTGCACCTATGCCGTTCAAACAGAGAGTAACAGACAAGAAGCACATTGAATGGCGGTGGCTTCCCAGCTTTTGACAAAGAATTCAATTCTCTTGAGTAGGCTGCTCTCGCAGCCCCGTGGTATTGAAGTACAGTAAATGATGGACACCATTTTCTAAGTTCTCTCTCCCAGTTTTCCAAGACAGAGGCAGGGCATACAACCAAATGAGGACCAGGGTCATTGTTTAAGTGATTTAAGAGGGTTAAATATGTGATTGCCTGAAAATGAGAGCAACATTAGTATTGATAAGATAAAGAAACAAAGACAACTTATCCAGTAATAACAGAGTACAATGCACCTGAATGGTCTTTCCAAGACCCATCTCATCGGCTAGAATGGCTACAATCAACAGCTATGTCAGTTGCAAAGTGACATTTACGCTAAAAAGTCTTACAGGTCGAAACAAGTAAATATTTACCTCCTTCAATTCCCTTCTTATACAAGAGAAGAAGAAAGTTAACACCAACTAACTGGTACGGCTTGAGTATAGGCTGAAAATCAGAATCCTCTGCTTTACAGGCTTCATCAATATCATTCTGTGATCATCACATAATCAACCCCAAAAGAATATGAGTTAAGTTAACAAGACGGTAAACCCTAAACCAACCAATCAAAGATTATCACAATATACGTTATCTAATCAAACCCCATTTTTCAGTTGGCTAAGGAATATATTCTAAGTTATCTCATAGCAAATACTTTCTAGCTGAGTCATGCAGCCAAAAAATCCAGCAAAGTTGTATGCATGAATAGAACAGCAAAAATCTTCAAAACCCAGTAAACAGAAGCTTTAAATTCACTAAATTCGAGAAAAACCTCTAAAAATATAGAAACTTAAGAAGAGAAGTGATAATTGCAGTACCTGGGTGACAATCCTCACAGTAGAAGTTTCCACTTCAGAGTATCTCTCACAAGTAGTAACCCCAGAAGATGTACCATAAAGCTCCTTCCTAAGATCCGCTGAGATTTTAGCACACTTTTGCAGAGCCTTGCCCACAACATCCTCATTTTCTCCTCTCCCTCCTCCCCCTCCTCTTCCAATTTCGTCCTCACTAGCACTACTCTCAACATCATCATCAAACCCATCATCACTCGCTTCTTCATCTTCAATCACAAATCTCCTACCAGCTCTCGCAGCTCGCATCACAACCTTGGTCTCTTCCAATTCCTCTTCCTCCTCATCCTCCAACAACAAATCCTCTCCATTAACAATCTTCACCTCCGAATCCGAATCTCCTAAATCCTCAATCTCAACACAATCACCATCGCTACTATTACTCTCAATCGCTCCCGTCGAAGGTCTCCTAAACGCAAAAGACTCAATCGAAGGCGTAGGATTCGCCGGACGAGTCCTCTTCGGAGTCCGTGGTCGTTTAAGAACTCGCGAAGCGTTAAACGAGTGCTGCGACCACTCTTCCTCGGAGATTTCGTCGAAATCTCGTTTCATCCTCCGAGGATTCCGAATCTACAGGATCGAAAATTGAAAGAAAAACTCACATGAAGAAATTGAAAACCCTAGATTGATTGAAGTGACTATTGCATCGAATTGAAGAAGAAGACGAGATATTAATTACGCCATTTATGTGTTTTTTTTGTTCTCTCTTACTTGGAGTTTCGCGGAGAAAGGGGAAAGGTCGAGATTTCAAAGAAAGGTTAGAGACTCTCAACAACGTGTTGCTTCTTTACAAAAGAGCGGCATCGTCTACAAGCTAAGCGCGCGGACGTAATGTTTTAATGGGCCGAACTCGTTCATTGATCAGGCCCAATATCTTTAATGGGTTTTAACAATTCATATAAACAACAATATATTTGAATGCAATTTTTAAGTTAGGACCAATGGAAAAAAAATAAGTTGCCCTCGCCATTCGGTTTTTTTAGTTTTTCGTTTTTGTCAATGTCAACAAATTGTACCGATTGGTTCGATTCGGATATTATTACATATTCCGAAATGAAACTAATTCATGAAAATTTCGAAACATGTTAGCTTGTTCAATTGCATTACATGAAAAGAGTTTTGGTGGAGGGTTAAAGACATCACATGGGAAAGGATCTTCTCCGTTCATTTGCCTTCCACTCAGTGTCGGTTTAACTATAAGGGCGAGCAGTGCGACCGCCCCAGACCCATAAATAAAAAAGTTCAAACGTAGAGATAAAAAAAAAAAAATTAGTGTAACTAAAGGGCCCAAATTTTTTAAAAAAAAATAATGAAAGAGCCCAATTTTTTAATTTAATGAAAGCCCCATAAAAAAGGCTCATAATTTTTTTAATTAACCTAAACCTAAAACCTAATATGTTTTATTTTTTCAGAATCTTTTCATATTCTTTCTCATCTCTTTCAAGTTTTTCATCTTTTATTCTCTTTCACAATCAAATATTGATCATCACCAAAAATTAAATTCTCCGTTTCTCATATAATCGAGTTTTCAAGTTATCTCTATACATCTCAAGAGCATAAGTCAAAAATTTGGAAGAAAAGAGATTAAGGTATAATAATTTTTATGTTCTATTTAGTTTATGTTCTGTTTAGTTACGGTGTGAAGGTTGGTGAATAAAAGATTGCAAGAAAAGTTTGGAAAAACAGAAGAATCCAATGAAAGCTTTGATTATTTGTTGTTGTTTTTTATATTTTTATAAACACATAATGCGAGTCAAATTTTTGTTTAGCGTGTGTTTTGTTTGTTTTTGTTTTGATAAAAGTAATATTTTTGTCGAAAAAACATAATTTTTTTTATTTTTGATATGTTAGGGACCTATTTTCTAAATTTGCTTCCGGACCTCTAAAATGTTTGAACCGACCCTGCTTCCACTTAGACTTTGGTATTGACCATCTGCACCTTCTCACACCTTTGGCCATTTGTAGGGACACCAATAAGGTTATCCTCGCACTTCGCGATAAAGATAACGTCGTTGCTCTCGATCTTAATCCTCACTGTACAGGTTATCATTTGTATTTCTCTGGTTTCTACGACTTAATTACCTGTTCCTTATTTTCCAAGTTTATCTCTTTCATTCTATTGTAAAAGAGACCTAGCTCTTCATATGTTGACTAATCCGATAATGTATGTGTATCAATTATTAAAATTATCAACTCTCGGAATGGCAGAAACAGAGTTGTTATTGAGTCTCTTGATCTTGGTGAGGGTTTTATATTTATTTGGTTCTTCTAGATTCCTTGTTGATTTAATTTTCTAGTGGGCTGGCCCAGAAACAACTAGGTCTTGGGCTGTTTGTTGTATCTCTTCATTTGTTTCCCTTGCATTTTAATTCAACTACCGTTAAACCAACAAAATGAAAAAGAATTCTAAAGAGATTCCTCATATAGCTCTTTTGTGTGTGTGCGCGCTATTTCATATTACAACTTGAAAACATATTACAACCCAATCAGGGAGGCTTAGCTATTTCAGCTTAGTTAAATGGCCCTGTCCAAAGACCCATTGCAGTTTGTACGATCTCATTATAAGCATCGATGCTAATGAAGAGAGGATGAGAAGTCGCCTGATACTTAATATTTTATGGTTTGTAAACTGAAGTAAAAATAAAATTATATAAAAATAAAAAAAGACGAGGTGAAAAAGAGACAATCAAACAATACGGTCGAATAAATATTATATTTCAATATCATTTTTTAAAAGCTCTTAAAGTGATATTGGAATTAATGGTTCGAATCTACTTGGTATATCGCAAGCAGCAACTTATTATAAAAGTCTATCAAATCCATTCATATACACGCAAGACTTCCAAAGTGGTAAGCAAGTATTCTCTGGCTATCTAAAAGTTCGTAGAATGAAGCGCATTGAAGAAGTTCATTCCAATATATTGGCAAAACCATTATATATTAAAGATGATGATGATGATGATTCGGGACAAATTCTGGATACATTTATTAAGATGGAAATTTTGTGATTTATCCTTTTTAAGTCTATTCAGATCGGTTGAGGGTTACTTACTCGTTCAGGATTAAGGTTTGGTTCAGTTGTTTTGCATTGTATTTTTCTTAATTTCTTAAAGGTTGAACAATTGAACATATTGAACCAAAATAAAAATGCAATATATTAATTTTCATACAAGAATCTAACAAACTTTAAAAATTGTCTATATGATAGGTGCATCATGTGTATTAATATATGATATGTTATATTATTAGATAAAAAATAAAAGTTAGTACAACAAAACCTAATCAAAGTTAAATGAAGAGAAAACGAGGGTTTTGTCTTAAAGCTCACCAGAAAGATACGAATGAGAAAAATGTGGTACCCACACCACACCCCCGCATGTGGACACATTTCACCGTTCTAACAGTGACACCCAAACCGTAACCATCCTTCTGTAAAATTATATTATAAGAAAAGTAGCTTTTTATATATATACAATAAAATTACAGAGAGATAGAGAGAGGGGACCTTAGACATACTTTTCAAGATCATATATGGCTTATTTTAAAAAGAAGAAGAACACAAAACAGTAGAGAGAGAAAGAGAGATAGGGCTTTGAGGTTTGTATTTGTATTATACTACAGATGTATTTTTATATATAGGAATAGTGTCTTCTTCTTCATCATCTTCTATATCATCATCATCATCATCATGCATCATCTTCTTCTTGGTTCTTTCTTTAGCTCCGATTTATAGCTTTTTTTGACTATTTTTTTTTTCTTCTTCTTCTTCTTGGTTTCTTTCTCTTGATCTCAGGTACGAACAAAACCGACTTAAAAATTCTTCTTCTTTACAAAAAAAAAAACAAAAGTATAAACTCTTAATTTGTTTTTCTTTGTTTATGTCTTCTAGTGAAATTGTTTTTATAAAAATTCTTCATGTCGTCAATCTCTATGGATTCTTCCTGTTCTTATAATTCCTCCCTTCGTTTTCTTCTGAAACGATTATTTGATTTCTTTCACTATATATATATTTTTAAACTTTTTTTTGTATGGATTATTTGTAGATTATATTCTCTTCCACGCAAAGAAGAAGATCTAAAGATGTCGTCATCATCATATAACACAAGCGGTATTCCTTCATCATCCTCTGCTCAGCCTTTCTTCATCACCAGCTCCGGCGCCGGAGATAACGACTTTAACCGGAAAGATACTTTTATGTCAATGATTCAACAACCTAACTCCTCAGCTCCACCACCACCCAAGAAACGAAGAAACCAACCCGGAAACCCAAGCAAGTACCTCTTATATATATATTTATCACTAATAAGAATCAGTACAATAAGCTTTTAAGATAAAACAAAACAAAAAATGAAGAACCCTAATCTTTTGTTCTTTTTTTTTTGTATATCTAGTATCAAGAGTTCATTTATATCGACAGGCCATTAGATCATATATATGTGATTTTTTTTCTTTATATATGTACATGTTTGTAATCGTGTGTATCATTTTTGTTTTCAATTTAGTCATCATTGATTAACATTTTGGGTCGGATTGGTGACTAAAATTTATTTATTAAAGTCTCTAATTAATTGAAACAGATCCTGATGCGGAAGTGGTAGCATTATCTCCAAAGACACTAATGGCTACAAACAGATTCATATGCGATGTATGCAACAAAGGGTTTCAAAGAGAACAAAATCTACAGCTTCACCGAAGAGGACACAATCTCCCATGGAAGCTGAAACAGAAGTCAACCAAAGAAGTGAGGAGGAAAGTATATCTTTGTCCGGAGCCCACGTGCGTTCACCATGACCCGTCACGTGCTCTCGGAGACCTCACTGGAATCAAGAAGCATTATTACCGTAAACATGGCGAAAAGAAGTGGAAATGCGAGAAATGTTCTAAGCGTTACGCTGTTCAATCGGATTGGAAGGCTCACTCTAAGACTTGTGGTACTAAAGAGTATCGATGTGACTGTGGTACCATCTTCTCTAGGTAAGTAATCTCTCTCCATTTCATTTAAATAATTTGTTCGTATTTGTTTTAAGTGATGAAACGTATAATATGTGTGTCAGTGTGTGTGGTATCTAGATATACGTACCCGCTTATCTTGGTAAAGTATAACAATGGACCATCTTTATTTTGTATTATATTGAAAAACTATTCTAAGTAAAAGCTGCATTCAACACTGCATGTAATTTACATGGAAAATACCAAATATATTAATTCATCTGTGACTGAAATATTGTATATTTGGCCACGGAATTTGAACCTCGATTATACCGCCTATAAACTGTATATAGTCACTATGTACATAGGATCTATCAATGTATTTGTTTGGTTGTTGATGAGTTGTGAATAGAGAAAGACAGTGATTTGAAAGTAAGAAAATTTAAAAGATGCTAAATTTGGTCACATGTATGAGTTGGATTTTGTTTTCCATTTTCCACTTTTGTTTTCTTCTTCTTCACTTTGCAGGTTCCCCTTTTTACGAAACTCCTCTCCATTTGTGGACCCCTTCTTATCTCTTTCTCTCTCTAGATATACATATGCATACATAGATACACAAAAATTTGGTAAGAGTGCGTTACTTAATTTGATTGACAAAAAAAAAAAAAAGTGCGTTACTTAATTTATTACAGTGTTCTGGTGAACACTTTAATGCTCTTAGGGTTTCTTTCTTTATTTTCACGGTTTGAGTAAAATACGTTGTTGCAGAATGTGACTGACTTATATTAACATTCATGGGTTTTGCATTAAATGAAGAAGGTCTTTCACTAAATTAGCAATTGACTCGACCTCTATATTCTTCTATCATTCTCTCCTATAGATGGTAGCCACAATAACTATAGCACTTATTAATTATGACTCACGGAATTATATATATGAGTTAATAACTTTATTATCGACTGTTGTCTTATTTACAATTTTTTTTTGTAGACGTGATAGTTACATCACGCATAGGGCTTTCTGCGATGCATTGATACAAGAGACTGCAAGAAACCCTACCGTGAGCTTTACGTCAATGGCAACTGCTACTAGCAGTGCCGGCTCTGGCGGAATTTACGGGAGACTTGGTGGTGGCAGCGCTCTTTCGCACCATCATATGAGTGGCCATCCAACTTACGGATTTACCCCTCTCGCGGGTTACAATCTGAACATGGCATCTTCCGAAAATAGGAGAGACTTTGTTCCCCAATCTTCAAACCCTAACTTCCTAATCCAATGCTCGTCGAGCCAAGGAATGTTGACTACGATACCAAATAATAACGATCAGAGTTTCATGAACCAACACGGTCTGCTACAGTTTGATCCAGTCGACAACATCAACCTCAAGAGTAGCAGCACCAACAACAGCTTCTTCAACCTCGGATTCTTTCAAGAAAACACCAAGAATTCGGAGACGAGTCTTCCTTCTCTATATAACACCGACGTTCTTGTTCATCACCCTGAAGAAAACTTGAACGCGGGTTCTAACGTGTCAGCCACGGCACTGCTTCAGAAAGCTACACAAATGGGTTCACTCACAAGCAACGATTCTGCTTTGTTCAGAGGCTTAGCTTCTTCGTCTAATTCATCAAGTGTAACCGCTAATCACTTTGGAGGACGCATTATGGAGAATGATAATAACAGAAACCTTCAAGGTCTTATGAACTCATTGGCGGCCGTTAATGGTGGCAGCGGTGGATCCGGTGGTAATATCTTCGACGTTCATTTTGGAAACAATGGAAATATGAGCGGCTCGGATAAGTTAACGTTAGATTTTCTTGGAGTTGGAGGAATGGTGAGAAATGTAAATCGCGGTGGTGGTAATGGTCGTGGCGGAGTTTCTTTGGATGGTGAAGCGAAGTTTCCCGAGCAAAGTCATCCATTTGGAAGAGGTTGATAATATCTTATTATTGTATAACTTAATTAGGTGATAATTTTGTTATCTTCGTTATTGTTTTCATAATCAATATATAATATATCTGTTGTGAGGTTTTTAGGTTTGGGTTTGGTTAGAGTCTGTCTTTTATATTAAGTTTGCTATTTTGTTGACTTACAACTCCAATATGAATTTATGGGGTGTTGTTCATAATCAAATATAAAATATTATGGTTTTGAATGGAGAGAGCGGATTAAACGAAATGGTTAAAGAATGAAATGCGGTTGAATGATTAAAAATGGTAGAAACTTGGGATCACACTTCTCGGTTTAGAAAAAAATACACACCAATACCATATATATCACCATTTAATGAATAAAAAAATCTTCACTAAACTTCAAAAAGACATGTTGTGCTGTGTTTTTAAAAGACCTACTCTTCACGGGATTTTCCAAAATGATTTGAGCTTCAATCCATGTTTTGCTTTCACTTAAAGCATAACTTTAATATGTCTAGTGGTTCCTATAATTACCTGAAATATTTTCTCGTTTCTAACTTTCCAAATACTATAAAATCTAAAGGAATGTCTCTGCCTCTTGTTCTGATCCGTCGTGATTCGGTTGACACTTGACACCATAATATGAAATCTATGACGGAACTAGAAATTTTTTCTATAGGGGTCAAAAATAATATTTAATATAACATAAAATTTTATTAATTTTTTTCTAGAACATAATCTACACATAAAAAGAAAACGGAAACATTCTACCTGAAATTCAAGTGAAGATTGATACTTTAGGGTTTTTAGCTATGGTCGGCAAATCTCGACAGACGATGAGAAAATCGAAAGTTAAATTTTGTGAGTTTTTTTAAAGTAAAAGTAATATTAGATCATTAGCTGAAATTCTTTTTTCTTACTTCAGTTAAGTTAAGGTTTTCTAATTTATTACAGTGGAGTTGGGTTAAAAGAATTAAACGGAACCCAACTTTGCGTTTCTATTGTTTTATGTATTGACCTTTTTATTTTATGTAGTGAAAAACTATTATATATTAGGGTCATTATAATAATCTTAAGAAGATATAATAGATTTTACAAATTTGTGGGGGTCAATTAACCCCCTATTACTAAAGTGCCTCCACCACTGTTCTCATACACCGATGTGGATGGGAACACTTCCAACATCGAAGGTATAGGAGATAAATCGTGATTAATCGTCTCCCGCTCTGCCCCACAACGAGACAAAAGATAATAATGATACATCTGACGATCTTTTAATATAAAATTTACTACCAAATACCTTAAAATGATGTTCCAAATAAAAGTTTTAATGGCTTGATTGGTCCTAGTTTTAAAATATTTGTACGGTCATATTTGATGTACAACTCTATATTCATAATAATTATATTTTACATATATTTTTCAAAACTACATCTATTTTTGTTTTTTTCTTTGCCATAACAAAATAAAAAAAATCTACTGCCGTAAGTTTTAGGTTTTAGAAAATTATGAAAAGTTGATTCTACAACCTAAATTATAAAGATACATCAGAAAAATCCACATATAAAATGGTACAAACAAAATCTTAAATCTATAACTACAACCAATCAGACCTTTAGAAAAAGTGTGGCTCTCTAACTTTCTATGTTTGAGGCTTCAGATAAATCAAATTCAACTTTCCGGCGAGTCTAAATGAATATGATGTTGAGATTAAAGAACATCCTCTATATATTATTTGGGGAGTACATTTATAAATAAACATTAAAAGTGTTAATATTTACATCACATTGTGATTACTTCAAAGAACAAATTTTAATCTCTCATTAAGGGTATTTTAGTCATTTATTATTATGTGATCATTTAATTAATTAATTAATGATAATTTTCGTTTTAATTAATTAATTAATTTTAAAAAATTTGAAAAGTAGTTATTAATAGATTTTATGAAGATTTTGTTGATTTCATTAAATACACTAATTAAATTAAATTAAATATTGATTTAATTTTCCAAAAATATGTAGATTGTGATTTTCTTGGGAAAATATTAAGTAAGAATTTATGTAGATCGTAGTTTTTTTTTACTTCTTTATAGATTATAATTTTTGTTTTAATTAATTAATTTATTTTAAATTTTTTTAAAAGTAGTTAATTTTAAATCAAATTAGCCAACTAATATGTTATAAAAAAAATTATAATTACAATTTGTCCGTGCTATAACATAGGATACATTCTAGTGTTAACTGATTTTACTGTACAAAAACCAAATTTAAAATAATGTATGTTTAACTTTTCTACATTGTTACTAATGGTAACGCCGTAACTATATTTTTATAAATCACTAGACTATATATATGTCTTAGTCAAAGTCAATAGTTATATTATAAATTTACTTTTAAAATTTTATATTTATGAAATTAATATAAAATGGTTAGATATTTTATATTTGAACTGTTGATAGCTTATATATGTGTACACAGATTTATTATAATTAAAAGTATATGTATAATTATTTTGGAGCAGAAACTATAACATAATAATTTTTGTTAATATCATTGTTAATATTACCACTCGAATTCAAATTTGTTATTACATATTAATAAAAATTATTGTTGCAACTATTTTTCTTTTATCACATCTAATTAAATAAATTTTTAGAATTAAAATATATGTATAAGTAAAGACTAAAATATAACTGTGATTAGGTGGGTCTGTTTCAATCGGTACCGTATATGATGTCCGGTATGAATGTACATTTATTATTTAAAAATAAAAATCGTACCTTTAATTTTCTGGCTACATATATAAAGGAAATAAAACACCCACTTGAATATATATTTATTCGGGGAAAAAAATAAAATTTATTATTTTAATTGAGTTGTATATATATATATAAATGCATAGGTACCATGTTATATATACTAAATTTAATTCATAAACTAGATTACACATCCCACGTTGCACATGCAAATATACATATGAGCATATCTGAAGACAATAATAAGCCAATGGAATCGGGTATATTCCAATACGAAGCATAGTCCAAGCAGAAGCATCCAACATCTTCAATTTATTCAATATCATGTCACAATTGAATATTCATACTATATATATAATAACTAGATAATTCTATATTCTATATATTAGATCTACAAATATTAATTGATTAATTGTTACTGAAGCAATACGGCGAATGTCAAAATCAAAGTTATATTTATGTTGTATAATAACAAGGTGAAGCAAAGAGAAGGGAATTGATTTTTTCTTATTGATATTTTAATAAGAATATATTAATGTTACATTAAAACTGGAATTAAACACACACAAACCAAAGACTTATTCAAGAACACACTAAACACAAGATTCTTCTTCTTCTTTTCCATATGAATTTTTTTTTTTTAGAGTATCAATAAGAAAATGTTAATATAATTTCTTATTAACATTTTTTTCTCTATTTAATGGAAGTGTTTTCTTAGTTAACCACGAACATTTGCTTGATGAAACGTATTATATACTATATTTAATAATATACTTCAAATAAGTTTTGATAACATAGTAATGCATATATACACATTTTTAGGAATATAAGAATATATATTGCCCGATCAAAATCTTTGGATTCTTTTGAAGTTTTAAACTCGTGGTTTGAGGATAGGTGACTTCGAAACGTAGATTAACATGTGCGATAGTTAAAACCGTGATAATACCTAGGATTTTAGGGTGGTCTATACCGATTACATGTTTACACTCAAGTTAGAGGTGAACTCAAAATGAGAAGGATGATATATTTTTAATATTGGTATGGTGCTACATGCTCTTTTGAAAACTCAATGTTCAAGATTTTGTGGGAGCTCACTGAAGTAGGACTACAAGAAGTTTATCCCCTTTTCCTGATCCCCTCCATGCCTGACTAGGGGTTCTTGAGATTCTCTTGTTGTTGCTTATGAGTTTTAGTTTTAGGTTTGCAAATCGCTTGGGATTCTCGTGGAATATTTTCTTTTGCTTGAAACATTTTTCTCCCTTTTATGTTTAATTCGTGTTGTTTCGACGCTCGATACGTGCTTGACATCCTCTTTCCATTTCGATGTAAGTCCATATGTACCTCAGAGCCTCCACCATGCTTTATGGGATCCATTTAGTCTATATATATTTTTTGGTACAGCTTGAGTGAACACACAATATTTTCCAAATTAAAAAAAAAGCGTGGTGCCAGCGTTAGATTTTTTAATAGAAACTTTCTCATGGTTGAATCGCCCCACGTATTTTGGAGGGTTCCTCCGGCTTCCAGACAATTTGGTGTAAGTCATCTAATAATTATTCAAATTTTTGATACTAGCAAAGTTTTTCCACAAAATAGATGTACAAGTAATGAAAATATGTTACTCTTTCTATAGAAAGGTTGATGAACCAATGTAGAGCTAATTCTACATGCTTGATATGGACCCTTTTCACATATATAAAAACTCTCAAAAAGATGTAAAAGGTGTTGATGTGGTCATTTGTATCGGTCATTATTTCTTTGGGTTATCCAGGTATATCTTGTCGCATAACAGAGAGGTTTTTTTTTTTTGTGAGTATCTCGTAGCCTTGTTAATAGGTGCAAGCATCCCTGGCACGCAAATCAACTGATCTCCAACCCGGCTAGCTAGTCTTTTGTTACTCTTTAATGTTCTTTGTTGGAAGTTATGCCACGTTCTTGCCTATGTTGATGAGTTCCAAATGGGCATTTTCTCGTTCTCTACCTCTCTGTATGGTTTGAGTTAGCGGTTTACGTTGCACAATGTCCAACCAAGGAAAACGTTTTTAGCAAGTGGGAGGAAGGATATCGTCAGTCGGAGTTACCTCTTCTTTCCGGTATCAAAATCTTTTGGTGCTCATTCATTCTTTGGGACCTCCTCACGCTTGATGATGTGGTTGTGAGTTCGTTGCGTATCACGTTTGGGGGGCTCATATAGCCAAAGCACGAATTAGAGTTGCTCATATTTTGATAATAGATGTCTCCACTTAACTTAAGAAAAATAACTTAGCGCCACGTCTAATTTAGCTTAAGTGAATCTTGCAGCATCATGTATTTGTTTTGTACTTTCGTTCTTTAAAACGGTCTAAAAGGTGTTTGGGCCAGATCCTAAAAATGACTAAACATCTTGGATAAGATCATCTTCTACTCATGCTCTCCAAATGCTACGTAAATTGGCCACGTTACCTGGTGTTATGGTAGATGGCTCCAAGAAGTCAAACTCACCCGTACTAATGATTTTCCAGTCTATGATCAGGTGTCGAAACATGTAACTTACAATTACTCCGAAAGGTCAATATATTAATTAAACATATTCGATGTAAAAGAAATAAACTACACATATAATTTTTGATGAAATGTGTGTGCATATGTAGGTATATATATGATTGAGCCGAAATTTATACATCTTTTTTTGTCAGAATCTAGCTTTGTGTATATACATGTGCATTTATAATTAATTAATAAACTACTGTAAATTATATTAGACTATAAAAAAAAAGTCGGCCACCTAATTCAGTATATGGGAAAATACAAAAAATAAATAAACAGTACCTAATCTTATGATAAATCAAGTCAAAGTTATTAAATTTATATATGTTTCATTACATTTTTTTCTTAAAAGAATTTAACACTAAAGTTAAAGGCAAAATGTTGTTGACAATCCGAAGATATACCTTAACTCGTTTTTTTCGTATTTAATTATCTTTACTTTCCCAACGTTGACTATCTGTACGAACTCAAATCATATAAATTATTGGAATCTGTAAAAATTGGAATTTTTATCATGTTTTAATATGTTTAGAGTGACAACGAAAATATTAATAGTGTGGATCAGTACATAGGAGGATTTGATCTATATACACAGAAGAAGAAAAAAAAAATCTTCCCGAAATGTACCACTAGATCACCATTTCTCGATGATATAATCTAGGGTTTTTCTGAAATAACAATATAAAATAATAATACATAAATGTTTTTTTCCAAAAAAAAAAACAATAATACATAACACACATAAAGATGACATAACGGATCCATAAAAATTTGTTAAACGGTTTTCTTTTATAAATTAAACAAAGTGTGTTTCGATAAAAACGTTTTTACATGCACAAAGATACAAAATTAAGAAACCAATTGTCACGAAGTGGTAAGCACCGAGAAGAGGATGATGCAAAATCAGTTTGGGTTTTTGCCATGGAACCAGCATTGAAGTATTTCTGATCCGAGATCCATAAAATATATAGTTGGAAAACTGTCCAAAGAATTCAAAGTTTTAAAGACTATGTTTCAGAATATATAAACTATGCATCTAAAAACATTCTTCACTGACATGATGTTCTTGGAAACATCATGTTATTTTTAAAAAAGAATCATGTTTAACAATGAAAAAATTGGTATATATACAAGGTTTTTTTTACTGTTGACTCATAGTTTCTTTTGACTATGAATCTTAGCAAAATAAATTAATCATCTCGCTGTATGTAGGATTCAAACTTTAAGACATGGTCATATCCTTACCCCCTCCCTGCCCTCCCAAGAGCTATACACGGTCGATAGGGCAACAAAACTGGTTATCTAAATAAACCCGTATGATATTTAATGAAAATTTAGATTATTTCACAAATATTTCAATTAATTAAAATTTCAAGTAGCATTTTGATAAATACATTTTTGGTTCATACTAGTCTTTACCAAAAGGAAAAAAGAAACAAGTCCAAATCGATATGATAGATCTTGAAACATTATTTTTCTATTTTTTTTGTTTCTCTGGTGGGGTATGCTCCGTATGGAGTTACAACCATTAAAAAGAATACAGCGATTATGTTTCTCAAGGAAATTCAGTAAAAAAGAAAGAAAAAAATCAGGTTTGCGAATCTGAGAAATTATATAGTATATAAAGTTGATATGTGGATTTATATTAATTGAAATGGATAAGAAAAATAAAAGGGTAAAGCATGTGAATGACAGAGTTGTCGTTCATGTGAAAGATTGAAAAAAAAAAAAAAAGTGGCCCGTGAAGAGATTGTCAAGAAAAGTTTGTGAATACTACAAAAATTCTTGAGATTTCTTTTGCTTGTTCTTGGTCCACTTCATTATGGGAAAAATCTTTAATTGGGCCATACAACATCAATTAATTAATAGATGCATTGATAATATGCTTATATATTCTATTTGATCAATCACGCATTTGGATCCATTGGCATATAACTTTAACATCTACCAAAGAGAAGGGTAAGACTAATAAATTCTGTTTTTGTGTAAATTCAATCTGTGAAGGTATGAAATTAACAATTTTGAAAATGATTTAAGTAGTTAAGTGAAAATAACTGAATATAATATTATTTTAAAGAATTTGTTCAGATAAGCTCAAAATATGATTGTTACTCGCTCGAAACAACACTTTTTCGATATAAAAATTATTATGATGGGTTTACAACTGCATATGTCTTAATTGGTCATTTTATTAAAAACTTTAACGCAAGATATATGGATTTTGACCGAGCATCCAAGCAATTTCGGTGGTGAGCGAGCTTTTGCCAGAAATATATTAGTAAAAGATGTTCGGATTCTGCCGAAACATTCGATTAATTTCAACAATATACCTTTTTGTAAAATATCAAGACTGAAGATTCAACGATTAAGTGGTAAATGCGCATAGTTTACACATGATAGAATTGAGCACTAAACTAAAACAAATTTTACACTTCTAGTTTTAGGGCTGAGATCATATGCCACCACTCGCCAAATTTTTTGTTGTCGGTGGTTAAAATCTACATTTTTCTCTAAATGTATTCAACTTGAATTGGGATAAGATTAACATGTAATTAAGAAACAAGAGAATTATCTACATGGATTACTTAACCAATAATTATACTCTTATTTAAAATAAGGTTATAAGTAAAACAATTTTAGAACAGAAAAAGGAAAAACAGGGGGGAGATGAGAGAAGAGCTGTCTGTTTTTGGTGAGACAACGATATCATCTCTCCCTCTCGTTTCAAGTTGATGGGCCTCTTTACTTCCATCACTTGCCTGTATGTCCCTACATTATATATATATATATATATATATGATATTAGCTATTATTGTTATTCCCCATATAAATTATTACGACAAAGACATTAAATTACTATTATTAATATCGTTATTTCAACGTAAATGTTTTTTTGTAAAATGTTGTCACAATAATGTAATGTTATGTTCACATACGCACACCTATACAATAAATCTTTAACAAAAAATATCTAAAACTAGCTAAAAATCCATGAAAATATAAATCAACATACACCGAACCGAAAGATCAAATACAAGTTCCATTAGAATCATTTAAATTTTTAGATATTTGAAAAAGCCAATCTAAAGGGAAAAAGTTAAAAAAAAAAAAAAAACTAAAACTTTAATTCTTTTTATAACATTAAAGATATATTTTAATAAAAACATGTTTCCAAACCAAAATCGAAATTGCTTAGATTTAGTTTTTATTGATGCTATTTTTTTAACCGCAAATTAGCATCAATAATGAAGACGCGTGAATGAAACAGAATTGTTTATTTTGGACCGTTAAATTTAAATATGATGGGGACAATCCTTTGAGGATATGGTAGGAACATGTTACATACAAAACTATACAAATGCATATATATATATATATGCACATGTGACATGTATGTATACATGTATCGAGATATTTAGAAAGGGGATCACAGGACAAACACTCGTGACATTGCCAGCTAGTGAAGATGACAAATGAAAAGAAATTAAAGAATAAAAAGGCAAATAAAAGAAAATAAAAACAAAAAGACAAAGAAACTTAGCAAAGGCTGCTTGTACTCTCCAACTCATTGACTGCCCCATGCAATGATAAGACGATAAATGTGTCAGCCAAAAACAAAAACAAAAATCAAAAACATTTTTCTTACCGAAAACAAATTTTCACACCAATTTTTTTATAGTTAAACCCGTTGGTAGAGTGTTCTTTTAGTCTTTGACCCTATAAGAAATAATATATACAGAACAAAGACTTAGCATTGACTCCACAAATAAATAATTAAATTACTTATTTACTCTAAAACTATAAGCCAGAAATATATTAAATTTCTTAAAATATTTAATCAGTCACAAAGCTAGAAACAAAAAAAAAAAAAAACCAAACATTAAGAACTCCAATAATATAAAAATTTCTTCATTCTGAAACCACTGAAACCATAAACTATAACTCTGAAAATATTTTTCCTTTTTCAGGAGGGAATCCATTATATAAACTATGAAAGGCAAAATCTTTCACAAAAAAAAAAGAACTGAGTTTAGATAGATTGCAACTAAAATTTAATTACTTCAAATGGGGTTTTGATGACGACATGCACACCTGAAAGATATAGCATGCACTTTGATGAACTAAAAACCTTTAAAAATTTTCCCATAGAAACTTCTTTATCTCCTTAGAAACTCGCATGATGGATTCCATAAGGTGGTGAAGTACTTGCCGGACCACCACCGGTATTCACATTCATGCTGCTTCTATCGGCGGAATCCGACGACGAACCAACTCTTTCTCTACTATTTCCATGATGTTGTTGTTGTTGTTGCTGTTGCTGTTGTTGAAACCCTCCGCTTCCACTCATGCTTCTTACGATCTGTCCAACTCCAAGAAAGTCTCTAGTCATGCTCTGTTTATCAGCGCTTAATCCTTTGTTTACTCCTCCGTACGAACCAAAAGGAGAATCTACTCCGTTAACGTTTCCCGTTGCGCCGGGGTTAGAGAAAGAATTCATCAAATCCTGAAGATTACTCTCGTTTTCTCCATACATGCCACTCCCAAAGCTTCTTAGGATCGATGAGGCATTGTTATTGTTGTTGTTGTTGCTTCCGTTGTTGTTGTTGCTTGAGGTTGAACCCATTTGAGCAGCTTTCTGAAGAAGGGCAGTGGCTGACATGTGAGGTGCTGAATTTGGATTTTGCATTGATGAGCTAAAGAGTGAAGGGACTGATCCTGAGCTGATTCTATCTGCCGAACTCATCAGATTGTTAGGGAAGAGACCAGTGCTTCCTTCTCCTCCTCCTTCAACTGCAGTTTCTCCATCATAATGGTTTGAAATCATAAGATTACCCGAAGAAACAGCAGCAGCGGCGGCAGCATTAGGGTTGCTTGTCGCAGAAGTAACTCCGTTGTTTCCAGAGAGGAAGCTGAGATTGAAGAGATTGGAGGAAGCAGAGTTATGGTTATCATGTGAGAACTGCATCAGATTCTGTTGAAAACTCATCGATGATGGCTTGATGTTACTGTTCGCAGCCAAGAACCCTTGTTGATGATGATGATGATGGTCTTGTTGATCATGAAAGCTATGGTTTTGCTCTTGCATGAAGTAGCCTGAAGGATTTGCGGCAATGAGATCAGAGGAAGAGCGTGAAGCGGCTCCTCCTCCGCCGCTGCCAAGACGGAGAACGTCGCCGGAGTGGTGATCAAGATTCTGTGGGGCTCCCATGTGGGACAGACCAAGGATCATGCTTGAAGTATTGTTGTTGGAGTTGTTGGTGTTTTGTCCGTACGGGAAGTGATGACTTGGCAAAGAAGTCAAAGAAGTTGGGTGTCTCGCACTCTCTTGAGCCAACGCGTCACAGAAAGCTCTATGTGTGATGAAACTGTCTCGCCTATGACACAATAAAATTAAAAATTAATTCACAATGGAATCTATTGGATCGTCAGATATATCTCTATTCTCTACATATAAATGATGAAATAAAAGACTTATTTTGGGAAAAGTGAAAGAAAAAAAAAATACATGTAAGTAGAGAGAGAGAGACTCATCATGCCACGTAGCTACAAATAGATTCGCGTGTAATTATGGGATCTTGAAAAGTAGATAGATAGCTAGAAAGTCACTCTATTGCTCTATTATACATCCTATTATTATTCACCTATGTAACTCTTAACAGCTTACACACTCACATGTATGATGCATATATTAAAATTGCACGCATATACATAAATAGGAGTACAATGTTGTGTCACATTTCAACTATGATGTAGTATTTGTCTATATGACTATGCGTACGAACAAATCTATAATTCTATCAATGTCAGTATATGCAATAATTAATGAACACAAACATTATTAATCAACTCCGGTAAACTATTATGCATAAGATATGCTCTTCATTGCAAACTAGTATAATTTATGTATGTTTGTGGTGATGTATCTATATATAAATAAATGGGTATTCAACGAATTCCAAAGGTAGGTGGGAAGAGTTAAGTTTAACACTAATATAGAGAGAATGATTGTCAAATGAATATCTGAATTTGTCTAATTCAAGATCCTGTAAGTTCAATAAATGCAAGTTGAGCATGTATTCAATGAAGTACTTATATTATTATATAAATGCTGAAATAACTACTTATATGTATCTATGCCACCATTTTATTTCCTCATTCTATTTATAGAACTCCTCTAAATGCACGCACACACACAAACACAACAATGCCAGCCAAGACTCGAAAAAAAAACTCTATCTTCGAAATAATTATATAGTATATTAGTTATCACTTCTATGCAGATTTATGCCATTTTATGCAAAATGTGTAGAGTGATGAACCAAAAAAATATGTGGTGTGTAAGGCTATGGTGCAGAGTACAAACGAATCATATGAAATAATTACATTTTCGTAAAATTTTGCACATAAGAGAACAAACACTGAAAGAACAAACTCCCTAGATATTATATAGTTTAGCAGCACGTGAATTGCCCATATAGTATAAGTATAATTTCATATCTAAGAAAAAAATTCTCAAAAAAATATTAATTTATTTATATGACAGAAAATAGGGCGGTGTTTCCAAGGCAAACTAATATTTTTGTTTTTCTAAAAAACTGAAATTAAAATTGGTCCTCTTTGGTTTCGAGTTTCTGCTAGAAAGCATCTATTGAAATATGGCAGTTTCAGTGTCATATATAGATATAGTTATATATACACACACACATTCACGTGTGTTCATGCATCATTTTTATTTTTATTTTTAAAAATTATTTTGAATAAAAAGGAAAACTAAAGTTGCATTTACTGCACGAAAGAAAGCGATAAGAGCATCGAAGACTTCGAGGCGAAACAGAAAGTGAACCTAAAAAAACCCTAATCCATGAAGAATGACTCACAGACACATATTCACACACAGATAACTAGATATATAGATTAAATTATAATTTGAAGAGTTTTAAAGATTTGGAATACTTACCGAGAGAAGAGTGTACCACAGTCACAACGATACTCTTTGGTACCACAAGTCTTGGAGTGAGCTTTCCAATCCGATTGAACAGCGTAACGCTTAGAGCATTTATCGCATTTCCACTTCTTTTCACCGTGTTTACGGTAGTAATGTTTCTTGATCCCGGTGAGGTCTCCGAGAGCACGTGAGGGGTCATGGTGAACGCACGAGGGCTCCGGACAAAGATACACTTTCCTCTTCACTTCTTTGGTCGATTTCTGTTTGAGTTTCCATGGAAGATTGTGTCCTCTTCGGTGAAGTTGTAGATTCTGTTCTCTTTGAAAACCTTTGTTGCATACTTCACATATGAATCTGTTTGTAGCCATTAGTGTCTTTGGAGATAAAGCTATCACTTCTGCATCGGAATCTAATCAAGAGAAAAATTATTGATTAAATTTTAAAAGTTTTATATTGCATGGAAGATAAATTGATTGAAATCAGAATTTTGAAAAATCAAGTACTAGGGTTTACTAATTTGCTTATTTCAAGATTTGAAAAATTGGAAAAGGGAGAATAAAAAAGGACATGAAAAAGGGATTTCTCTTTTTCACCAATCCATAAGCTTTTAAAAAATGGTCACATGATTTTATCAAAATAAAAATTATAAGATTTCAATTCAGAGGTAATTAACTTACTAGGAGTTCTTGGTTGGTTTCTCTTCTTTTTCTGCGGTGGAGCTTCGAGCGGTGGCGGTGGTGGCTGGAGGTGAGGAGGAGGAGATGGAGCTGCGGCGGAGGAATTAGGAGGGAGAAGGTGAGATTGATCATCTTGTCGGACTCCAAAGAAAGAAGCAGGGGAGGATGAAGAAGCAGCCATGGATTCTTCTGTGTTCTATGTGATGGTGAGAGAGAGAATAAGGAAAAAAAAAAGATAAATGAAATGATATTAGAGAGAAGAAACTCTTTAACATTAAATTCTTTTTTGACTTCCACTGATATCTTATCTCAATAAAGCCCTAAAAATGGGATATTCCAGATTTTTAATTAATTGTTTATACTTTTATAAAATGAAAAAACAGAGAAATTCTTGTGAGGTAATAGAAGAGAGAAGTTGAAAGTGACAGGTGAAAAAGAGTGCGAGGCTAGTAAATACAAAAAAAAAACTCATCCCTCCAATTTTACAGCCTAGAGTGTTAAAAGTTCGTATTCGGTTAAAAAAATAAACCAAACTGAATTTAAATGTAGCTTGATTAGTTTGGTATAGTTTTAATTTTATATGTATGAAAATTCTATATGATACATAGGATACTAAAAACTCTATACATTTTATCGTGTATATTTTATATGGATATTTTTTGTTTGTTACGCATTTGAATAAAATATTTTATAAAATTTGGGTGTCGCCTGAAGACACTAACACATATACAGAGCAATTAATTATTTGTTTCTAAATATGTTATTAGTCTTTAGAAGAAAAAAAAAAAAAAAAAACTACGAGAGCTACAGAGGTCGGTGGACCCAATCCATTTGCCACAAAACGACAGTGGGTGGTGCGTGAGACAACCCTCAACAGCTCCTCTCTCTCGCTAACATATGTGAATACTGAATAATAAATTTCAAGTTTTTTTTTGGAATCTAAAAGGTTTTAGAAAACGATTACCATAGTGTAATATGACATTAAAATGAAGTAGAAGAAGATATTTGACATTAGCATAAAATTTCGATACGAGTTTGCTCTTAAATATATAATGATAATTTTGGCTTTATATATCTTAAGGAACTGAAAATGTTGGAATTTGTGCGTACGTAAGATTTAACTAATTTAAAACGTTCGACCATATGATATGTCATAAGAAAAATATCCAAATAAAGAATAAAAAACTGTTTTTAAACTAAAACACACAGAAATAGAAATTTAAAATATAAAGTAACACTGATGTGTAATTCGATAATTATCTCATGATTTCTTTCTTTAAAAATGTTATGTTTTAATATATATATATAGAGAGAGAGACAGATTTCTTGAATTTTCAAAAGTTAATCCACCAAGCATCTAGTGTTTTTCTTAAATTGTTAACAAATACAATTATTTGTCACAATCGTCATCATCATCTCATATGGGTCTCTCTTTTTTTTTGTTTTTAAAAGTTCCTATCTTATCATACATATACATATATATATGTGTGTATGTATGTCTGTCTTCTGTGTGTCATGGAAGATTGAACGTGAAAAGATATATTCCAAAGATAAAAGAGGACAAAAGGAAGAATGATTGTATATATTTTTCATGTATGTGGTAAAGTAAAAACCAAAAAGGATACTCCAAATTTTTAACTATATTTCGTCGTCTCTTCCCATATTCAAGCAATTAGTTATAATTAAATTAAATAAATCTATTATACTTCCCCAAATGATAGATCCCTCCATCTTTTATCAATTCAATTTAAGTATCAAAAACAACTAGATTATATATCTATGTATATTTTTAGTGGACTTTTGAACATCAGTCATGATCTCCAATGAAGGAGATCAAGAAATCAACCCATTTCTGTAAGGGTCTTTGTAAACGTGAGCATGAGTTATATATTAAACTTATTTAGTAAATCACCATGAGATAATACAAAACAAATACGATGTGATTGTTTTTATATGCATAATTAGTTTTCTTATGCTAAGAATGTTAAGGAAAAGGAATATAATTGCCATTCCCAATAACAATGACACTTGAACCATATCCTTTCCTCTCACAGACATAGTCGAACAGAAATTTCTTTCAAATCAACAGTAATTTTTCTTTCAAATCAACTGTAAGTAATATACAAATATATATATAAACAGAGCCATACTTAAAATAAAAGATATGAAAGAGAACTTCACCTCTTTTTAGCTCGTCGAGTTTGAAGTCAATTTTTGAAGTGTTCCTATCAGTTTCTTACCTCTCAGTATGCAATAGAGGGCCATATATATGCATAAATATATAACATAGTAAACATATACATAAATGGGTTAAGAGTAAATTTAAGGAGAGTTAATGCAGTATTGCAAAATCATTTACTACTTTAATTAATATCTTTCAAAGTTTTCAAATTATTGACTAAATTGCAAGTGGACTAAAGTTGTTAGAGTAATTACCATTTATATATTAAAATGACTTTAAAACTAAAAATAATTATTGGTTATTTTAATATTTACCATTTTAACCTCCACGTGTGAGGACATAAGAAAATGAAAAATCACAAAATAAGTCCCTTAATTTTGATCCAATCAATTATTTTAATTTTTAACTCTTACTCTTAATTTTGTCTTGTAAACAAAATCACCCCTTTCATGTATACAACGTGTAAATATCAATTCCAATGACAATTTTTCCAATTTGATGTTAATTGCGTATATTTTCAAAATAAAGAAATTTATTAGAACCGATCATTCAACGTGGTAAAATTAAACCCAAAAAAATGTTAATAGGGGTTTATTTTTTTATTTTTAAAAAGTTGTGGTTGTAAAATGACTTAAATAAAAGATAAAGACTTTATGAGATTTTCTTAAGAAAAAAACCAATACATGGGCATTTTTGTTACTTTATAATATATATTTTGGAAGTTTTTGTGTAATGACTGTTGAAAGTTGTTATTGACTATTAAGTAAATACTTCTCCGCGTGTATGTCATGACGATGCCATAAATCTTTCATAACTCTCTTAAATTCAATTAAGACAATATTTTTTCGCGTGTAAGACTGTAAGTCATGAAGAGACTATAAATTTTTAATATCTATGTTTAATATAATTAAGAAAATATTTGTCCGCGTGTAAGTCATGAAAAAGCCATAAATCTCTTATATCTATTTTAAATACATACTTAGCTTGAACACATTAATGCCATGAACGTTACATTAATAGCTTGATATTTTCCGTTTTTCGCACCAAATTTTGACTTTTATACTAAATTTATATGAATTGTGAAAATATGTTGGATTAGTGGTTAATTAAACCAAATAATGAAAGTAATACATATGTTATTCTTTATATATAACGATTTGTATATATGTTATATTTGATTCTGTAATATTGAGAGTGCATGAAAGAAGAGTACTTAGTTATAACTTCAAAGAGCACTTATTTTCCTAAAGTATTTATATAGAGAACAATAATCATGAATTACCTATTAAAAGGTGATTTTTAGTATCTTATAACAGCGAAAACAAAACATGGAGAAATTTTCGAAGTAACAAATCGACTGTCAAATAAAGTATAATCTACAACGATATTAGAAATTTATGTTATTAATTGAATTTTAGAGCATCTACACCAAGAAGTTTTAAAATCAAAAGTTGTATATCGTATTAACATTTTATGTGCATTATGAGTGACCTAAGCCATTAACAATAGTCTGGACAGTACCAACATATTGCAAATGACCCGCTATCTTGTAAGAACAATACTCTAATAAATTTTTAAAAAATTCTCAATTTATCCCAAAACAAAATTCTTGAGCCATCTTTTTTTTTTTTTTTATAATGAATGTAATAAAAAAAAACCGTTTTTACACTATATTCAACCACCAATCAAAGATTAATTGAAAAAACCAAGCAAATGGCTACGAACTTCTTGATCCAAAAAACCATACACGCAAACTGTCTTCCAGTTTGTTTGAACCCGGTTCTTTTAGAGTTGAGAGACGATTTCGAATTATGTGGTCAATGACTTGGGTGAATTCGTTGGTGAGGTTGCAATTTTTCCATGCCTTCGCCGATTCCTTTCTCTATATGCCGATTCCTTTCTCGCCATTTAGAATGAACCAAGACTTGATAGACGTACCTCAGGATGAATCGAGGAATACGACTGAATGCTGAACTGATATAACCGAGAGAATGTCGCTGTAGTTTAAATGTATATCGATGTTGGAAAATCCCGCGAGTTAGCTTCTCCCAAACTTGAAACGAGAAGTTACAAGGAAAAAACAAATGGTCCCGATACTCCATTGGATCTTGACTAGACAGGCATGTGGAATTGACTCATGTATTCCAAGTGTCTTTTTTTGAAAACTTTGGCTTGATCTTATCATCTTTACCTCTCCACAAAGTCACATCTGCTTCTAAATAACTTTCACGATCCCGTACGTAGCATATCAAGTTCCTCTACAATTTAATATAATAACTCCACCCAATGCTTTCTACGCCTGTGAGATACAATAGCTTATGCGACCATTGCATCTTATTCCCAAATCAATGAATCCACGATCCCCTAGCACATCATTCTCATGCCATGGTAAAATATTTAAAAATTCTTGAGCCATCTTTGACAAGTACCCAATGCAACTAAAAGAGGCAACCATGGGATTTCTCCGTGGAAGGTAAAATATACTAACCCGATTCTTTTTTTATTCATCGAGCCAAAAGTCGATATATTTAGTATGCAATTTTGAAGGAAAAAATGCATAAAGCAGAAGGCGTTTTCAGAATACAAATGACGCAAGTTCCAACATAGTATTATATGGATGTAATACACAAGCACGTGAGTATGAAGTTTGAATAACCCCCTTGAGGAGTTCGTTTATTCACAAATTCAAGGATTCTTCAAAATATAGAGAACTACCAAAACTATATACGCCAATGATAAAGATAAAGTTTTACAACTCTATTCACTCTCTATTACAAGCATATGGCTTGTCATCGAATATTAGAGTGTCGAATCCTCAAAGAACAAAAACTAGCTCACTAAGAATGCATGAAGTTATTTAATCTAAGCAATACAAGATTTGTTTTGGGTTTTTCAAAGTGAAATGATTAAAACAAATTAACTACCAACAAACTAAGTAAAGCTCAGCATAAGAAGACATTATGCAAAAGACTAACAAAATTCAAATGTAAATAAGGCGGAAAAAAAGATTTAAATTAAACGGTTTTGAGCAATGATAAACAAACGAGCTCTCGGGTTAAGGCAATTGATTCAGGTGATTAGTAGCTAACCTATGATGCTTAATAAACCAATCAATGCTAATTTTTTAGTTTTAGAACATTAATGTAAACGAATCCAGTTCCATGGCTTATCCTATACTAATCAAGCTATTAACAAAAACTCCTATTCGTAATCACTAGTTAAGTAGGCATTAATTTCAAGTCTAACTAACCATCTAACATCCTAATCATCAATTTTCATTAGATATAAATGTTAAGCACTCACTAAGTTTTCTCAGACATTTTATCGAACACCTTGCGGATAACAAAACCACTTATGATCTGGACTAGCTTGGCCTAGGTTAATCTAGCTTTTGGAGATCTAAGCCCTAATCATCATATATCAACCCATAATCACCCAAATCTACCTAACCATCAAGCTCTTAAAAGACTACTCACTAGACATCATGAAAACACAAAAAGCACTTTGAATGATCTTTGAATATTCATAATGTATTGGTGATAGTAAAAGTAAATCTAAAAGGAAAATCATATTGATTGCAATAAACTCAAGATCTCATACATATATTGAAAGAAACCTTAAAGAGAAAAAATGAAGTTTAAAATAAGCATAATATACATAAAATTAGGTCTAGATTGTATTTATAGAGAAAAGATGCAAACCGGGTTAACCGGAGACAAACCGGATCAAATCCGGCAAATAACAAGATAAAACAGCCTCATGATCTATCGTGTAATTGACAATATGATCGATTAGAATGGAGTTTTGATCAATCGATTATGAGGTCGATTGCAGAATCATCTGTAGTTTGCTTCTTATCGATCTCATGATCGACCATTCGATCGATCAAACTGTTCTGAGGTTTCAATCTTGATCGGTCGATCACCAGGTCGATTTGGTCCATATATGTAGCATGTTTACGTTTAATCGAGCTCCTAATCGACCGTGGCTTTGTTCACATCCTCTTCTTTGTGTCCATGAAATAGTTCATACTTTCTTGGTCTCCGCTTTATCTCTCATTTACTCCTTTACTCCATCCTATCTCCTTTTAGATCAAAATACTCCATGAACCTCCAATCTCCATGATTCACTTCATGGAACCTAATAAAGACAAAATGCGATGCAAATCCATCCTAAATAAGTCAAAATGCAAAGATAATGAATGGAATGAAGGAAAACAAAAAGATAAAACCATAAAAACACAACTTATCAACTCTCCAAACTTATCGCAAACAACAAAGAATAGTTCAAGAAAAAGGTTTAAACAAAGGATTCATAACCACAAAGCCTCAAACAAAGGATTAAACGCAATTCCTCAAAGATAGTTAACCGATGCATAAACAAATTCTTTACTCTTTTTTACTTCACCATAATTATTTCTAATCATCTTTCTACTATAAATCCCGAGACATAAGCAAACTCTCACAATCAATCCCAAAACAACTATTTAACATTCATTAAAATATTCACGTGTGGTCTCACTAAGGGGATGTCAATCGTTCTCGATTGGTATGATGAGAAAGACTAAATGAATGAAGCTGTTTTATGCACTTTGGTGGGTTTCTCTCAAATTAATCAAACGAATTATTAGACATTACGTAAAAATTATCTAAAAAGGGGAACAATTTACGCATACAAAGTTCAACCTCCAATATTATACCGAATCTACAAGCTTTTGACATCTAGTATTTCCCATCCCAATCCTTACTTCTTAAAGGGTTAAAATCCATAATATTTATCTTTTAACCCTACAAGCATCTCAAACCATTTCTTATTTTCTTTTTAAACACTTAAGATATATATATATATATATATATATATATTTTTTTCAACTCAAATATATTTTAGAACAATAACCACTATTGAGCCACCAACCACATCCTCAACTTTGGATGGTAAAGCGTATTCACGTTGCAAAGAAATGCATAAGCATTGTTTCAGACTTGAAACAGAAGGTGTTGATTTCTTCGGTGGCGAGGCTTATTTCATGACTCGTTCTTAATGATGTTGAATGTGGAGAAGAATCGATTTTCTTCGGTCTATTCTTGAAATGGGTTACAACTTTGTTTTCAAAGCCTCAACTTTACATGTCAAATCAAATTTATTCTAGATTCTAACAAGCACAAGAGAACAGAGTTGACATGTAAAGCTATCAACCAAATAGTCCAGTAGTACATATATAACATAATCCATAACTCGACATTTGACTCTAAATCTAGGTTAGGCTTTAAAAAAAACAAAATTATCTCCTTTTGAAAATATTGATTTTCTTTTTAATATAAAAATCATACCTTAGCAAAAAAAAAAAAAAAAACACATTAAAACCCCAGAAACTTATTATACTACAAATCCTCACCACCAATGTATCGAGCGAACTATTATGATCTTATGTATTTTGATTAAACTACCAAAAAAAAACTGTGAATTGCCACAAAATATTTTCCATTGTTTAATAAAAATATCTGGCAGTTACTAGCTAATCTGAAATTTAAATATGAAGAAATTGTTACAGATTGCAACGATCACATTCGTGACTATTTTAGACACATATTGGTCAGAAAATTTTCGTGGCAAAACAACAGTCTAATATGTGGCAAATTTCCATATATTATGTTGTGATTATCTGTAAAAATTATATATTTTTCGTCGACAAACTATTCTAATAAGATAAGCTAACAAAGCAAAGATTCAAAGTACGAAGTGAAATTAAATCAAATAAATCAAATGTTTGATATTTTTTAATATTTAATGGACGATTCCTTGGCAATCCATTGCAAAAATATGTTTATGCAAAATAGTATAGTCATATCAAAGTCTTAATAGAATATATTCTGAAAATTCACCGGAAGTATATGTGGCATTTGGTGGTAAAAGAATTATATTGATCCAACTCAAAAATATTGTTGACACACAAATAAAAAATTCAATCCATACAAAAAAAAGTGCTTTTCAAATCAAGAGAATAGCTGTATATACGAATAGATCTAGATTGAAAAAAATGTGTCATATAAGTTTGTAGATGGGGTACATATTTTGTGTTTCGCTCCTAATCAAGTGTTTTATATGGAACGAGGAGATTTAATGTGCCCGCTTTGGTGCATATATTGTTCCTGATCACCTATACGTGAAGGAAATTACGGTAAATTATTATGTTTAGATCTAATCATCTAGATGCATCATGAAGCAAATTTCTATGACGAAGAAGAAGCATTGAAAGTCATTGCGCGGTTGAAAAAAAAAATCACAGGATGATTATTCTAATATTCAAGTATCGTTCAATCTATATCATGATCCATATGCATATGTATACATGGTTTCGAATAACTCGAAACCAATTTACGAATAGATATGCCATGATTGCATTTTCCAAGCATTATAAGCGGCAAATGGACTGCTTGACGAGGAGTATGCTGCTAGGATTTCTCAATTGTATCTTACGTATAGCAAATGAAGAACTAGATCGAAGATTAGTTACAATATGTTAGTGGCATGCTTAGATGAAATATCTTAATCGTGTAAAGAATTTTTATTGTCGCCTAACAAAGCTCATAAGTCGTACTAATTAACAGAAAACAATCTGATGAGTTGCTAGGGTTACCTTGTCATAAATTGATGTGTGCGAGGATAGATGCGTGTTATTTAATTTGGAAAGGAGAAGATCGTATAATGTTGTGCTATCAACCATTAATTCTTTTTTACTTTCTTTTTATGTTTATATTTGTTACTATTATATATAATTTTTCTTTTACATATATAATTTTTAAAATCATTTTATTTTTATTTTTAGACAGTTATGGTTAACAAAAAGCATATATATGGTCTCCAATTGATCCAATAACAAAAGCATCAATTCGAACAAACCAATAGCTTCGTTTCTAGCATAAAATCTGGACTTAGATATGGGGATGACCGACAACCATGACCGGTCTGAAACGAACCACAAACGTGCTATGATTAACGGCATAGATCATATTACTCTCAAGTCAATGTTAATGTATACCGCCTTCTGCCACACAATCCGAGGAATCTACATCCACCACCGCGCAGCCCAACACACACCACAAACAACCTCGTAGACTCACCTAGACAACATGGGTTCTTCGAGAATCAAGATAATTAGACGACTACATTTCTTTTTGTGTATGTTTTACCTTTTCCAAATTTTAATATTTTTGAATAATTTTTATATATAATTTGAAGTTTACTTCAAAAATCATAAGCTTTAAATAAAATTGAAAAATATATATCCTTCAATTCGTGGCAATTGTGTTTTTTTTTTTAAAAAAAAAAAATGGCAATCCGTGAAACTTGTGTCAAGAATTTAGCATGCCAATATGTGGGAAATTTTTCACGGATACTATGATGGCAATGTTTGAAACTCTTGTTAAGAAAAGGTACGTAAAATGCATTCGATATTTTAAGGTACGTTACAATATGTGGACCTGTGGTAAATTTTATATAATCTTTAATGGCTGTTCGTGGCAAAATACAGTTACGTGACAACCCACAAATCATATTGTGATAATTCGTAAAATTTCAAAGTATTGCCACAAATCCTTAATTTTTACAAGGCTATAGCCACAATTTTTTTCTTTTTTTGATAATGAGTACTTTAATTAATAAAAGACAAAGTTACAAAGTCCTACAAAAAATAGAAAAAAATACAAAATAAGGCAAAAAATACAGGAGAGAAAACAAGAGAATGTCAAAACGAAGTACCAAAAGTGAGACCAAACATGAAAAAACGAAGAGGGATAAAACAGGCGTCGGTTGTCTCGTTAAAAACCTAGATCCGAAAATCCAATTGCGACAAAACAGATTTAGGAAAAAAGAGTACAACCGACAGAGACGGAAGATGGCAAACAAGCTTGAGAACAGGGAAAAGCGCCAAGCAGTTCCCATGCATTGATATGGACAACAGCTCCTAGAGGAAATGAATAGATCTCAAGAGGATCACCATTTCTCGCGATGCAGCAGCCGCCGACCCGATTGCTAAGGACCTGAAAAGGATAACGGGATATCACACTGCACAAAAACCAAGATAGAAACCCAAAGAAGAGTCATGTCAACCTGCAACTGAAGAATATACAACCCAGATCATCAAGCATTTAGGTGTCAAAATGTTGGAACCACAGCGAGAGAAGAGAATCACCACCATTAGCCATACGATTAGAAAAATCCATTAGATAACCAAGGATTTTGCCTTAACCTGCAACTTAATATCAAAAAATATGGACGAAGGAGGTCTGTGGATTCTGCATTCCGGTCCTTCCAGATTGGACGTTATATGTGTAGGTGTTTTACCAAGAAGCGTGCTTACTTCTGGATTAATTTAATGCTTCAATGAAACCCAGATAAATAGTGGTATATATGTGCATAACATCTCGTTCGTCTATTTATTGGTACGTGGATTTCTAGTTATTCAGTCTATTATTTGTCTGTCAATATCGTTCACGTTTTTTTTCTTTTTGTTCTTTTAATTCTTAAAATCAATATCATTCACGTTTCATAATATGTTCGTAAGAAATTCAAAAAAATTTCCAACTGATTTTAATTTACACACCAAAAATTAGTTCATATAATTTGCCATCACGTATTTTGAAACAATTTCCGATAGATCATTTTTTTCTTATAACAATTTCCAATAAATTGCTTATTCTAGAATTTCTTATTTCATAAATCTGTTTACGTGCACATGCTAAATATATTCTCTTTACATGCACTACTTTATTCAAAATATAAGGTATTACAATGTCCTGGTTTCTTTGCATTTAGAGATTACAATATGAAAACATAAATATCGAAAGTGGCTAGAAAAGATTGCTATTAATTATTTAAAAGTATGTCTTTTTTTTTTAAAAACTCTTCTTTGTAAGTTCACGAAACTATTTTCGACGCCAAAATTAGAGAGAAAAAAAGAGTTCTTTGGGAAAATGAACAAACCATTTGAATTATGTATTTCTCTTTGAGAATGATTGATGATTTTACAGATCTTATCTTCTATATTTCTATTTCTTCGAATGAAAAAAAAATCTCAAAACAGTTTCTCTATATACATTGTAACACACCCTTCAGTGTTTAGTTTCTCCTGGTGTTTCGCTCTCTTTTTCATCCTTAGAATCAAACCGCCGAAGTGAATCAAGACTGCAAAAACGAAAACGTTTTATTAATCCTTCTCAACAATCACAAAGATAGAGAAAATGACAAAAGAAGATAATTTAAGTTTTTTCTAAAAAAGAGAAACCTGCAATTATGTGGGACGGTCCAGGTGAAACCAGAGGATTGGTTCAGATGAAGTGGTAAAGACATGAAATCTCTCCAGTCTTGAAGCATGATTCTAAGATCATGAAGCTTACTATCCAAACCGAAGCAGCAATTTGCATGCATTGTACAAACAAGATTCAAATCTTTGCTTGGTTCACAGAATCCACCGAAATACACTGTGTTCAAGAACCTAATCTTAAGCCTGATTTTCCACATGAAAGGATCTGTCTTGATGAAATTCAGAACATCCTGGTCGTGATATTTGGGGTACTTGATCCGTGACTCATACCAGAACTTGTAGAAGCGTATAGTTCGGTTATTGGATCTCACAAAGGTAAATCCTCCATTTGGTCTATTCCGAAAATCGTTCGACCTTCCTATGTAATGGTCACAAGCAATCTGGAAATCACCATCTCTGTAAAATCGCGGAAAAGGGTTCCTGAACCACATCACATCAGCATCCTGGAGACCAAAAAAGGAAGACAATGAATCACTCAATAGAAGAACCAACCAAGTTCTTGCTTTCAGTTGCCAAGAGTGCATACCGTGAAAACAAAGTTGTAACCCATTTCAAGAACAGTCCGAAGGAAATCGATTCTTCTCCACATCATTTTCAAGTAAGAACGGGTCATGAAATAAGCCTCACCGCCAGAGAAATCAACACCTTCTGTTTCAAGTCTGAAACAATGCTTATGCATTTCTTTGCAACGTGAATAGGCTTTAGCATCCAAAGCAATGATCACCAAGTGTTTCAAAAGCTTTCTTGTTCCTTTACCAATTCTAAAACTCTCAAAGAAGAGATCGATTACAGATCCTGTAGCTGCCCAAGCTTCATTCAAAGTTGTCAAAATCACTGTACCATCTTTAGTTGCAGCTCTACGCAAAACCTCTTCCAGCTTAGGTTCCTCAATTTCTTCCTAATAAACCAAAAACAGAATCAGAATACAGAACACAGTCAAATCAAGAAACACTTGAGCCAGAATTAGAATGCAGAACACAGCCAAATCAAAATCTTCAAATGCGACTACGAAGAACACGATTTCGGAATCTTTCAACGAAATCATCACAAAATCGATTCCACTTTCATGGAAGAACCAATTCAAATCCCTAAATCGAACTCTACTTACGTCGAAGATTGAACACTCACCGGAGACGAAGAATAATCATTGAAAGACGGGAAAATGCCAGAGAGCATCGAGGAAGAGCCATGGACGATATTGAGAGAACCAGCGGTTCTGTAGAGGACTAAGCAGGAGAAGATGACGAGAAGTAAAAGAACAGCTCGGAATACATTGACGGAGCACGGTAGCACTACGATGGAAGTTGCAGTGGCGGCGGAGGAAGAACGATTCTCGTCGGAAGAAGAATCGTTGGGTTGAGCCGTCTCGGACTTCGAGCCAAAACGGTTCGATAGACACATCTTCGCCGAAGTTGACGACGTTGGTCATCGTCTGGGCGGTTATAAGGTAGTTTCAATTTTTTTTTTTTTTTAATTTCTACAATTTTTTGAAGAGAAACGGTTACAACTTTAATTCGAAAAAAACTTAAACTAGTGACAGAATAATAAATCTTTCGAAATTATTTTTACCGTAGGATTGATGAACAAAACATTCTGCATACATGGTCGTTTAAAATATTTACACGTAGGATTTAAAGCATGGTTAAAACGCAGTCGTTTAGTCTGTATAAATGGCATCCTAAGCAGTAACAATCAGCGGTTAAATAACAATATTTATCGATTTATAGGTTTTAATCGTATTTGAATAGTTGATGAAGTTTAAGACACAATATATAATTCTATATATAAAACTAAGTCAAATCAATAAGTTACTGGGGGAGGGCGTTTTCCCCTAGAATTTATGAAACAAAATATTCTTTACCGTCGGATCTTGATAATACAACGCTGCGTTTAAAGAATTTATCCTCTAAAGATCAAAACGCTGCGTTTAAAGAATTTATCCTCCGAAATGAAAACGCTACGTTTTCTACGATCTTGATAGTAAAACGCTGCGTTTAGGGGTTTTTTCATCTAAAGATGAAACCGCTGCGTTTGGCTCTGTTTGTTTCATTTTCGGTTCGGATTCATAATATATTTTCAAGATTTCTACTAACTTTGAATCTCGGAAAACATAGTTTTAAAACATATCCGAATGTTTCACTGAACCTAATCTAAGAACAAAGATTTTGCTTACTTATTTTAGCTACCGAGGAGAGAAATTGAGAGATTAAGATTAAGATCAATCTTTGAAGAACCAAAGCAATCTTTGGAGACGAATGGTGCAGAACAAGTTGAGACTGCTGCTTCACTCGTTTCGCTCATCGATGATCCGTTGCTTCTCCAGTGGTTATGATTTAACGACAGAGACAACGATAAATCTTCTTCTTCTTCGTGTTCTTGTTCCCGCCACTCCTGTGTTTTCTAAAGAACCAAAAGATAAAATTAGTTACTAAACCGGGCTAGATTCAGTTTGGGTTTTACCCCAAAATTAGTTTGGAGTCAAAAAAACAAACCTTAAATGCCACTTATATTGGATAATAAAGATATTGAATTCTAAGGAGCCTAAGTTACAGAGATAAATAGTGCTTAAACCGGACTCAATTCGGGTTGTGTTTGGACAAAGTCTCAATTAGACCGGTTAGGACTCCAAAACGGACTAGATTTGGTTTGGCCTTGACCCCGGTTAAGACTCCAAAATATAATCCGAATTCCGAAATGTCCATATTTTAAAATATTTTATGAGTAAATAAAAATACCGGTTGACAAAAAAATATAAATACCTTGGGGAAATGATGTGATTGAAACGTCGTCGTATCTGTAGTCTTCTTCATGTTCAGGATGTGTAGAAAGTCATCATCATCATCATAGCCAGACTCTGAAGTCTGCTGCTCTTTTCTTCTTCCTCTGCACCAAAGTGAAAAATATATCAAAAAGGACAATTCAAATACAGACAAACAAAAAGTATAAGCTTTTTTCTTTTTCTGAAATCAAATTAAAAACTTGTCAGAAAACAATAATAAATATAAAAGAAATAAAAAAATAAAAATATATACCTAAGAGAAGAATGTGAAGAAAGAGGAAAAGAGTGAAAACCCAAAAGACAATCATTCCTTGTGTATAAAGACAAGTTGTCATGAAGATGATCTTCTTCACTTTCTTGTCTTCTTCTTATTGAAGATGATGAGCTTTCTTCTGTGTCACCCAAGAAAATAAAAAAATTTAATTAGTTAATGACGATAATGAATATTCTCTTGTTCTCACTCTCTTTCTTTTATGAAATATAGAGGTAGACATTTTTTATATATTCTTTAAAAGCAAAATATTTGTATTTATGACAATTGTCTTATGAATCATGACACTAGACCAATAGTACATACTACAAACAGATACAGTATAATAATTAAATTCCATCTATTATTATGTGTTTGATGTTAACAGTTCACATTAAAATCAACGGTCCCATTCTTTTCCAAAATCATGATTTTACATTTTTTTTTTGTAAGAAAAAAAATACCTGGTTTCCCCAAAGTGAGCTTAGATCCTCTATACATCTGTAATATATGATCAAAACAATATACAAAATTGATTTAATTTCAAGGTATTATGAATGAAGCATGAATAAGTTAAAAAAAAAAAAAAACTTGATGTTTGGTAAATTTATTAGTACCTGAAGATGGCTTTTGACATGTGAAATGGTGAGTCCCTTCACATCCATCATCTTAAGAACAAGTTTTGGAGTTGCTCCTGTTTCATCAAACCCAACAAAAATCAAAAAGGTGACTATGATGATTCTTTATGATGACTTTTCATGAAAAAAAAAATCCAAACTTTAATATATCTGAATGAAACAAAATAGCAAAAGCGTGTTGGCTCAAAAACTTGACGATGATGAAGATAAACAATGAGAAATTTTCAAACTTTTTTTACAATAATCCAAAAAAAAAGAGAAATCAAAACTTTAGGATAAGAATGAAACAAAAGTAGCAAAAGTGTGAAGACTTGCTTCAAAAACTGATTCTCTACGATGATGATGATGATATTGAGACAAAAAAAAAAAAGAGAAAAGTTCAATCTGTTTTAGAACTATCCAAACCAAAATCATAACTTTAAGATATTTCAATCAAATAAAGACACAAAAGTTTGATTTTTTTCTCAAAAGATTTGAGTAGAAAACAAGTATAATAAACTTACTGTGTTGACCACCGAGAATCTCAACGGCGTTAACGAAACAACGGTGAAGATCCGGCGTCCATCTAAGCCGTGGAACCGGAGACCGTACGTAAGGCCTAACACCGCCGCCACCGTTACCGTTAAATCCAACGCCGGTAAAGCTACCGTTACCGTTTCTCCCACCACATCTACCCATTTTCTCTTAAATCAGTCCCAAGAACCCTAAAAACCGAAACAAGATTCGATTTTTCCTTAGACCCAAGAAAAAAGCTTTTGTTTTTTTTTTTTTGGTTCTGTGAAGAAAGAGAAAAACGAAGAGCCCTAAAGGAGAAGAGAGGATTTGAAGGGTGTGGGTTGGGATTAAAAGAGTAAGTTTTTGTTTTTCTGATTTGTTTTTCTGATTTGTTTTTGGAGCTTTCTAAAAGATGACTGTCTCTTTTTCCATCTATTCTCTTTGTCTCTTTTGGATTCACTCATGCTTATAATCTCTCTATACATATATTTTGCAAAATTCCAAAAATTATACAGTAATTATTAAAACTTTAGAAAAGTCGTCATTCATTTTTGTTTTCTGGATATTCCATTTTAGTTTGTGTTAAATTCTGATTTAAATTGATTTTGTTTGATAGTTTGGTTTTAGAATAACAATAAGCAAAGGGAAATTAGCTAACTAAATATATCAATCTGAGTTTAGTTATATTTTAATCAGATATAATAGTTTCGTACGGTTTTGGTTAATGATGTAAAAACTTCATTAGAAGAAACAATTATAATTCTTTTGCTTATGTATTACGATATATTCTATGTTAAATATGTTAGTATTCTCTTTCTATATTTAGGTTAAATGATACTCTTGTATAAATATAGGTCTTAGCACCTCTTAAATGAATAACAAGAAAACCTTTTTCATGACATACGTGACGGTTTGATGATACGTAAATGTCGTAAAGTCAAATTTTCATAATCTGATATATATGGTTTATGCATGGTTGGGTAGTCACTTATTTAGACAATTAGACTAGCAAATAAAAAAGAATAAATCTACAAGCTGGAATGTTGTTACTTTATAAAATTTGTTTATTCAAAATATCAGAGGTGACATGTGTTTTTGACCTACAAAGGATATATAATCTACAAAAGTGATAATCATACTAAAACCCATTTGACTTTGGTTACATTAGTCTTGACTCTTGACCCCATTCATTCATAATTATCTTAAATATTTAAATAGTTTTAAAGAGAATCATTGCATATCAACAACGTACCAGAGATCTACACAAGGCTTTATATATACAACTTGCATGGAAAAAAAAACATAGTTTGTTTTTAGATCCGAATATATTTTAGTCTCTTGCCACAAAACAATCAAATTATTTAGAACATACCTTTGTTAACTGCAAAAAGATAAACTTATCTGTATATACCTCATAAAAATAATCAAATTTTCTATAATTTATTTACCTTATAGGGAGATTTGGAATTTACCCAAACGAAGAAGTTTCCTCTACACCTCAGACTTTACTTTCTCCCTTTTTCACCATAGGATTTAGCCAAAATTAAATAAATTTAAATTGAAATAGCCCAACTGCTTAGCTTTGACCATAGCATAATTATTGTTCCTATTTTTCTCATTTTTGTTTTTTTAGGGTTTCGTGTTTAACTTTCTGATTTCAATAAATCACAAATTAACAATGGTCCTTCGTTATGTCTTTTGGACCACCGTTTTGACTTCATTCCCCTAATTCCCTTATATTTTCTCCCATTTCCCATTCATTTTTCTTCTTATTCTATTCTTTTTCTCTTCCCTATTAAAATGTATAATAATAATTATTTATTTTCCTCAAGTTATAAAAATTGTCCCTATACACTGGCTCTGGGTCTAACACTTTTTCTTCTTATTTTTCATTGTTGCTTTGGTGTACATCAAGGTCGAATCAAAACCATCATTACTGATTTCTCCAATTTTTTAACCAACGAAATATATATATATATATATATATATTATTGTGGACAGATTTATACGAGTAGTATTTTTCCTTTTTCAAAATCATGTTATTTTATCAGCTATTCTACCATTAACTACTTATATTAAACTTCAATTACTGTTTTTAAATAAATTTAACAAAGTCGTTGTCTTTATTCCACACAGAAATCAGACATTTATATACCCATAGAAAAAAATATAAATCAGACATAATCAAATATATATATAAAGACCTTTAATGTACATCTATGCTTTGCCTTTTCTTCTCATTCATGCACATTCTCTATATTATTATAAAAACGTTGAATTCTCTACATATATGCCAAAATTCGCTTTAATGATTTAAGAGAATTTAAACAATGGTATAAGACAAAGTTTAGTGTTCGATTAGACGGTAACTAAAATATAATATTCAATCACCAGCTTGTCAAAGACACACGAGTTGCGTATATTATATATTGACTAGACGAATAATACAAAAAGCTTCCTAGGTTATATCATTGATCAAAATAATCAAGTAAACACATTCCTTTTTTTTTCCAGCAAATCAAATATATTATATTATAAAAAGTTTTACAAAGTGGTAAAACAATTCCAATACAATCGATGACACAAATAGAGGAAATTGTACACAATTTCGATAAAAGAGTTTTATTAGTGAAACAATTGGTACATCTTTTTCTGATCATCTGGTAATTTTTTTTTTTACTAGTGAAAATGGGGTTCTATTATCCTATTAATGATCATTGATCGAGTTTTCGACCAACAACATTTCGAATTTAAATATAAAAAAATACCACCATTGAACTACAAACGTTTGGTTAAAACTGGTCAATTTATATCCTAATATTTCTAATAATTTTTTTTAACGATAATATCCCTTTTACAGTTGTCATTTTTAGTTATACCCATTTTTATTTACTTGCAAAAATTCTTCCTTCGCTTAATTAAACACTAAATTATTTTTCTCTAGATATTGTGATATAACCTATTAGTTTGATATTTCAAATCGGTCATCAATTGTAAAAACTGCTATTTAAACAAAATTTCATGGATGGATAAAAAGTCTAACCGAATGTTCAAGTGTCAAAATTGTTAGTAGAATATATTATTCGGTGATAAATAAATGAAGGAAAAAAATGGAAGCAAATGAAAATAATACATTAAATGAGTCTGGCAGAGACAAATAGCTCCAAGAGAAATTGAATGAGTAATTGACTGTGGAGGTCCATGATTCATGGCTTTTACCACAATCAAAACATTCAATAATTCTTTTTCTTTTTTTTTTAATTATTATAAAACTTTGTACATATATGTAAGATAATGTAACCCAACTGGATTTTGGACTATAAAATCATAACATTCTTTTTCTTTTGTGTGGAAAATTTGGAAATCTCACCAAACCATATATATAGATTTGACGATTGTTAATATTATTATTTTTCTATTGGGTCAATTTTCTCTTCACCCATTGATTGAATTCAATCATAGCACAATGTGCTAAGCACATGCAAGAACAAGGCAAATTCCAAGATGATTAAAAAACTAATATAAAAGGTGTAATCCATGAAACACCTAGAGAGAACAGAGAAGAATTAGCCTTTCACACCTAGAATAACACAAAACAAAAGTGAAAGAGAGTTGTTTAAAAGCGTGATTTGGGAATGGTTGGGCCACAAAAAAAAATTACACACCTAATATATAATTACAAGACAAATATAATATACAACAATATACATGGATAGATATAGACGTTGCATGGTTATGTGAAAAGGTTTAGAGTAGTGAGTGCATAATTATTGGCAGTAGGACCAAACAACTCTTGACTTTTCATCCTTAAGGATTGGAATTAGATTTGATATGTTTTCTTAACATAACCTCTTCTATTCTTATTCCACGTGTGTATGTGTACATATTGAGTAGATGGGTCTTCCATTGTCTATGATTTGGTTCTGTAAGCAATGTAAGTGATTTGTTGAGCTTTTTCATTTGACAAAAGAATCCTTTCCATCTCATAAGTTTTCTTCTTTCTTAAAGATTAAAGATTGGAAAACCAAACAAAAAGATGAGTTTTGCATCTTATTTTTTTTTGGGAAACCCCTCAGAGTTAACAAGAGAAAAACAAAAAGATCAGAGAATCTTGAACATTCACATCTGAAAATGTAGCAACAATTTTTCATCACTAACAAGAAGAAAATATTGAAAAGCAGAGCCCCAACTTCTTCACAGTTCCAGAGAATCCCTGTCCAAAAAATTTCAGAGTGTGAATTAGGACTCAGAAGAATGAATAAAGAATCAAATCAGGAGAAACAAAATCATTGAAATGTTGAGAATCTTAGACAAAACATTTAGGGGTCTGTCTTTATAACAGAGAAACACTCATTGGTGTCAAATCATAGTGGCATATACAAAGAACAAGTAGTGAGCACATAAGAACGATATGAAAAAGGAAAGAATCACGCAAAGCATGCAAGAATACTCAATGGCAAGTGAGAACGAGAAGGTGAGAGACATCAAGAGAATCTTTCTGTAGCTGTTGTGACATAAATATCTGTATATAAAATCCACCAAATCAAAAAGTGTATCTCTTGCAGAATCAATAATGCAGAAGATGTTCAGACACAGATATGTAGGTGCTGTAGGTTTGCAATGCTTCTTAAGGATTTAAAAAAAAAAAAAGTGACTGTACCAATTCTTAGCCATGAATATTCTGAGACACAATTTACAAGTTCACAAAAGATAGATCAAGCATAAGAAGTTCAAAGCCTAGAAATATGAGAACATAAATCAAACATAAAAAAAAAAATAGTATCTATGAATTGAGTTATGTCTAGTTAGTCAGTGAAACACTGTTGTATCCTTTTAGGGGTCTGTAACACAAAGTGACAGTAACAATTGCTACCATGATATCTGAGACACAATTTACAAGTTCATACAACATAGAACAAGTAAAAGAAGTGGTCAACGTAAAAGATATAGTCTAACGAATTGAATTGTCTCCTGTTAATCAGTGAAACACACTTAAATCCTTAACAATTGTGTGACTATGCTTGAAAATCCAATCAATGATGGTGGAATTATGCTTATCAAAACTTCAGATGTAATGGAGATGGTTTGCAACAATAAGTAAAAATGCAGACATTTCTCTAAAAGGGTTGACACAGAACTATTGTAATTGAATCCAGATGTGGTTAATGTTCACACGAGATTGAAATTGCTAAGAAGAGATATAATATTGGACACAATCAGTAATAAACAATCTCACTTATTCGCAACGAAACCCTAAATCGAAAAATCTGATCTCTTGCAGAGGAAACAAACCAATTCAATCAAATCACCCAGAACCGTATATCATAGAAAATAAGAAATCTGAATCGAAACCTTAAAATCAAAATTAATCGAACGCTATAGACTCACCGGAAATCTGGAATCGGCAACTCGGAGAACGAATCGAAGGAGGCTAGGCATTAGCAGTTTTAGGGATAAGAGGAACACCGTTCCCTTGTACTTTATTCTGTTTAGCCAAAGCTTCTTCTTCACGGATCTTCTTCATCGCGAGCATTCTCTCCATAACAAGCTCGTATTCGCACTTCTCGTAAACGTGACGCTCGTCTTCGCATTTCCATGGAAGGAAAAACTCAGCCTGACGACACTTGTTGAGAGGAATCAAGAGATGAGCGCACTGATCTCTGGAACCGAGCGGTATTTTAGCTGCAGACATCTCTTCCTGCGTTGCAATCATCTTCTTCGATGAACCTGGAACCTCCATTTTTCGCGATCCCCAAACCTCAACAATACTCTCTTCTTCTTCCTTTTTTTTTCCCCTTTTCAATTCTCCGATTTGCTTGACCCGGACATAGTCAGATTCTTCGTTTCCGGGTCATATTGTGCCCGTTTATTATGGGCTCATTTGATTTAAAAAGCCCAAAACTAATGGCCATTTGTTTTACTAAGTTCGAAAGCCTTTGTATAATTTCTCTCAATTTAGTATTCCGACCCTGAATTGTGTATAAAATTTGCAAATGCGACTTACACTTCCGAAATTGAAAGAAAAAGTACACAGCAATGTTCTGGTAAATATCGGACAGTATCACAGAACAGATACAGACAGTTACAGTTGAAAGAAAGAAACTTTGTATGTAATGAAAAGGAGAGAAAAAAACAACATTACTACGAAGCCTTCTTCTGCTTATACCTAGCAGCAGAGAAGTAGTAAACCGCCATGTTCACAAGGCTAAGACCAGCCAAAAGCCAGAAGAAGTAATCCAGATGACCTGAATTGAGATTATCCGAAATCCAACCTTGTTGGCCATTCATCGTTGTGAAATAAGTCACGAGCGTGAGGATCAACGAGCTCAAGTAGTTCCCAAGAGCAGTGGTCAAAAGAGACAAGGCACTGCACAAGCTTCTCATTGCATCTGGAGATTGGTCGTAGAAGAATTCGAGCTGACCGATGAAGTAGAAAACTTCCGCTGCACCGAGAATGAAATACTGCGGAATCTGCCATAAGACGGATATGGGAACTGGTGCTCCGGACTCGACTAATCCAAGGTCGTTGGCCATATGGAGACGGATGATCTCGACGATGGCTGCAGCCGCCATACAGAGAACAGAGACAAATAAACCGATTCCCATTCGTTGTATCTCGGTGAATCCTTTGCCTACTCTTGTGAACCGTCTTGCTAAAGGAACGATGAACCGGTCGTAGAGCGGGACCCAAATGATAACACTAGCGGTGTCGAATGTCCCGAGTGCTGCTGGAGGAAGCTGGAACGATCCGATTTTGCAGTTCATGGCACGGCCTTGTTGAACAAACATTGTTGACATTTGTGCGTATACAGCTGAGAAAATGATCCCGGAAGCCCAGATAGGGAACATTCGAATCAGAATCTTAAGTTCTTCAACTTGCGTAACCGTGCATAGTCTCCACGAGTTGGAAAAATCTCCAGATTTTGATTCTTCTTCTGAGATAACAGCGGCTTTGTCAAGATACCTGCATAATACCGGTTACCTTGTCAAACCATGCAAAGCTATACGTTCCTGGATAGTAAATGAAGCGGATTAAAAATTTATACTTGCTATCATCGGTATGCTCGATTTTTCTACTTCCAGCAATAGCAGAGTTCTTGTCTTGTGTTTCATACAGAAGCGTGGGGTCTTCAGGGACTTTGACAGACGATTTCCGGAATGAAGCAACGACGACTTGGGAAATCCGAGTTATAGGGCTTCCTCCAGGCTTCTGAAACCTATAAAGCGGTGTGCCAAAGAAGAAACTTGCAATGGCGAGTCCCATGAACACCGTTGGTATCCCAAACCCTAAACCCCACCCGCGATTCTCTTGAATCCAAACTAGAAGACTAGATGACACGAGTGCTCCAATATTGATGGAGAAGTAAAACCAGTTGAAGAACGAAGCTTTTCTAACTCGTTCGCGCGAGTCTGTGTCATCAAACTGATCAGCCCCAAAGGATGAGACGCACGGTTTGATACCTCCAGTGCCGAGGGCAATCAGGTAAAGCCCGCTAAAGAACATCGCATACTGAGCTGGCGTTGCTGAGGGACAAAAACCGCCAATGCATTCCGCTGGCTTCAATGCTGGAACTGAAGCTGAAAGAGTAAGCGCCGACATCCCCTATACGAAAACAAAACCAATCAGTAAACAAAGCAAACAAACCAAACATCAGACTTTAAATCGATTGTGAAACAATTAAAGTAGAATTTTAATACATGCTTACTAACTGCTCTCCAACCAACATACAGAGCTATAATATGCTCAAATCAGTCCTAGGGTGGTCATAGTAGACCTATAGCTAAGTTTTGACAAACTATGTATCGGCTTACCACCAAGTCATAAGTACAGCAAAGCCATTGTTGTAAACAGATATTTTGTAAGAAAAATGCTTACGATGAAATAAATCCCGGAGAAACAAGCGATGGTCCAGTATCTTCCCCAGTAAGCATCGGCTAAGACAGCTCCAATGAGAGGAGTGAGGTAACAAGTCCCTTGCCATGTGGTAACGTTTCTAGCAGCGGAAACGTTTCCTTGGTGTAGTTTAGTGGTGAGGTAAGTGATTAGATTCCCAGCAATACCATAGTAAGCTAGCCTCTCACAGCATTCATTACCAAGAATGAAAGGACAAGCTTTCCAGTTTCCTGTTTTCTCCTTCAATGGTGGGTTTCCATTAGAGTCCACGGAACCATCTTCAGCATACAATTTTGCTTCCTAGTTAAAATAAAATCACAGAAACAATGCAGTGAACAATAAATTCGAGCTTTAATTAGCTAACTAAATCAAAACTATATCAAAGATAGAAAATTTGTGAAAATCAAGAAATATATATATATATATATATATATATATATGTCCTTTGAGAAGCTAAATTTGATCAATTGATCACAACTTCCAAAATTCAAAATATTGGAAATTGGAATCATCACCTAGATAGAAAACGATTAAGAACATTCAGATAAACAGTGATTACCCACAAACTATCTCAATAAACCCAGAAAGAAAATGCATAAGATCAATCTAAAGTCAAGATTTTGGAATTCAGCAAAACCCTAAAGATGCGAAATTAAAAATTTGCTAACTTAATTGATTAACGGAATCCAAAATCGAAATTGAACAAACCTGTAATACTAAACCTTCTTCGATGAGAGGTCTTTGTTCTTCTTCAATGGAACCCATCTCGTTTTCGCTATGAGCTAAACCAATTTAGATTCCTTACGTTGAAGCTATCTATACTCTATTGTTTTTGGGAAGACGTGACGGCTTTTTAATTTTACTTTTCCCGGCGACTTTTTTGGAAAATAAAAATCAAAACTTGATAATAATAAGAGAAGTAATTAACTAAACTCATCTTTTACGATTTGTCTTATTATTATTATTATTATGACGTAAGATATAATTGTGGATCGACTTGCCCGTGTCTCAAGTTGTTGATATCACTCTAATCAAGAAAAAAATAATGTTTTATTACTTTATATAACCGTTACAAACTAAAAAGCTTTATTGCAAAAAAAAACAAAAAACAAAAAATTGGTGCAATAAATTACAAAATTTACATATGGGTGTTTTTAAGATGTTATTTTTCAAAAAAGTATTTTCTGCTGAACCAAATAAATGTTTTTGTCATTTTTCTTCATGTTTTTAGCTAATTTTTTTTTCAAAACCTGTCAAAAAACCATTTAGATTTCAATTTTCTCAGAAATATTCCTTCAGCGTCTTTGTTACGCATCGTTTGTATATAACAATGACAAGAACCAATTGTTAATTCATAAAATTGTTGTTTCATTTTCAATTGTTCTCTCTGACGCTTTAGACTCCATTAAAGGACCTTGGCTGAGGAGATCGCATCTTTGTTTTCGTTAACATTGGTGTGAGTTTTTGTCAATCCGTATTGTGTCTTCGGACTACGGCTTGACGGTTACAATTTTCAAAGTAGGGAATATTCTCATTTGCCATTGGTAGTGATTTTCAAAATAACTTGGGAATTTATGGAAGTTTTTTCTTACAAATAATGACCATCATGTTATCAGTTATTATTCTCCATTTGGAGTATTCAAAGTTTTTGCATTCTTATACATTAAATTTTGTGCGAGACTCACTCGTATCAAGAAAACTGCTAAACTTTTAAAAGAGAGATCAACACGACGAGTTAGTCTTCTAAAATTATATCTATATCTATAATATATCAATTTTGTTTGGCTATAATTTCAAAATAATTTTCCTTTTAGCAGCTTTGAGGAAGATGAATGGTTGATGTCGAGTGTGCGCAAGCTAGGGAAAACTACCATTTCGACGGTTAACGAATCACATATTGCAAATTCTCCAAGCTTATTAATCCCAGATTCCAAATTTTCGAGATCGGATAACATATTTACAGTTTTAAATCTTTGGTTTCATGCATCCCTATAAATAAAATGATAGTATTGAAATAGAAAATTAACTAATGAAATAAACCATACAATAACTTTTAGAATTTTTATTTTTAATGAGTAACTAAAAGAATAAAATTGAAATTCTTTGCGGTTTAGAGTTTTTCATGCCTCCAGCTTGAAATTCTTTTTTTTTCTAATGAAGAAAAGATGAAATTTATAGAAAGTAAACAATAGATTGAGTTGTCCATGACACAAATTGTAGGAGTCAAAACCAAGAACAAATCTCTAATTGGAATTATGTAAATATGTAATTTAAGGAAAATTTATCCCAACGCCAAAACAAAGGGCCATAACTTATAACTTTCAATTGTTAATACAAAGACAACTTTCAATTTGTAACACAAAGGCCCACAATATTTTGTGCTTCAAATTTTTTTTGAAAGTACACACAAGAGCCTCCATGGCATTAAACCAATGGCAGACAATAGATATCAGTAGCAGAAAAGAAGAGATCAAACCTTCTTGTGAGTGTATTTCACAGAGAAGAAGACAAAGAAGGGTATGTTAACACATCCAAGACAGACCAAAAGCCAGAAGAAGTAGTCAAGATGACCATTGTTAATGTTGTCCGAAGGAATCCAACAATCTTTGCCACTCAAATACGCCACAAGGGTAATGATCATCGAGCTCAAGTAGTTTCCTAGTGTGGTAGTGAGAAGAGCCCAAGCACTACACAAGCTTCTCATTGAATCTGGAGATTGCTCATAGAAAAACTCGATCCGACCAACGAAGAAGAAAACTCCAGCAGTGCCCATAAAAAAGTACTGAGGGATTTGCCAAAAGATGATTAATGGAACAGTGTCTCCACTTTCCACTAGATCAAGATCTCGGGCTAACTGTAACCGAACAGTCTCAACGATAGCTGCAACTGTCAAGCTCAAGACAGAGACAAAAAGTCCAATCCCCATTCGTTGTAGATCGGTGAATCCCTTTGCTAAGCCTGTGAACCGTCTCACAAAGGGAACAATGAGGCGGTCATAGATTGGGACAGATATAAGGACACTTGCAGTGTCGAACATCCCGAGAGTAGCGGGAGGGATTTCGAATGAGCCGATGGTTCGTCTCATGGACCGTCCTTGTTGAACAAACAGCGTGTAAATCTGTGAATGTAGGACTGAGAAGATGATGCCTGAGGCCCAAATGGGGACCAAACGTAATAAAATCTTTACTTCTTCAACTTGAGTCACGGTACAGAGCTTCCATGGATGGGGAAAAGGTTCGGATTCCGCGTCTCCTTCTGACATAATTGCGGCTTTGTCAAGAAACCTGCACATTGATATGAAAAACAGTTTATTTAACCAATGAATAGTCTAATGCTCAATTCAAATATAAAGAAATGAGAGGGAAAAAGATTTTCTTGTAACCGTCCGTGTGCTTTATCTTGCAGTTTCCAGCAATTGAAGAGTTCTTATTCCATGTTTCGAACAAATGTGTATAGTTTTCTTCAGAGACCTTGAGATTCAATTTACGGTATGCGGCTACAAGAACTTGGCAAACTCTAGTAATCGGGCTGCCTCTCGGTTTCTGAAATCTATAAAGCCGCGTGCCAAAGAAGAAACTTATGGTAGCAAGTCCCATGAACACAGTAGGTATCAAGAATCCCAATTCCCATCCACAATTCTCTTGAACCCAAACTAGAACAGTAGATGAAACAAACGCACCAATGTTGATGGAGAAGTAAAACCAGTTAAAGAAAGAAGCTTTTCTGACTCGTTCGCTTGGATCAGTCTTATCAAACTGATCAGCACCAAAGGATGAGACACATGGTTTGATTCCTCCAGTCCCAAGAGCTATAAGGTAAAGCCCTGAAAATAAAACCGTAGACTGAACCATTGTTGCTGGTGGGCAAAGAGAGCCAATGCATTCCGCTGGCTTCAGACCCCGAACTGAAGCTGAAAGTGTCAATGCAACCATTCCCTAAAAACCAAGTCAAAGTACAGAACATCAAGCAAAGAACATAACCAGAAAGACTTGATTAGTGAGAGAGACTCCTGATAAATGTTAAAAGCTAATAGTAAACCATAGATATTAATGAAAGCAAAGTTTTTTTCAAGAAAATGCTTACGGTGAAATAAATGGCAGAGAAACAAGCAATAGTCCAATATCTTCCCCAATAAGCATCAGCTATTAAAGCTCCAATAAGAGGAGTGATATAACATGTTCCTTGCCATGTCATGACGTGTCTAGCCGCAGCAACATTGGTCTCATGCAATTCATTTGTGAAGTAAGTGATTAGATTCTTGGCAATGCCATAATAAGCCAACCGTTCGCAGCATTCATTGGCTGCACCAAACCATAAATAACACTTTTTGGAGATTAAAGACAGAACATGAGAGAATACAAGAAGTATTACAAGAGAAATAAACAAAGTTTTTACCAAAAATGAATGGACAAGCTTTCCAGTTTCCTGTTTTGTGCTTCAATGGTGGGTTTCCATTAATATCTATTGAACCATCTTCAGCATACAATGTCAATTCTTCCTGTAAAAAACAGAAAAAAATCAGACATGGATCCTCAGAGACTTATCTCAAACATACTTTGGCATGAACAAATAGAATCAGAGACAAGAGATATGTCAAAGCTTACTTTAACTTCAATTTGAAGCATTTCAAGGGATTAAGAAAAAGTTGGAATTCATGAAGAGATATTATCAATTCGAGCAAAGATATATGATATATCTATAGAGAATATTATATATATCTATGAATTATTTCAACTGAAAAATTAAGAAACGGTCACATCTAGCAAACGTAAATAGATAATCAAAATTACATAGACCCTTGAGGTTGAACCTGTATAAGAGATTCTTCAACTTCTAGCAATGACATTTCTTCATCAATGGAACCCATCTTTTACTTTGCTTGAACATGACAATCTTCACGCAAGCTGATTTAAGCTTTTCCACTAAAAAATGATTCTCGCACTAACCAAGTTGTGGTGTGAGTGGTCAGTGCCAGTCACCACAGAACCACATTCTTAGTAGTTTATTATAAAAGGAATATAAAACCAAATAAACAAATTTGTTTTTATGAATGCGTTTTAATTATTAGCAATTGTGATTCTATTGGGTGTGATTTGATCTATTGGGCTTAAATATTATTAGGTTTCTTAATTGTCTTGTTAGGCCAATCTAAAACCTCCAAAACTCCGAATATTATATAAGATTTTGTTATGAAATAAGCAAATGCAATTTTTTTTATAGCAACAAATGCAAAAAAATTTGAAGACTGCGACCAATTATTGCCATCAATAAAAATAACCAATAATATATATTTGTTTATTGAAATGTTAAATATATTGATCAACAAAAAAAAAACTATTTACAAGAAGGAAAAGAACCCCCCAAAAATAATGAACAAATGAATTGTGAAAACTTGAAATAATATGTTTTGAATTGTAAAACCAATAATATATTTTGTTGTTTGATATTATTTGAACTAATATGTTTTCAACGTCACATGTTATGGTGACTAATTCTAAGTAAATTGAAACAGTTGGATTGAAGTTTATTGCTCTTTCGTTAGATGTCATCTTTGGTCGCTATGACAACTCCTCTCACGCATTATTGACTATGAAAGGAATGGTTTTGATCGCCAAAATGTATCATTTTCGTTGAACTATTGACTACAAAATAAATACGATTCGGTCGCTAATTGTAGACTACTACAAAAACGAACAGAGCATGTTTAAATTGGCCATTTCAAAATTCGTGTTGCATTGATTAAAGAAAATCAGAACTTTAGAGAAGTAAACCGGTGGCGGTAACAACGCGTAATTGCCGGTATAACCTTATTCGTCGAATGGCGTCTCCATTAGCCGGTTCCCATTGACCAAACGCGTTTGACTGTTTGAGAGTGACTTGATGGGTCGACTTTTTCTCCTTTTTTCTGTTTTTATTTATCTGCCATTTATGCCCCATTCACTGCCTCTTAATTACGTATGACTGCCACTCATAAATATTGTTTTCCCTTCTAAAAATCAATTGGAAGACACAAAAAATATATATAACAAACTGTTTGTTTTATTACTGACAATTATAATATTCCTTCAGTTTAAAAAAAAAAAAAAAGGAAAATTGTATGTTAATATTATGAATAGTCAAAACAGAATTGTCTATTAAAATTGATTTATTAGATATAAACATGTATGATGAAGGATTCTTGTTTCCTGTATTCATTTAAAAATATACTTATGTTAAATCATATGTACAATTCTTTATTATTATTTTTTCACAAAATATATAAAATTTTCAAAAGATAATTGCATGTTTGTTGAAAAAAACCGGTATATGATTTTCATGGGCAAAGGGGAAATAGTGTACGGATTTTTTAAAAGTGTAAACTCTACCATTGATTTGAAATTAAAATTTAAAATATTTTAATTAAAACTATATGATACAAGGTAATCTAGAACCAATGCTTTAGGTTGTAGTATTCAACATAATTAAAACAAGCTAGGGATAGTCGATTCTAGTTTTCAACATAATTAACCCAAGCTAGGGCTATTCTAAAGCTAGTCTAAACATGTGGGAGGTTTGATTAATCCCCTAACTTTATTTGTTTAGGTCAGACCAGGGGTTTGATATTTATTTGAATTTTTTTACTTTGATGGTAATACTAGATCTTACAACAAAAAGTCAATGTTCTTTACTGTTGTCTGTTGATATCAATGTATGTTCGAATTTGGTTTCTAACTAACTTATTTACGGTCTATTTATATTTTACGCGTTGATAATATTCACATAACTAAAAGTGAAAAATTGATCAAATCACGTGATTATTTACTCATAATACCAATTACCAAAAGCCAAGGACTATGTTAACTAACGTTAGGTAGGAATACAAACTCATCGCAAGAGTTTTAAAGAAACTCATTTAGGATAACTAATAAATATTCCAATACAAAAATGACAATTGGAATTTGTAGACGATATAAAACTGTAGTATTTGTTTTGTAAAAGTATTAATTGTTAAAAGTTTTTTTTTTTGTTAAGAAAGAAAAGGTACATTTAAATTAATTAATTGTTAAAAGTATTAATTAATTGGTCTTACTATTATAATATGAAAAGTCATTGGTAGAAAAAGGTTAGAAAAGGAGCCCATAAACAAAGACCAGCGATGCTTCCTTTCACGTTGCAAACACGAAACGAAGAGACACATTCTCGCCACTATATATACCATTTGCTCCCCTTCTTCTAATTTCACACAACATTCTTCAACTACAAACAAAAACACGACACATTATTTCCTCTTGTTCATATTAAACCCAAAAATCAAAGTTCTAAGAATTTGAGTGAATTCAAAGAAGATGGTTTTGTCTAAGACAGCTTCGGAATCGGATGTCTCAATCCATTCAACTTTTGCTTCTCGTTATGTCCGCAACTCTCTTCCACGGTAACAAGTTGAAACACTATTTTTTTTCTTTTTGTCTGATGTTTTCATGTTACAATAGTAACATTTAACCTTGAATCGATTTTTTCGGGTTTGGTTAATGTTATAGTAGAACTTTTTGTGTGTTATACTATTAAGGGGTATTTTCGTAGTTTTAACTTAATGTATCCTTATCAGATTTGAGATGCCTGAGAACTCAATCCCAAAGGAAGCAGCGTACCAAATCATCAACGACGAGCTAATGCTCGACGGTAACCCGAGGCTAAACCTGGCCTCCTTTGTGACCACATGGATGGAGCCAGAGTGTGACAAGCTCATGATGGAGTCCATCAACAAGAACTACGTCGACATGGACGAGTACCCTGTCACCACTGAGCTTCAGAACCGATGTGTTAACATGATCGCGCGTCTCTTCAACGCGCCGCTTGGTGATGGTGAAGCAGCCGTTGGTGTCGGCACCGTGGGATCGTCGGAGGCGATTATGTTGGCCGGATTGGCCTTTAAGAGACAGTGGCAAAATAAGCGTAAGGCCCAAGGGCTTCCTTATGATAAGCCCAATATCGTAACCGGAGCTAATGTTCAGGTAAACCAAAATAAATTTGGTGAAATATAAAACCGGTTTTCAGGTCTATGTTTTACTCAACCTCCGGTTCAAAACAGGTTTGCTGGGAGAAATTCGCAAGGTATTTTGAAGTGGAGCTTAAGGAAGTAAAGCTAAGTGAAGATTATTACGTGATGGACCCTGAAAAGGCGGTCGAAATGGTTGACGAAAACACAATCTGTGTTGCGGCCATCCTTGGTTCGACGCTAACCGGTGAATTCGAAGACGTTAAGCTCCTCAACGACCTCCTAGTCGAGAAGAACAAGCAAACCGGGTAATTAAACCAAACCGATAAACAAAATAGGCTTGATAATTAATTTAACGGCTTGAGACCGGTTTAACGGTTAAAACGCAATTTGCAGATGGGACACACCGATTCACGTGGACGCAGCGAGTGGTGGGTTTATTGCTCCTTTCTTGTACCCGGAGCTGGAGTGGGATTTTCGGTTACCGTTGGTTAAGAGCATAAATGTGAGTGGTCACAAATACGGTTTGGTTTACGCCGGTATCGGTTGGGTTGTATGGAGAACCAAATCCGATTTGCCTGATGAACTTATCTTCCATATCAATTATCTTGGCGCCGATCAACCCACCTTCACACTTAACTTCTCCAAAGGTATATATATTCCCATATTTATATACAATTTTTAGTTTTGAGATATATAGAATTATATGCATGGTTTGGAAGTGTTCATGTATTCTTAATGCTTGAAAATATAAACCAGGTTCAAGTCAAGTGATTGCTCAGTACTACCAGCTGATTCGTCTTGGATTTGAGGTTAGTAATAATAATTCCTCAAAGTAACCACATTTACCAGCTGAAACGAGACAAAAAAAGTCTATATAGACTTTCTAAGGAAGTTCATAAACCAAATAATTTTACCAAAATCGAAATGAAATTTGATTTGAACGTTCCTAAATATAATAGTTTTGATATAATTGAACAATTAATAATGTTTCATTTTTTATGGTTTAGGGATATCGCAACGTGATGGATAATTGCAGAGAAAACATGATGGTCTTAAGAGAAGGATTAGAGAAAACGGGACGTTTTAAAATCGTCTCCAAAGAAAACGGCGTTCCGTTAGTGGCGTTTTCTCTCAAAGATAGTAGCCGCCATGATGAATTCGAGGTGGCAGAAACGCTTCGCCGCTTCGGCTGGATCGTTCCTGCCTACACGATGCCCGCTGATGCAGAACACGTCACCGTGCTCCGAGTTGTGATCCGAGAAGATTTCTCTCGAACCTTAGCGCTGAGACTTGTCGCCGACTTTGAGAAGGTTCTTCACGAGCTCGATACGCTTCCGGCAAGGATTCACGCCAAAATGGCTAATGGTAACGGATATGTTAATGGCGTTAAGAAGACGCCAGAGGAGACGCAGAGAGAAGTCACATCCTACTGGAAGAAGTTAGTGGAGACTAAAAAGACTAACAAGAATAAAATTTGCTAATAAGTATATTATTTGTTTTATCCTTAATTAAGCGCCATTTGCACCTTTTCCTTTCATGCTGCTTTCAATATTTTTTGTTTTTTTTGTTTTGTGATTTGAGATTTGAGATTATTGTTTGATGGTGATTTAAAATGTATTTGAACGAAATAAAATTTTATATTTTTATGGGTAAGATGATCTAGTGTGAATGTTAAATTGTTAATCAATGAGTTGATAATTGCTTCAAATTTGTAGTAATAAAGTTACAGACAAAACTTGTTCGTGAGGAACCTCAAGAGTGGCCAAAGCTTTAAGGTATCAAAAGTGAAATTATTGGAACATCAAGGAGACACCACAAACCAAAATTTAAATTTGTGGGTAGAGAGGCAAACCATTTTGACGGTTACTTAGCCAAAAAAAAAAGGAAACTCTTTTAATGTTTGTTGTCATGCTATTTTGATTTTTCGATTGTAGTACTCACCAATCATTTTTGCTATTCGGTTATGAAATTGTTAAGTATGTTTGAGATTTAAAAAAAAAAAATTGAAGAAAAAAATCATAATGAAAAATCATTCCAATTCAACTATTTATCAGCATGGTTTTGATTTTCTTCTTTGAAATAAATATTTGCAGAAGCGAAAACTCTAGTTTCATTTCAGTTCTTTCATATGGTAATAACATCAAATACGTTAATTTATATTTTTCTATGAATCGATTCAATTTGATTATTTGACCGCTCCTATAAAAAAATTGCCGACCGAATCTTTTCTGTAATTGTTAATAATCTGTAATCTTAGAAAGCAAGATATCGTCAACAGAACTTTATTGGGTTCTGATTTTCAATCGACTCCCATAACATAAATTTGAAATATTTATATACCCCAACGTGAAATGATATATAGCTTTAAGAAATTCTCCGATCACTTTTTATCGTCAATTATATTCCAAAAGAAATAACCTTATTTATTGCATGTGAACATACAAGAAACTATATTATTTTAATTGTGTTACAGAAAATGAAAATAACACTATTAAAATTGCATGTGTTTGTTTATTCGAGACATAAACAATCTACAAGTATTAAATTGTTATGAATCCTAGTTCATCGATAAACTAAACTGTTGGCAGAATACTAATTAATTAACCGATAAAACCGATTTACGGATTGATTCAATTCCCTGTTCAATATAAAAATAAAAATAGAAGAAGAAGAAGTCAAACCTTGTCTTCAATTTTTTTCTTCCGTTCGAGTTCCTTCTCAGTGAAGATCTGCTTCTCCGATTCAAACTACGAATTACGCAAAAAGACCAAGCAGAGATTCAGATAAAACAACGGTCAAATCCGACAATATACGTTTCATACAAAAACAAGATCAGTGTAACATGATTTTTTTTTTTTTGATGAAATGTTAAATTCATTGATGATCGAAAGAATTTACAAAAGAGAATTAGAATAAAAAGATAAATCTAATAATGAAAGTTCAAACAAGCTTACGAAAGTAAAAAGAAAGACAAAGTTTACTGAGACATTAGTCGCCACCGCCGAGTCTTTCCGATAAATTACGCGCCGCCGAATCAATCCTTCCTTGAATCGCTTTAGTGATGAAATTGGTAAGGCTAATGACGACTGCTTGTTGGAATGAATTCTGTTATTTCTTTCACGTAGTGATGGTAGTTTGGAAAATCAGTCTGGGGTGTTGTCATGACGGCCGCCGATTATTAATGAGTGAGTTGAAGAGAAAGTCCGAGAGTATCCTACCCATGATCTTAGAAGAAGGAAGACCAAATGTTAAAAACATATGGACATGCGGAATAAGTGATCTCTTGTCTCATTATATTCCCACATAGGACAGGATCGATGAGCTCCCCACACCGACATCCGGCACCGGTTGAGAGTTTGTCGAGGATTGCCAAACCAGAGATAAATGAGTACCTTGGGATGCAAATGGGAACCAGATTAGCTTAGCCCATGCAACTGTTGGATGTTTTTCCCGACAATGTTCCAAGTGGTCGATGCTTTGAAGGTCGCTTTTGAAATCCACGCTATATTTCCAAGTAGTAATGTCTGGTCCTGAATCAGATGGTGGAGGCAGCTGTCGAATTTGATCAATTAGGTCTCGAATAGTGGATTGCGACATCTTCAAAATGCCACTGCTTACCCTACATCTCGCTACCTTAGCCACGCGGAGTCCAATTTCACGTGATCCAGCTTCATCAACTATATCTCCCAAATATCCTAAACCTGACCAAGAGTCGGAATGTGGATTTACCGTCGTGAATATCAATCCGAATGAAGTCCCTCGCTACACCTCTCGAGGAAGAAGTTTCCTCCAAATAGAGCCCTTATGGGTATGTTCGACCTCCCAAAAAGATTTACCACACAATAGATAYTGATGAATCCAAGCAACCCAGAGCGAACCCGAGTTGGTAAGAAGTCGCCAAATAAGACTAAGAGAGAATACAAGTGAAGTATCGCTCAATTTTCTTAAACCCAAACCACCTTCCGATTTTGGTCTTCAGAACTCCTCCCACGCCACTTTAGCCTTGGTTGTAATTAATGGGGAACCGGACCATAAGTATGCGGAGCACATACTATCAATTTGATCGAGACACCCTTGAGGTAATTTAAAAGCTGAGCACCAGAAGTTAGTTATACTTGCAATTACCGCTTTAATAAGTCGCGCCAAAGAAGGATAATGTCTGTTCTTCCGTGATAGAAATCGTGAACAAATTCTATCAATAAGGGGTTCATAGTCTTCGTGACATAATCTTACGTCAAAGGGAGACCCAAATACCGAATGGGAAGCGTTCGACCAAATCCCATTTCAAGCACAAAGGATGGAATCGCCATTACACCGCCATATAGATCTCCGATTTTGACATATTGATTTGTAGACCAAGCAGCGGAAAAGATTTCCGCACAAAATATTTTTAAGCGAATTCTCTGTACCATCGAAGAAAACCATAATGTCATCCGCGAAGCTCAAATGCGTGATATAGCTTTGCAAAGATGATGGTAACCAACTTGTCCTTGTCGCCTGTTAAGAAGTAGTGATAACACATTATTCACAATGTCATAAAGATAAGAGAGACATTGCACAACCTTGGCGGATCCCTCTGGCTCGAAAAACCTTCAAGCTCGCGCGACACAGATTGAAAAAGAGGTCAAATGCAGCCATGAATCCAATGTATAAAAATGTCCTGAAACCCCATAGCTTTAAGAGTTTTGATGATGAAATCTCATCTAATCGTATCAAAGGCCTTGGATATATCCAATTTTAGACTCCTCTGGAGTAATATTGCTTTTGTGATAATCTTTCACCATTCAGCAAGACATTTTCGAGTAAAAGTCTACCTTTGACGAAAGCTGACCGGTTAGCTCAATTGCTTGCGTAGGAGGTGCAGACGCATTCAAAATTTTGAAATGTTTTTATAGATGAGATAAGCAAGAGATAGACTAATCACTTACATACATAGATCCTCTTTCTTAGTAATAATACCACCGTCAGTTAACTCCGAAAGGCATAAAACCATACATGAAAAACGATGATCGAATGACGAAATCCTCGACCGAGAATGTCCCAAGAGGCTTGGAAAAATTCAGAAGTATACCTATCCGACCCAAGACTTGCTCAAGGCATGTAGAAGACTACTTTTTGATCTCCTTCCACGATCGGTTAAGATCCGGCGTGATAAGCTCCTCAAGAAAATCATCATTAATATTGATTGGTTATGAGGCATTCAAAAAGATCCTGAGAAATTCGACAATCTCTTTTTATGCCCCGTGCTCGCCGTAATTAACCCATCGAAGTGACAAGCATTTAATCAGACGCCTGCTGACTTAATCGTATTGAAAGTCGTATTTCTATCCCCACATTCCAGCCAAGTGTTCCGAGATTTTGTTTATGTAACTTCTCCTCACCTGCGTAGTGATCCCATAAATATGTGCAACTGGATCGCGGAAATTGAGGGAGTGAGCTTCTGCGCGCACATGCATTCTCATATGATTCCTCAGGCGAGATATATCACCATAGTTATCACTTGCTCCTCGTAATATAGGCTTCAAAAATTTTAATTTCCAAAATACGAAAGTGGAACAATGTAGAGAGAGTCCCAACATGGGCCATATGCAATTCGGAGATCGCAAACAAAATTATAGAACCAAGGGCTTCCTTTTCCTTGATGTAATGTAGCCGAGCGAAGTGTCTGTAATTTTGGATCTAGCATGGTCCGAAATACCATTCGACTCAAACGTCATGTATGATTCAGAAAGAATGCGTACTCATGCACCATTAACCAAAACGCGATCTTTCAAACTGATTAGACTCGTGGTTTGACCAAGTAAACTTCTGACCGAGTAGGGAGGTCTATGAAACCGCAATCGAGAACCAATCCTGGAAATGATGCATCCCTGAATGATTGCTCCTACGATACTTAGAGTTCAAGAGGAGAGAATTTCATTGAAATCACCCATTAAAACCCAAGGAAGATTAGAGAGGCATTAGACACTTTGACATGTCCAATATCATCCCATAAAACTGATCTTTCGTAGAAATTCAAGCATAAATGCACGAACACAAAAATTATCACCATGAGATGTAGAGATTCTAACCATGATCATTTATTTGAATAATACTGTAATCAGAATTGGGAGAATACACCAACCAGATACTGCCAAGCCTATGGTGGTCGTAGTTACATGTTTCCACCCCGCAAAAACAAAGTCAAAAATTAGAAGTTGTCTCAAGAACACGAAGTTTTAGTAAAGAGCCAAAGACCATGAGGAAAGAGAAGATGAAAAAAGGCAACGACGCATGGTAGTGTTTACGCATTTTTGAAACCGCAGTGTTCCACGCAAAAAAGTCATATCATTGCTTCCTACGAAGCGTACTTGATGGAAGGCGTACTCATTCTCTCGAACCGTAAACATGTGCTCATTAGTTAAATAGCTTAGCCTTTCTATTCATCTTCATCATCCGATACTACCGCCGCTGTCTCTTTGATTCAACTAATTCCCTCTTTCTTCTCATCTTCCTCGCCAGAAGCAAAGTTCAAGCACGTAGAGAAGAAATTGATTTACCTCCCAGTTTTAAGATTGCTTAGACTGACATGTGTGATTTAATACGGCCAGTGAGCTTCTGACCTGAAGATACAATGACCAAGAGGTCAGATCATCTTTTCCGCAACTTCCCTGTTTCAATCGTTCCCTTATTTCCGCTGTTATAAGATTTTCCGAACCTACCCCTCGTTACCTCTGGATGACCAATTGTTTTTGGGAACCTCAGAATCGGAGTCAGCGTGAGGCGCCATCGACGGGGACCCAAGAACTTCATCGATGATCTAAAGTCTCTAATACGTGAGCCAGCCTACGCCAATCGGCGCAAGGACTGACGTGGAGCCTCAGACAGTATTCATCTCTATCACGATTGATCCCCCCATTTGCACAAAGGAGAAAGATTTTTCTAGTGAGAGATTTTGGAAAAGATACCTCAATGATCGTATCTTCCGCTAGCTTGATTCTCGCAAGACTTATAGTGTAGGTTTTTCCAAATTCATGAGACCATTATCCTGCAACGTCAACCCGAGACATTTTTTCTCAGATTGGGTGAAGATGTTCATACTTTCCAAACCGAGTCAGGCCCAGAAGAGTAGATCCGACCCTGAGGTCCACCCACACCGAAATCTTGAAAGATCCGGTCTGAACTAGCTGTTCGGGGCTCCATTTCTGTACCACCAAAGGGCTATCACCGATGTAAGCGCCTCTAAGGATCCATTCACGAGTATCGCCGCAGGACGCTGAAAAAGAACCATGTTCGAGAGAAGAAATCAGAATACATGTGGGAAGCTTGAGAGGACGAAATCGTGAAAACAGACAATTATCAGAGTTTCTAGTTTCAAAGTTTCTCAAAATCTCAAAGATCAAGGAATTCAAGACAAATAAACAAAAGTAAATGTTTTATCTTGAAAATACGTGGGTTTTAGAGAAAAACATAAAATTTTGTTTTACAATTTTTTTAATTATAAAACATAATTTATTATAAAAATACTAATAGTCACTTCAATTTTTAGTTAAAATTATTTCTAGTTTGAGAGAAATCATTATTATGCACAAAAATTATTAGGTATAGAAAGTTTAGAAAGTTTTATATTTTGAAACAAAAATAAATCTCTAAAATCCTCTATATTTTAAAACATTAAACTGAAACATTTTATTTAATTGGAGAAATTTTAGGGTTTTGTTTTGTTGATTCGAGGTGTTAAGGATGCAATATGGAAAATTGAGTTAATTTCAATAAAACATGGGCCAAATTTGTATCCAAAGTATTTTTGAGCCGAAAAAAATATTTATTTAGAAAAAGCCCAACTATACCAATGACAGTAGAAACACTAGAAAAGTCAAAAATTGATATAATCAACATTTAAGAACAAAATACAAATTAGGAGATGATGTCGGGTTATGTCGGGTCAAAAATATAATCTACATACGATAGATATATCGGGTTCTCTGTTGATTTGTTAAAGCCTTGGTGATGATTGAATATGGGATTCTAAAACATATAGTGTTGATCGGGCGAATGGTACAAATTACTACGGAGGCAACCATTGAATGTGGAGTTGAGTCCTCAGGATTTGGTGTTTGTTGTTTTAAAGATTGCGAAGTTAATTTGGTATTCTCATAGACGGATGATAGCCAAGAATCGAAACGATTTAGGTTCGAGCATGGAGAAAGAAATAACAGATTTAATTATCTGTTAGCGAATAAAAAACTTCTGGATAAGGAGTTTACGTTGTATCGTTTCTTAGTTTTGTTGATTATATATGGTTTGTATATGAATGGTTTTTCGGTAACTTTGTAAAATTTGATTCGAAATGATAATAACAAATAGACGTTTTAAAAAAGATTTTTTTTTTCTTTCTCTTTCGACAAAATTAGTTTTTTTTTTTTTTTTTAACGTTGCAAAATTACATTTAAAAAAAATAATAATAATTAGAGTCGACCGATTAAAGGTTTGTGTCCCACGAATAATACCGGCGCAATTTTTTCGTCTTTTCTACATGGGCCCCATAAGCGTGCCTACATTTTGGCCCATTGAAAAAAAGTTCGTACTCGGGGGAACATGTCTAGAAGAAAAACTAATAATTCCAGGAAAGTAATACATACATTGGCAAAAAAAAAAAATGGAGGAAACATTACAAATGAATAGTGTAATGTATTTTTAGAAAGATATATATATGCAATCAAATTTACAAACATATATACTGGTTTAAAATTGACATTATGATTATACACTCAATCACATGAAACACACTATTGTTACATCACTATGTGTATAGTTTGAAATAGTTAACTGTGCCGTGATTCTACAACAGCAGTTTCTTCTAACATTTTCTTTTGTTAATTTTGTGTTCCGATCAAAATTGGAATTGCCTTACAAAATAAACATGAAACGAAAAGAACTGAAAAGCAGTTTATTATAAAATCACTATGATTATTCTGACAATATTCAACTCAAACTAAATCATTACAATATATATCATATGATAAATTCATCGTCTAAACTGTACCACCACGAGGGTTCTAATACATTACACGAACACGACCAAACTTATTCTATAGTAATTACGTTGCTTTAACAGTTGCAAGTCAGTTGCAAGTCCTATGCTTGGTCATGGGATGGATACCTTTTTTTTGGACCGAATTCGTATTTGATCTAATCCAGACAGGTAATAGAATTTTCGGCTTATTACTTGTATCCGTCCAAACAGGTCTCGGTTGAAACAAGTATCCATCCAAATTTTTATCTTGTTACTTAGTTAACTGCAGGCTTTAAGCATTTACGAATACTGCAAGATTTATGATAATGGCTAATATATAAGTAATTACGGAGACGAGTAACGGGATAAATAGTGCAAAAAAATCACCTTGTACTTATATCAGTACTAATATCAGCCAGTTTGTTACCCGACTTGTTCAACACGAATACTTGGTTTTATAAAGCAGATACAAACATATAGCGGATACATGGCGGATAAAGGGTACTCGTGCCCCAGTTTAGATGCAACCATTCCAAACTATTTCATCATCCTATCAAATCAAATCAGATCAAGTCAAATCAAATAAAAACATAAAATAAAATAAATTGAAATAAAAGGGATGTAATAATGGAAGAAGGTAAACGTGAAAGGACGTGACACGACCCCACCGTTGTGAAGAATGTAGAAAAAACTCAGAAAAGCATTCAAAAGAAGAACGGTTGTTCACCAAATCAGAAGCAAAATAGAAGACTTTTAAAATTAAACATAAACATAATTTCTTATACGTCGAAAAAAAACAAAAAAAAATTATCGCTACTTTTTGGTTCAACTAAAGAGAAAGGTAAAAGAAGTAGATATTAATATAGCATAGCTCATTATTGACGTTTGAACTGAGCATAATGGTTTAATGAACTGTGCAATACATCATTTTTTGAAAAATGTCGAAATTTTATGACTTAACAATCCAATCACGACGAATATTGTTGTTAATCTTGATTGACCATAGATATGTTCTCTTTACTGATGTTGATATCAAAGATAAATAGTAAAATTAACATTAATCATTATTACAGTAAAAGTTAAAATTCTTCTTGTTATTTTTTTTCACCAATATTTTTCCACTGAACTAACGTTAATAAAACAAACACAACGTCATCGTCATTACTCAGAAACAGTGAAGTGAACGGGTCCTATATCCTATTTTGATCATTTTGTAACAATTATAATTTGAAAATTGATCTTATATTAATGATGATCGGAAATTTGCAACAAACATGTCTAACTATTTGCACATAGAAAACATATTCATTACTACACACATGATTGCGAAAATTGGCAAAAAAACTAAAAAAACTAAAAAAACTAAAAAAACTAAAAAAACTAAAAACGAAAAATGGCTGACATAATATTTTAAAATAAATAAATTTCACAAATTGTGAATATATGCATATATAAAATTTAATAATCCTGTATAGTTTAATAAAACTTACTATTTTGTAAAATAACATTTTAATCATGCATGTAATCAACCATTATATCAATTACGTTTTAAATTGCCGACAGTTTATACTATTCGCATGTGATTTTTTTTCTTATTCTAGTATATACTTAGTGAGTGAGTCAATTTATAAGATTGTTTACTAAATTTGCTTAAAGCGGAACATAAAAATAACAGCATGATGTGTTATCATTACCTTTAACCAGTATAAGGTCCCCCATCTAACCAAACCCTAACAACATTCAAACACTTGTACGGAGTTAGATGGGAACATCTCTAATATTAACGTTGAAATAACAATATTGTTACATTTTTTTTCTAATTTACGAAGTTAGGTAACATAGACCACCCGAAAAATTGTTTTTTTCTTTCTATATTATTAAAATCATTTAAGTTGCGGAATTATAGGGAAAACATATTGTGTAGATTTATATAATTGAGACTATATGTTATATGGCAAAAATATAACTAACTTCACAATATGTAATCTAATGATTTTATAATATGTAATCTAATGATTTTGTATCAATTTCGGGGTCAATTGTATAACCATCCGAGAATTCAAATTTGCATAATGTTTGCTCTTGATAAAGAGAAAAAACAGTATCCATCCAACAATTTTTCTTTTGCTTTATTTCTTTTTCCGTTGACTGTATCGAGTACAAATTCGTCTTCATCTTCTAAACCTCTCCACTACTTTTTTTTACTTAACTTTCTTTTCCAATTTTATTGTTTATTCTGAGTTACATTCACTTTAGACACATAATCCACCAAGATAAATAGGCAGCCATATAAGTTTTTGTTATACAAAACAATCAGCAAATAATTCAAAGAGAAAGACACCCAAAAAAAAAAGATGAGTGAGCTTCTGTACTCTCTCCCCACTTGGGATCTCCATAACTTTGGATCAGTACTCTTCAAGCCTGACTTCAATCTTGGTATATATACATAATTATATATATATATATATATATATTGTCTTTTTCAATCGTAAATATGATACATATACGCATATGTAATGTAAATAGATATTTGTATCGACGCGCATGTATTTATTTACAAGCTATTCGAAAACTTTTTTATAAAAGATGTTAATGAAATGAAAATGGTTTTATATAATAAGAAGTATAAAAGTGTAATGTGTGTTTGCAGATACACGTGGTTTCATGAATGGATCGCCGGAACAAATTTTCCGATCACCGGAGATTGATTACTCCGACGTTTCCACAGGTTACCTCGAAGACGCACTTATCGAGTCCCGGGAGAGAAGCAAAAGGAGACGTCTCTTGTTCGAGGAACCGTCAAAATCTTTTAACGATAGCGATCCGCAGGTTTGTGTAATTTTTGGAACTGTTTTGCAAATACTCTTCAATTATCATTTCCAAATGATTTGGTAACAATATAGATATAAATATTTAATTTGAAAATTGTTGATTGTTGAATATGCAGGACGATTGGGGCCTGCATGAGAGTTATAGCTATTTGAATAGTCAGTTTGTCACTCCACATGTTAGCACAGGTGAGATCTACTTTTGTTTTACTGTTAATAATATTAAAGATATTAGTCGTTTAGAATTCAAATTGTACAACATAAGAGAAAAATTAATTATCGGATATAAGTAGTTTTAAATTATGAAAGCACTATATTTTTTTCTTTGTCTTAAAAAGAAGTGAAATAGCATAGCACTTTTTAACAAATCTGGCTTTTTTTTTGTAATCATTTCGGCCAAACATTAATGTTTTAAAACATATTTATTATTTATGATCCCAAAACTTCTAAATAGTTTGAGACGGTCTTGCGTCCACATAGCAATACATTTTCTTGAAGTAACTAGATTTTTAAGCCATACGTACGTTGATTCTATTTTCACCCTTAATAAATTTGATTTTGTTACAATAACCTAGTAAGCTAAAAGGCTTTTAATTAATAATTTTTCTAATATACAGATGAACGTAAAAGTGGAGTCAGCTACTTTGAGGAGCCGATATCGACCGTTTACGAGTCTCCCGACACTTCTGTTTCTTCCGGCAAAATTTATGTCCGAGAAAAATCTCCAACCGAACCATCCTCATCCAATTATGGTAATAAGAACAAAAGACTAATCACGAAACTAGTGTACCCATTTGGATTGGTGAAACCAGGTGGTCGAGAAAATGATGTAACCCTAAATGATATCAACGAGAGAATTTTGATGGCTCCGTCTCGACCGGTTCGACATCCGGTAGGAGACTTTGTCTCTCGACCATGCGTCTCTGGCTGTGGACCGGGCCTTTCCGGAAAATCTGTGGTGGCTCTTACTAAGATCCAAACACAAGGGAGGGGTACAATTACTATCATCAGAACTAAGGGTTAAACTATGTAGTATCGGTAATTAGTTGGGGCCGTTATGTGTAATATAAATGAGGTTTTAGAAAGCCAAAGTGATCATTGGCTATGAGATAAACTTTCAACTTTTGTATAGAAAGTTAGGCGAGGTAAATTTTGAAAATGTTGTACAATATCCGGTGGATTATTCTAATGAGAGTAGTTATATTATCTTATTTTGAATTTCTTGGATTTCGCAGTTTGAGCTTTTTACTCTTTATACTTTGTTCAATTAGCAAAGCATTTTGTTATTTATTAAGAAAATATTCATAAGCTATAAAAGTACGATGGGTAAACAAGAATAAAGAAAAAAACAATGAGAATAAAGAAAATAAAGAACCAATAAATAAAAAGAAAAGGAGAAGATGCAATTTTAGTAAGTAAAGGGTAAAAGTAAAAAAGATAAAGAAAATGAAATTTATTAAATTGTTATTTTTGTTTGTCAACAATTTATTATTTGCTAGTTTGATACCAGTCTAAAAATTTTATACACAGAATTAACATTCTACTCTGTAATCCACTCATGATAATACAACATGTACAAGAGAACAGAAAGAAAGAAGATATCTATGACATTAATTGGAAAAAATAATTTTAAAATAAAAGTTCATTGTATGATAGGCAAAATAACAAAAAAAAAATAACAAAATAGCAAAATAACAATAACAAGCCCATGTCATTCAGTCCAATAGTACATGGCAATGATATCAGCTTTAGATCACCGCCGTTTCTCTATGTATCCGATGGAAATAAACGATGGCGATTTAAGCTTAGGTATACATACAATAACGTACGTAATGCTTATGTCGGCATGAGCTCTAAGATAGTGCATGCATGTGGCTCATCGTTGATTTGTTTAAGATTTGTGATATTTTTGTATATAATTAGTAGCCTATAACAATAGTTTGATGACTTAAATCCGGTTCTTTTTAATTATATACTGGTGGTTAACTATACTTTTACTTTAAATTAAGTTGTTTCGATTCTGTATTTGGTCTCAGATGAGTTGAATAGACAAAATAATATTCAACTTGAAATGTTCATTACTATATATGTTTATAATTTGACGTTAACTTGATAATAATATTCATTACTATATGTTTATAATTTGAAATGTTCACATTAGCTAATTAATTCCTATATAACTACAAAAAAATAGTGATATTACAACATAATTTTTGCAACGACCGTATTCATTAAAATTTTATAACAACATTTGCCTTATTTTGCAATGATGAATGGACATTACAATTTTATTATAAGTTTATTGCAAAATAATGACAAAATTTTTTATTGAGATTTTCGGTTACAAATTAGCAACTTTTTTATGATATGCAAAAATGTTTTGAAAAATTTGCAAGAAATATTCAACGATTATGAGTTGTGGTTATTTTGCAAGAAAATTATAGTAAATAGATGTAGTAAAATATGTGACACCTTTGTCATTGTATTTACAATATTTAATATTTTTTTGGCAACATATACGTTTTATAAAACTACGTCTATATATATATATATTTACATGTTTTTAACTCAATTATTAGATGAACCATATTAAATGTATATTTAACATTGTGATAGACATAAGATTATTCGGTTAATTAAAATTTCTATGCTCATTCTTTATGTTATGGCTAGTAGTCAATGGCAGAGATAGAAAATAATTGTACAAGGGTAAAAGGATTTAATTACCATATTTTAGTGTCATGAATAAAGTGTGTAACCACAGGATCACACGTAAGAGGTAAAAAAAAATTGAATTAAATGGTCACTTGATGCTTAAAACATAAGTTAAGGGTCACCATAAACATTATAAAAGATTTCGCCAAGTTTTACTTCTGAAATTGAGGAAAATTCAATTTTGCCTTTTTTTTTTTTAATTAGGGTTGATCTGTTTTTTACCACACGACTAATCTTTCAGGGTGAGTGTAGCTATCAAGTAGTCCACTCACCGGATTTTATAATAAAACTAACTAGAATTAGTCCCATGCTACAACATGGATTAATGTATTTTTTAAAATTCAGAATTATAAATTTATATTTATATTTATTCTGAAATCTTATACACGCTAAGATGAGTTTTCATTAAGATTTTATTATAATGGGAGAAATATATTCTTTTGTTAAGATTAAGTAATCGTAATCTAGAGTATAAAGAATATTGATGACATATAAGGTTTATACTATTGATCTATAAATCAATAAATGAACAAAATCGTTATCTAGTTTTTTTATTAGTGGTTAGAATTTAAAATCGTGTGTTTTAGGTTTTTTTTTGGTTTTTTTTTTTAATTTTAAAAAAGACAAACATGTAATGTAGGTTTTAGGTTTTGCAAAATAAAATCTTTGACAATATTTACATGTTTATTTACATTATCGATTATAATATATTTTTTTTTGTAGAAAGATTTTGATTAATTTTAAAAGCAAAAAACAGAAAGATATTTAAAAATTTATGCACTACATGTTATTTTGAAATTTGTTATTTATTAGAAGTGATTTTTTTTCCCTAAAATCTTGATAATAATTATAGAAGATTTAGTAAGTGGTTTAGGTAAATAAGTAATGAAATATTTAAGGAAATATATTTAGGTAAATCTCGATATATTTGATTTAATTTTCTTAAATAATCTTTGGTTTTAATTAAATGATCACATAATAACTAATGACTAAAATATCCTTAATGAGAGATTAAAATTTGTTTTTTGATGTAATGGTAATGTGATGTAAATATATATATATATATTTTAATGTTTATTTATAAATGTACTCTCCAAATAATATATAGGGGATGCATGATACAATTTCGACTGATCAAATATAGTGATTTAGTAAATTTCGCACTTGAGAAAAATCGATCACTAGCTTAAACCTACACGACAACTTTTATTTAAATAAAAACCAAACCACTACCACTTGGTTCATTGGCAGATATTGTTTTAACAAAAGCGTGATAGACACGCCAAAAAAAAACCTTGATTTGTTGAGTGAATAACTGGGAAATATAAGAAAAATTGTATCTATGGATATGTTCTATTAACTTTTGGACTGATTTTCTCAACGTTTATCAAATTGCTTTGGTTTTTTCTTTGTTTTTTATTCTATTGCTTTTGCACAAGACTGAGTAAGTAAATAATTTTTGTTTCATTTATGTTACAAACATCTCAACACTTATAGATCGTTCCTGAAAACGATTTTACTCGGAGAATCGATTCTCACAACGATTCCTTCATCTTCATCATCGCTTGATTCAACCATCATTGTTCGCCTTGTGCTGCTTTCCGCTTTCAGAGGAAGCTGACACGGATATTTACGGGTTTCAAGCTGCTTCTTGGTCACAATTGAACTTTCTGATTTGGCTGAAACGAGACCTTGAGCTGAGTTTAAAGGAAGCTTCTTGTACGATAAGTTATCTTGTGACTTATTATAGATCCCACCGAAACTTGCACTCCTTCTGTACAGATTGACCTAATTGAGAATATCCAAAGATGAACAGCTTCGGGTTAGTCTAGAAGGTCATCGATAACAATCTTACAAGAATCTCAAGCTGTGATCTTTTTCTCACCATGCTGCCAAAAATGCTGAGTTGCATTGCTCTTTCAGATAAACTTAATGCCGTTCTGTTGATCTCTTCTTGTTCTTTGGCTTTGTAAATACTTTCAGGCCAGCTCATGAGACCTTTGTGTTCTTTACGAAATGATCTCTGAAGCTGATCAGAGCTTGAGCTACGTGGTGGTGTTAACGAAGATGGTCTTCGATGTAGAGTCCTATCAGCTCCAAATGCTCCAATGTTGAAGATGATTGCTCTTGCCCTCGTTTCTACACTGTATTGTGTTGCTTGTTGTGAGAAACTCACTCTCATGATACCTGTGGTCAAAAAACCAAAACACAGTTTTGATTTAATTCGATATAATGATTTGCTGACTTTTAAAAGGGGTTTGATTCTTCTGTACTATGCAATTAATTACCTGAAGCTTCCGATGAATTATGGAAGCTTTGATTCCCGTTAGAAGGTAATAATGCAGCGGGAGATGCTATAAGCTCTTCTTGGATACCAACTGGTTTTATGAATCCTTCTAGTAACAAACCAATGTTGTTATAATTTATTTCGATTGATTCTCCCGATACATATGTTGTCCGTTTCGAGCTTTCAGCAGAAACAAGTGCTCGTAATTCTTGCATTGCCACTTTTTCGAATATCTGAGGACGCAAGAGTTTGAGAAGAACCAATGCACTTTCCTGCAAAAAAGTGAAAGAAGTTGATGCTATCAACAATCAAGAGAGTAGTCTCTTCTTCGATAGATTCCAATAAAGACGTACCTGCCAAAGGAAATCTTCGATAGTAGAATCTGTTTGTAGAATCGAGAGAATTTTTTCGCTATCGATAAAAACGCAAAGAACCATAGAATCTGTAATCATGTCGCACATATATGGCTTCCCGGTGAGGACTTCGTAGAGTCCCAACGTACTACCATGAGAAAAAGTTGGATGCAGCGAGTGATTGTTGCTTAAGCTTTTGCTTTTCCACTGTAGGATTATAATAACACATTCAGTGATGAAGAATGTAATAGATCTTTAAAGTTATGACTTAAAAGTAAAACTAAGTTTTGGGTTACCTTAACAATGCCATTGAAAATAAGCCAGACTCCATTTGGCTTTGAGCCTTCTTTATAAAGTGTGACACCACGCAGCTTCATTGGTTCTTTTTTCGAGTGTTTTAGAGTTTCATATATTGCAGATGGAAGAGCAACCGATAACGGATGTGAGGCGATCATGTCGCTCAATTTTGGAAGTTTTATTATCGGAGGGTTTCTCAAAAGCTTCTTCAAGCCAGTCTGCGGAGAGAGAGAGAGAGAGAGAGAGAGAGAGAGAGAGAGAGAGAGAGAGATAACATTAGACGAAAGAGAAAGGACCATTTGTTGAAGGAATTGGATTCCTTTGGTACCTGGACAGCGTCATGAAGATGAGCGATTTCTTTTTCCTCCAACAAGCCAATCTTCTCAAGGTTTTGAATGTAATCGAGTAAATGATTCAGCACTGAATGTGTTACTTGTTTTGTTTTCACAACACGGAGAACCTAAAAACCAAATCAAAGATTATATGTGATTCATCGCGAGAAAGATAAATCACCCAAAAGAAGTGACACGACTCTTAACCTGAGGAAGTGAAGATCGGACTTTTTCCAAGAACTCTTTTGCTGCCTCTCCTTCCCTTTCACTTTCATTGATTACAGTGGAACCAATATTACTCTCCCCTGGATAGAGAAAATATATAACTAAGAGACAAAAGCGGGTTGGATGAAAGTATTGTTCTTACTAAGTTGAGGTACTTGCAAACAAAAACTCTAATAGATCAACAAAGATGGTCCAATCATATAATTTTCTTCTATTCATAGTTTCCAAAGTGTGATCCAGAATCTGAATTGCACATACCTAAAAAGTCATACAATTGATGCCGTGCAATTGTATGTGCGCGAAGAAATGCAGCGGAGATGTAGCAAGCAGATTCCAGTCTTTCGACAGCAAAGTATGTGACCAACTTGCGTGGGATAATTTTAGAATGAAGAAAGTTGTAGTAACTCGGGAACTTAACATGCGGTTTTAGACCTTTCCAGTCACATAAAGACTCTGTAGACACCCGATCCAACGCCTCATCCACTGACTGCATCAAAATATTAGCAGTATTTTCAGATATCCTGCCCTCATCAAGCATCTCCCAGTAAGCTGCCTGGACACCTGATTCATCCAACTTTCAAAGTGTCAATAATCTGCCAATTAATAAAGAATATTGGAAGGTACATGATCATAACTACCATTTAAGAACCGTATACGTATGTCCTTTACACTCTTAGGGTCAAGATTTTCAGTTTTAGAACCATTGTGAGGATGAACTAGTTCCCCTTCTGAATCTTTTAGGCTTGAAATATAATTTTGAACTGTAGACCAGTCAGCAGGTCCTAGCTCCTCATCGTCTCCTAGATCTTGAAATGCTTTCAAGGCCTTGTTCAGCATTTCATACTTTGTATATTCCAATATTCGTTTCTGTCAACAAGAAAAGTGGAGAATTTCAAATAAATTAAGGGGTTGAGCATTTCGAGATAAGAGTTGCAGGTTCTGTTGGAGCCAATCATGATCTAGCTACTACTGACTGACACGAACTTAACCACAGATTTCCCTCGTACCCCAATGACAGTATCATGATTCATGAATTTGCATACTAAAGTGGAAATGAAGTCTGTGAAAAGATTTTGACCTTTGTGGCTGGTAAACCATCCATACGAAGAAGGCGTAGAACAAATTGGGTAGTGGATCCATTAACAATCAGAGTTAGGAATACAATTCCACCTGTGAAGAAAATAAACTGCAAAACAACTGAGAATATCAAGAGAGCGAGATGATACTCTTCCATAATTCATTTAGGCTGTCAATAACACCTTGCATACTATTTCCAGAACTTACCAATGTTCCCGTCTCCGTGCTGAGAAATGAATTTCCGCTTGATTGCTAAATCAAATGATTGAGAATAAGGTAGGTCAACACTGAATCAATGTGGCTGAATAAGCGATGTGCATAAATTCAAGAGAGAAAAGAACAATATTGACAATGTTCTTGAAAACTAACCTTCACAGATAAAGAAAGTGCGAGCGCCACTGCACCCCTCAAACCAGACCACACGAGTATAATAGCTTCTTTCCAATCCAAGCCATAGCCAACACGACATAATAATGGATATAGAACTCCAACAACAACGCAACGCGATAGTTGGATGTAAAAGTATAGTAGAAAAAGGAATCCCCATGAATTCCCTGTAAAAAACATGGGTCACCGAGAGTTGTTAAACCACAATATATTATTAAGGTAAGGTCAATGATATTGTGTGCCTTATGCGGGTATGGTTCCAGAGAAAAAAAAAGATAAATCCAGGACAGTATATCTCTAGAAGCTACTTAATAATTAACTGATTGGAGAAAGTACACATTATTTCAGTCCAAGCACAGTGGATATTTCATCACTTCCTCAAACCAATGATGCCAGGTTTTTGCTTTTTTTTTTTTAACTAATTCACACTAAGGAACAATTGACCCGGCGAGAACCAGATATCACGAATACAGAAGTCTGTTCACGGTATAGCAAGCTATCATAATAGCTGGAAAAATGCAATGACCAGGGACTCAAATTCAATAAGCAATTGGCTGTAGAAAATTTAGGCGGAAACCATGTTCATATAATCTGACTAGATATAACTTATAGCTAGAAAAAACTTCAGCAAACTTAAAACAAAAAATGAGACCTTGGTAGGCAATCTTATCGCTGTCGAGAATGCCTTCAGCAATGACAACACCACTGGAAAAATAAAATGAGAAGCAACTTAATTATTGTTGTACCGGCTAAAGAGTAGACAGCAATAAAATAGCTTTTTGCTACCCATGAGCTTATTTCTTTGGGTTGGCATGGCTCAAGCATGGGGTGAGTCTATATGATTATACCCTTACCTTAGGATAAAAATTAAAGTATTTGCAATATATGCAACCATTTCCCTGCACAAGTTACCGGAAAAAACTGTCATACATAGATCAACCTTTTTCATAGAGTTAAGCTATACAAAACAATTCCAATTCCACAAGTTTGAGAAATACCAGAAGTGATGCAAACTTTTTTGACTGTCACCTTTAAATGCTGTCCTTGCAAATGCAGCATAGAACCTATTACAGTTCTTATTATAAGAAATGGCTTCTTACATGATAACAAAAGAAAGAAAATAATGAGATCACTGAAATTTACATGCCCAAAGTCATCACCGTCAAAACACCAGAAGCTTCAGCCCACTCTTGAGCCTGTCACACAGTAGCTAACTCTCATTTGTATACAAAAATAAGATCTTGGCACAGGAGCTCAAAGTCTACAGAAAAGACGTACAGTGTAATAGGCGAAGTAGCTCACTGCAATTGTAAGAGTAATCTCTATTATGGTGTCATTAAATATGAACTTGAGCCAAAGAACTGAGGCAATGCCAAAAGCCAGACCAATGCCTACACTAAACAGACAGAATCATACGTTATAAATTTACGATGCCAAGAACACAACAACTCAATATCATTAAAAGAGGAAAAGATCAAGACATACGCTCCAAGTGCCACTTTAACCAGAAATTTGATTATAGAACTCCAGTCAGAACTATGCCCCAGAACCATCTTTAAGAATAACTGGAAAACCACAATTGCAGTCCTGGAATTTTATTTTTTAAATAAAAAATTATGAGCATAAATTAAGCAGATTATGACAGAAGATTAGAAAAGGTTAATACCATTACCCATCATTCATCAGGGATTCCCCTTCAATAATAGTGCTTAGCTTTTTACTAGCACCAAGCTCCTTTAGCAAAGCAACAACAGCAACAGGATCTGTAGCACTTAAAAGTCCCCCAAGCAACAACGACGTTTTCCAGTCCCAGTCATATGGAAACGTGAACTACAAATAGCATTATCGTATACTTTAACTACCTTAGTTTGTTTTTCGACTACTACTAAATACTAGACTACTGCATACCTTAACAAGCGATCCGAGACAAAAGGTTGAAATGAGAACTCCAGGCCCAGCAAGTAGCACCATTTGTCCCAGACACCTCTAAAGGACCAGAGAATTTATCATCTTTAACTAGGAGTTGAGCCAGAGGAAGTCAACGATCTTGAAAAGTGTAAGTGAGTTTGGAGAAAAAGCAAACCTTGATCTGGTGAACTTCCATCGAAAAAGAACTTTCAAAAAGAAGAGCCGGAAGAAACACAGCCAAAAGAAGCTCTGGATCGATATCATTCCCTGCACAATAATAACATAAAAAGATTGTAAAATCCCATATTGAAACAACCAAAAGCTTGCTATATTTGTTTAAAACTTAGAACTTACAAATACGAATTCCATGGCCGACCTTCCCAAGGTTATGATGAGTTCCGTATTCTGAAACATTTAAACATCAGTACTGAAATATAACAGCTGAAATTGAAATTAAACATAAGTATCATCGAAATCGAACCGATAGATCCAAGAGCAATTCCGATAACGAGGAGAGCGACGGTGTACGGAACCCTAGTTCCTCGAAGCAAATGCCTAGAAGCTATACCGAGCACCAGAGACATTCCGACGAAGAGAACAGCATCGACAGGGCTAGATTTTTCTTTGGATAACGAGTCGGCCTCCTCCTCCATAAGTCTGTACGGAATCGAAGCGTCGATTACAGTCGCCATTTCTTCGATTATAGAAGAAACAACAACAACAACGAGAGCGAAGAGGAAGAAGAAGAACTGTTGAAAGCTCCTTAAAAGAGCTGAGAATGGAATATATAAGTACAGACCTATGTATACATATATATATATTTTTGAATTAAAGAAAGTTTATGATTATGTGTTTGTTGGCTCTTTTATACTAATTAATTTTCGCATTATAAATGGATAAAATATTTATAATATTTATAATATTTTTTAAAAAAATTAATAAATTAAATAATCATTTCTAAATATTTTAATAGTATATTATTGTATAACTAAGTGAAATCTATAATTTAGTAAACAATAAAATCAGCTACAATTTTATATAATATTTATTTAATTGATTTTTTATAAATAAATAAATATAATTTTGGTAAGATAAAATAAAGACAGATTATTATATATGATTGGTCTAATAACATATTATGTAATTAATCTAGTAATTAATATCTTAAAAATATATTTCCTGAAAATTATTCTAGCGACGACACGTAAAAATGAAATTGATTATATATATAATCACATGTTAAATTAGAATATTATTATTACTGTTTCATCTCGAATTGATAACTTGTCAACACATCATTACGTTATCTGAACGATATATATAATTGCGTTATCTGAACGACGTTTGCAATAATTTGGACATATATATGTTTCAGTTTACTTACCGGCCTAAACAAATAATATTAAAAACTATTTAGAACGTAATTGTAATTGTATGTTTTAGATAGGTACCACAGATACATGTAAGAAGATCAGTTCGTGTCCAATTTAAAATCTCCTAGTACGTTCGCTTGTCAATGTATAAATACAGGTTTTGTGGAGACAAGTTTGACCGATGCATGAAAACATTGTTTAGTGTTATATATATTGTCTTCGGACACTCAAATAGAAAAGAAGAACTAATTAAAGGATTAGAATGGAAAACGAAAAATATGCAATTAGTTAAGTCTCTAGGTTCGAAGCCAGCAATCCATAATTTAATAATTTATCAGCCTTTGAAACCTTTTGATAGTGACGAGTGTTTTAGAAAAGCTTTCGCAAAAATAAGTTATTATGCACGGATGCACCGCGTCGGTCTATCGGGAACAGTAAGATATGTCAAAAATTCCTTTACGTGGAAATTTATGTAACGTGTTGTGACTATGCGTACTAGCCAACATCAAATGATATTGTATCGACGTACGAGCCACCAGCCAACGATATAGACTTCACGAGCTTTTGAAAAGAGTAGAAGGTTGTTCAAAGAGTTTCGTGGAAAAATGGGAAGTTTTATATATTATATATTGCCGTGATAATTATAGATAGAGTACCTCGATCGTGTTACTCCATGATTCGTATATTTCTGCGATGATAAAATTACCTCCCAACAAAAATGTTGCCACCATTAGCACTTTGTTTAGTCATCCGTAGTAGTTGTGAATATATCTTTTTCACGTAACGAATGAAATATATTAACCATAACCACAAGCTGTAGCAATATTCCAACAAAATATTTTATAAGCTACAAACCATAGCAATATGCCAATATTCATACAAAAAATGATCCAACACACCTATGTTTTTTGATTAAAAAATATATATATATATTCCAAAAAAAAACCATAACAATACTTGATAACATTGAAAAAACATAGGTGTGGTATTTACTGGTCCGATAAAGGTTCCAAACGACGTGATTGCTTTCTATGTGAACGTATTTGAAGTGTGGGTATTGCCACCTTAGAGCATCGTTAATGCTAGAACCCCTAATGGATTTCTTAACCATTTGTTTAATATTAAAGTGGGTTAAGAAACTTAGGTAAGAGACTCTTATTTTTTGGTATGTCCAATGGTAAAACCCTATAGAGGTTCTTAAATAAAATAAAATAAATTATGTTTTATTATAAAGAAAGATAATTATTTGTTGGAATTACACATGAATTAATCAGTCCCATTGTGATCCTCCTTTTGAGCCATTGTTTGTCCTTGCAAGAAGTTTCACGACCAAACGTTTCTCTGAATGTTTCTTGTAATGCTTTAATTGAAAGATTATTTGAGCATATCTCGTCTACTCTCGAAAATTTAGGTTTGGAGGCAGCAATTGACAATGCAGGTTCTCTGGGACTACCTGTCGCATTCGAGTATGGTGACACATCCATAGATTGATTCATACTGCATCCATTCGATGAAAAACGAATTGGTTCCTGCAGCGAAACTTCGGGTTGGACTTGTTCCTCATTCACAGAAAGCTCATTAGAAATCTGAAATTTGGTATCCTGAAGAGCAAAAAGCATCTGAGATCCATAACATAACATAACATCACATTACAAAGCTAATACATGAAACAGACAAAGGTAAACCACAAAAGAACACTGAAGAAACCTACAACAACTTAAGCTGAAATAAACAAACACAAACAGAAAAACAAACCAAGTCCCCAATTAGCCAACATGTCTGTAATAAACTTCTTCTTTAGAGCTTCTTCAATCTCGCATGAGGTTCGCAATGAGATAATGTAAGACCCATCTTCGCGTTTCTCTTTCATTGCTAAGTCCTTCTCTTTAATTTCCCACATCTCTCAAACTCGACAGAGTTGCCTTGAGCCTTCTCTCTTTTCCCTCGGCTTTTGCGCATTCACTGGAGATTGCTAGAAAGATCATCTTCGCCACTCTTCATCTCCTCTGACGCGAGCCCGTGGTTGTGAACCCTCCTCACTCCTTCTCCTTTAGAGGATGCATCAGTCTTTGTTTGTGAAAGCTCACATCATTTCTGGTCATTCCTCAACTCCTTTCATGCGTGTTCAAGAGTAAACTTCTTTGTGATCATTGAAGAAGATTTGGTGAGCAAGCTTAAGCACATCGCTCATTCGACCACGGCCTTCTCTCTTGCACTCAATACCCTCGCACACCAAATCGTTGATCTTGTGCCACCTTTTACGTGGCTAGCTTCACGGTGTTCACGTGATGCAGCCTTTGGACTTGCTGCATAGTAGGCTGCTATCCTCTTCCAGAATGCTCCACCTTTTTGCTCCTTGCCAACTACAGGGTCTTTGCTGGTGTTGAGCCAGGAACTGATGAGCAACACATCGTCGCTGGGGTCCAAGGCCTTCTTTCTCTTCGCTCTTGAGGTGTAGACTGAGAAGAGACTTGCTCGAATGAACCGAAGGAATCATCAAGGGGAGTTTCTTGTTGGCTATTCAACAAGTCAACAAAATTTGAGGGCTGAGAATATGGATATGTAAAGGACATATCCATTAAAAATAAGAAAGAAGGGATTTGTTTCGAACATGAAAGGAAGGAGAAGAAGCATCGGCTATTTAAAGAAGATCAAAGAAAAATAAACGCATTGAACACCTATCTAACCACATCGACAAGACTTAAACCTAACTAAGAGCATTCAAAACCTATCTAACCAAGCTTTTATTACCATTATCTAACCTGTGTCATTGATGATGGTTTGGCAATCTTCAATTTCAACAATTCCACCACCACTGGACCCGAATTGTACCTAAATCATATCGATTAATCTCACCAGAGAAGAAGAAGAATAAGAATCGAAGTGAAGAAGAAGAAGAAGAATCGAACTGAAGAAGAAGAGAAGAAGAATCGAATTGCATAATCAAATTGAAGAAGAACGAGGCCATGGAAGAATCGAGTTGAAGAAGAATCAATTTTTTTTTTTGGCATGAAGAAGAAATGAATTGAAGAAGAACACATGTATGGTAAGAACCGTTTCTTAAGTCTCTAAAATAAGAAACATTTCTTAGACATTATATCACTTAATAATTAAATTAATTAAAAAAAAAACCTAAGAAACCCAGTTAAGAAACGGCGATAAAGATGGTCTTAGTCTCATACTCTCATATTGAATTGAATTGGCCCGTGAGTTATCTATCACATTTATCCTTTTAACAAACGAAAATGATAATTACAAAACCTATAAATGGTTTTTTTTTTGTGTTCTCTTTATTAATAAGTTCTATATTAACGCTCTTGGGCACATCCTTTAAAAAACTAAAAAATTGAAGTCAAGCTTGCGGCCGCCGGCCTTGGACGGCGTCTGTCACCGACGGCGTCGCCCTTGGCTCCTCCTCTTCAAGGTTTCTGCTTTCTCCGCTCTGCTGCTCATGCCTTCGATGTTTCCGCCGCTCAAGAGATCGACTTTCTCCCCGACGTCAGTGTCTGCTGATCACGGACCATCTCCAACACGCCGGAGGAACATCGCCTTCACAACCCCCACCGTGAGAACGTCGAAAGCTCTGTGCCACCGTCAATCTCCGGTTCCATCTCTCCGCTTCCACCATCTCTCTCTTGGAGCTCTTCTCTAAAGAAGAACAACACTTCGACTTGCATGGCCACCGGTAAATCTCCGAACTTACTCTTCGCTTTTATCTCGCCTTGGATTTGCCTTTTCCTGTAAACATCCCAATGCTTCTCATCGGTTTACCATCGCTCCCTCGGCTCGAAGCCGAAGAGGAAACCCTCCCGAATCGGTCAAGATCTTCACCGTTCCAAGTATCTGTAGACCAGATCCGGAGACCCAAGCCGGCTCTCAACGCCGACTCAATCGGCTAACCGCCTTGCTACTTCCAGGGCCGGAATCACTCCGGTCGCTGAGAACTCTCCAAAGTTCTCGAGTAAGGCCGTGAAGAACCACCAGGAAAGGTGACGCTCCGGAGCCACCATATCCCTAACCTCTTTGCATCTTCAGACACCACCGCCATCAAACGGCGAAGTGCCTCCGTCCTACTTCAAGAGTCTCTGTCGGGACTTGTTCTCGTTTTTACCTCTCGTTTTCCAAAGGTCTTCATCGTTGAGAACCTACCCAGAACCACCTGCGCCGTCCCGTCTCCGAGCCCTCGTTGTCGCTGTCGAGGGTTCGCCGCCGCCGTCGACCGCTGGAGGATTCTAGAGCGAACTCTTTCGATCTCTTTAGACCTTGGGCCGGAAATGTTAATCTCTATAATTCTCCGATGGCCCTTTGTAGTCCAATCTTTTCTCTATCAATCCTGGCAAAAAACGAGTAATGGACCTATGTGCCATCTATCATCCAGCCCTTTAGTTGGCTTAATTGTAACTCTTTTGGGTACTTAGTTTCTTTAATAAAATCTTATTGCTGACAAAAAAAAAAAAACCTATAAATGGAGTATAGTAATTTTATATGACATGTACATAATAATATGTGGCAACGTTGAATTTGAAAATTGAAATAATTAACGAGATTAGGGTGGATGTTTATTGTTTGGTAATTCAGTTAGGTTTGAAAAATTTCAGTTAGGCTCGGATTCGGTTAGATTTTAGATGAAAAAAATCACAATAATTTATAATAAAAAAATGTTATACATTTTCAGTATATTTGAATAATTTTTTCTATATATTTAGTTAACATCTTAATTTCTAGTGTTTGGTTTATTCGGTTTGGGTGTAAAAAGTTTGAATTTAATTTAAATAGTTCGATATATAAATTACTATATCATTCATGTTATATAATAAAATAAGGTTCATGAATTTTAGTTTGATTCGTTTTGCTTTGTTCAATTTCCTATAGAAACACTATTGATTTTTCTTTTGGCCATTTTTTTTTCTTTTGTCGTCATCATGATTTTGTTAAAGAGTAAAAAGAACATTACAAATGATTGTTATAGTCACATGAAATGCCATAAAACCCTGTAAAGAGTAAAATATGAGTCTCTAAAGAAAGCACAAAAACGGAAATCACCCTACCAATATAAAATTTGTTAATAATTTAGGAAAATAAATATAACGTAGAACATCTATAATTAAATCGTTTATATAATTAATACAATTTTCTAAAAATGTACAAAAATGGCCAATATGTTGAATTTTATTTTCTTACATAATGCTTTTTTATCGCAATATTTTCGTCTGCATAAAAGTTATTTTGTAGAAAAAAAGAGAGAGAGATAAATTAAATAAAAATAATGTCGTCCTTTGGTCATAAGTGCTCACAAAAATATAAAGCAAACTCAGATCTAACGATTTTTTTCCCTCACATAAACCATCATGAGATTATCGACGACGCTGCTCCTCTTTATCGGAGCTCTCATCTTCTCCGGCGCCGGATATGTCAGATCCGATGCCTCCGACCACCGTTACAAGGACGGGGACTCCGTTCCTCTCTACGCCAACAAGGTCGGCCCGTTTCACAATCCCAGGTAATCTATTTTACTTGCGTGTCGGTAGGTTTTTCAAATTTTTGTTCAGATCTTGATTTCGATCTGGGATTCTCTGGACGAGTAATAAATTGATCGTCGTGGTTGCTGTAAAAGCTGCGATTGTATCGAATTTGTATCTGACCTCGAAAATTTGATTCATCCTTTAGAATGTGTAATCTGATCTCAGGAAATGTTGCTATAGATCTTCGTCTATCTTAGATTTCATCTTCTTATGTCTGATTTTACTTGTGTTTGATGATTTTCGCAGTGAGACGTATCGGTATTTCGATCTGCCCTTCTGTATTCCAGGTACTCAATTTATGCCTTCGTTGTGAATCTGTCACTAAAAAACCAAATTTCATATGTTTAGTGATAAATTGGAGTTGATGGCATGAGAAATAAGCTCAATGTTGTCTCTGTTATGTGAGGTTTTCACTTTTTTTCTTTCAGATTTGTGTATTTTGGTCATATGCATTTGCTTTTGGTTTGTGCAGAGGGCGTGAAAGATAAGAAGGAAGCTCTTGGTGAGGTTTTGAATGGGGATAGGCTTGTTAGTGCTCCATACAAGCTTAACTTTAGAGAGGAAAAAGACTCAGAGGTTTACTGCAAAAAGAAGCTTAGCAGAGAAGAAGTCGAACAGTTTCGAAGGGCTGTTGAAAAAGATTATTACTTTCAGATGTACTATGATGATTTGCCTATCTGGGGATTCATTGGAAAGGTTGACAAAGAAAGCAAATCAGATCCGAGCGAGTTCAAATATTTCCTGTACAAGCACATTCAGTTTGAGATTTTGTACAACAAGGACAGAGTGATTGAAATCAATGCTAGAATGGATCCTCATTCGCTTGTGGATCTCACTGAGGATAAGGAAGTCGATGCTGAGTTTATGTACACTGTGAAGTGGAAAGAAACCGAGACTCCTTTTGAGAAAAGAATGGACAAGTATGCCATGTCCTCTTCTCTTCCGCATCACTTGGAAATCCACTGGTTCTCCATTATTAACTCATGCGTCACTGTCCTCCTTTTGACTGGTTTCCTTGCAACTATCTTGATGCGGGTCCTCAAGAATGATTTCATGAAGTAAGTTTTGAATCCTGACTTGCTACTCTTCATGCTCGACTCAACGATGCACATTTCTTTTTCCGGATGTAAAATTTTTCCCCAACTTTCATAGGTATGCTCAAGATGAGGAAGCTGCTGATGATCAAGAGGAGACTGGATGGAAATACATTCACGGGGATGTCTTCCGGTTCCCTAAGCACAAATCTCTCTTTGCTGCATCTCTCGGTAGTGGTACCCAATTGTTCACTCTGTAAGTCTCTTTTCAGTTCCTGACATGCTTCCTTCGCATAGATTTATTTCTTCTTTGCCATTACTAACGGTAATTTCCCTCATATGTCATCAGCACCATCTTCATTTTCATGCTTTCACTTGTTGGAGTGTTCTATCCATACAACCGCGGAGCACTCTTCACCGCTTTGGTCGTTATCTACGCTCTCACATCTGGAATTGCCGGATACACCGCCTCCTCTTTCTACTGTCAACTCGAAGGAAAGAACTGGGTATGTAAACCCTAGACCCCTTTCCTCAAAGAACTCTTTTAACAGAAAGCAATAAAATTTCTCATTTCTTTTTCTCAGGTGAGAAATTTGCTACTCACTGGAGGTCTCTTCTGTGGCCCACTATTCCTCACCTTCTGCTTCCTAAACACTGTTGCAATCGCCTACAGTGCAACTGCCGCTCTTCCCTTTGGAACCATTGTAGTGATCGTCCTCATATGGACACTAGTCACTTCGCCTTTACTTGTGTTGGGTGGTATTGCCGGTAAAAACAGCAAAGCAGAGTTCCAAGCTCCATGCCGCACCACTAAGTATCCTCGGGAGATCCCGCCACTCCCATGGTACAGGAGTGCTATACCTCAGATGGCCATGGCTGGTTTTCTTCCTTTCAGTGCCATCTACATCGAACTATATTACATCTTTGCCAGTGTTTGGGGCCATCGTATCTACACCATTTACAGCATCCTCTTCATCGTCTTCATCATCCTCTTGATCGTCACTGCTTTTATCACAGTTGCCCTTACTTACTTCCAACTCGCTGCTGAAGATCACGAATGGTGGTGGAGGTAAATTCTCTGTTTCCACCCAATCTGGTTTTCATTGTAATGTTTGATATATGGAATACAATTCACTTAGGTTTGCTATGGTTTGTGTTTAGGTTCAGAATCGGTTTTTTCATTATATTCCCTTCAGTTACCGAATCGATTTCTTTTGTTTCAGACTGGTTTCTTTGGTAGGATTTCGATTTGGTTTGAATCGATTAAACCTGATTAGGCACATCTACTAAATCCTTCGATAGATTTTAAATTCGAATCAAATTTGGATTGGTGATGATAAAGCTACATTGTAATAATGCTCTCAATTTTTTTTATTGCAGATCATTCCTTTGCGGTGGATCGACTGGTCTGTTCATCTACGCGTACTGCTTATACTATTACTACGCAAGATCAGACATGTCCGGTTTCATGCAAACCTCCTTCTTCTTCGGCTACATGGCTTGCATTTGTTACGGTTTCTTCCTTATGCTTGGAGCTGTTGGCTTCCGCGCTGCTCTCATCTTTGTCCGCCACATTTACCGGTCGATTAAATGCGAGTAAAATTGTTGCTGCCAATCACCTCCCCTTACGATTTTTGGTAGAACAAAGAAGATAAACCCGTCCTTAGGTAGATAAAGAAGAAGGCTTCTTCAAAGCCAGACACCGAATATCAAATGGCTTTATGGTCTGATTTTCTTAGGGTAATTTACGGAAAGTGCACAAGTTCTTTTCTATATAATATTTTGTGGTGTTTGTTTTCTGTCATATGGACTTGGACAAAACTATGTTGTTTAGGTGACTCATTGTCTTCTCTACTACTTTAGGGAGTTATCTTCCTTTTTGGTAATTAATTAATTACTTCGTATCCTTTTTTTTCTATTATATATTCTAAAGACGAAAATACCCGATTACTCTAAATTCTTTTTTCCTTTTTTCTTGGATCTGAAGCTACATTCTGATATCGCTAGTTTGTTGTGCGCTTCACAGATGTCTCACAATACACTAAACACAAATCACAAAGAAGTGAGAAATATACTATTTTCCCACAGCAAACAAGAAAAAAATAACAACTCTGTGATAAAGATAATCCCCATCATGAATCAAAAGCTAATCTATTAGATCAAAATCTTCCGAGAATTATGAATTTGTGATCTATTTAGACAGAGATGAGGGAGGATAAGAAAACACCGAGGTGCCACCATTTGCGAAGCCGTGAAGACTTAATGATCCTGAGTCCTGACCTGACATGTCATACAATCATAGTACAACAAACCCAACTCGTGCCTCCACATATCGTAATAATTCTTTATGTCTGCATTGCCACCGTAACGACCGTAGATCACTGCCGTTTCTAACGTTGGTCCTTCACGTTATCAAGTTTGAAAGAAGCATGCGACTCAAAAGGGCATGTGATATAATCTGCCCTTTCAAGTTTGAAAAATAACAAGTTTGCAAAAATTAGATCACATGTCAACCAGCCTTTAATCCGATTCTCCGGTTTTGTTCGTTGATTTGGGCTGAATCGTAATTGGCCTTAAAACCCATTAAACAACAATCAGACGTCATGTCAGAGCTAGAAGACTAACAAAAGACAGGCGTGCTTGTGTTTTAAAGGGATGATCGAAATCATCATTTCTCCAGCTCATTTTAAGTTTGATTCTATTTTTTTTTTAAATCACATCTTTGGGATCGATGGTAATAATTATGATATAGCTTTGACGGGCCAACATCTAAAGTACTTTTCACACTTGGTCAATTCTTAACACAAACAAAGGTTCTTTTTTTTTTTTTTTTTTTGTCACCCACACAAACAAAGGTTCTAATTTGATAAAAATATATATAAACTGAGATCATAATATCTATGTAAAAGTTCATTTTCAAAATAAAATCGATTGCATGGCAATATCTATGCCACGTGTGCAAAAAGAAAGAGATATTGTTTACTGTTTTCAGTAAAAGTTAAAAAGCTGAATGTTTTGACAAAGAATTAATAGAAAACAAAAACAGAGTACACACCAATCATTTGAACACAGTAAAAAAGAAAAAGTGGATAAAGAAACGCGTGCCATTCACGACATCTTCGGTCCCTCTTCTCTCGAGCCTCCCGTCAAAAAACTTTTTAACGTGAATAAATTAAAATTTTCACAAAAAAATAAATAAATAACAGACAACTATTTTATTACATCACATGCATACATTTCAACGTGTTTTTTTTTTTCATCTTTCACCTATAATCTTGTGCGATATGTTTGTGTGGTTAAATGTGCAAAAATGTTATCAGATGATGGTAAGTAATCGTGATTATCGGGTTAAATGAATGATTATTGTTGATTCATACATATTAATAACAGAGAATTGATTAATTTATGATATTACATAATTTTTCAAAATTTAAACTTGCGCATGACATATAATTACTCAAACTATCTTAATCATGATTAATAATTGAAAGCCGATATCAAAGTTAGTTATATTTTATGCATAAAGTCATGTTCTACTTATTTGGTGTATATTGGAATTTTCTAATAAATTTTACAGTATTATTATCAATGAACTAACTGATAATTTTTTTTTGGATAACATAAACATGTCACTAATTATTAAAAATATTTAATTAATTTAATTACTATTATCTTTTTTTATAAACAGTACCTAATATAGCCACAATATTCTTTTTTAAAAATTATTATCTAACGCATAACGCAGAATAATATTTGGTGCATACATATTTTTGCTTTAGCTTTATAGATCTGGTGCTTTAACTGTAATTTATGATGCTGAATATATTCGAGTAATTAGCTTTGAACGCTTAGCCAATGGTACACAACATTTTTCTTTGATTTTTGGCATAAGTGCACATCATATATATTATCATTGTGTCTCCATTTTCAAAATATAATCCAATTACTTTATCAAAAAATATCCAATTATTATCGACCTGAACCTATGATTTAAAACAACAATGATTCTTCAAATAGTTTTTTAATCATTTGAACTTCAAGTCATGCTTGGTTGACCATTGACTTTACAGATTTGTGAAAAAAATGATTTCTCCACTACATTTAAATTAACTGCAAGTAAATGTGAGTTGATTTGGTTTAGTGGCAAGTGTTCAAATTCTCAAAAATTTATTTCTCAACTTAATTTAGGCTGAAACATTCTATACATATAAGCTTATCATGGTCGTTAACAGTTAGACAAAGAAGGAAGACAAAACCGAAAATTACAAGTATGATTCAAGATGGAGTCTTGCTATTCCCATTATTTTAGTATTCTATTTTTGTCACAGAATCCAATACTTTCTTCTTTCAACCTTTTTTTATGACAAACCGAGAAATTAAGGATTTATTATAGAAAATGCCATTTTGTCACCTAAATCTTATGGATTTGTCATTTTTTTAGTGGCTTTGTGGAGTCGCTATTCTCCACCATTTAAAATAACGTTTTTGTCATTATAAGTCTACATATTTATGGATTTTTTTTTCTAAGCAATCTACATTATATTGTCATTTTTGATATTTTACTACATAACAAACAATTTTGTCACTCTATATTTTTTCACGTTCAAATTCTATATATAAGTTTTATTCATATCATAATAAACTGGTGTATAACAATTCTAATACAAATAAATTTTAACAGTATTAAAAATAAAATACCATAAAATATTTATACAACACGCATTTAATAACTAACACTATTTTCTAAAGAAAAAAAAACCGAAGGAACCCAAACAGACTGGATAAAATACACACTCAATAACCATCACTAAACTCTAAAGAGAAATTGAACCGAAAACCCCAAACAGAATGGGTAAAACTTGTGCTTAATAATCAGCGTTATGCTCTAAGAGAACATAGATCCGAAAGAACCCAAGCATACCGGATAAAATACATTATTATTACATAGTTAACTAAGAAAAAATTTGGATATTCATTTCAATATTCACTTTAAAGATTTCATTTCTTCATTTTGTTAAATTCAGTAATTTTATAAATATTTGACAAATATTATATTTTATAGATACATGACAAGTTTATATGTTTTTAATCTATATATTTTGAAAACTTTATACATATATTTTTCAAAACATATAAATTTGTGAAGAAAGACAAAATAAATGTTGAAGATAATTGATGGAGAAAAGAAAAATCGTAATTTCTACAAAGACTATAAAAGAAATGGCTTTCTCGTAATTGATATGGGAAATTAACCATTTATGCCTAAGTAGCAAGGTTAGGTAAGACCTTAGGTGAGAACCACCAGCCCTATTAAATTTTATCATTATGTTAACAATATTTGTTATCAGATCTCAAAAAATGTGTGACGCTACCAGGATTTAAGATTATACAATACACTAATGATTTGTACCATCGAGCTAAGAGCATGTTTATATCTTTTTAATGATTTTAAAAGACCAATTATACCAGATCTTTCATTTATATATTTTAGGTTGCCGTGCAAATGCGCATGTTAACATATAGTCAATATAGGATATTTTTAAAGAGTAATTAGTACTTTTGGTCGTGTGTGTACAATATTATTAATACATGCAAAATATATATGTATATATACATATATTTTAATATATGAAAGGTTTGGAAATCCAAATTCAAATTGCAATATCTCTATAAAGAGAAGCCTAAAGTCTCTATTTCAGCATTCTTTAAATTCAGTGGTTTTTGTTTAAAATCTTTGAATATTGTTTCATTAGGAGCTTTCCAAACAAACCAAATATTGAAAGGAAATTTTTGTTCTGATTATGAATTCAGGATTTCATGTTTAATCATATATCATTAATCTATTTTTATTTATTGTATTTATGGTTCGTTAATAATATATAAAAACGTTTAATCATTAATTAAACACCAAATTAACAATTTTAATTTATAGTTATACTAATATCATTAATCTATTTTTATTTATAAAATATATATTCCGTACCGTTTATTGTATTTTCACCATTCAAACATTTGTACTGCACCACATATTGTTCTTTTCACCATTCATACATTATTCTGCATCGCTTGTTCCACAATAACCGCACTTGTTCCGCCTAATGCATTTTTCCGCACGAACTGCAGTTAACCCGCACCGCTCAATCCGCTTATCCCGCACTGTCCGATCCGTTGTCACCATTCAGAGCCATAGTCAATAATATTTAAGGAGTTATTACTGCTTTTGGTCGTGTGTATACAAAATTATTGATACATGTATATAAATATATATATATATATATATTAATATTAATGTATATGAATAATATTTTCTTTACATTTACATATATGTATTAGTTTCTTTGTCAACAATAAAACTTTAATTAACTAAAGGTTTGAAATTTCAATTTTGAGTTGCAACACCTACGCCAGCAAAAGTCTAAAACCTTTCTTTCCGGATTCATTAAAATATATAGTAATTTCCGTTTTAGATCTTTAAATATCGTTTCATTAGGAGGTTTCAAACAATCCATATAATCTAAAGAAAATTTGTTTCTTTGTGATTATGTATTTAAGACTTCATGTTGTCTCCAAAATAAGTATTCATAATTCGACTAAATCGAACTTACCAAAAAAATATCGCAATGCCAAGAAAATGTTTGAGAGAACTCATGTTTGATGTGTTCGGCAACATTCAAATAAAATGTGATTTATCATCCTCTCCGTACATCTGCATCATGCACATCGATTATCATAATTATCTTTTTGGGTTTTTAACCTCGTTGTTGTTCATTAGAAATCCATAAAAAATTGTGTAGCGTTTGTAAGTTTTGACGTTAATATCTTAGAGAACCTAAAAAAGACATCACATATATAGAACAAAAAGAGAAGCCACAAATTTAAAGTACAATTTATATATATATATATATATATATATATTTGATTATAATAAATAAAATAAAAAATCAACCATCTATTGTTCCTATCTTGGATTGTCTCCCTTTAAAAAAGGCATAATCTTGCTCTTAAGATCTCTTAAACTTTATGGTAACCCCAAACTGTATTACATGTAGTAAAATATTTGGAAATAACTAACCAAAAAAAAAAAATTGTAGAGGGAGAAAACAAAATATTCATGTTGATTCTTTATGGGGACAAGTCGATCTCTATAGTATATATGTACAGATGTACTCACTACTCATATTAAATTGGAATTTAGTCTGATTTTCTTATTGACGTTTGAATAAACTGACGTTGAAGAGAATACTGAGCAAAATTCATATAAAACAGAGATATATAAGAATTAGTGGTAGTGAAAAGAAGAATTTAATAAAGAAGTATTTAAAAAATATTGGGGGCAGAGGAATCATAACCTCTCATGCCACTAAACCACGAGCTAATTGATGTTGTTTCTTTTGTGGGCCTTTTTCACTATTACTCTCCACTATTCGGTCCTTTTTGTTTATTTTTTCATTAAATAGAATCAATAAAATATACGCGATAGTCACCACTAGTGTGAAATATTATAACACACAATCACACTATTATAGGTGATAAGGTTGGCACTATATTAATTATTTATTTGTAATAGAAAAATGTGCTAAGTGTTATGAATAATATTTAAATAGAATATTTTAATTTATGTTATAGTGATATTTTTTTCTTTGTATTGTTGATCGAAGGAAGGAGAGATAAAGAAGCTTTTCTATTATTATGTTGTGTATCAACATTTAACTGATCGACTCCCTTTTATAGTGGAGTTACGACCGCCTTAGTGACATATAAAATATACAAATATCTATCACATGTTATAACCGATTTAATGAATAACGTATTAAATAATTAAAATATCTAACATTAATTATTAAATAATTATTGTTCTAGAAACTTTTCTAACACTAAGAATAATTATTTCTTGCTAGAAACTATTGATCTTAAAGAAATAGTATCTTGTGCAATTGAATGGTAGCTAGAAGCTAAAGTATAACCAATTGAAACACTTAGAAATATGACTTTATTTTTAAAGTGTATATGACTATTTATCAATGAACTTAGCAAAATAGCATTTTCTTTTTGTTGGATGAAATAATCAAGCTAATGTATTGCTTAATTGATAGAAATCTCCTCATAAACTTGGTGGGAGAGGGCAAGCGTAATGATGAAAAGGATGGAGTGTGTGACTTGGAACATGATATAAAGGCTCATCTATGGCATTTAATATGATACTATAAACTAATTATAATTACATAAAAATGTAAAAAGAAGTGAGCAACATTATGGTTACACCATAAAGTTTGCTATTGTAATTTGTAAAGTCACATTTCTGTTCATTCCCCCACGCCTCTGCCTCGACCGTGAACATTGGATCAAACAACCATTTTGTATGCGATGCATATTATGACTAAATTGGGTCCCAATTATTTTGAACACACACCTCACCATATGAAATATAGTACTTCGGTGTGCAATGATTTCTCCCAAAATTCCTTTTCGTAAACGATTGCAATTCTTTTGTAAAAGGGTTTTTCTTTGTCGAAAAAAGTATTACAATACAAAAAAAAAATGTCCCAAAAATTCAAAATTAATGTGACTATAGACTAAAATTTCTAATATGATCATCTTCATTAGTTTTTTAACCGTATTACAAACTATATATTCAAACTGATATTAATATAGTATTTAATTATTTTTTTAAAAATCATTATTTTAGCTAAATTTCTACATGTTACTATATAATATAACATTTTTTTATTCATTGGCAATAGTTAAAGGATCTCATGATATAAACATGTATTCTATTAGATATCAAATGGTTATATAGCGATGTCATTAGTACAAATTAGTATAATAAAAATCATGATCACCATTCCACAAAATCCTAAGATCGATAATAAACCTAAAAATCATGTTTAAAAAAAACATTATTCGATAAAGATGTTAGTCTCTCTCACAATTGATATAAAATTATAAGCATCAATACTATAATAAATAAAAAAAGCAGCTTTTTCTTTTCTTCAAAAAAGCCCTTTTGCTTCCCCTTCCTCTGCTTTAGGCTTTAGCATCGCCTCAAAAGAGAAAAAAATCTCTTTATCTTCTAAATGTTTCAACTTACTTACTTCTCTCCTTCTCCATTCAAACCCCAAACACCTCCCTCCAATGACTACTTCACCAATCCGGGTTCGGATCCGGACTCGGATCCAAATCTCCTTCGTCTTCCTCCTTACTCAATATTTTTCTCTATCTTCTTCCTACGACCAACCTTCACTCAAAACCGACTCATTGTCTCTCCTCTCTTTCAAAACTATGATCCAAGACGATCCAAACAACATCCTCTCAAATTGGACACCTCGTAAATCACCTTGTCAGTTCTCCGGCGTCACTTGTCTCGGAGGAAGAGTCTCCGAGATTAATCTCTCCGGTAGTGGCCTCTCCGGAACCGTCTCCTTCAATGCTTTCACCTCTCTTGATTCTCTCTCTGTTCTTAAACTCTCTGAGAACTTTTTCGTTTTAAACTCAACCTCTCTTCTTCTTCTTCCCTTAACCCTAACTCACCTCGAACTCTCTTCCTCCGGTTTAATCGGAATCCTCCCTGAAAATTTCTTCCCTAAATACTCAAATCTTATCTCCATCACTCTCTCTTACAATAACTTCACCGGAAAGTTACCTAATGATCTTTTCTTAGGCAGCAAGAAACTTCAAACCCTTGATCTTTCTTACAACAACATTACCGGTTCAATCTCCGGTTTAACCATTCCTCTCTCTTCTTGCGTCTCCTTGTCCTATCTCGATTTCTCCGGTAACAGTATCTCCGGCTATATCCCTGACTCACTCGTCAACTGCACCAGCCTCAAAAGCTTGAATCTTTCTTACAACAACTTTGATGGGCAGATTCCAAAATCTTTCGGTGAGCTAAAACTCTTACAAAGTTTGGACCTTTCGCATAATCGACTCACCGGTTGGATCCCACCGGAGATCGGAGACACTTGCCGAACATTACAAAACCTCCGTCTTTCTAACAACAACGTCACCGGTGTGATCCCTGAGTCATTGTCTTCTTGTTCTTGGTTACAAAGTCTTGACCTTTCCAACAACAACATCTCCGGTCCGTTTCGGAACACTATCCTCCGAAGTTTTGGATCACTTCAAATCTTGCTTCTCAGCAACAACTTAATCTCCGGTGAGTTTCCGACTTCGATCTCTGCTTGCAAAAGCTTGAGAATCGCTGATTTCAGCTCAAATCGATTCTCCGGCGTGATTCCGCCGGATTTATGTCCCGGAGCAGCTTCTTTAGAAGAGTTAAGAATCCCGGATAATCTCGTAACCGGAGAGATTCCTCCGGCGATATCTCAATGCTCGGAGCTTCGAACAATTGATCTCAGTCTCAATTATCTCAACGGTACAATCCCACCGGAGATCGGAAACCTCCAGAAACTCGAGCAATTCATTGCATGGTACAACAATCTCGCCGGAAAAATCCCACCGGAGATAGGAAAGTTACAAAACCTTAAAGATTTGATTCTCAACAACAATCAACTCACAGGAGAAATCCCACCGGAGTTCTTCAATTGCAGTAACATCGAATGGATCTCCTTCACAAGCAACAGATTAACCGGAGAAGTCCCTAAAGATTTCGGAATCCTTTCCCGGTTAGCCGTTCTTCAGCTCGGAAACAACAATTTCACCGGAGAAATACCACCGGAGCTAGGAAAATGCACAACTCTGGTTTGGCTTGATCTCAATACAAACCACTTAACTGGTGAAATCCCTCCCCGGTTAGGTCGTCAACCCGGTTCAAAAGCTCTTTCTGGTTTACTCTCAGGCAACACAATGGCTTTTGTTAGAAACGTTGGAAACTCATGTAAAGGTGTCGGAGGTTTGGTTGAGTTCGCAGGAATCAGACCAGAGAGGCTTCTTCAGATTCCATCTCTTAAAAGCTGTGACTTCACAAGAATGTATTCAGGTCCGATTCTGAGTCTTTTCACAAGATATCAAACCATTGAGTATCTTGATCTTTCTTATAATCAGCTTCGAGGCAAAATCCCAGATGAGATTGGAGAAATGATTGCTCTTCAAGTTCTTGAGCTTTCGCATAATCAACTCTCCGGCGAGATTCCGTTTACGATTGGTCAGCTCAAGAACCTCGGTGTGTTCGATGCGTCGGATAATCGGTTGCAGGGTCAAATCCCTGAATCTTTCTCGAATTTGTCTTTCTTGGTGCAGATTGATTTGTCGAATAACGAGTTAACCGGTCCGATTCCTCAAAGAGGTCAGCTTAGCACGCTTCCGGCGAGCCAGTACGCAGATAATCCGGGACTTTGCGGAGTACCTTTACCGGAATGTAAGAACGGAAACAATCAGCTTCCAGCAGGACCAGAGGAAGGGAAACGTGCTAAACACGGAAGCAGGGCAGCTTCTTGGGCGAATAGCATTGTTTTGGGAGTGTTAATTTCTGCTGCGTCGGTTTGTATTTTGATCGTTTGGGCGATTGCGGTTCGTGCGAGGAAGAGAGACGCGGAAGATGCAAAGATGCTTCACAGTTTGCAGGCGGTTAATTCAGCCACGACGTGGAAGATTGAGAAGGAGAAAGAGCCGTTGAGTATTAACGTAGCAACGTTTCAGCGACAGTTGAGGAAGCTTAAGTTTTCGCAGCTTATCGAAGCGACAAACGGATTCTCAGCCGCAAGTATGATCGGACACGGTGGATTCGGCGAGGTTTTCAAGGCGACGCTTAAAGACGGGTCTTCTGTGGCGATCAAGAAACTGATTAGGCTTAGTTGTCAAGGAGATCGAGAGTTTATGGCGGAAATGGAAACGCTAGGGAAGATCAAACACCGAAACCTCGTACCGCTCTTGGGATACTGTAAAATTGGGGAAGAAAGATTGCTAGTTTACGAGTTTATGCAATATGGTAGCCTCGAGGAGGTGCTACACGGACCAAGAACGGGTGAAAAACGGAGGATTCTAAGCTGGGAAGAGCGGAAAAAGATTGCGAAAGGAGCAGCGAAAGGGCTTTGCTTCTTGCATCACAATTGTATTCCTCATATAATCCACCGCGATATGAAATCTAGCAACGTGCTTCTCGATCAAGACATGGAAGCTAGAGTTTCAGATTTCGGAATGGCAAGGCTGATCAGCGCGTTAGACACACATTTGAGTGTAAGTACCTTGGCAGGCACGCCAGGTTACGTACCACCGGAATATTACCAAAGTTTCAGATGTACCGCAAAAGGTGACGTATACTCAATCGGAGTAGTGATGCTCGAGATATTGAGCGGGAAAAGACCAACGGACAAAGAAGAGTTTGGTGATACGAATTTAGTTGGTTGGTCGAAGATGAAAGCAAGAGAAGGGAAACATATGGAAGTGATTGATGAAGACCTTCTGAGTCTAAAAGAAGGTTCTTCAGAGTCTCTGAATGAAAAAGAAGGTTTTGGAGGAGTGATTGTGAAAGAGATGTTAAGGTATTTGGAGATAGCGTTACGGTGCGTTGACGATTTCCCGTCAAAGAGGCCTAATATGTTACAAGTCGTTGCTTCGTTAAGAGAACTTCGTGGAAGTGAAAATAGCAGTAACAGCTCGTAACGACATGAAGATCTGTTTTTTTTTTTTTTTTTGCTGTGAGAATGTACGTGTGGTGAATCAATGATTAAAATTTCATTCTGTATTAAACCTTTGTTAATGTAATTTAAACTTTTATTCCATTACCAAATAAGTGCATGAATTATAATCAAAATCAGAGTTTTATTTGGTGAAAATCTTCTTCATTTTTTATTAAACGCTCGAAAATAAATTTTCAAATTTTATATATATATACACACACAGTTTGGCTTTGGAAGAAAACAATACATGTTGGGGTTCACCACTGAAGCTTCGAAATATATATTTGGGCCGTAGAGAAAACTTTTTTAAAAGAGAGAAAATCATTTAGAAGCATCAGGCCTATGATGACTCTTTTTCTTTCAGGCCTATAAGGATCTAACTCTCTATAAGGCTTCTACATTCGTGGGCAGACTATATTTTTCCTGGGAAATTTCAGACCACAAAAGAGAGTATAACTAAATATATATGTTATATTTTTAATGTGTTACTTCACTCAGATGGGAAATTTTCTTTTTCCGAAAAATGCCGTATCTTCGAAACACCATAATTTTGAGACCGTGAGATCATTATACTCCATCCGCAATACCTTTTTCGAAAAATGTCAAGAGAATCTCCGGACGTGGCAATAGTACGTAAATCCATTCGTATTTGTTGACGTGAAGAGTCGACACCAACAATTATGAACGTGTCAAAGTTAACTGGTCTCAAATCTTCATTATTTGAACAATGCTTACAGTAAAAAAAAAAAAGAACAATGCGCAAATCTATAACTATATTTGGGTGTAGTATATATACTGTATAATTGTATAAGATAAGATCTTACGTGAAACTAGAGAGAGCAGAGAAACAATAATATCTTAGTAGAATTCACGTGTGACAAGACATCTCGACCTGTGGAGTGAGTGGGTCCTAAGGCGTAGTAAAATTTGCAAATTCACAAAACTGAGTAAAGGATTTTGCAGGCGCGGGGTATATTTGTCTCTGCAACAAACCATACTGCAATCACGACTCAAATAGTTTTTCTCTTTCTTCTCTTACATCAAAATATGTAAATAATTTTGTCTTACTTTACTTTTTTCTTTACTGTTAATTTTTAACTTTTTATCGTCCTTCTCTTCTCGTACTTTTTCTACAAAAAAACTATGATATGATCGGTAATCAAATATAAATATATATATTTCAAATCCTCGCAAGAATATTCGATGTTTTTTTTTTTTTTTGTCACAATTCGAATTTTGTTTCTTTTAGCTAACAATGCCACAATGCATGTTTCCTTTCCGGTGTCTGACAATTTTCCACAGCCTTATCTCATTCCTGTTGGAAACAAAATTTTGGTGTTAATAAACGTAATTTGTTTCCGAAATTTGTTTTGGAAATTTTTATATAAGCCTTTATTTTTTGGAAAATAAATGGCAGTACAGTTGAATTGTCACATCGTATAAAAGGGTAAAGAAATACATGAAAGCAAACAAATACTACATTTTCAATATGATCATAATACCAATAATATAATTATAAACGGTTAAAACTAGCATATCAGTTTGATATCATTTTTAGATTAAAATGGTTTATCTTTATACTATTGTATTGCATGTTGCATGTTGCATGTCTTATCTAAAACAAAATCATATTAAAAAAGAGATTGAATTATTAGAGAAAACAATGGAAAGTGGCTAAATGGAAGATAACAAAGAACAAATTGTGACATGGGCAAACATTATCAAAGCACACTTATATACGTAAAGGATGTTGAACGTTTTCTGAAAGATTTAGATATATTTGGAATAAAATAAGAAAGGAAAATGCCAAAGATTAATTTACTAAGAGCTAATATAAGAACAAACCTGAAAAAGACAAGAAATTAAAATGCCTCGGCTTTCAGTGCAAAACACAGATATAGCAAAGAGGGTCCATCAATGTAATTGAGCGAGACTTAATAATAGTATTATCTTACACATATTTAAGCAAATAAAGACAAACCTCAGCAGCTACATCAATAATAATTAATTAAATATACAAGCCAGCAAAATATACAACGTTTATCTTATTATATCTGTAATAACTAAACCAGACTTTTATTCAACAATAGCTATGAAAATTTCAAGTCAATTCTAATTCAAAAAATTAATCATAACTGAAAAAAGAAAAGAGTTGATTTTATAATTTAAAGCTAGGCCTCGGCAAAATATCCGAACCCGAAAATCCGAACCGAATCTGATCCGAAACTCTCGAACCGAACCCGAACCCGTTATTAAAAAATATCCAAACGGATCTTGTCATGAAATACTTCGAGTTCGGGTATACCCGATATCCGAACTAGTACTAATTATACCTGAACCACCTGTACTAGTACTAATATGTTTTCCCTCTAAATATACTGGTTCAACTTCCCTTTCTCAGTTTCCCCATTTCTTCTATTTCTCGACTATATTATTTTTTTTCTTTCAATCTGGCTTCAGAAGCATCAAGAACTCGATCTCAGGTAAGTCTAAGTCTTTTATCTTCTTTTTATTGTAATTGATTCTAACATCTTCTTCGCGTGATTGTTCAACAGAGAAGATATGTGTTCTAGTTTTCAAGAATTTAGGGTTTTTTTTTAATATATATGTCTGTGCCACAGACTCTGTTGATTTTGGTGAAGAAAGGAGAAGAGAATTAAATAAGAATTAAAGTCATCTTCGTTGGATGAACCTATTTTCTAAAACCAGATTTGCTTAATCTCTCCCTCAATTGTTTCTCGATCTATAATTTTAGCAAGATCAAATCAGATCCTATCTATTTAATGATAACGATGATGATGCTTAATGATAATGATACGCCCTTGATCTCGTTTAGAAGATTGGTGATGATGGATGAACGATTGATGGTGATGGAAGATGGATCGATTGGTGCCACAAAGGGGTGCGGAATAACCCTTTGATAAACCGGTTTTGATTCTTCAGATATGACACACTAAAGAGATCAATTTGCTGGATATTACTCACCAACAACGACATAAGTTTAAGAAGTGATTTTGATAGATAAAAATTGAGTGCTTACAATGCTAAAAACGTTCAGAATATAAAGAAGGAGGAAGGAGAGAGTTTAGAGACAAAGCATTAAAAACTGTTTTAGAAAATAACACAAAATAAATGAAGCCCTTGCATGAAGACTTAGAATTCGAAATTTGAAGGCTTCATGGACTGGTTTTCCCTCCTCTTTGGTCAAAATGCACTTCATAAGGTAAGCTGAATGTCGGTCCATTATTATTAGATAATATGCTAAAGGATTTAAATAAACGGACATACAAGTATCTATCTTATGTCTCATTAAAAACCTTGGTGAGAAAAATCCAATTAGGACAAAAACTCAACCAAGAGAAAAAAGTACTAAGATAGACACTTTTCTCATTCACTTAAATCAATTAGCTTGAACCAACATCAAAGTACCTTTGTGAGGATGTTCTTAAATCTTTATTTGATTGATTAGGCTCTCAATGGTCTGATTGAGCAATTTGGTATTTGATCTCGTCATTGGACTCATGGGTATCACCATTGCATCCTCAGCTACGAGCTTGCCTTCCTCTCCATGATCCATGCTCTCCTCAGCTACTAGATTGTCCTTATCCATGCTTGCATCATCTTCCTCCACTTGAAAAAGATTTTGTCCTCAAATCTGTTTGTGAAAAGTCTACTAAGGCTAAGAAGCCTAAGGAAAAGAAGACATTGTCTCCAAAGTCTGATGTATGGGAATCTTTCACAAGAACAAAGGAGAATAATCACAAATGCAAATGTCATTATTGTCAAAAGATTTTCTGCTGTGAATAAAAATCTGGGACTTCAAACTTGGGGAAACATCTTAAGGTCTGCAAGCATTCCATTGCATGGAAACAAAAAGAAAAACAGTCTGTTATTAATGTAGAGGGAAATCTGAAAGATGCAAAAATTTCTGAGGATCTTTTTAGACAAGCTTCCAATGAAATGATTGTGTTGGGAGAATCGCCATTTGCGTTTATTGAAAGTATGGCTTGGAGAAACTTCTGCAAAAAAATCAATTTGTATAAGCCTCATTCAGGGAGAACAGCTGCTAGAGATATAGTTGAAATGTTTGTGGCAAGAAGACATCTCTGAAGAATTGGATTTCTTCTAGACAGCAAAGAGTGTCTCTTACAACACACATATGGGTTGCTCAAGCTACAGGAAATAGTTATATGGTCATCACATCGCATTTTATTGATGATAGTTGGCAGTTAAGGAAGCTAATCATAAGGTTTAGGTACATCACAGATCATAAAGATTCCACCATTTCATCGGTTCTTCTTCAGTGCTTGGCTGAGGTGTGCTGCTCACATCATCAACTTGATTGTCCATGAAGGTTTCCATGAAATAGGTGAAAATGTGACAGCCATTCGCAACGCAGTGCAATATGTGAGGTCTTCTTCTTCAAAATGTAACTCATTTGAGACAAAGGTTGTGTCAGAGAAGATGACTAGAGGAAGTTTGCCTTTAGATATCAAGACAAGGTGGAATTCCACATACTTAATGTTAACAAGAGCCATTAAGTATATAATGACATTTGACAAAATGGAGGGTGAAGACAAATTGTATAATGACTACTTTATGGAAGTAAACAATGGTAAAAAAAGGATTGGGCCTCCTACTTCAACTGATTGGAGGGCAATAGAGAGGTTAGTAAAGTTTCTTGCACTCTTCTATAGTGCCACTATGATTGTGTCTGCGTCTACTTCTCTTTGCTCTTACAAATGTTATGGTGAGATAACGACTATAGAGAAGAATGTGATGATAATGAGCAAGATTTTAGATAAAGAGTTGAGGACAAAGGCTGATGATATGAGAGTTAAATTTGAAAAATACTGGGATGGCATTAAGCACATCAATAAACTTTTGATTATTGCTAGTGTCTTTGATCCTAGGAAAAAAATGCAGTTTGCTAAGATGTGTTTCGAAAAACTCTATGACAAAGATTCTTTGGATGCTATTGAGATGTGTGATTCAGTTTATTATGTTATGAACATTATGTCCAAGGAGTATAGCAACCGTTATAAAAAAATATCTTATACACAATCATCTCAGTCGAATAAGTTAGCATCTTCTAGTGGCCAAGATCAGATTCATGTTTCAACTGATTTAGAAGAAAATTATATGCAGTTTGAAAGAATGGATTCTGATTATAAGGAGATGGTTGATGAAGCAGGCATTGATGAAGCAAAAAATGAGTTGGATTTATATCTGAAAGAAAAAGTGGAAAATTCAAAAACTATGAATGGTATAGAGTGGGATGTCTTGTCTTGGTGGAAGCTCAATGTTCAAAAGTTTCATATTTTATCAGAAATTGCAAAGGATGTACTTGCAATGCAAGTGACCTCTGTTGCATCTGAAAGTGCTTTTAGCACTTGTGGACGTATCTTAGAGCCACATAGGAATTGTTTAAACCATTATATGGTGGAGGTGTTGATGTGCACAGAACAATGGCTGAAGTGTGATATTCAGTTAAGTGATAAAACAACGGTCACAACTGCACAACTACTTGCTGAAGTTGAATTACTAGATAATTTTGAGAAAGGTAAGTTCTTATCTTATACTCCATTAATATAATTATGCTTAGTTTAACGTTTTAACATTTTTGTTTGTTAACTCTTTTTCAGAGTTTGAACCTCAGATCAACTAGAATTAAAGGTAAAGTTTATGCTTTTATGTAAACTCATTTTTGACATGTTGAATTGAAACGCAAATATAGTCATAGAAGCTGTCAGCTGCTACACTTTGAATTGGATTATGTAAATTTGTTGACTAATCGATGTTGGTGTAAAACAATTGTTGATCCTCTCTTTACTCCTCTCGAAAGCAGAGATAACCATGAATTGGAACTGGACTTCACGAGATTATGGGAAGAGTTCCGTTCATCAAGCTCTGAAAAAGTTCTTACTTCTTACTTTGATAATCCATACTCTTGTATACGCGTTAGTCATTTTCTCAGAGTTTTACCTTATCTCTTCTTGTATTTTATATATTGAATAGGCATCATGGGCTTACAAAGTATTAATCACTCACTTTGCATGATTAGGCACGTTAGAGATTTTGTTGATGAGATCAAGGAAAGACGAATGGAGAAGGGCCGTGAACAAGTGTGGTTTCTTTGTTTTGGTTTTTAGTACTTTTAGTACTTTGGAACAAGAGTTTCAGATTTTTTTTTGTGGATGTTTGGGTTTTTAATACTTTTAGTTTTTTTTTGGATATAAAGTACTAGAACCAAAGTAGAATCGAAAAAATTCGGATATTTATCGGTTCTTCATTTAAATACCCGAATCCGAAAATATTAATCCAAACCCGCACCGAAATTTGAAAAATACCTGAATGGAATTTTAACTCAAAAACCGAAAATTCCGAATCAAATCCGAATAAATACCTGAATGTCCAGGCCTATTTGAAGCTAACAAAAACAAAGATCTCCGGATTTTCCAATATATATATAAATCAAGAAATTGGATTTTTTCCTTCTACAAAAACAAAAAAAAAATTATTTAGAATAGGGTAGTAAGTAAATAAATAGGAGAAGACGGAAATATCCATTGAGTAAAGGTTGTCGACGCATACATCCCATCAAGGAAGTGAGGGGTATTTTTGTCATGACATAAAAGTTAAGCATATGGTTGTTCCTTTGCGGGAAGTAATGAGGCAATCCCATGTGATGAGAGAATTTCATGCTAAACAACTTCCAAATCCAACAACTAAGTACATTATTATTAAAATCCAGTAATTATATATCAGCTTTGTTTCTTTTTCAACATTTTTGACAAGTAGCATAGCTTTTCTTTATATTGTTGACAAACAAAAATCTCTGGCTTAAAAGACACTATAAATGATTTTTTTTTAAATATGAAACTTCTAATTGATAATTTAGATACTTTTATTAGATGAAAAACGATTTGTTTGTGTAGTGCTCTTTGGTATTTTTTGATCATATGCTATTGTCTTTATTTTATTTTTGTAACCAAAAAGTTTCGGATCTAGATATGTAATAGTGTGTTAATTTTTTTTTTCCATTGTCGTTGTTCGAACTCGTGATCTTGAAGAATCTCCTCTTTAGATGGTCGACTAGTACGCCGGTCGACCTACCGATATCGAGTACCGTTAATTATTTAATAATATTACTCCACAAATTTCTTTACCATATCATTAAATTTAAACACTTTACTAATGACAATATATAATCCATGAAAGATGAGTCATATATTTATGTACATGGTCCATGGACATATAGACGATAAAATACGTTATAAACAAAATCAAACGACTAAATCTTAGGCATAGAAAAATCTTCGGAATAACACATGCAAAATAAAATAAGATAAGAGAAGAAGAAAAAAAATTATAAGTGGGTAAAATAACAAAAATTCCTTTAGGTTGAGAAAGGCATGAGCATTTGAAAGTTTGGGGGAAATGCTATTCTAAAAGATAAAAAGCTAATTCTTCCTTTTTTATTTTAATTCGTTACAACTCCCAAACCAACTATGTATTATATGTAGATGATCCGACCTATTATAACTTAGTTCCTTTTTAGTTATAACATAATTTAGTTCTTTTGGTTTGAAGCAATTACAATTTATAATCTTAAAGTAGCTCATTCCATTCATTTAAACAGATATAAATATAAATATATATATATATATATATATGCATTTATTGAAAAAAAGAATCGTGTTAAAAGTGCATATTTATAACATTATAACATGAATTCCATCATTTTATACACATGGTTAGACATTATTACATACATTGTTTTACGTTCACGAGTTGGTGACATAAACCATCATCAAACATACACATATACTACATGCCTTATATTACACACATGTGTTTGGCCATTGGTATAGAGAAAGCCTAATATGCTCTCTCTTTATCTCTCTCCACCTCTCTTTCTGTGACAAACATAGCTGCAGAATCTGCAAACCTCTCTGCGTGTTGGCACAAATGATGAAAACGAGAGAGAGAGGAGAGAGAGAAATAGTCACTTTCAATGCAATTGAGTGCACATTAAATGCAACGGGGAAAAACGCCATGGTTTTCAGTGCAATAGAGTTGAAACGGAGTAACGGGCAGGCATTTGTCACTCTCTTATTTACTTAACCCACTTCTTTAGTTCTCTCAGACAGACATTCATGTTAAAGTCTTTCTTCAAGTTCTTATTTATTTCTTCTTCAAGTTCTCACACTCATTATTAAAGTCTTTATATCCTCCTAATTTTTGCATCGAAATTGGTCCCAAAAGATGTACAAAAACCAAACCCACCTCGGATTTTAATTTTTTGTAGTGCTTCTTCGATCTCATACGCAAAAGATCGTCTAATTTTTTATATATTTATTCTTTTGTTATATATGCATATATGTATGCATCTAGATACTTACCCAATCAAACTATTTCTCTCTCATGTATCGACATTCATTTATTATGTATGTTCATACATCATAGACCTGTCAAATCTACAAATATTTGGTTTTCATTTATAGGAAAAAACTTCGTCTAAAAATGTTTGGCTAGAAAGATTAATAATCACCATAATGTATTAATTAAGAAATCCCAAACGTAATATATATATATAATATCAATCATGTGGCTTGAAACATGGATTACTTTTGTATGACTTGCAAACCAAATGATGTTTATCACCACAAAGTTTTGCGATGGATTTATCTTCTTGGCGCAATGTGGTATTTGGTTTCAAATTTCCTAATATTGAATTAATTACACTTGAATAATACACAACAAGTTGATGAATGACTATTTATTTATATACGACCGCATAAAAATGATGTATTTTTAATCAATTAGTCTAATTTTTTAACTTAGAATCTCACACCAATCCTATATAAAATCTAATATGGACTATTTTGAGTAATGGTGATATGTGAATTATTCTACATGCATTTTCTTATAAATCATTTCTATTGATTTTAAATCAAATCAAGAATATGTGTAAAAATTATTTCTGGACAATAAATGAGTAGCTAGAAAATTTGCTAAATGTTGTAATAACAACAAGTAAAAATGGGTCGGACTGTTTTATCATGATTATAGATCAACACTTTTTGTCCGAATCTAACGAATGATGAAACGATGTTTGTTTATGAACCTCGTTATAAGTGTAACGGCCACGGACCAAAACGACATCATAATAGCACATTTCCCATCACTCCATATATTAACTCGTCCCAAACAATTATAGCTTACCCACTTTGTTATTAATTTGCATGAAGTATTTTTCAGACCTAAACATGCATTAGATTTTGAGAATATGTTACATGGATCGGTTTGATCCGTATTCCATACAATGTCTGAATTTTTAAATCAAAATATGGCATCCTATGTTTCACGAAAACATTGTAGACAAAACAAAGATACATTAATCTATATTCCAGTAACATGTAAGATTCAATGAAATGTGTATGTATGGAGTCGTTTTTTTTTCAAGTAATCTAAACTGCAATATTTATCAAGAATGTAACAGTAACTTGTAAGATTTTATGAAATAGTGACAACATTCTGTAAATTTCTTTGAAGTATTGAGGATTGGTGCTTCTATTTTTTAACAATTTAACCACGGAATGGTAGATTTAATTCTAGAATATTAGGACAACCTGTATATAGAGTCATGATCACTCATAGTCTAGCTACTACTGTTGGACCAAAGATTAATTCGACTGAAAAATTAATATATTATATGGTACGTAGTTAAAAAAATTAACACAACCGTGTAATTAATACACAAAAATATAACAAAGTAAACTATAGTTATTATTTTTTTAGTCAACAAAGTAAAATATAGTTTAAATGATCTTATACTTTTTTTGATTTACTTAAAATCCATTTTCTAACTCTCCGTCGGTATTGGCTGACGACATGTAACTGACCACAAGAGACGTCTCGTCAGCCGCAGCCGCCGGAACCGCAACTGCTTGAAACTGTCCTTTACAAGTTTGACAAGTGACTTGCATGATCGTTGAGCTTATTTTCTTCACAGATTGTTCCTTTAAAAACTTAGCTCTCTCAAGCTCAGCTTGTGCCTTTTGCCTTATCTTCTTAGCATTCACAAACTCGTTTTCCGCTATCTCTCGTTGCCTCTTCGCTTCTCTTTTAGCTTCCTCCGCATAAGCTTTCTCCTTCATCGCTATCTTCATGATTTGCTCGCTCGCCATTATCTCTTTTATACGATCGAAATTATTGTAATGTTGATATGATGATGATGGTGCAATGGAGAGGTTTAAGTTTGTAGTATCATGATTATGATTATGATGCTGAGATGGTTCTTTAACTTTTTGTCGTTGGTTTTCTTGATTAGGGGTTTGATTCGACGATAATGGAAGAAGCTGGAGTTCGAGGTTGAAATTTTTTGATGAGTGAGTGAGAATTGAAGGTGAGATTCTCTGATGAATTGGACGGCATTCTAGAGGTATAGGAGTCGCAACCGCAATTGCACCGCTGTAATTGGTTTCACTAGACGGAGTACTGACGGTTGATGCGGTTCTAGAGGAGCAGGCCGGGACTGTTACCACGGTTTGTGGCGGTAGAGGCGGTTCACGGTGAACTCTCCGTACGGAACAGTTATCTTGATGTTCAATAAAACTCTCCACCCTAAAAGAAGACAAGAAACCTACCAATTTAATAATTTCATATGACGTATGGTTATGCAGTGACAAATTTAATAATTTTATATTAAGTTTTTCTTTATAAAATAATAATATTTTATAAAATATATATTATTAGTATGAGTTTAGGTCCAATTAAAGCCTACAACATATAATATTTCTTTATAGATTGGGGTCAATGTCGTTAATCTAAGTAATTAACTTTCTTTTTATGTCACAAAAACCAAACAAATAGTCAAGAGATATATTAGAAAACTCTGATGCATACACATCAATACACAGAATCAGTAAAAATCATGAGGGATAGTCAAATCAAATAGTACTATAACTATCAATCTTGGTTTTGGGTCGCTAGAGCAATTTTCTATTTTTGACTTTTTATATGATCTTCTAAATATACATAACAAACAGAGCCAAATTAAGTGTATATTGAGAATTTTTTGCATCTTTCTTGAATTCATAATACCAATAACTGATAAAAATGGGTCCAAAAAAAAAAAAAAAAGTTGGAATCTTTCTGATTAAAAACAAAATAATAGTGAGAGGAACAAGAAATTATACCTGGAGAAGACGCGACCACAGTCACAAGAATGTCCTCTAGTGCCACAAGTTTTGAGATGAGCTTTGTAATCTGATTGAACAGCATAACCTTTAGAGCATCTCTCACAAACCCATTGCTTATGGTTACTGTGTTTTCTTCTAAAATGTTTTTTGATACCGACAAGATCTCCGAGAGCATGACAAGGATCATGGTGAAGGCAAGTTGGTTCAGGGCAAACATAGACTCGTTTCTTCACCTCTATGTTGTTGTCTCTTTTACGAAGCTTCCATGGAACCTTGTGACGTCTTCGATGCATCTGGAGATTCTGGTCTCTTTGAAACCCTTGGTTACAGATCTCACATATGTATCTGTCTGATTCAAGAAGAGTTCTTGGTGATAAAGACACAACTTCTGCATCTGGATCTGAAGAGCAAATAAGGCATATTCCATCAAAACACATATCTTCGATTTCAATAATAATTCATAAAGCTGAGAATTTCAATGGGGTTTTAGAAAAGAGAAAGAAACCCATTAATACCCAAATACTTGAATTGGTATTATTAAAAAAAGAAAAAAAAATTGAAACTTCAAAAATCAAACCTATCAAAAAACATGTCTTTGATTAAACATTAACAATTTTTTTTAAAAAGTGTGATTTTATATGGGGTTTAAGAGAAAACCAACCTAATCACCCATGAGTTGAAACTTGTCATAAGGAAATAAAAACAAGAAGAAAAAAAGAAGATTGAACATTAAATTTTCAGTAGTGGGGATTTATTATTACCTGGTGTACCTGCAGGTCTTCTTTTCCTCTTCTGAGTGGATGTGTTTGTGGTGGTGAGCCCATTTTCTGAAGAAGAAGAAACCACACAACATGTGTTACTGTTCTTGTTGGACAACATCACTTGATCTGTTCTCATCAATTACTCTACTTTTCTTGATCTCTCTTTTTTGACTTTATTGTATTTGGATTCTAGAGATTGATTTGATGAAACAACAAGACTCAGAGACCAAAAAAAAAAAAGAAGTAAATTTGAAGATAGTGAGAGGTTCAGCTTTACAAAGATGAGGAAGGGTAATTAAGAGAGAGAGATATAGGGAGAGAAAAGTTCTTTTAAGCTTTCTGCAACAAAGGCTTTTGAAACTTTTTCTTAGGCTCTTCAAAGTTCTCTTATGTTATATGATGAAAGCTTTTTAATTACTAGGGTCTCTCTCTTTGCTATTTTGACTCTTATTAACCTATTTCTCTCTTATACACTTGAGAGTTGAGAGCAAGGGGTCTTTGATGTCTATAATGCTTCTGCTTATAAAGCTCATTGCACTGTGCCATCATTGCATATAATCTATACATACACTCTTGTAGTTAAATAGAGAGAGAGAGGGTGAGGTATTTATTTAGATTTAGATTTAGATTTTTCTTTTTGTTATTTTCTTTTTATATTTTAGACTTTGTTTCTTAGAGCATGTTGGATATATGGATTTTTGGCTTGGACCCATATCTTGTCTGATTGATGAATTTGTCTGATTTTCTTGAACCTTCATAAACTATTTTTAAAATACTTTGGAAACATTTTGTTCTATGTTAGTGATTATCTACATGAGTGTTCTCTAACAAATGAAAAAAAAAATATGAGATCATACGTCCACATGTAAGGCTTACTTTTCATTGAGATAAACTAGGTCTTTGTGTGGAATTTATATCTCCATTGGTTGACCTAAATTCGAATTTTGGATTATCATAATTAATGTTATGTTTGCAAATTATGAGTAAATTTTTAATATTCATATGGTGCTCACTCTTTAGATGATGTAAGAACTAATTAAATAATAAGGTTAACATACTTCTTAACTTTTTGACTGTCACTCTCCACTCCTATATAAGTCGTGTGATTAAACATCACTAATACATCTTGCGTTCCATTATTGTTAAAGCAATCCAATAATATATAGACAATCTTAGAAAATTTGTCATTGTTAATTATATATGAATGTTATGTCATCATGTTTCTAAGGTTGGTCCACATACATGTTAAGATTCTTTTCGAATTACACTTGGAAACAAGGAGAGAAAAAAGGTATTTGGTTCTTGTGAATAATCCAAGGATAAAATTGCATAATTGCATTAAATACCAAATTCTGTAAGTTTACAATAATGCAGACAAACTATTATTTTTTCTATTTGGCTTATATAGTAGATGTACTAGTGCTCTTACAGTTAAGGGGCAAAAAAGGACAGATATATCAAAATACATGCGTAAGAAAATAAGCAAAGCAAGAGTAAAATATGAAAGTATTATTATACAAGTATATATATAAATAAACCCTACATTAATAAAATCTTGTTCGATCCCGATTTAAGAAATAAAAGAAAAGAAAAAAAATTGACCCTGCACGTGACCTTATGTGTCTTACTCACGTGACCTTTTTTCTCCACTCTCCACTGTCGATTCCTTTTAGGCTTTTTTTTTGCCTTTCTTCTGTCATTCCTTAGGAAGGTTTCATTAACAGATCTAAGAATATTAGTCGATCAAGAAGATGATATCTTTACTAAAATAGTCTCTCTTTTTTTTTTGGTGGAACTCATATGAAAACTGCCAAAATTAATCATCATTATGATCTAGAATTTCTCAATCATAAGTTATGTTATTTCAACACATTTTCTTATAGTAATTGAACAAGGTTGGAAATAAACTAAGAGACTTAAAATATCATTAAATGTTTCAATGGTAATTGTCATATGTATTCCTTAGCTTGATCGCCAGTAGTTTTATTTTTTCCTTATTGTCAAATAATAATTTAAATTTCTGATAAAAGAAACAAAAGATACCTCATAATGTGTTTTGTCAGTTGTCTAAAATTGGTTCCAAATGGACCGAAAGGAAAAATAAAACAAATGAAATTAGAAGATATATATGATCGAGTTACGGTGACAGCTTTGTAAAGGAAAGAAATGAGATCGTGTTTGTAATCATTTCTTAAGATGAGATTAATCTCCCAACTCTTAATTATTTAACCATTTGCTTATCGACTACCATTGACTATTCCTTTTCTAATACATAAGCTTGATGTAAGTAAGAAATTCTAAATTTGTAGTTTATAATCTTTTTGATACTTGAGAGCCCACAACACGTTAATTAAATGAAATACAGTAGTCTTATTTTTATCGATAGCATTCGAACTCGTGAATTATAGAAACCAATATACAAGTTATAGATGCATTAAGAGATAGGGAAAGGAAAAAAAAAGATGCATTCAGAGATCTAGTTTGATGAGTAAAGAAACTTAATTAAAGTAAATATAAATGGTTAAAGATAATACATTAGTTAAAGATAAACAAAATTTTTAAAATATATAAGAACCTGCAAAAACTTTGATAGTCATAAATAAGATGACATTGGCCAAGTGGTTGATCCAAGATTAAAAATTATACATAAGAGTTAAAATTTAACTTCAAAGTATAAAAATATTGTAGCTCTTAGATCTAGTTTTCGGACATTCAGGTATAGATTACCTAGGATTAACAAATATTAACTATACGTTAAAGATAAATTTAAAATTTCAGAAGTTAATAGAAGAGAATGAATAAAATAAGGAGAATATTGAAGATGAGTAGGAGATTTGAGTTGGAAAGAGGGATCAAGTCACATGCTCCAAATTTACAAAGCAAAGAAATGCCATCATCTCCCCCAACTCCTCCCTTTGATTCTCTTTATCTTTTTTTTTCCCTTCATTTTTTAATATTTTTATAATAAGAATAAATTAGTTATTTAAAAAAGAACATTCCCAATACATCATTATTCATCTGATTCGGATATTTTGATCTCATGCCTTCATTCTCAAGTATGGCATACATCCAAAAACTCTAAAATGCTGCCAAGGAAGAAGAAAAAAAAAACACACACACAGTCTATAATACGAAATGCGTGTGTGTGTGTGTTTAATTGTATACTCAATATTTCATATTGAATTAAGATGGCGACCACAAAAAAAAAACACAGAGGTTATAGGCCGAAAAGATTATTGGGCCGTGTATATCAGTCCACCGGACGTATTCTTGAAATTAATAATTTCGAATTTAGTTGTCTTTTGGGCTCTATATGTTTATTGGATTATATATGGGCCTGCCTAAATTATGTAGGGAAAGTCAATATATCTTCGATATTAAATGAAGCACTATTATAGAAATTTTTTGTCGCATGCATAATGTTTTAAGCAAAATAAAGTACACAGACCATAAAGTTTAGAGGATTATATATGGGCTGCCTAAATCATAATTATTGTTGATGGAAAGGGAATAATACAGTCTAAGAAAGCAAAGTAAATATTACAGAAATTATCTTCTTGGCTATTAAAAGTCAGCACATGCATTCTCTTGTCTCCCATTGGAAAAGATATTGGCTTCAAATATCCCCTTATACGACCTAAGATCTCACTAGTATACCTCTTCAATCTTGGTCATGAGTGAGGGATCTTTGACAACCTGAATAAGGGTTATTTGGAATCACTTTGAAACAAAACATTTGCAAAGCCCAAGTTATTGACACAAGACATATCCCATACTAAGCAGAGCCATGCCAAGAGTTTTTAGTGTTATATGCAAAATAAAAATATATAGTTCAGTGTTTAAATTATTTAATAATAATTATCATACAAAAATATAAGTTAATGTGTAAAAAATTCAAGCATAATAATTTATAAATAAATTGTTGACACTACAAATCAAATCAAATATAAATCATATAAAAAAAATATAATTTTCATACAAAATATGGTGTTTAATATAAACATGTATTCTTTTTCAGAGTCTAAATAAGTATAAAAATAATAAATGTTTGTTTAAAATGACTTGAGAAAAAAAAAAGTTGGTAAAATTGAAAGAGAGGAATTAGTGTGGTGTAAACCGAAAAACAAGGCATGGACAATAAAGACTAAAATAAAATTTTAAGAAAGATGGACTAATGTTATTTGATATATTGATGGGCATTTAAGGTCAAGAAATAAAGAAATTAACAAGCATTTTTACGTATAAACAACATATAGTAAAATATTTAATAAATATGCTTCTCAAAATTTAATGCCGTAGGCGGTTGTTTCATTTTTTATCAAATAGGCACGACCCTGATACTAAGAGTGTCACTGCAACATCCAAAATAAAGCCTAGCAGTGAATATGTCTTAGGACCAAACCATCTCATCATACCCTGATCATCCCATACGATCTACCATATTCCACATATATATATTTGCCGCTCACGATCATGATGCAAGTACCTCACCGAAGGAGATTCCATCTGGTAGTGGTCTAATCTCATGTGGTTGACTTTAAAGTTTCTCTTAGTGACTTATTGTTCTCCGCTGACTTCGTATCCAACCATTCATCTTGAAACAAGCATGCTGCCATATATGTGTAGATTGATTCAACGGGATTTGGGTACACCAATCTTATAGCTGTGGGATAATGCATCTATTAAACGAGTAAAAAATGCATTGAAATTTGAAAAGGGACGTGGTTGATGGGCTTATAATTCCACTTTATTCGAATGTTTACCCAAATACACAAATGGGCCTCAAATCAAACCTTTTTTAGACTTTATTATTTGCGTACAAGTAAACATCACTTTATAATAATTTATGAAGCAATTTATATCTTAATATTAGACACATTGATTGCCTTCAAAGATTTTGGTTTACACATAATCATCATATTAACTAATCCCCTATATACTAATTGAGAATCATTTTAACTAAATAATCTTATGCTTAATATTATAAACCTGCTACGCCGACATATCGTCGCCAAACGATTCTATTTCATGTAACATTAATTACTGACTAATATTACGTCAGATCAATCATATATAAACTGTCTTTATTTTAAAGATTATAATCTTAACTAAATTAATTTTATTTATTTATGAAAAATCGAATAAGTAAAAATTCTATAAAATTATAGCTAATTTTATTGTTTCCTAAATTTAAATTTTAAAAATATATTGTTTTAACTAAATAATTAATTAGTAACATAAATATATAAAAACCTTAATTTTAGATTTCAATTATTTATACAATAATATACTATTAAACTATTAAAAAAATTTCTTTAATTTATTAATTTTCTAAAAAAATATTATAAATATTTTATTCCGTATATAACGCAGAAATTACTTAGTGTATTTATTATTTTTTAAAAATTGATTTTGACAAATATGTATATTTTATGAATAGTACATTTATTATTTTAAAAAAATTGATTTTGACAAATATGTATATTTTATGAATAGTTATATTAAAGTTAGAATAAATGTGATGTTAATGACAATAAGATATGTCTATGGAAATAGTTTGATTTTGTTTTTAATCTCTGTGCCCTACAAATAACCAAAAACTAATGTCTTCACAATTTATTTATATAAAAAGCCTTTTTGGTTTTTGGAAGATTTTTTTAAATATATATATTTAAAAGTGTCATTTTTAGGATTCTCTCTCTTACAACGAAGAAAAAAAACTGGAAGAGATCTTTTAACATTCTCTCTCCTCTCTCATATCCTCTCTGCTTAGGTTTTTTTGTTTTTGTTTTCTCTTTCCTCTCTCTTTCCCAATCTCTCTCTTCAGGAGTTCAAAAAATTCCTTAAAGAGCCGTTTAGATCAAACCATTGTAAGATTTCTCTCTCATCAATCTATGTCTCTTTCTATTTCTCTCTCTCTTAATTTTTTGAAATTATAAGATTGGGTCCTTTTGTACTGTACTCTCTTTCCATTTCTGCGATGCTCTCATCCATTATCTTATTATCAATATATATGAAGATATGATTATCAAACTCGAGATCTGAACATTTTTGTGTGGAAAAATCGTTGCTTTATGTCCTGTTTCATTAGATCTGGTTCTGGGTTTGTCAAATCTAGAGATCTGCATATGTGTTTCAGAAAGAAATATGCAAAAAAATGGATTCATCTTTCGATTTTGATTAGAAAACCCCAAATTTTTCTTCTGGGTATCTCAAAGATCTGTGCTTTCGTTTGACTCTGTTACTGAATCTGAGAAAATGGATTGATAGTGTGTTAATTTCGTGAGAATTTCGATGAATCCGAGATTTAGAATCAGATTCAACCACAAATTTATAAACTTTTCAGTTGCTTATTGTTCTTGGATCTTTACAGTCCTGTTCTGTTATTGTTTGGATTGAATTGGGTTTGATGAACTTGAAATTTGTGTGTTTTAACTTTCAATGGCATTGTTTGTAGTTTATAATCTCAATGGATGATGATGGCCTTCGCAATTGGGGATACTATGACCAAGCGGCTGCTACATTTAAAGGTAATCTTGGTTTGCAGCTTATGTCTACCATTGACCGGAACACGAAACCGTTCTTACCTGGACGTGAATCGAATCTAATGATCGGTTCAAATGGTTCATATCATCCACGAGAGCACGAGGCCTCAATGCCGATGAATTATAGCTGGATTAATCAATCCAAGGACAACAAGTTCTTCAACATGTTACCTATAAGCACCCCAAATTACAGTAATGTGCTGTCCGAAACATCCGGATCGAATTCGATGCAGATGATGCATCACCCGGTTGTTAATTCATCCCGGTTTGAGGAGAAGCCGATTCCTCCTCCTCCTCGTGAAGATGAAATCGTTCAGCCTAATAAGAAGAGAAAGATGAGAGGCAGCACCACAACATCAACAACACCGAAAGCTAAGAAGCTGCGGAAACCGAAAGAGGAGAGGGACGTTACTAACAATGTTCAACAGCAGCGTCTGAAACCGGTTAAGAAGAGTGTTGATGTTGTGATTAACGGTGTGAGTATGGACATTTCTGGTTTACCTGTACCGGTTTGCACTTGCACTGGAACTCCTCAGCAATGTTACCGTTGGGGATGCGGCGGATGGCAATCCGCTTGTTGCACAACAAACATTTCAGTGTATCCTTTACCGATGAGTACTAAGCGACGCGGTGCAAGGATTTCCGGTAGGAAGATGAGTCAAGGCGCGTTCAAGAAGGTCCTTGAGAAATTAGCAACAGAAGGTTATAGCTTTGGGAATGCGATTGATTTGAAGAGTCATTGGGCTAGACATGGAACCAATAAGTTCGTCACGATCAGATAGTTTGGAAAACTCATGTTTTTTTTTCTCTCACTGATCGTGTATATACAACAAATTGTGACCTTTGTTTTCCTTCTTCTTCAAGTTAACTTCTTCGTTTTAGGGTTTGATCAGATCTTAATTCATACATTCTTAACGCTCTGTTTTGTTTGTTTGAAGATTTCTTTGAGAAAATCTCTAGGACAAAAAAAAATGTTGGGTTTTCCCCTTTTTCTTTTGCAACTATTTCATTTCATCTTTAGGTCTCAAATGTAACATCAGATGTTTTTATAAAATGTTGTTATTTTAAACAATTTTAATGAAGAAGGAATTATATTTATAATTTGTTTCAAGGTGTTTTTGGCATTTTTTCATTATACAAATCGTTAGATATATTAAGTTTAACTAATATTGCAATGTTAATCGTTTAAAGAATGTACACATTAACATACACAGATGTACAAATGAGGTGGACTAATTACCTCCGCCATATCTGCCGCCGTTACGGGCGTTTCCGATCTAACTCCGGGGCGATATGGAGAAGCTTGTCGAGCACTATCACTTGAGATTCCGTGATTCGTACGAAATTAGAGATTTCTTGAGCGTTGGTGACACCAAAATCTCTACAGAACTCGACGAAATACTTGAAGACTTTTTCTCTCTGCGACAAAGATTTCGCAACAATCTTCATCGCCAATTCCGCCTCCGCAGAAGATATCTCCAGAATATTCGATTGAACATGGGATAAGAAACCGGCGAATCCACGGCAGATGAGACCGTTAATCTCAAAAACCTCGCTGATTACATATTCCATAGCTTCGATTACAAGAGGCGTTTCACCAATCGGTTTGATTCTGATCAATGAATCAACAATTCGTTGCATTTTAACGATGATCTCAAGTCGAGTACTCGTGTTCTTATTGAAGAAGAGAATCGATCTTTCGTCAAGAAACAAGAAATAAGCGCGAACGAAGATATTAAACCGACCGGTTCTACTAAACCGAGATTTCCTTTTCCCGAAACCGGAAAGATCGAACGGTAACCGTCCGATCGAATCGACTGCTTTAATACCAGAGAAGAACAAGCCGTGTAATAACATCAAACATTTCAAAGCCACGGTCCAATTATGCGTGCGTTCCACGCGTAACGAGATGGCGCGTATGATTGGTTTGAAACTTGAAGGGTTGCTCTGTATGTATCTGTAGATGAATTGAGCGTTTTCAATGTCCATTGAGAGATCCTTGTTTCTCGTCGCTTTGATAATCGCCACCGTGAATTTTTCATCCGCCGCCGTGATTAGACTGAGTTTGTCCTTTATTGCTCCGGAGGCGCGTCTCCATAACATTATTTTTTGCCGGAAATAAGTTTTCGTCTCATGACAAGTTTTTATAATTTGTTATAATTACGAGTTCGATGTTTTCTATTATTCAACGAAGAGGATTTGGTTATGATTTGACTTTAGACTTTTAGTTTGTTTTTTCAGTTCGCTCTGTTTCTTTCGTGTTCTGGTTTTGGTTATGGTTTGAATTTTATAACAAAATTAGTATCTTACGTGTTAAGTTATGTATGTGTAAATTAGAATTAGCATATTTGAGAAATTATGAAAACAAGAATTCATATAACAAAAATGAAAATTTGGCGGGTAGTTGTAAGTGTCATATCTCCACTAGTTAGTTGTTGACACGTGCCACAGTCAGTGGCCGTTAGATTAATCTCTGGTCTAGTTCTTATCCTTGTGAGGTTGTTCAATGGCGCAGCTACTTTGTTTTTTCCTTGTACTCACTGAAACGCTAATACATGGCGATTTCAAAGCCACCATCACATTTCACTCTCTTTCACAATCAAGATTCTCCAATTGATACATCGGATTCTAACTTAACACTTTCCATTGATACATCCAGAAGAAGAAGTCGAAGAGACGTTTTACTTTCAATTTCAGGAACGCTAATCCCTCAACTGTTCTTCTTTGATCGCAAACGCTCTTCTTCTGCGAATGCCGCCGATTTTTTCAACTTCGGCGCTCCTCCACCTGAGCCTGAACGCACCGTCGAACTTGCTCAGGTCTAAACTACTTATGTACTTTAATTTACATTTTTCGTGGTTAATTGAAGAGTTTTGGAGGTCCATGCATTTCCCCATCGCAATAGTCGTTCCCAAATGAAAATCAAACTAGAGATCCTCGAGAACGTAACTTTTGCAAGATCTTAGAGAACGCCACTAGATCAAGACTCACTTTAATTTGATCCATTTGTTTTATATTAGAATTTAGATTTTGTTCTCGACTAAAAAAATGCTAAACATTTGAGTGACAGTGTGTTATATATACAACAATAAAATTTGTTTACTCACATGGACTGATACAAACTACAATGGTCTCTATATTCAATGTAAACTTAGAGTCACAAGGTTTAATTTTCTTGTGTGAACATTTTTTTGTTTTTGTTTTTAGATGATTCGAATCAAGTGATTTGTCCGAGTAAGTTGACAAAAACATTTATTTAGAGGATATTGAATGCAAGGCTGATACACAGATTTGTAAGTTATCAATCACTATGGATTATTGGGGTTTTGATCCAATAAGTTATCCGTAATATGTTTGTGGAGGACTCTCTGTAGCAAGATTATACAAAATATGATTTTTTCGTGTATTTTGGATATGGTTCATAGGAAGGATTAAGAAAAAATGCAGAAAATATAAAAAGAATTAAAGAGATGATGATAGAAAATAAGTTGTGGAAAGAAGGAGGGAAAGAGCTAAGGAGAAGTGCATCAAACATGAAGCAAGACTTTTACTTAATCATCCAAGCAAAGCCTCCTAAGGATAGACCTCTTTTTAGGTCTCTTTATTCCTCTCTCTTCAATTCAATCACCAAGGTACTTTCATCTTGCTCTCATCACTACTACTATATACTCATTACTATTAATTTATTAACTATACTTTGAAAATTGTAGATGGATTATGCAGCAAGAGATGAAGATGAAACTAAGGTATTGGAGTACTATAAGAATATTGTTGCAATCCTCGATGATATCTTGCCTCGAATTTAATTTCGAACAATAATATTAATTTAGGCAATCGATTCGCAATTGTTGTCATGTTCTTTCTTGTCTATCCAAAAGAAAACTCTAGTGAAAATACAAGTGACAAGAGAAAAAGTTGGCAAATGTTTTTTGTACTATTCATCTAGTCATCTTAAGAAACTTACCTACCTACATAAGAAATCATAGCTTATGTGACCAAACAACCGTTCAAAAAGAGCTAAACTTCAAAACACGCGTACCATTACCAATACAAACGGATTTCATATACTAAGTATTCATGTATTTGTATATACATATAAATATCTAAATTCAAGACGGAATAATAAATAGAATTAACTTATCCAGAAATTGAATTACGAAATAACAAGATGAGATAATAGAACAATACCCGGTTACACCCAGGCAATATAGGAATAGTACGACTCACAAAAATAGCCAGTATAAAACCATACAACAACATAATATCATAAAAGTTGATTAGATGTGTTGGTAGATAATGAGGTACCAAGGGAGGTTGGAACTCATCTTAGGTCACTAATTCTATTATAATAGTTTGTTTCCGATAGATAATGAGGTACCAAGGGAGGTTGGAACTCATCTTAGGTCACTAATTCTACTATATATAATAGTTTGTTTCCGATCTAGAGATCCTAGAAGAGAACTTATAATTACCAATGAAAATTGTTAGTCCAAACAAAACACACAAAAAAAAGTCTAGTATAGACCAACTAAATTGCTTATTAAATAAGTTTTTTTAGAAAAAAGCATTTGACTAAGTCAAAGATCTAAAAGCTTTTATGCTAGGTATGAAATTTGATTTCCAGAAAATACATTTGTTCAGATTAATGGTGCAAAACTAATCAGAAGTCACAGAGTTCTGCAGACAAAACTGTCTGTCGTGGTTTCAAGTGTAAAGAATAAGACTGTTCATCGTTGGTATGATGCAAATAAGAATCGTCAGTAAGAGATTCAAGTGTTAACTGGAGAGCTACACATCATAGAGTTGTTCGTGGAATCGTTCACCATAATTGCATATGATAGATTGATCACCTTGTGTAATAGAATTAGGGTAAAAATATTTATGATAATAATGAAACAGATAAAAAAAAGGTTATTACCCTATATAATACTCTTTTCAAATCACTACGAGATTCATTCGAAAGCTAATTGAATAACCTCTTACCTCTCAAACAGAACTCTTACGTTTACTTAATTTTTGTGTTTGTTTTTATTTCAAGAGTCTCTTGACCGTTTGTTATAGGATGGTTTATACCCCACTGATTGATAAAGTAACCTAAAATCTGCACACATAGCATGTGTATATTGCATGTGAAATTGTAATAAACACGAGTGTTCATTTTTACTATAGTCACCCAAATAACAGACTGTATATATATATTTACATAACTAAATGTTAGATCTTTGATAAAATCGGAATCAGTATATAATAAGTTCACAAATTTATCTAAATTTTTTGTTTCTATATAATTACATGGCTAAGTATATGTTATACCGCTGATATTTTACCGTATATTATGGTTTTTCATATACGCTATATTTTTGTGTATTTATAGGAAGCTTGCTTTTTCCATTCGCATACAAAAACGGCTCGTTAAGTAAAGCAAAGTGATGTACCTCATGGTCATGCTTTCCCCTTAACGGCCGGCTTTAGTGGTTTTTGTTTTCTTTTTTGCAATTTATATTTATTTGTAATTTTAACGGAATACGAGCAAATCAATAGCTTTCCTCTACATCACCAGTCTTCTTCAAAGCCCTAAAAGGGAAAGAAGAAAAAAAGAAAAAGAAAGTAAGACATGAAACAAAGCGAAAGATTGTTCGGATTTTCAAAGAAAGATAGCATCTCCTTTTGTTAAAAGCAAGAAAGTGTATATTATATATAGTAGTTGTTTTTACCCTCTTTTTAGACCCTGAACCAAATAGTGAATAACAATTCCACAAATACAGAAGAAAAAAAACTACATTGATTTTAATATTGCTATTATATATTTGAATGATTCATAGAGACATATATTAATTATTAAATTTACTCTTTGGATATATATATTGTGATTGTCATTTGACAAGTTAAAAAAAAAAAACATATATATTTGATTGTAACGAAAAATTTACTTATATTTTGATAACTTGTTTATAGGAGTTTCAATGTGATAGTTTTTAACTTTTTATATAAAAAAAAAAAAATATTACCTTTAATACACTCCATTAACACATTTCATGTTTGAAGTTTGGCACCGATTTGCTAATATGAAGAAAAACAATCTACAAAAAGTTGTATCACCCATACGCCATTTGAATGAATATGAAAATGGTCCTGAAAAAAGAGAGAAAAAATAGTGGAAGGTTAAGGAATCTTTTTCTGCCTCACATCTTTTTTCACTGTGGGGTTAAAAATCCCTCCTTTTCATGCGAAAACCAACTTTTATTTATTTATTTTTACCTCCTCACTTTCTCTTCTTTTTTTTTTTACCCTTTTATACACATAAACTCTCTCACCTTCACATTCCTTCTCTCTTCTCTCATTTCATCTTCACCAAGCTCATGGACTTCGATTCCTCAGTGAGTTTATATTTTCTCTCCTAATCTAATCTTTCTTTGCTTCTTAATTTCGACATAAACCCTTTAATTTCATTCATTTAACGAAACTGGACACGTTATTCTTGACTATTGCAAACAAACCCCTATTTTTCTTGTTTTCATTAGGGCAAAAGAGAGAGTGTGGAGGAGACAGTGATGATGGAATACGATGAAGAAACCAAGACATTCGACGTCGAATTTTGTCCGGTTGAGCACCCGGTTGAACCGGAAGAAGAAGATCGTCCGGTTAAATGTCCCGTACCAATCTCATCTTCTCTCATTCACGTAAGTTTAGTTTCTTGAAATTTAATTACACCAAATTTTCTCATTTCACCAATTATATCATAGTTAAACCAATTTTAATCGTGAAGAAATCAACGGAGAAATCTAAACCGGGCTGGGTAAAACACAGAGCCAGCTACGAAACTCCGGTTTATCCACCGCCACGTCATCATGTCCGTAACGTACGTAAGAGACACAACTCATTCGACGTGGAAGGGAACAACAATTTCTTCACGAGATCTCATGATGACGAAACCACATCTCGAAGATCTAATGTCACCATCTACCGAGTTCTTCAACAAGTTCACGAGTTCGAGCCGTGAAAAAAATCAAACCTCTTTTGTGTTGAGGTTTTATTCGATCGGTTCTTTGAGATGTTCCTTTTTTTTTTTTCAACCGGCCATTTGATTTAAAGTTTATGTTGGATTAAGGTAGTTCGATGTAGTACCAAAGTTTCGGTATACTTGTTATATTGTTATTCGGTGATAACCGGTCCGGTCAGATTCGGTTAACAGCTTAGAAAATGTTATAATTTCTAGTTTTTTTACGAGGTGCTTGGTTACATTCAGTATAATCTTATTTATGAATGGGCCACGTTTTATGAAGTCAATATATGGGCTTAACTGGGCTATACTTATTAAGTCCAAATTATCAATTTATTTATCTTTTTTTTTTCTCATAAATTTTATTATCAATTTGTTGACAAAAAAAAAATATATATATATATATATATATATATATTCTTGCACCTCATGATAAAAGATTCTGTTTTCTTGATTTTCTTCGGTCAAAGTATCAACTTTACGTTTTTAATTTACGTTCTATTAGAAAATATCTTTATTTAATATTATCTAATATTTTTTACTTGTTACTAAGTTAGTTCGCTACAAAATTAATTCGCTACGAAATTACTTCGCTACGAAGTTACTTCATCTCTAAATTTCTCCTTCTATATATATGTAAGCATAGAAGAAGAAAATCAATAAACGAAGTTACATCTCTCTTAACTTTATCTACTAAACTACAGTTTATGGCAAAATTTTCTAGTTTACAATATTTATCAGCGAGACCTCTTAATCATCTAAGTGCCGATCTTTATTCGATCTAAGATATGATTGAATTTAGAATTAAATCAATTTAAATTTATATATTATTGTCATATAGAGGAAACACATCAGATTTAAGGTATGATTTAATTATAAATTAAATCAATTTATTATATATTATCAATTATATGAAAGGCCCTGCCTTCTCAATTGTTTTAAATTATGTCGTTATTTACATGCTTTATAATTTATATATTGTTATATATGAGATATCGTATCAAATTTGGTAAAGCTGATATCATTACACGTTGTATTTGGAAATAATATGGGCATTAGATGCAAAGATCATCTGAAACAGTTTCTTGATGCCATTAACCTTTTTGATAGTATTCATCTTGATATGACATATTTCTCGTTGAACCCAAAAGTGTTAACGAGTAATAAGATGAGTAAGGTCAATATGATATGATATATGTCTTTCCGAAGAAGACAAGAGAATTAAAAGTTTAACGTATCTCCTTTTATAAATATTTTGACCCAGAAGAAGTCAAAATTTATGAATGAGGATGGAGATACATGTATGCAGAGATAATGACAACACCATATTGAAAGATATAAAATATTTCTCCGATCTTAAAATAAAAGCTGGGTGATTACTTATCGAAATGCAAAGATTATTATGGGCTCCGGAAAAGTTCAGTTTTCAATGCCAAGGGGGACAAAGTTTAAAATTAATGATGCATTATATTCTCCCAAATCTAATAGAAACTTGTTAAGTTTCAGAGATATCCGCAGAAATGGATATCATGTGGAGACTAAGAATAAGAGTGACATTGAATATCTTTGCATCACATCGTGACTTGGAGAAAATATATATTAGAAGAACTACCAGTTTTTCTTACGGTATATTCCACAAAGATTAATATGATTGAATCATATGCCACAAACAGAAGTTTACCAATATTTTTAAAGTATGGCATGAAAGGCATCTCAGGTTGATCATGATGAGAAAAATTGTGGAAAATTCTAATATCATCCATTGAAAGACAGAAGATCTTTCAATCAAATGAGTTTTATGTGATGCATGTTCTCGAGGAAAACTCATAACTCATACACCTAAGATTGGAAATGAATCACCAATTCTTAGAAAGAATACATAGTGATATATGTGGAATCCATCCATCGTGTGGACCATTTCAATATTTTATGGTATTAATTGATGCGTCAGTAGATGGTCCCATGTGTGTCTTTTGACGACACGAAATATGGCATTGCGAGATTCATTTCTAAATAATCGGTTAAGGCGTAATTTCTTGATTATATTATCAAGAAAGTGAGGAACTTGATAATGGTGAATTTACTTACTAACCTTGATTATTGTATGTCAGGGATCGATGTAGAACATCAAGTGCCACATTCATACAAAATGATTTGGCGAATCTTTGATTAAGCGGTTCTTATTGCTGGCAGTTAATACGAAACAAAAACTCCCAATTTCGATATGGGGACATCTTATTTTGCATGCGGCGCATTGTCGATTCGACCAAGTGCATCATAAGTATTTCCCATTACAATTAGCATCAGTCGGACGGATATATCGCATCTCCGTGTTTTTGGATGTGCGGTATATGTGCTATTACCTCTAAGCGTATGAAAATGGGTCCCCAGCGGAGATTGGGTATTTATATTGGTTATACGTCACCAAGTATAATTCGTTATGTTGAACCTGGCGGTGATATGTTTCTGTCATTTCTTGATTATCATTTTAATGAGAATGAGTTCCCATCGTTAGGTGGAGGAATGAAATTCAAGGGATATTGCATGGAATACACCATCGTTGATATCTCGGACCTCCTGAAATAGTGAAATCGAAGTTCGAAAATTGTGCACTTACAGAATATGGCAAACGAGTTACCAGACGGGTTCGTAGATACAAAAAAGGTGACAAAATCATATATACCGGCTGCAAATGTTCCATCAAGAGTTGGAATTCCACATGAACAAATTAGTGCTAATGAAATTAATGAGCCTAAAGTTCAGTTTAAGAGGGGGAGACTCATGGGTTCTAAAGATAAAACTCTTCGAAAAAAAAGGCAATGGGAGAATTAAATTCACATAAAATGGTTCCAGAAGAAACCCAAAATGAGGAAAATCCAGAAAACTTAAATGAAGTAGTTGCTGAAGAACTACATAATGGAAAAGGAGTAGTTCCAAAAGAGTTACCAAAAGAAAGTATCGCTAAGGAGGGACATGATACAGAAAAATATGAGATTTCCATGAATTATGCCCAAAATAAAAAAGTATGGGTAAAAAATGATATAGATGATGATCATGGAATTTTCTCATTCTCTGTATCCAAAGAAATTGATAATGAGAATGATAACCCAGAACCAAGGTCCATATTAGAATATCAGAAAAGATCTGACTGGGAGAAATGGAGGATGACCATGCAAAATGAATTAATCTCCCTTAATAAGAGAAATGTTTTTGGACATGTGGTCACTACACCTAAAGATATGAAACCGGTTGGGTGCAAGTGGATATTTGTGAGAAAACGAAATGAGAATAATGAGATCACAAGATATAAATCCGACTTGTTGCCCAAGGTTTCTCTTAAAGACCAGGAATTGATTATGAAGAAACATATTCCCCAGTAATGGATGCAATTATGTTCAGGTATTTAATGAGTTTGACTGCATCCCAAAATTTAGAAATGAATCTATATGGATCGCTTGATAATGAGATATATATGAAAATCCCAGAAGGGATGAAAATGACTGAAGCATTGAGCTCAAAGTCTACAGATATATGTTCTGTCAAATTACAGCGATCACTTTATGGATTAAAACAATCCGGACGCATGTGGTATAATCGCTTAAGTGAATACCTTTTAAAGAAGGGATATGTAAATGATACAATATGCTCTTGCGTTTTTATAAGGAAATCCTTGAATGAATTTGTGATTATCGCTGTATATGTTGACGACTTGAATATAATTGGAACTGAAAAGGAGATTGAGGAAGCACGAAATCATATGAAGGCAGAGTTTGAAATGAAAGATCTTGGAAAGACAAAGTTTTGTCTTGAGCTCCAGATAGAGCACCTCAAGATGGAATATTCGGTCAATCTAATTATATCTAAAAAGATCCTCAAGCGCTTTAATATGGATAAAGCGACTTTTGAATCTTCTGATGGTTAATACACCTCGATGTTGAAAAAATCCACTTAGACCATGTGAAGATAACGAAATTATTGGCACGAAGTACCTATATGGCTATTGGTGGATTTATTTTTCTTACGAATACACGCGACCAGATATAGCTTTTCTAATGCCTTGCAAGATATAACTTCGTCTCCCGGCCGAGACATTGACGGAATAAAACACATTTTCCGTTATCTTGAAGTACATTGACTTAGGATTGTATTATCGAAATTGAAATTTTGTCACAGTTGGTTTTGCGGATGCAGTTATTTATCGATCCACATAAGGCAAGATCTCAAACTGGATATATATTCACTATAGGAGGGACTGCAATCTCATGGCGTTCTCAAAAGCAAACACTAGTTGCTACTTCATCTAATTATGCAGAGATCATAGCACTCCAGCTTTGTAGGGAATGCGTGTGGCTCGGATCTATAATCCAACATATTCAAGAATCTAGTGGCATAACCGCAGTAAAAGCCTGACCATATTCGAAGATAATGCTTTGCATGTGTCGCTAAATTAAAGAAGGTTATATCAAGGCGATAGAACGAAACATATTCCACCAAGGTTTTCTCTTACACACAGAGCTCGAGAAAATCAAGAAATCGATTATACGTCGCTCAAGCGATAATTGGATCTTCTTACAGCTACCCACCACAATGTTCAAAAAGCATATTCATAGTATTGGGATGCGTCATTTACAAGATATATGAAGAAGAAGTGTTTTCCAGGGGGAAAAATATGTTATTGTACTCTTTTTTCCTTATCATGGTTTTTATCCCATTGGGTTTTTCCATGACAAGGTTTTTAACGAGGCAGTACATATTAAATAAATAAGAGGGAGTGTTAGAAAATATTTTTATTTAATATTATCTAGTATCTTTTACTTTGTTACTAAGTTAGTTCGCTACGAAATTATTTCGTCTCTAAGTTTCTCCTACTATATATATGTAAACATAGAAGAAGAAAATCAATAAGAACATAAGTTTTATCTCTCTTAACTTTATCTCTCTAAAACTCTCTCTAGTTTATAACATAAAATTTTCTAGTTTACAACACGTTCCTCTTTTTTCCTGTCGAAGTTGAATTGTAGAACTTTTTTTGTCCTGATTGGAACTTTTGTACATCTGAAAGATCAACGAACTTTTTGGTTTTGGGTTTCTTCTTCATATATGTAAGCGTAGAAGAAAAAATCGAAAAAGCAAGTTATCTTTTCTTAACTTTATCTCTCTAAAACTCTTTCTAGTTTATAACATAAAATTTTCTAGTTTACAACACGTTCYTCTTTTTTCCTGTCGAAGTTGAATTGTAGAACTTTTTTTTGTCACAATTGGAACTTTTTGTACATACAAGAAAGATACAACGAGCCTTTTTGGTTTTTAATGCATGATACAAAACTGAAATAAAAATTCGTTGTGATGATGTTATAATGTTATATGGATTAACAAAACAAATTGAGAGTAATAACAACCCAATTACCTGCAATCCAACTTATTTGTGATATCTAAAAATTCAAAAAAGTAATGGTTCAGTTTTAAAAGCTACTAGAACATATAAGTATAACTTCACAGCTCAAAGCAAATACGTATAAGTTATGACCAACACAAAAACGTGCACATAACAAAGAATTAGGTATGTATTACACGGGTTAAATTGTATATTTGAAATTAATTTAGAAAATATTCTATTAAGATTAATAAATTTAAGGTATGTATTCAGGGACGGATCCAAAACTTTTTTTACGGGGTTCAGATCATAACTAAATATAAAAATATTAAAAATATAATAAAAGTTTAAAATGTTTTACGAAACCATCCTACGATCTTTCATGTCCTGAAAGTTTTTCACCACAATCTCATTTGTAATAGTTTTAAATACATATTTTTCAAAGAAACAAACTAAACAATCATTCAGAAATTGATCATCAATCCGATTACTTCAACTTAGATAGGGAGAAAATATATGGGAAAATATAAGTTTCTATTTTATAGGTCTAATAACTTCAACTTTTATTATTATTATAGCTATAATAACTTTTATTATTAAATAAGTATTTAATGGGATAGATTTGTTTTAAAAAAAACGATAGGGGTTCATACCCATAAAAAAAATAGGGGTTCATATCCAATAGATAATACCACAAAAAATTAATATTAAAAAAATATTATATCTAACGGTCATAAAAAAAATTAAAAAAGATGGGGGTTCATGTGAACCCATATTATTATTACTAGATTTTGAATAGATAATCAGTGGGAAAATAAAAACTTCCTGTGTTTAACTATATTTTGGTGACTTGCCAAATGTTAATATTTAAATTTGAATATAACAATTATTATTATAGATTTTTTTGTTGTTGTTTTAAATGTATTAAGTCATAAAATGATTCATTTTATTTAGATAATCATCTAGTTATATAACATAGAGTATGAATTTATGTGTAAACTCCTAGTAAAAAGTTGGAACAATTTTGGTCATATAATTTAAAGATTTATATTTTATTTTAATTTTCTAATTATAAAAAAAAACAATGCATTTAATATAATATAAAGCACGTATGCTAAAAGCCCATGAATCTACCTATCTAAATGATCTCAAGACACTTCACTAATATGTTCTGTTTGTTAAAGCTGAAATCGGATGCCGTCATGTTTTCTATTCACAATTGTTTTCTACTTAATCAAAACTAGGTTTGTACCCGTGCTGTTCACATAGCGGAGTCAAGATTTTGAGACACATTTGTAATATTTGAGTATAATAAAAGAAATTAGTGTTATAGTGTATATACTGATAGAATCAGGCCCGGCTTATATATTTATTGAGCCCTCTGTATACCAATACTGTATTGGGAAAACGGTCTACAGCCCTACCAACTATGGGCCGTTACGTTTATCTTCTACTGAATTGGGAGCTCAGTCCAACTGAATACGAATTTACAAAATTCCACCTAACGTCATACCACATTTAAAGATTTGGTCAGATGTGGGTTTAATCGATAAATCTCGACTCAAGAGCAGAAATCGCGGTTAAAAGTTGGTTTACTAAATTGGGTTACTAGTACCCTATGCGTATACCAAACCAAGATCGATTGGTTAGTAAACCCCATTAAATCCCCCTTTCTTCCTTCCTAGAAACCCTCAAAATCGATTTCATTCTTCAGAATCGTTTTCTTCCTCCCCGAAAAACTTCAAAACTCTCCCAAATCGATTTCCTTTGCAATGAGTAATTTGACTGCTGATCCTAGAGCTTGCTCCACAGATCTGTGCGTGTCGAGCAAATGTTGGTGTGGCCAACCTCTGGTGACGATCACCGTATAGGCGTTTCTATCGATGTGCATATACAGCTGTAGAGAAGCTTTCCAATGATAAGCACATCTTTAAATGGGTTGATGAGCCACTTGAGAAAGAAATCGAGAAGCTTACTAGGCGTGCATTGGAGATTGAAGAAACCGTGGCTAAAAATTTGAAAATTTTATTTGTTATTAAAAATCAGTAGTATTCTTTTATATAGTTAAACTCACTGTCTGCAGACCAGTATTTATGGAAGTAAGATTATTATTGGTTGGTAAAAGATGCAAAGAATATGAAAAAGCTAGTTCTCGGTCTAAATTGCGTGCTCCACAAACTCTTGTTCGATCTAGTTCAACCATAAAACTAGTTCCTGCAAAAGAACCTCAAAACTCATTGAAAATATCAAAGCATCTAACAAATTTCAGACACAACTTTTTACGATTTAAACAAATGTGCATTTGTGACTCGTTAACAACTGAAGAGCAAACACACAATGAATCTATCCAACTTACCATTAAGTACACGCAATAGTTCAATTTCAAAAGCACTACTAAAAGCACAAAAATAAAGCTTCAAGCAAATACGTATATTATACACAAATACGAACGCACAACACAGACCATTCACACGAGCATTACACAAAACAATAGTATTTTTTTTTTCACTTCAAAATAGAAACTTGTAACCTCTAAAAAATAACAAATTTCACTTTTATTTTTTTACTCTTATCTCACCATATCTCCTAAAAGTCAGTCACCTTCCGTATTCACAAGTCTGCATCTTCTTCACTTCCTTCTTTTTACCATTAACATCATTAACATTAACTCCACAAATCCTGCACCAAAGATCCAACTTCTAACATCAATCTCTGTCTACACAAAGTTTTAAAATCACCACAAGAACAAACAAAAATCTGGTAATTTGAGGATTCTACTATAAGGTATTTTTAAGCTAATCATTTGATGCATTTAAGTTTTGATCTTTTCAGCTTTTCTCTTACCGGTGCAAAAGAGAGTCACGTCAGCCTTGGAGAGGCGAGTCTGGCTCAGAGCTATAAATCGATGTGTAGGTAGTAGAAACAGTATCTTCCTTTTGCATGGCCACATAGTTTAAGGGAGTAGAAGTGAGTTTCCTAACTTCTTTGAAATACCCGTTTTGGCGATGATGACCTGAGTAAGATCTCGGGGTTAGAAGAAGGTCAGGAGTTGTTGTCCCTACCGAGCTTCTACGAGGCGTGGGAGGCACTGAACCATTCCCATTGCTAATGTTGAAACCATTGGGCTTTCTGAAACTGCTGCTTCTTCTTGGACTCGGTTTTGATCCGTAAATGGATTCCCTTTGAGTTAGTAGGAGATCCTGCCTCTTCTTTTGATCCTGCACAAAGATATAGAATTGGTTTTAAGCAGGAAAGCGAAATATCTTGAGTGTTTTTAAGAGAGTTTTTTGGGACAAACCCTGTATCTTTTCTTTTCATCTTCCTGTTGTTTCCGTGTCAGTTTATAGTCTTCTAGTATGTTAACCAATCGAACCTATAGAAAGTAGTCACAAGAATCAAAGAAAGGACTTTGGCTGTTAATGACTCTGCACTTACTTTAACTAGTTTTAGCTTACACCGTCGTATAGAAATGAATTCTGCATGTCATTTTCCCATACAAGTGTTTTCTTGATAAGATTGTCAACCATTCCTGAAGTGAACAACACACAAAGGTATAAGCTACAATTATTTATTTGATTTCATATTCAGAAACTAGAAAAAGTTGAAAGTACCAGGGATCTTATTGATTGTAACCCGGGCTCGTTCTGCCCGCTTGAGGTTTACATGTCCACCTCTTCCAGCGCTATACCGGTTCGCATCCTGAAAACAAATAAAGAATCTTTAGAATACATTCTTCAAAGAATCCATTTTTCTTGTGTGAGTTTCAAGTTTAAGCTTCTCATACCAGATTATATTCTTCCAACCAATTTTCCTCTTCACATGCGGAGAGCCAACGGTCAATTCTGTCCATGATATCTTTTCGGCTTTGTGCTTCGTCTTTAATTTTGTTTATTTGCATTTCAATATTTGCTAAAAGCTCTGAAGGGTCCACTAATCCTGAAGAATCATGGGGAAGCTAGGCTTCAAACAAGTGGAATTGGCAAGTATATACCAACTATTCAAAAACCAAAAGCTCAATCACATTTACCAGAATCTATTAATGCAGTTGATTTCTCAGCAGAAGTGCTTGTGTCAGGTTGAATGTGAGTTAGCCTGCACAGATCCTCTAACTCGGATCTTCGTTTCATTACAAGCTCCTTCATTCTGCTTGCTTTCAGTTTACTGAGACTGTCCACTTCTGTAGATACCTATTGTAAAGGCAAAACAAAGACTCAGATCAAGAATGAGATTAAAGACATAAATGTGGAATAATAGAAGTTCTTCTACTGAACCTGTTCAATGGTCTCAGTCGAAAGGATTCCCGGCTCAGTGATATTAGATTCAGATGATCTTACAACATAAGTAACTCTTCCAAATTTAGTTCTCTCTTCTTGTGGAGTGTCCATTAGATTCCATAGCTCGAAAAGTGAGGCCACTACATCCTTCAGCTGCATATTTGGAAGTATTATTGGAAACACAAAAATGAAAAATCAATATATGAATATGAAATAGAAGAATAGTATTGTGCAAAAATGTATATAAGTAGAGGCTACCTTTTGAAATCGGGTTTTTCTTTCAGTTTTTAGCTTTTGAATCATGTGCTCAAGACCCTCCAATGTGCTATCACTAATGTTCGTAGATTGCTCTTGGTCTGTCCTATGTAAGCTAGGATGAACCTCACAAACTGTTTGACTAAAGTCAACTCCAAGAACACCGCATAGTGCATGGACTTCGTTGACATAACCCAACACTTTGTTGAGACGATCAGACTGCACGATTGGAACATCAACATGTTTATAAGAAAACAGAAATGATAAAGATTGATATTTGTTGTTCATTGCTCTTATATATGTGTGACAAAAACTTTTACCTTTTCCTTTTGAAGCGTGCGGAGATGTGTTTGATACTCGTTAAGTTTCCTCAGAGTCAAGTCTTGTTCTTCAAGAGTCAAGGAACTGATCATGGCCTTGTTGAGATGATCACTGTATCCTGAGATTTCCCCACTAATCTTCTCAATTTGCGCCTTTATATCGGTAAACTGCTTCATTCTCTCCTCTTTTTGAATTCTCAATTCCTCAACTAGAGGGGTCACAGCTGCAAGCTTTTCTTTCAGTGATTTTGAACCTTTATCCAGTTTAATCTGAACATCAAAATGCAAGGAAAAAAAAACACACAATTTTTTTGAAAAGATTATTAACGAGCTATAGTTGTAAGCTAACACACACAATCTAAATCATCTATTATGAAGATAGGTTCGTACCGGTGAGTTGATGTTTAACACTCCAAGGGCAGCCATTAGAGAAGCAATTTCAGCTTCTATTGCTGCAACAGACTGATGAAGCTTTGCCTTAGAATTTGCAGCCTCGTCAACTTTTCTTTGATAGATTTGAAGACATTCTCTCTCCAATTCCATCAGCATCCTATCTTTCTCAGTCTCACTCTCACCAATTTCAACCCATATTTTCTGTATCATACACCCAAAAAGAGCCATTAAACTCATGAAATTAGCCTCCATACAACACATAACAGAGAATTCGAGTACAAGAGCTCGTGCATGAATATTGTTACCAAAGGACATCAACAGTTACATGTAGACCAAAAAAAAGTAAAAAACTTTCATGATTAGTCAAAATTCACAGGAACCCTTTGACCTAAGAGATGAAAAGATAATGAAAACAAAAGACTAATTTCAGTTAAATTGTCTCTACCAAACTGAGTCTAAAAGAATCATCCTTTAACCCTTGAGAGTAAAAAAAAACAAAGATTTTTTTTTGTCAACCGTCATCATCAAGAAACCCCTAAATTTCCAAAAACAAAAGAAAGAAACAAACCTGAAGCTCACGGAGAAGATTATTACAAGTAGTATTCGTACGGAAAAACAGAGCATTGGAACTTCCAATTTCCAGCATTGTCAGCTAAATTTCTTCTCACTCTCTCAAGAGTTAGAATCTTAAAGCAAGCAAAAAGCTTTTTGGGTTGTTCACAAAAATGGTGCTTAATCGAACAAGAAAGAGACAACTACTCTTGCAGGAACAAGCATCAGATCTGAAACTTCAAGATGAGACAAACATTTATCAAGCTCTCATTACTTTATTTTCCAGAGGAAGCCAAAAAACACAGAGCAAAGTAACAGAAACAAAGATAATAATTTGCTGAATTAGGCTAAAGAAAAGGGAATGAACAGAGAGAAAATAAACAGATAGCAACAGAGAAAGAGAGTTTAGAAAAAAAAAAAAAACCAATAATGAGCTTCTTTTAAATCGGTTATTACAGGATTTATATTACACGATATCATTCATTTATAACGTTATAATTTATTATATTATTCTGTTTCACGGAAAAATACGATAAATTGGCGAAGAGACCGACGACGGGTACGGTGCGGGTGAGTGTGCCAGACGATAAGCGCGTTGCCGCTAACAGTGCGTGGTTAATACGTTCCAATTAGAGTTGAAGGATCAATGTGACGCGAGTTATGAGAGAGTGTGTTTGTATTTTGTTGTCGTGTAGTGGTGATAGAAGAAGCGTCACTGACATAAGTAGCTGTGTTTTGACGGTGAAGTGTAAACTTTACGATAAAATTTTGTTTCCTTATAAAAATTATATTCTATTCTCTACTGAATACTTTTATGTATATGATTTTTTTTTTTTTTACTTCGAACATTATGATAATTCTAAATAAATGGTATAGAAGTTACTAACGCTTTTTATATTAAAAATTTCTATTTTTTATTCACAACATTTATTAATTTTCACGATTTGAAAATTGAATTTATAATATTTTTTAAAAAAAATATCTAAAAAAACTCATGAATTTAAAAAAAAAAAAAGCAACTAAAATTTTAACGTTTGTAATTTACCCAATAACTTGTTTTTCTTATCGATTGTTCAAGCTATTTTACTATTCTGTAATTATTAAATTCATCTGACATGTTAGAGAATAGAGATCATCTATATATTTCTATGAATATATATTTAAATTCTATAGCAAATTAGTAGACAATAATATATGATCTGGTGACCAAAAAATAATAATAATAATATATGATCTCAACAGAAGTTAGACGAGAATATATAATAATATAACTATAAATTATACAACTGCATAAAAGTATGTGCATATAGTATTTTTGATATTCCAAATGTAACATTGTATACGAAATCAAATATAATATTGTTCTATTAATAATGTTACTATCTACAATATTAGCATAAAACTTATATCAACCAAACAATAATCAGGAGAAGAAATATACCACAAATGGGGAAGGACAGAGTCTTCTATTGTTAGTGGACTCTGATTAAGTAAAGATGATAATGATACTGACTATGATTAATTAAAGATGATAATGATACTATGTAGTATGTACGTACCCCCCTTTTATAACAAGAAAGATGCCAATTTGGTCTAATCAAAAGGATGGTCACTCATTACCGCTCTTCTCCACCAAGTTTCATCGAGAAAAGTAGACGTCTATTTTTAAAACTTTAATTAACAACTTTTATTAGTATCCCATTCCGATCCAAACATAATTATTGCTCTCCATACCAACTAATCACGCTGCAAATCATTATATATAAATATTATATTTTTTTACCTAAATAGTTTTATATAAACAACTAACGATCAAGTTTAAAAATTTATAAAATTAATATTAGTTTCATTTCACCCAACATATTCAACGTTCATTTTGTTTTTGGTTGGAATATAGTCTACTTACAGAAGAGAAACGACACTATTATAAGGATCGAATTGAAGTTTCAGATAACACATAATCATGGTATTGAACATAGTTCTAACCAATAAAGTTTTTAAGAATTACTATCTAAATTTTGTTAACATATTTTTGTAGAGTGTTAAGTGTCTAAATGATTTTTTTGTTTAATAGAACAATATCTATATATATCTACGTTTATAATGTTTTGTCCTAAAAACTTTATTTTTGGAATTAAAAATCAAAAGATGGCACATAAACTCCTAACATAAAAAAAAAACAATAATAATAAAACATTTAAGGTGGTTGGGCAGAAAAAGACAAGTAGAATCCGTTCAACTTTGGGTGGGGTAATGTCGTAATGAGATTTTTAATATGGTCCATGCAATTATACAATTAATCAATAATCTTAAGACTTATTAGCAGCAATTTAAATCCCATAATTCCATCATTAAGTATACGATCTTAATACTAATGTGAGTAGTTATATATACCTCTCCCAATAATAAATCTGGGTAACTTAATAAAACAAAATTTGACACATAAACTAACAATCTTTACGAAAACATTTGTTTTTTGTTTTGTTTTGTTTCTGTATCACCCAATTTAATCCAAGTCAACGTCGTGCTGGATACAGTCGTGATACGATTATGAGGAAACATGATCACTTAAAAGAATTCCCATATACAAGAATTTGTACTCAATCAGTTAAATCATATTATTCTTTTTTTATAACAGATATACAACGAAAGTATAAGCAAAAAGAATTATCTATCAAAACAACACTAAATGTGATTTAATACTAAAAAGAGGTAATAAATCACTATAATAATGTGCTAATCCCCTTACCCTTAGGATGCCACCGGGATTAAGTGTCTAATCATTCCATCTAATCATATACTTATCTAGTGGTTGGATTTTATCATCGACGTGGCACACCAATTCACAACTCAACAATCGTGAATTATTGGTTGTTTGAAAATCAAATAAACATTAAATTCAAAGACTCATTTTTGGAAGGGTCAAATAGTTACAAAAATTTTGTTATAGCACAGCTCACTTTTGTTTTGTGTTATAGTAAGTAATAGTAATATTACAGTGAAGTTAGGATTCCACTATAGAAAGAATACAAACAAAAATCTATAAATGCCAAGTTAAATTGGTTATTTCTCTCTTTATTTTCACATCTTTTTGTCTTTTATTTTGTCAACATTAGTTATTTGTCTTTATGTTGGTGACATTTTTCGGTTAAATAGTGAAACTAATTATTTGAGGATATTTGGAGAAGACAAAGCCTAATGTGGTACAGTAAGGACAAATATTCAGAGTTAAAGTACCAATATCATTTAGGAGATATAATAAATTCGCACATTTATTTATGTAGTTGAAAATAAATTATTTTAGATGGTTCGAAGTGGATCTAGTAAATCACATGCCTGGTATGTCGCAGCGCAACCGTCATTGCCTTGTGAAGCATTACATATATCATTAGATCCCCATGTGTTCCGTATATCTATTAATCTACCCTCATATATATACATACATTATACGAATTAGGATTTCATAAGACATTACAAAATACACGTGTCCCAACTCCCAAAACTGACTTTAGTGATATAAAGTGGAATGACTAAGATTTTGCGGTATTTTACCAATGATGTAATTGCGCAGAATTGCCATATTTATTAGGTAGTTCCGTACTATAAAAAAAAAAAAAAAAAACTTATCATTCTATTTCTATCTACCACAGTTTTTCAATAAAATTAGTATTTCTCCAACTCAATAATTCTACTTTATCGAAGGTCAAAATTATGGACCAAAACCTGACTGGAATTTATATTTTGACGAATCTATAACAGTTTGAAGGCAAGAAAATTAAATTTTAAAAGTAGGAAAATGCATATATGATGTGTATATAATATGTACGTGTGTAAGTATATAGACCCTACATGTCCTTATATCTTCAAAAATATATATGCATACTTTATTTTAACTTTAAATTGTGCTAAAAAAAGAAGTTGATAAGAAGGGATTAAAGATGCGTGTACCTATAGGGTTTAAGGAGAGTTAGGAAGGGTGAGAGTAAAGGACATGAGCAAGTATGTATCCAACAAGCTCCGCCACTTCCTTTGCTTCCTTATTTGTCACCATTTTCACTGCCAAAAAACAAAATTTATAATCATATAATAAAAAGAATTATAAAGAGACAATTTCAGATGGCTCCAGACATCAATACTCAAAAGAACTCCTTGAAAACTACTCCTAACTCAACAAACATCTTTGATACAATTTTGGTTATATTTTATGTATGAACCTCCTAAACAAACAAACAAACAAAGAATCGAGCTTTAAGTGAAAGCAAGAAACATAAATATAAAATGAAAGATATTTTTACGGAAATAGACACTCTTTTAGAAAGGTTATTATGGAAACAAAAACTTTTTAAAATTTTTAATGGAAATAGCCAAATAAGTGATTTTTGTCAATACTCAAAGAAAACTAAAATCCTAACTCTAACTTACAAAGTCAATAGACATTTTTTATCTATGGCAAAAATTTCAAAGATACCTAAATCTGAAGTAGTTATTATTTCACAACACATTATCCATATTTTAATTAACTGAAAATGGTATTAATGTTTTCGGGGGATGAAAGTAACCGAAAATACTTAAACATTAATATCCTCTTGCTTCCGAGGATATATTTTATTCCGTCGGCTTTAGTTTCCGGGGATATTAATGTTTTCCGTCGACTTATGTATTTCACTCTAGTAGTTTTAGTAAAATACCAATTGACAAAAAAAAATTAACTGAAAATGAAAATGGTAGGTCGAAGTAGGGCCCCATTGTATTGATGAATAATAGAACTATATATCCTCATAAAATTCAGGATCATCATTGCCCGCAAGTCTTAAATTTTTGTTGTTTCTATTCGAGTCATTAATAGATATAACAGAGTCATGTAACACAGAGGCAGAATAAAACTATGTTTAGCGCCTACCCTCACCTAACCTTAGAAACCTCACTCTACTTCTTTCTAGTTTCGACAATGGTCCCTAAAAATAAGATAGGCCTAACATTTTTTAGCTTTATAGTAAAGACTCAGACCACGTGGGATCTACAAGGATATGTGTATATAAAAAAAAGTGAAAGATTTAGACATAAATCATCTCTTCTAGAATTTGGTATTGTTTGAAAGAGATCCTATTTGTTATCATGAAATGTGAAAATTGAAAAAAGGTAATATAGAGAAAAATCTCAGAATAATATAGTGTAGACTCCATAAATGAAGAAGAATGAGAGGGACCCTTTGAAATAAATAAATATAGACTTTTCTTCTTTCTCTCTTTTGTGTGTGTATGAGTGTATTACAGCAATAATTCCATGAAAATGAGGTATGGTTTTTCAATAGGAAAAAGGTAATGCTGACGTTTGACTACTGACTTCTACTATTACTGTATCCTATGTCTATACGGTCCGGTACAATATTTGAGTGGCCCGGACCGGAGATATGTTAGGTTTAGCAAAATATTATGGACCACAAAAGATTTGATTGGTCCGTAAACCGTATATGGCCGGTGTTCAGAACTGAATAACTAATAAGTCAACCTTGATGGCTTATTATCATAATAATAAGTATTAGGTGAGGAACATACAATGTCCAGGTCTAAGGGGCAATATGAAGTTGACCTTGAAGTGTGAACGAGGTACTCTTTTATGTGATGTTGAAATGCATAATCAAAAAGGAGCACATTGGGCCTTATTATCCTATATAACCTGTTTCTAACTAATTCAGTATTTAATGACTTGATTAATCTAAATCTATCATTGATAATTGTAAATATAAAATGCTTTTGATGGAAAGAGCAGGAGTATGAATGCTTACCCCAAGGGAGGATAGGGAAGTCATACTGCTGTTTTGGTACTGTTACTATGTAAGAAGAGACCTGTGGACAAGAGAAGAACATAATTTAATTTGGTTTTTGATGTCTATTCAAACAGAGGTTAATGGAGAGCAATTACATTACCAAAATGGAAGCAGCCAAAGATTTTGAAGATTGATAAAGAAGGGATGTCTCCTCTTTCTCATAAAGAAGATCCATCATGTCCATACATGCTTCAAAGTTCAAAAGTTCCCCAACCTTTGCAACTTCTCTATTAGAAGAAATTATGGTTTACGAGTTAGATAATAAAAACATGGACTAACACAATATCGGTCAATTTATGTTAGTTTTAGGCAGGAGCTTTAAGGGTTTAGATACTTGATAAGGATGAAACAACTTACTTGAACTGAATAAAAAGGTCTTCAAGCAGTGTATAAGCTATATTTAGAGTGCCAATGTCAAATTTCAAAACCTGCTTCCCATGTACAATGAGGAAGACAGATAATAAGTTCGAATAAGCTTTCTATAGCGTAAACAACATCCCCCAAGTGTAGAATGGTTACCCTCAGAAAAACTAGTTCCTGCAAAAGAACCTCATGACTCACTACAAAAACTAAAGCATAATGTCATTCACAATTTTAAGATTTTCAAGAGCAGCTTACCGCATCCAAAATATCCCGAACCATGAAGAATTGCTCTGTAATCACTTTATCCCCAAAGGATTTCAGACTATGAACCGATAAACCTCGGGTACAATGCATCTACAGAAGCAAGCAATTCAGTTCTAGGTACCCATATAAGAGAACAAACACACACAAAAAAAGACTATCAGAAGTAAGGAAGTAAAACCCACTTTGCATGAGATCCATATGGAGACTAACACAAATAGCTGCAGATTGCTTTCAGTCAGAGGTTGCAATAGCCAATGTTCAGTTTTCTTTTTCTGTAAGAACCTATAAACCCAAGTATCCAGAACCTTTCGATAGACATCCATAGAAGAATCATACACATGACATAATGCTTAAATTTTCATCATATTCCAAAATTCATCAAACAAGATTTGATCCAAAGCACATAAACCTACTAGTTGATCTCGCAAATACAATTAAACGATCCATCGATGAGTACCAATAAGGCAGTCACAAGTACTTCTGAAGATCGTGCATCTATCAAATCTTAAGATTGTGTGGAAAACTTGCACTGATCCAAATCTACAGTATCTGATCTGATACGAGACTAATCCAATCAGAAGCAAAGGAAACGAGCAATTTCTCCGATTTGATTATTGAATTCCACATTTATACCCTAAAAACAATCGAACTCACTAAAACATTCTCAAATCGGGGGAGAAAAAATCGTGATACCTGACTACAGAGGGGCGAAATCGATCGAAGAAGAGAGTTAGTGCTGAGTATTTAACGATCGGAGGAAGTTCGAGTTGCTTTCATCAGCAAAATCAGATCCAAAACAAAAATTTCAAAATCAGAAGTGAAAATAACCTCAACAGATAACGATTGAGATGAAGATCAAACTTACAGTAGAAGACTCAATCAGGAACTTGACCAATCTCCGTCGTAGATGAACGATCTCTGTAGACATCTCTCTCTCCTAGGATTTGGAGCTCCACTGTGAAAATTTTGAACGTTTCAATGGCGCTGAAACTCAAAAGGCCGATAACTTTATTTTTATTTTTATATCAGTCTCTCTCGATAAGATTCTGATATGGGCCTGGGCTCATTATATTAATAGGCCCAATTTATAATTTTATTTTCCTAATCCCATGTGTGTTTTTGTTTTCTTCCCTTTTCTGGCAAATTGCAAGTATAGATTTTTTTTTTTTTTTTTCAAACTACGCAAGTATAGATTATAGATTAGTGATTTAGTGGGAAATAAAGAACATTGGATTCATTGATGTTTTTTAATTGACACGTTTGATATATTGCTCAATGAAAAAATATGTTATTAACGTAGTGCGTTTTCCCAATTCTTGACAACGAGTCATTTGTTGTTTGTTGATGGAATATGTTGTATTTGTCACGTTAACATGTTTTTAGTTGAAGAACTTGATATTATCCTATTTTTCTATAAGTAGATGGTCTGATCCTTTGCCCATTAATTATCTTAGATAGGCCCTATCAAAATAAATATTATCATAAGCGAATCTTTGTTGGCATATTGCAAGTATATATTATGGATTAGCAAAAACAAAATATGGATTCATTGATCTTTTGAAATATTTCTTAGAACGGTCCATTTCTTTGTTGGTAATGATATATTCTGTATTTTTTTCCCCATTTTCTTACAATGATTGATTTGTTTATTGGTAACCAGATATTTTGCATTTGTATTTTTCCCATTTCTACAAAAAAAATTCCATTCAATATTCATATTTGATATTATCCTATTTCCAACAGCTATAATATAATTTTGGCAGACAAACGACAACAACTCATATGCATTTACTAAAACCACTTGCCATTATAATTAACAAAACCATATCTCTTTGTTTTGTGAAAACAAGATATATGATTGTTTTATTAGTCCCATTTTAATTATTATATAAATACCCAATTGTTCATGCTCCAAGCCTCATGTCCACATATAATGCCAATTGCTTGTTCATCTTCTATTTATAAGTTTTTTTTGTTGTTGTTAAAGTGTTAGTCATATATATATATATATATATATATATTTATGTTATTGCATGGAAAGTCACCCTCCATATAACTAAATAAGTTATATTTTATAGCCAAATGGATGGTCCAGTGATATTCTGGTGGTTGATAATTCATTTTAGTGTTGAAGATCAAAGACTGGGTTTTACTATATGTGATTCTTCATTAGTAGTTCTTTTTTAAAATTGTGGTTGAGAATTAAGTATACAAATACATATGACAGCGCCACAGCGGACCATATAGTTGTTGAACTGCATAAATGTTTTGCATATATATTGAAAGAACTCGATATATATACTCTGTAATTATTGAATAATATTTTACCAAACAACTGTCAATTGTCGCCAAGATTGCATAATTAATCAATATTTCACAAAATCATCTATTATAGATTCTTTTATTACAAGATGCTAAGAACTAAAATGTATAAAACAAAGACTCTATATGGATAAGCCTTTTTTTTATCATATAAAAAACTATAACTATAGTTGGGTGTATTATATATATGAACAACTGACAAGATTTCACCCGGTTAATAAAACTACGTAGATATCCACGAGTAGTCTTTCGAATCTACGTCAATTGTGTCTTCAAATCTCTCCGAGAAAAAGAAATTACGAATCTTTTTACCACGCCGTATAACAGTAACTTCTGAGGTAAAAATTGCTTTGACAGGTCTATGATCAGATATCTTCGTCTCTCCTCTTGTATATTCATGTTGCTTCAGTCCATTTCCGTACCATATTATTCGATCACACCTATTATTTATTGATAAATGTTTTTTAAAAAAAAACATTGTGAGATATAGTAATATGTAAATTAAATACGGTACTTACCATGCAGGAGCTCGTTTCTTCTCGTCTTTTTTGTATGTAATGCATCCATAATATAAATCCGAATTTGGAATATATTTATAAGTTGGAGCAAACTTGACAATTCCTTCTTGCCATCCTCTGAAAATCTGGCCGTTCAAGATCTCCATGCTTAGCTTAATTGTATATAAATAAACAATATAAGAAAATGGCGAGTTTACAACTTTTAACACATGAAAAATTATTGAAGTATAGTATTAAAGTACATCTATATAAACAATTATAACCTGATCATTTTCTAGTAAGATGTTCCATTCTTTGCTTTCCACCAATAATCTTGTCTTCTCCTCGGGTAATGAAATTCTATAATTCAAGTCTCCCAGAAAAATCACTCGACTATATAAATTGATCCAACAAAGAGAAAACAAAAATAACTTAATTAATTAAATTATATAAACAAGAAATATCACAAGTCGGGTAAATTCTTAACATGTACTTACTTAGCGAAGTAGCCTTTTTTCTTCACAATATCAAGTCTTATTATAATTAACCGGTCAACTAGCTTAAATTATATTAATTTTGGTCTGACCTTATATAGTTAATTACTAACAAGTTGGAAAATTTTAATTTACACGAAGTAATATGAACCAAGTGTTATTGAATTCATTTCAAGATATTAGCTTTATATTAAAATATAAGCTTACTCGTGATCAAGAATCTTTTTGGGTAAATCTAGAGATGAGCCTCGAGGAAAACTCGATCTCGCTAAGATCTCGTTGACATCGGAGTTTCTCTGCCTTTCATCTCGGTCGCGGCCACCGGAAGCTAGATGGCAGCAAACAAAACAGAAGGTCGTTTCGTGCAATTGAAACCTAACCGATACCGATCCCTAATGATAAAAAAAAAATGTAAAAACTTGATTAAATTAAACATCTGATTGCTCCAAATATTATGGTGTAAGTATGATAACCCAAAGACAAACTGAACAAATTATTTATTTATTTGAAATGCAAATTTTGTTTGTGTTGGCGTTTCATTATTAGGCACAAATTAAAATTAAACTCTCACATGCTAACTTTCAAGTTTAAATAAACTTAGGTTTTGATACGGTGAAAACACTAACAAACTATTATGTGTTATATATAAATCGCAGTCAAACTTGCATTATATTCATATAAATATATATAACTATAAGTTCAATTTCAGCCACAAATTAGAATAATCATATGTGAATACAATACAAATGCGAACGCACGTAATCATTTTCTATTAACAGTCAACACCTAAATCAGTCGACATCTATAACAGTGAGACTTTTTTGAATTAAAAAAGTAATAACATACTAAATTCTAAAAATTAGTTACCTTGTTTCCTAAGCAACCCATGATGCCGCATCCAACGCATGAAACGCTAGGATGCCGGATGTATGGCCAGAGCTCACCTCGGACCCAAACGGTGATCAAGATTCCGACCATCTGTTTACTTATGATACATCTAAAATCTTGTGAAATACCATTAATGCCCTGTGAGTCCGACAAGTCCTTGTCTCGATGAGGTTTTGCTACTCTCTTGCTCAAAGTCTCTCTTATCAAAGAGTTCCATTTTGCAGAGACCTTGTTGTTATCTGATCCCAATACATTCGAAGCTCGAAGAGGCACAACCTCTTGAAACCTAGATTTTCATTCAATTAATTTTTAGACATATAAAATCCATACGTTATAGCTAAATAAATTTGATTTTTATTGTAGAGTTTATTAATCACCCAAGCACGTATATGTCGCACGGTGTTTTGTGTGTTTCCAGTAGATCATCCATGTCAAGCCCATCGTCCGGTACGATACCACCGACGTTCCATGTGCTTACAAAAACCCTAAAAGATATAAATTAAGTTTACATTAAAAAATGTTAATTCGGCAAACGTTCCACTATTTATGAAACATTATTTGTTAATTTTGTAAACTCATGGAACACAAACGGATCGAACTAGGATTCCCTTAGAATCCAATTTAAGATTACGGTTGTCATCCACGTGTTGATTAGCTCTACTGGTTTTGCGCACTCGGAATTAGGTTTAAATGCCGTGCAATGCAAGAAAAGTGACTAGTTATGTCAACTATACGGTATTGTGATCCGCTCTCTTCTCTGCCCAAGTATATTCAATGGTTTAAAAATACAAATAAAGATAACTATTTTTTATGAAATAAAATGTAAACAAAGGGTATATAAAGTTTTATATAAGTATTACTTGTTGTTGAGATGAGTGGTTTTGTGTTGCTCGAGTAGAATTGATTTAGAAGTGAAAGAAGGTCGTTCATCAACTAATCCGGAAGCTTCTAGAAGCTTCTGATCGGTATCAGGTGGGAAATCGGCGACGAAGTTGTTGCTCCCGACGCTTTTCCTCAGGATCTTGTTGGCCACAAGTCTTGGCCACATAACCTTATCAATACCACAGAACGATTTGCATATATTAATTAATGACCAAGAGAGAATACCAATAAATTATACGTAGATTTTTCCGGTCATATCATCCGACATATAGATTAAAATTACGAAATACTCACTTCTCTATAGCTTCCAAGCATTGCTAGAGAGAAAGAGATCGAGAGACAAAGAACAAGAGATAGAAAGAGGAGAGAGAGATTATCAAGAAGCAGTGGAATTGTAGAGGAAGTATAATAAGTAAGGGAGGGAGATAAGGAGAAAGAAAGAGCCATGCAAAGCCGGAGAGAAAGAGGTGAAAATGTGACGTGGACGATGATTATTATACTATATAGTTTTAATTATCATTTTAATAATTAGTCCGACGATATTATTGAGCTTTTTTTCAATATCCAAAGAATGAAGGTTGATGATTGGTCAGTTATTATTACTGGTTGTTGGACTAGTTAGACATCAAACCACCTTGATCACATTGTATACGTCCTTCAATCCCACACAAATTAATTTGAAACCAATCAATTTTTGTCCTTAATTGTATTAGCTTAAATTAAACACTGAAAACGATTACTTTTTTGCTTATTTTTAATAAAGAAGAGGGTCCAACTTGTTACTATTTTTATCATCGCATATAAAAATTTAAGTGAAGATATGTAATCAGTTTACTATAATGAAAAGTGACAAAATGAGCTGGCGAGGTATAATATGAATACAAGAAAATATTATGTTCCTATAATTATAGAGTTCTACGATTTTGGTCGAATCTTATCGTTATGTCATAAACTTTCTTATAGCAAAGAAATTAAAATATTGTTACTTTTTGGTCGGTCTAATCACTGTGGACCGCTACATATTTTTATTCAAAGGCTTACCATTGTTTGTTTAACGATATATATTAATTTCGATATTAGTTTGAACTAATTTCATTATTCGGCTTATAACTATGTCCAGCTAACACTACAAGAAAACAAGGCTTATTCCGACCACAAACTCCGACGAAAGCAATAGTCAGATACGTGCCGACTACATCCCGATAAGATCCCTACGAATTTCCGATGTAATGTAACTTCGTCGGAATTTAATCAGTAAGATTTAAAATATTCCGACTATCATCATTTCGTCACAATATTATCGGGAAAAGACGTCGGAAACTACTAATAATTCCGACAAATATAGATAATCGGCATTAGATCGCAAAATTACGTCGGAAAACGGTCGGTATACAAACCCGACAAAACCCCGATAACAAAGTTTAACATTTCCGGCTAACTGCCGACATAAAGTAGTCGGAATATGAAAGGACCGTTGAAGTTTTTTAAATTCAAAATTTTTTGACAACATTCCGACTGCACTTATATATAATCAATGAGATCCACACATTTTTTATAAACAAAACTTAGAAAAAGACGAATATTTAAAATTTCAATAGTATGTCTAGAACTGAGAGAGGTGAAAGTTCTTATGGTGAAAGTCCGTTAATCCCGGAACCTGCCGGGATTATACAAATGGCGATACAAAATTTTCGTCCTATTAATTTGAAATGTCGATACTCCACCAATAATTGCTAGTGGTGACATTTTATGCGAAATATTCGTCGTATTAATTTGGTGCTCTGTTGTAACTTGTAAGTCATACTATCAGTTTTATTTTGCTGGTCCTTTAATTGGTCCCGTAAATTATACATTATGCAAAAAACTCATACTATATAGAAGCACATGACACTGCAATAGTATCCAACCTAACTAAGAAAGAACAACAACAATAAGTCATGCAACCCGTATATGTACTAACCAGAGGGATTAGTAACTTGCATGATAAATTTAATTTGCCACATGGCAGTAAGAGAGATGGAATTTCAAATAAATATTAAAAAATGGCTGTGTTTTATTTTCTCAAATAACAGTTAACATATTGGGTCCATATGGTAATATAAAGCGGTATAAGTTTTTAAACGGATGAAAAAACTGTAAGCGATGAAAAATAGTTAAAAGCGGCACAAAATAGTTACATGAAAAAACAGTAAAATTAGTAACGTTTTTATGATTAGTGATTATCAAAATGGTATATATCCTATACCACAATGATACGAGGTTAGCAATCAAATTAATTATTTAGTCATGTGGACATCTATTTTATCATATAATTATTTAATTTATTACATGGCACTTTTAATTTATTGCATAACGCCCTAATAAAAATCTTGTTTTAATATCCTTTCCTAAATACCATATATGTTTGTAAGGTTCATGTTTTTAATAATAGTCTTCTTATGTTTAAGGTTTCATGCATTTCATGATTATCTAATAAACAAACATTGAAACTTTTGAAAATAGTATTCTTTATCCTTCTTTAAGGTAGATATGTCAAGATTTTAAAAAGTTAAAAAAGAAACTTGGTTATTAGAAGATCTTTCAAACCAAACAAACAACTTATATGATTTATCCTAGTTTTCGGGTATTTTGAAAACAATAGATCACTAATCTATCCTAGAACCATCTTAACAGAAAACAAAAAAAACCAAGAATCATTACGGTGTTTGTAATCTGGTTTCTTGTTGTTGGTAGGGATCAGGATTTCAATTCTAGCTAAGTTAATTACCATTGGTCACGGCAATATTTGGGTAACGGCTGTGAGTTTTAAATATTTTATATTTTACCAAGAAGATATTGTTACTCGATTAAACAAATAAATGTATCACGGTAGCTTATTATGGAGCAAGTTGCATGAAAAACAAATTTGTTTCGGGTATGGAACTAGCACTTTGTAGTGCAGCCAACAAAAAACCATATATGTCCAACTGGATCCAACCATTCTCAATGGTGACTCCACGAAAGCTATATATATGTATGTGTGAGTAATATATATATAAGAAAATTGATATTATTATATTCTTATCGTGGATGAACGTGTCGTCCTTTTATTTGTTTTTCTATAATAGTATATGACATTATAATTATAATATCATTTACATAGTTCATTTCTTTTAATGTTTTGGTTACAACCGGACAAATTGTCCATTATTTCGTGCATTGTGTTTAATAATAATTCTAATATGTTTATAATGATAAGAATATAAATCTATAATAGCTTTGATTTTTCTTTTATCGAAGCTTCTATCTTAATTAACTATTTTTGTTAATCTGGTAAACTTAACCAAACAAATACAGTAAATAGGTTGATTGATTAAATATATTCTTTAATATTTTCACGGTGAAAAAAGACAAAGATCAGGCTATCTTGAAATCGAGATTCCAAGAAAGTTGGATTTCAATTAAAATCGTAAGGGAGGATTTGGTAAATTTTCTTTTTGCGGCATGTCTATTAATATTAATAACCAATGATTAATAATTTATTACTATAAGATAATCTTAAGAATTGTTGGGCTTCTAAAAGGTGAAAGATTCCTATTTTTGTCGTTATATATATATATATACATTGACTGAGTGTAATATATACAAATATATTGGATGAAAAATATCCCAGTAGTACGGAAATTTCCTATTATATATGAATGATAAAATTATTAGTCTAAAAGATAAACGATAGACAACCATACAAACCGATGAAAAAAATAAGTAACTATTGCATTTAGTTCACTGCAAATAATTTTATTCTGCAAGTTTACAGTTTTAACTGTTACATAAGTTTTCGGTGTCCCAATTTATGTCAATCTTTTTATTATTTAATTAATAAAAATATCTAAAATTGTCATTTGTAAAGTTCTAGCTAACTGTTTTTTTTCTTTAATGATTTATCACTTTATTTGATATATTTTTATTTATCTAATTTGTCAGTTCACATTATTACCTATAGGAACGATAAATACAAGTCAAATATATATATATATATATTTTTTTAAATATTTACTAGGTGATTGGTTGGATTATAGCTGTAAATTATTTGATGTAGGTGTGTTGGTTGTATCTATAGGATTTTATTGTAACTCTATTGGCTGCAGCTGTATATTTTTGTTCATGTAGACTAATTACTTTTATGTAAATAAAAATGTTTTGTATTTTTCCCCTAAATAAAAATATTTTTATTACTATATAGAAATAAAAATAAAATTAATATAAACTTTCTTTTGTATTCGACATTATAGCATAAATAATAAACTTCAAAAAAATATTTTAAAATGGATATAAGAGTGACACAAATAAGGTAAGCAAAATATGTTATGTATTTTATATATAATATAAGAATAATAGTATTTAATATTTATATACATATATGTGTATGTATTCTAAAAATATAGGAGAAAGAAATGAAAAAGCAAAAGAGAATTTAGGAGAAAGAAAAAATGTATTTTTTAAGTGTCTAAATAAAAGAGGTAGAATATGCTACTTACAATCTTTTTTTTTACGGTAATTTAAAAAAAAAAACATGATTGATATTTTTTTTGTTGTAGGAAAAAAAATAGACGGTAGATAAGGTCTACAGCCCAATCAATTATCTCCTTAATATTGCCATATTTAAAGAGACAATAGCTAAACGTACTATATATAGTTTATTTGAGTAAAATTTTCATCAATTTAGATAAAAATATATATATAAAGAATTGAATCTCATTGGCTCGTCGGTGGTAGTGCATTGCGATTATAATCATATATGCCGCCGAGTAATATTTTCGTACAATCTTGAATTTCTTCCTACCAACCAGCCCGGAGGATATTTAGACTGAAAGTGCAAATACTTTAGAAATAATTATCCCACATATCTTCTTCATCTGTTGTCCAATTAAAAATATCTAAGATACCAATATTGCATCACATTTTACTTATCTTCATTAGTTCTCAATTATTAAAAAAAAATACAGTACTACTAAGAGGTAGACAAACTTGCATAAAATTCTATTAGTGGTTAAGCTAACAACACTATTAAATTCATTAATGTTTAGGGACCACTGGGACCATAAATTCTTTTTAGGTCATAAGATTACTTTTTTTAATTAAACTAGATGACTACTCTGCGTATAAGCACTAGACTCTTTTACTATAAAAGTTTTTTTTTTTTTTCCACAATCTCACAACTTTATTACCAAACATGTGTATTTATAAATTATTTAACATCGATTGTAATTATATCTGATTTGGTATTACATATTTAATTTGGATTGCAAAAGTTGGGATAGCCTACGGAAGTCAACCCAATAAGATGTTCCATTCTTTGTCCTCCACTAATAGTATTGTCTTCTCCTCCGGTAAAAAAATTCTGTAATTTCCCTCTTTAAATTTGGTTGTAATTTACTTTTTCATTTCAGTTTCCATGGAAAATCAGTTTCAACAAGTATCTAGACAATTGGGCTGCTATTGGGCTTCATCTTTCAATTGCTGATCTGACCAAGAAATATGGGCTTCTAATTTGACCTGGTTCTAATTTGATATAACTACAAATTGTTTTGAGCGCCCATTTGAAAAAGTGAGTCTTTACAACATCTGTGGCTCTGTGCATTTTTTTTTTAAAATGCATTTTCAATAGCAACGCCTTTACCAAAACAAACAAAAATCCAGCAACTAAACAAATTATATAATAAAAAAAATAATCGTTATCTACACAGATTATATTAGTGATGTTAGTGACATAACTTATGTTAATTTGTGCATATTATTATGCAAATTCAATATTTCGTATAGGTATTGATACATTAATTTAGTTTAGATATGTGGCTATGTGTTGAGCTATACGTCGTGTAGCTAACGATCATTTTTCAACAAAAAATGATTGGTAAATATCGTTTTAACAAAACGATTATAGATTTTTGGTGGTAAGAAAAACAATGGTTAAAAAAAGGTTATGATCAATAATATGGAATAGGTTTGGTTAAAATTAGCGGGATGATTATAAGTTGTGAAAAGCGGTTGAATAGTAAAACTGACTTAAAAATAATATCCAAAACAAGAAATGAGTTTTAAAAAAAAATAACCAGAAAATAAAATTTATTTTTAAGAAACTAAAATAATTTAGAAATATCCAATCACCAATTGGTTGTTTGTGTAAACATGCTCATCAATCTTTATTTCTTACAGTTTGTAACCACTTGCTTGACTTCCAACCGCTTGAAATTGCGCCACAAATCAAATAAAAAAATGAATGTAAGCAATCGAAGATGCATTCATTGTTTACTATTTTGAGACTGTTCTCATTATTTGTTCATTCTCTCACAAAGAGGAATTATTTGTAGTCCTCATGGACTTAAGGTCAGATAATGTGGTGATTATACATAATGGGAAGAATCTGATTGCAAATATAGATGATATGGGAATCGCTAGGGCTAGGGCTAGGGATAAGACATCTTGGAGTCATCATGCTAGAGATGTGTTCCTTTTTGTTGTGTGTTTTTTTTGTATCCCCATTAATTGATAGACTGAATGATCTTTCAAAAAAAAATTAACCCAAAAGCAGAACTGATCTTATAAGTGTTTGAACGTGATGGAATATATTTTGGTTGAGTTTCAAACAATTTTTAGAAAACAACTCCGTAAAAATTGCTGTTCTTAGGAGTCCGGGTTGGCAAGCACCATAGCAATTTATGAAGACAAAGGAAAGTAATGCAACTGACATTTTTACTTTAGGTTGTCTCATATTTTACACTATAACTCAGTATAAACACCCATTTTAACTTAAGTTGTTCATAGCCGTAATGCCAACATCAAGACAAACTCGGTCAATCTTTTTCAAGTACAAAAGGTTCCTAAAACTCTAGGTACAAAAACTAAAATTAGCATATCACACACCTCGAGGAGGTCTACACATCTTTTAAGTACCAAAACTTCAAGTATCAGCTCATTCTTCATTACATTGCTGCTTATATAAACTAACAAGCACAACAACACAAGAATTAGAACAATTTTCAAAAGTTTAAAATATGAAAATGTATCACAAAATACTCACACTAAAGAACTTCCGGTAAATCCCTTCGAATGAGATAGATCTAAGCTTGTAAGTTTCTTAAATCCTTGTAAAAAGATTAGGATTTTGGAGTCTGACAAATCCACGCCATATAGACCGCATGTGACCTCTGGGCGACTTGTCACAAGTGCCTGGTTTCAACAACTTCTGTCAAAGAAACATTATCTAAACTTCTGGGCGACAAATGTATTCTAAACGTTTTATGTTGGAGATGAACTACACACTCTCACTACAACCCATGAAATTGTGTAACAAATCAAATAAAAAACTGAGTGTAAGCAATCGAAGTAGCATTCACTGTTTACTATTTTTAGATTGTTCTCATTATTTGTTCATTCTCTCACAGAGATGAATTAATAATGGATTTTTGATATAAATTATTCCAAATAGCTACTGTTTTTAGTTATAGGTTTTAAAAAAAAAAATCTGTATTTCAATGGCTATTTTCCCAAAAAAATAAAATAAGGGAGTCTAGTGTAAACATATGAAATCCTTTTTACCCATTAATTAATTTTCTTATATCTTACACATTCTTTTGTGCATATTTTATATATTCATATTCGCTCGTGATCATCATTCCGAAGCCTAGAATCTCATTTGAGATTTTGGATAGATCCGACATCATATATACGTGGATGCTATTTATTTTAGCATATGTATTTTCATGTATGCGATCTAAAAATAATTGACAACATTTTGGAAGTTTTCGTCGACTCTCACATGCCATTTGGATACTTTTGTTGTCGACGCCTCTTGGATTTTGTCAAGATAAGAAAAACACATGAACACAAAGATCAATAATTAAAAATCTTAAAGACAAAGAATGGTATGGGTTCCCGTTCGGCTTGTATGACACTTCATATGGTGGAGGAAATATACATATCGATAAATTAATATCTTTATCTTATAATATTATTGAAATCCATGGAATTTCCAAATATTTAGGAACCCTCTCATTACAATATTTCCGGAATTAAACTGATTAACTCCCAAAAATGGAAAAATCCATCAAAATTGCATGGATTTTTATCAAGTAATTGACAATAAATAATTTGACGTGGAAAACTATTTATAAGTTTACGTGTGGAAGTAAACATTTGGAAAATAATTAGGCGCTGCATCCTCTTGAATATATCTAATTGATGCTGAGGCATACACTAGTAGAAAAAATCGTTATATCCACAAAAAAAACATGGGTATTTAGTTACAAGATTCGTAGCAAAACGTGGGAAATACCACGAATTTATTCCGTGGATATAGCGTCGTGGATAAAACAATTTTGTGGCAATTCGTGACAAATATTACCACGATTAAAAAACGTGGGAATCAGAGTCACGATTTGTCACGAAATAATTTGTGGGTATAACCCACGATAAAATCCGCAGTAAATTGTGGCAAATACCTACGTGTATATTCGTGGGAATGCATGAGTATATGATATATCTCGGTTTTGATGATTTTTAACCATCGTTTTCATAGGATTATCTGTGTTTTATCCTTGTTCTAGAGTCTTTTAGTTCTTTATGAAGTCTTTACAGGTTTTAGGATGAATTGGAAGAGAATTTAGAATTTTGGGACGAAAACGCGGTTTTGGAGATGCAGGATCGTGCAGAAGGGTCATAAATTTTCCATTCGTTGAGCACCTTCCTGATGTCGGTTTTCAATGATTTTTTGAAACAAGTTAGCTTTTTGAGTTAGCTTTCATTTGGGACCGGTTTCATATCATTATCATAGGTGGTTCAAATGTTATACTGCATTAAAGACAGTCAATCAAGCAGATGAAAGCACGATCGATCTAGTGGACGATCGATTCACTTTAAGATGACATACAGATCCACATCCCGATCGACCGTATCGATCTTCACAGACCTGCATCGACCGATCCATTCAAAAACGTAAAAATACAAAAGGAAAACTTCCAGATTCGCCCATTGTCCTTATCTCTTTAGGTCTCGACCAAACATGTAACTATAAACATTGTTTAGGCATGCTTTCATTCTCCTAATTTTTCATACCTCATCTCTGTAGATTTTTATACTTTCTTCTTATTTCAATTCAATGCTATGAGTTTTATTTATTCATTGCTTGCTCATCTTCGCCATGCCTGAGTAATCTCCTTAGTTGTTTTAGGTTTCAAAAGATTTCATGAATTACTAAATATATGATTTATCATCATAATCTTCTCTCTGTTGTTTTTCTAAATTTAAATCATCACTTCTATGATTTGTGGTTTAACCTATTCTCCAAAAATTTTTGTGTCATGATGTAACAGTTATCTGTCCTTAATCAACGAAGTCATGCTAATGTAATGCACCCCTGCTCATGCTTGTCTCAGAATTACCAGTTCAAACGATTAATCAGTCATTTATTGACATTATACAATTGCTTGAAGTTCAAGATTGGCTTTAATTCATTCCATGAAGAATTGTTTGATTCTCGATTTGTGATTTCTCGAAATTTTTCTCCTGGCTTTTTAATTCATCAGTTACAACTATTTGTTTTATTTTCCTGTTTGCTCTACAACCAACCATTTTATTTTGTCTTATTTCTCAATCATTTTTAATATGTAAGCAACACTTGATTCTCGTATATTCGATCCCTAAGTACTACAACGCCAGGTTATTTGTATGACGCGAAAGGAAAGCTCCAAATCAAATTTTAAAAAAAAATTAATTAAAATGATATAAATAAATATGAAAACCAATTAATTATTGTGACACAACTTGGGAAACAAAATATATAGAACCTAAAAGATTAAACGCTCATCTTTTTTTCATATACATTCACCAAAGCCTAGCACAGATTACAAACATAAAAACGAAATGGTGAATGAGGATAAAAAACAAATCAAGCTTCAGACTGGATGTTGAATGGGAGCGCTTTCTTCAAGAGATTTAGTGGCAGCTTCTTAGAAAAGAAAGAGTGAATGTTAAAACACCACCGTGAGCAATCGTGACTCCACCGAGAAGTTTCCCCAATTCTTCATCATTCTTAATCGTAAGAAGATGCCTGCAATCAATCATGGTCTCTTGTTGCTCTCACAGCGTATAAAGTTTCGAATAAAAAATATCGAATCAGAATTTGATTTTTCGAGAATAAATGTCTAAATTTTCATATCTGATTAACTTACTTCGGCGGCGAGGCATTCGAGAACGGCGACCATGTAAACCGGAGTACAACCACCAAGTATCTGAGCGTATCGTCCTTTCTTCAGGAAACGAGTGATTCTTTCCACCGAAATCAAGACCGGCATTGATTTCAAACTCTTTTGGACCGCTGGTTTTTCTTCTTCCGAAAGCTTTCTTCACTTTTCTCAAAATGCAAATTAAAATCACTAAGTGGAAGATTATAGAGATTAATGTGTAAAAAGATTGGAGATTTGTAATTTTTTCATTCGCGTTCCTTCGTGTAGTTTTCATGGGTGAAGAGGACAAAAAAAGAGAAGATTTCATCCGTTGGATTAAGTCTTATAGACGGTTTAAGATAAATAAAGTGCGATCTTCATCTTGATCGATTAGCCAATTAGAAATGGAATATTAGCCACGATATTTTTCGTGGGTTTTTGTGGGTAATTTACCCAGGTTTTTGTTATGTTTTCTCATGTTATTTAAATTTTTGTGGCAAATATTTCACGCCTGCCATTTCGTGGTAAATCGTGGTATTTTTTTCATACCCACGAAATTATTTGGGGAAAAACGTGGGTATATAAATTTTTTCTAGTGCTATTTCCAATTTCTGCGAATAACTAATATGTATATGATAACAATTTGACAACTCTAAGCAATACTTTTAATTCGAGCTATAATCATATCCTTCATGGTTGTCTTCTTGTTTGTATAATGACTCTGTAACTCTTCAAATCACATAATCCAATCATTTATTTGTCGGAAAAAGACAAACAAACTATTTTCTCTTTTAGTGATTTGAAACTTTTGTGTATAAACATTCAACTATAGATTAACAACTCGAACAATGGGGCCCCTTTTCACAAAATTTAACTACTTGGATATGAACAGTTCTACGACAAATCTTTTTTCCTTGCAACAAAGGTTTATGACAAACAGTTTTTTTTTTTAAATGATTGAAAACTTTTGTGAATAGATATATAACTATTAGTTAACAACTAGTACAATGGGCTTTCACATATAAGGCAATTAGCAAAGGAAGCAAAAAACAAAAAAAATCACCTTCAACTTCTTTTTCCTTGTTAATATATATGGGAATAAAATTGTTATTAATATGCAATGTCAAATACATATGTGGAACAATATATGCCACGTCACAGAAATATGGAACATTCACGGCTAATTTCATCCACCGCCCCCTTTACAGTGACGTGCAAATAATTTTCACGTAATTGTCTACAGTCCATTTTAATTAGTTTGAGGGGTTAATTTTGATAATATGTTCTTAAAACGTACGTAGAATAGTCAAGACTCAAGAGAACAGAGCTTCACAATTATTACATTATTTTTCCTGCCTTTATTTTTACCTTTTTATAATAATTCTTGTCCACATAAGGACTAGCTATAATTAAATACACAAAGCCACAACAAATCAACCATCACCCATTACAATTTTTTTTTCCAAAGTCTCTCAATGGATAGCTTGAGAGCTAAGCCCATCGAAATCATATTTTCTGTTCTCTGTTTCACTATTATATTATCCGCCTGTAATTCAACGGCGGAGCTACCACGGTTGGTCCAACCACCGAAACCCGATGGTACACTCAGTTTTCTCGTCGTCGGCGACTGGGGAAGAAGAGGTTCTTATAACCAGTCTCAAGTAGCTCTTCAGGTACACATAAGTGTGTGTGTGTAGATGTGACCTTGTTTTTATGAATAAAGCAAAATTTATTCCTTGTCTATAATTAAGCTAATTTCAAGTTTTTAATGGTGTAACTAAGATGTATGAGCTAGAGAGAAATTAAGCAAGATGACGAAAATGATAAGATAAATCATATATTACTTTATTATATTAGAAGAACCGAGAAGCGTGTAATATTATGTTTTCTTGACGTCGAATGCATCGTTTGAGTAAATTATTAATTAGCTATTGTAGTAAGTAAGAACATCTCCAACCCATTTCTTCATTTTTTACTCCAAAATAAAGTAATTTTATTTTGGAATTGTGTTTTTTTTCCAACCCAACTCCACAATAGAGAAATCCAACTCCAAAATGGAGTCATGTTTACAAAAAATTTCAAATATAGAGAAGAAATTAAAGATCTCTTGCAGTTGAAAATAGAGTAGAGTTGGAGGGATTTTGAAGGGATTTGATTCCAAAATAGAGTTTGGAGGTGAATATAGGCTAGAGTTGGAGATGATCTAAGCAATATTAACAATACTGCACTGAGTATTGCTTGAAAAAGTGTTGTTTCGAGTCGTATTAACAGGTATCAGAATAATTAAGGAGTCGTGAAGGTAAAGTTGCATAATCTTTAGTGCGTTACGTAACTTACGTGGAACTAATAATCTTAAGGCTGTGCATTAGTTTTTAATTTTGGTTGCTTCTATTATCCTACAAGTAAATGCTTCTGATTAAGGAAGACACTGATTGGAGAATTTTGTATTATTATTATTCTTTTATGATAAAATTTTGTATTATTATTATATTTTAGTTTGTAGTGAAATGGACAAGTTACCTAACTATTTCCAAAAACGACAAAAAGCTCTATATATATAGAGAGAGATTTTTGTCGTTTTTGGAAATAGTTATTGGAAATATATATATATATATTCATTTGTTTTTTGTATCTTTATCATATTTTAATGCTATTTTTAATAAGACTGATTATTTTTCTTTTTTCTCTACGTTTCTGAATTACTCTACTAATTGTCGACTATAATTTGTTTGCATTCAGATGGGAAAAATAGGGAAGGATTTAAATATCGATTTCCTTATTTCGACTGGAGATAACTTTTATGATGACGGAATAATCAGTCCATATGATTCTCAATTTCAAGATTCGTTTACCAATATTTACAGAGCATCTAGCTTACAAAAACCATGGTATAGTGGTACGTAAATTATAGTGGAAAACCCAGTTCTAGTAATTATATAATTTATACTCTTAACCATAAAACTACCTCTACTCTTTTCAGTTACAAAGAAAACAAATTATTTGACTATCAAAAAAAAATATATTTATATTTACTTTTTTTTTTATTGACTTATTGGTAGATTTTCATTTCCCTCGCAGTATTAGGAAATCATGATTATAGAGGTAACGTCTATGCGCAACTCAGCCCCATACTCAGGGATTTGGACTGCCGGTGGATTTGTTTAAGATCTTACGTTGTTAACGCCGGTAAGTAAAATATCAAGAAAAAAAAAAGTTAATATCTTCTTCATTAAGAGGAAGAAGTTAACATAACCTCTTTTTTTGTAGAGCTGGTCGATATTTTCTTCGTGGACACGACACCGTTCGTAGATAAATATTTTGATGAACCGAAGGACCATGTCTATGATTGGAGAGGCGTATTACCAAGAAATAAGTACCTTAACAATCTCTTAACGGTAACTATTTTGTTTTCTTACTCTACCGTAAGTTAGTTATATTATCAAAAACATGTGATTAACATTTACCTAATTCGGTACATAAATGGATAATTCATAATAATATATAGGATGTCGATGTGGCATTGCAAGAATCAATGGCAAAATGGAAAATAGTCGTAGGCCATCACACGATAAAAAGTGCAGGTCACCACGGAATAACTATAGAGCTTGAGAAACAACTTTTACCTATCCTCGAGGTAATTTTATATAAACTACTAAAGTATGTACAATACTAAAAATGAAAAAAAAAAAAAAAAAAACAAAACAAAACAAAACAAGTAATCAGTTTTCTTGAAAATTTTAGGCTAATGAAGTGGATCTTTATATGAACGGGCATGATCATTGCTTGGAGCACATAAGCAGCATCAACAGGTGATTAAATAGTTGCGTAGAATTAATTAATGAGATTAATTATGGATTTGTAACGTAAGGGAAATGCGTTTTGTGTTGTTTATAGTGGAATACAGTTTATGACAAGTGGAGGCGGATCCAAGGCGTGGAAAGGAGATGTGAATAAGTGGGACTCGCAAGAGATGAGGTTTTACTATGATGGACAAGGATTCATGTCAGTTTACATATCCGAAGCTGAACTACGCGTCGCTTTTTACGATGGTTTTGGTCGCGTTTTGCATCGATGGAGCACTTGCAAAAAGAGTGTTTATTCCGATATCTAATCGATGGTCTGATAAAAAAAAAGGTTAAGAGTTAAGACAATATTATTATTAATCCTTCATTGTTTATTATGTTTATATTTCACGTGGCCTAATTATTTTTATTGTTGTGTGATTATTTTCGAATTCTAAAGAATGAGAAAGAGTATTTTAATACATGGAGACGTACGTACATAAATATAGTCCCATAATTTGGTTTTAATATCGTTTCCTTTTTTTTTTTTTTTTGGTCAACATAATATCGTTTACTTTTAATAAAAAAATAACCAAATTATAGAAGCTCAAAGATAAAGAAGATGATACTACGCATGGTTCTCGTGTCCACATTACTTTGTATAATTCATTATCATCATATTCCACTATATACATAGATATTCAAAATAATTATTTTTTCCTCATTTTACATAAAGAAAGAAATCCTTAATAGTTCTCTGTGATTTGAACCCAAAAAAAAAACACATATAATTTGATTTTTTACTAATTTAATACAAAATTCATAGAGATGTACTTATGTGCCAAATATCCCTGAAATATTAATATTAGAGATTTATAGGGAAAAATATAATATAATTAGAAAATAAACCAAGTAATAAATAGGAAAAAAAATACCAGGAAGAAAAATCCCTTGACATAAACGTGTAAGTAACACGTAGCATGGCCCATACCTTGGATAAAGGATATAATACTATTACAAAACAAAAGCTGTATAGAGTCCTCTTATTATAGTAAAATGATTATATATTTCCTTGAAATGTTGACCAAAAAAAACATCCTTGAATCATTTATCGACCATGTTATTCTTACAGATCCATCAATATTAATTGTTACGAAGACATCTCTCTCTATATATATTATGCATTGTTTTTGCTGGATTTTCTCAGACCAGATAAAATAATTAAGAAGAAGATGAAGATGGGTGTATGGTTTGGTGTGAGTTTGATGTTTCTATGTATCTTCTTCATCAATGGTTCTTTGTCGAAGCTTGAAAGATTGAACCATCCGGTGACGAAATCTGATGGCTCTCTGAGTTTTCTGGTCGTTGGAGATTGGGGACGCGAAGGAGAATTTAATCAATCTCTCGTTGCACATCAGGTGCTTAATATTAATTACTTTTTCAATATGTAGTTTAGTGGTTTGCATTCGGTCACCACCGAATTTAAATATATGTGATGCATATGATAAAATTCGTACTTAAGATCTATACTTTTCATTATGGTTCGAATAACCGAAAAATTCAACTTGGTGGCAATTGTGTTCATGGAAACTATACAAAAGAATGAACACTGATTTTCCCTTAAAATATTTGGATATTTCATGGAAACACCAAATAAAGAGGGTATATTGATGGTTAATGTTCATAGGTTTCATGATACATATTAGATATATCATATATGTGTTTATATATATATATATATATATATTATATAACATATATACACCACCCAAATGATATATTAGGTTTGATTTTTGTTGGAAAAGTATATTTAATTTAATCTGGTTATTTGTTTTCTTTTCTATATAGTGTTGAAAGTTGAAACACGTAATTATGAATAAAATATAAACATCAATCTATTAATAATGAGCATAAAGTTGCGTCCATATCTTTCTTGTAGGAAGTCATTCATTCTACGCAATATGTAGACAGCATATTCGTGAATGTATTCTTGCTATTGACGAATTGATACGCTTCATTAGAAAGCATATTCCTAATAGAAAAGTGATGAAAGATGAAGGTTTTTTTTTTTAAATGAAGTGATGACAAAGAAGTTGAAATTTAGATTCAATCATTCTTTCTTCTAGCTAAAATTTCTTTATAGTTTCAACTTTTATATTAAAAAAAATTGATTAACATTTACAAAAAATACTATTTGTTTGACAACAAAGTAAGCAGAGTCTTCAAATATAAAAAAATTTGTATATCTAAAATGAATTTAAAATATATATATTTCACGCATACACTATCGACAAGAACAAATCTATTCTAATAAAAAAAAAATTGTTTATGTAATATTTAAAATTGAAAATTTGGAAAACTGGCAGATGGGAATTGTGGGAGAGCAATTAGACATAGATTTTGTGATATCAGTAGGAGATAATTTCTACGAAGACGGATTAAAAAGGGACACTGATCCTTCCTTTGAAGCCTCTTTCTCTCATATCTACACTCATCCTAGTCTCCAAAAACAGTGGTATGCAGGTAATTTTACTTCCTTCAAATCAAGTTCTATATACATGTTTAATAGTAGTAAAATGTGTAATCTATGCCTAATTAACGCGTGAGACTAAACACTCAAATGTTATTGCAGTTTTGGGTAACCATGATTACAGGGGAAATGTTGAAGCACAACTAAGTCACGTTCTCACCCAAAAAGATTGGAGATGGTTTTGTCGCAGATCTTTCGTCTTATCCTCAGGTTTTTTTTTTTTTAATACTTCCAATTTATTAAACTTTAGATTATACAAGAATGTTTAGTCCATATATTCCAACCTTTGGAGATAGTTTTCTTAAATAGTTGGATTTGACGTTCAAATTTATTAAATTTGTTGGATCCTCAGTAAAAATTTGAACTTTTTAAATACATACTAGCAATAGCAGCCTAGCATAATTAAATCAAAGTTGACGTAGATTGGTTTATCATGATTAAACATCTACTATATATATTAAAGGGTAACTTTTGCCGACCAAAAAAAAAAAAAGGGTAACTTTTTTTTAATAAAACCTTAAGTATGTAATCAGTACATGACATGCCATTAGATTATAGTTAACAAATATTGGATTAAGAATGGATAAAATTATCTTTCAAATTAATTGAGAATTATCTTAATTTTAGTTCCATTTTATCTCATATTAAAAGGGTAACTTCTTAAAAAACATTTATTATGTACTTAATTACATGAAATGCCATTTTAAATTTAGAAATGATACAATTTTCTTCAAAATGAAAAGAAAATAAAGAAAATCCTCAAATAATTTGAAAGACAATTATATCACTTCTTAATTTAATTATCTTTAACTATTTTCTAATGGTATATCATGTAATTAAGTATAAATTAAATGTTTTATTCAAAAAATAAATTTTAGTATATAGTTGATTATTATTTGTAATAAAAATTCCGAGTCTTATCTTAAATCCGAATTGAAAATCCTAAAAACTAAATTTTTATAATTTATTTAATAATTAAAAATCATATTAATTCCGTATATAATGTGAGACATTATCTAGTTCTATATATATATATACTTAGATTAATATATTACACAGTACGATGCACAGAAATCAATTATTTAGTGATATATATATTTTTTCTTGGTTATAGGAATGGTGGAGTTTTTCTTCGTGGACACAAATCCATTTGTAGAAAAATACTTCACTGATCCAGAAGACCACACTTACGATTGGAGCAATGTCTTACCCAGAGATATATACATCTCAAACCTCTTACATGTAAAAATTCATTTTCTTTCATAATCACAACAAATCTCCATCTTCTTTTGATACTTTCTACTAATTTTAACTTCTGTTATTGAAATTTTAGGATTTAGATTTAGAGATTAAAAAGTCAAGTGCCACATGGAAATTTGTCGTGGGACACCACGGGATCAAAACCGCAGGTCATCACGGTGTGACCCAAGAGCTCGTAGATCAACTTCTTCCAATTCTGAAGGTAAAAATAACCATTCATAATATCATTTTTCAGCTAACATGTTATTTTATTTTATTGTTTTCTACATTGATATAATCAATCTATGATAGCTTTTCATGATTTCTTTCATTTATTTTTGAAGGAGAATAAAGTGGACTTGTACATAAACGGACATGATCACTGCTTGCAACACATTGGCACTGACGGGTACACTAGTTTTACTTACCTCTTCTTTTGATCCAACTTAAATTATGATTGCCAGCTCTAACAGGGATAAATAAGATAATAATATTTTTTACTACTGTAGATATTCGTAAAGTATAACTAAAATCTATTTTAATTAAAAATACATCTTAATAAATTTTACGTTTATTCATATGGGTTTCGATTGATCTAAGTTAGGTTTATATCCGGTATACAAAGGTGGAATCAATTTGTTTATAAACAATTTTCATTTTATTTTAAATTTAGCTGAGTTTAATGTTTGCTTGTAAAACTAAAATTAAATATTTGTTTTTGGAAATGGTGCAGTGAAACCCAATTCCTCACAAGTGGAGGAGGATCAAAGGCATGGAGAGGAGATGTTCAGCCATGGGATCCAAAAGAACTCAAACTGTATTACGATGGACAAGGTTTCATGTCTCTTCACATCACTCACTCCCAAGTAAACTTCATCTACTATGATGTTTCCGGCAATGTTCTTCACCAATCTACATTGTCCAAAAGATCTGTTCTCCTTTAAATATTATTTCTAAGAAAAAAGTTGAACATAAATTAATTTATACTGTTTATTTATAACAGATCTATCGATGTAATGCTATTGAACACAACATGTATGTGCGAGTGAGCAGTTTTTCATAGTATTTTCTCTTGTAAACCTTGTTTAGCTATAATATATAGATTCCAAACTAAAGGTCTCGGCGAGACAGGGGCGGTGTCGTATTAACATCATTGAACTCGTATAAACGCTTGTGTGTATCTCTCTCCTTCTCTCATTTCTCTCTTTAATCATCTTTCGTGTAATTTTCTTTCAAGTGTTAATCTCTATTTCAGTCACAAGCCACAACCACTTCCATCTTGGGATTGTCTCGGGTAATAATTTAAGAAAGATTGCATCTTAGACCTCTAAGCTTAACAATGATTAATATTTAATGTAACTTTTACTTCCATGCACATCCACATGATTGAAATGATTAGAGACTTCATAATTAATTTCTCTCTAACAACATGCAATATATGGGTAGTGACACAACAACAAGAACACAACACTAGCATAAATCAATCTACATGTTCGGTATTTTAAATTTGAAAAAAGTATTAAATTTCTTAGTATGTTTTTCTAATTGTTAAATTACTTACATATAATATCATACCATTTTTTAACCAAATGGGCCTTTCAAGCCTTATACTTGGAGCTATCACATTAAAACTTTACAAACGGGCCCAATTTTGAATGTCAAGTGATGCAAGATTATCTACAACTTTGCCATCAACAATGTCCACACACAGAAATTTATCATCTTCCAGAGAGGTGTAGCAGAAGAAACAGAGGAAACTGAAAATGGTGGTGTTAGGCTTACAGTCTCTTAATTGGTACGTACATGGAGAAATCAAGGAGAAAAAGAGACATTTGATGCGTATTGTCCAAGCCACTGAAAGAGACGATTCTTCTTCTTCTTCACAGAGATTTGAAATCGATAGAGATAAAGCAAGAGAAGCTCTGAAACAGCTTGATCAACAAATCGAATCTCAAGCCGACGAAAAACCTAGAACCATCATCAAGACATCACCAGACGTCGTCAGAACCAGTGATCCAATCATGTTTGAAGAACCACCTGAGATATCCGGATCGTTCCTCACAACTTCAGCTTTTGTTCTCTTAGCTCTTACCTTGTTTTACAATATTTTGTTCATTACAGTGATAAAACCATCGATGGATGGACCAGAATCAGTTCCAGAAGAAAACAGAGTTGCTATGTCTGATTCTGACATTGTGAAGTTTCCACTTTCATCTTTGCCTGAAAACACTTTCAAACAGTAAAATTATACCTATCTTTACATCATAATTAGTGTATTTCTTGTATATTACATCTTCATTGTTGTCAATGCTAAAACGTTCAAATAAACCACAATGAAACTAATAGTGAAAACAAAAATTGGAAGGTCTTCGTGCAAAAGAGTTTCTTTACTGAGACATTGATAGCTTTTCGAGCTGCAACAACCTAAATGAAGTATCTTTATCCAACCTCAATCCAGCATCTTCAACTTCTTTGCATATTTCTTTACACTTCGTCAATCGCCCTGAAGCGGTGTAAACGCTAATCATATTGCGATAAATATCATATGTTGGCGAGAATCCAGCTTCCTTGAGTTTAGAGTAATATCTCATTGCCCTTCCCAAATCATCCAATGCCACAAATAGTCCAATGACTACTCTATAAGCTGGAAGATCAAGAAGACAGTTTGATTCCTCCATCTCCCAAACCACATTCATCGCCTCTCGGTATCTCTGTTCCGAATACCTGCTATGTATCATCGTAGTGTACATTACAACGCTTGGTTCTCTGTTTGATTCTTTAAACCAGTCAAAAAGAGATTCAACGAGCTCAAATTCTCCCAGTTTCACACAGATCTTCATAATACTTGTGCAATCCTGTTGGCTCAATCTCAAATCTTCTCTTTCTTTCAGTTCCTCGAGAAGAGCAACTACAAGATGGTATTTGTCAGGGTTTTTAGCTATTTCCAGAATAATCTTCACGTAAACACTCGAGTCGAGTATTCGATTGTTACTCTTCGAGATCAGTATAAGCTTCCGGGCTAGATTCAACCATCCACCTTCAATGCATCCCTTGATCATTGCTTCGATTACGTTCTTGCTAGCCAAACTAGTGTCGAACTTAAGCAATTTCAGCTCGTGGTGCTTCGCCAAAACCTGAATAGTGGATGCGAGAATCCGGTTATCTGGGACTAAATGAGAATGCTTTTCAGCCCAATGATATGTCTGTAAAGCTCTCTCAGGCAAACCCATATGACCCAATTCTCGAATCGTCATAGAGAGTGACCCTTTACGCAAGAAGCTAACCCATTTATTGAGAACAAGAGAAACATCTGCATCAGAAGAAGGCAAGCTCTTGATCTCTCTAGCTAAACCGATGAGAAAGCTCGGATCTTTATACACTTGCTTTGATACAAAAGACAATGCAGCTGATCTTATATTCTTCTTTGGAGTTGGAAGACCCAAAGGTCGTAACTTGTGAGGTTGAGGAAGTGGTAAAGGCCTAACTCGAATCGGTTTCTCGGGTTTTTGAGGAATCCTTTTCTGAAAAAGCGACGAAATCGCCTCTATTTCTTCTGGTTCCCATACAACAGCATCATCATCCACTAGTTCTTGATCTTGCACATCATCATCATCATCCACTAGTGGTTCAATTTTGGGTTTCCTCAGAAACAAATTAACACCAAAATCAGGAGGAAGCTTGGTACGGCGTGGATTTCGGAGATTCTTAGTGAGTTTCTTAGAATGATTCCTTTGACTCGCGTTGACTCTTGTTACTCCTATGTTTCCGATACTACTGGTTCGAAGATTCAGGTTGAAGCTCAGTGACGAAGAGACAGGACAATGCAGTATCATTCCTAAAACACCACGAAATTACGGTTCTAATTCACGCTGAATCAACTAGAATCCAGACTAATTCCCGATAAAATCCTAAGTAATCTAACTCAAAACGTTTCTACAATAGAATCGGGAACAGCTAGGGTTTTGAAATCGAACACAAACCTTAAAAAAAGGATTAAACTTTAGGTCTAGAAACGAACTCCCATGAAGAATACAGAAGCATATATTAGTCCAAAAAGGAAATTTGATGAAGTTTACCTCCTTTCGAGGAATCAATCGAACAGTAAGAGTGAGCTTGAGATAGAGCACACAAGGGGAAGAAGTAGAGATGATTTTTTTTTTTTTTTAATAATCAATTACCCGATTCGATCAAACCGACCCGAAATGACCCGACCCAACTCAATTGAAAAGGCAATTTTTTAATATTTTAAAAAGTTGGTTTTGGATAAGCATTAAGCAGAGTAGCTGTGTGGCGGAACCTTTGGAGGCAAGTAGAGTGTTTTACCAGTTGGAAAATAGCTGGCAAAAAGCAAAACATCAACCTCAAAACGACTAAACACAAACGAGAATGAGCTAAGCCACTTTTGTCTAGCTTTTCACAAGTCTATCCCTTAGATGGTCCCTAAATTTGCCAAATCCGACCTATATGTATATATAAATAAACTGTTTGATTCATAATATTTTTTCTATATTTATGGATTTATTGTCGCCGGGTCAGAGAATCGGTTCGGGTCATGAACCGGGTTTTCGCAACAAGCTAGGCCGTTAAGAAGATTCGAAAGTGTGGACCAAAACCAAGTCGGTTGGTTTGGTGTTTCTTGGCAAAGAAGAAAGGCAAAATTCAAAATGGAAAAGGAGTTGAAATCCTAATTCGATTTGGAAAAGATGCCATTACAAATTCTATATAAAGAAAAGCAAGGATTCACAATTCATCATCACAACATAAAGAAGCAAAGAAAAGACGAAGTCGATGACCAAAAAAAAAAAAAGGAAAGACGAAGCTAGAGAGAGAGAGAGAGAGTTTTCGGTTAAGAGAGTTCTTGAGAGATTTTGTCTTTGAGAGCTTCGGGTTTTACATAGGTTTCTTGTTCTCGGGTTTGTTCTTACGCTTGAAGCGCGAGTGTATGAGCTTCAAGTTGTCTTCTTTCTTTCGGGGATACCTATAAGAAAGAAACATAGAGAGTGTTACATAGAGAAACGAGAGAGAATTGTATTGAAACTTATTCTTAGATTTATTTAGTGGATGTTTGCACGAGACGTACTCTCCGGTTCAGAGAGAAACTCGTTAACTCCGTGTGTTGATTAGTTCTTTATTCCGTATTCATAACCTAAAACTAATTGATTTAAAACTTCACAATATTTTCCTTTTCGTTTTCAAAATTACGCAGATTTATTACTTTTGCGGGTAAACTCAAAACGACCATTCGAAACTCAAAACTCAAAAATGCGTTGTTTGTTCATAAATTTTGTTTGCATAAGTTTTGTTAATAATGGAACAGACATAAATTGTTTTTTTTTTTGACAAATGAATTGTTTACGCAGCTTCAAATTTGTTCGAATGCGAAAGGTACTATGTATGATTACCAAAAAAATTCGTTGTATGTATATATATGTGCATGAACATGCCCTCACAAAATTAAAACAATATTCGTTGGACCCAATTAATAAAACAAGTATAAGAGAGGGAAGACAAAACTTTCGTCACATTAAGTACCCAAATTGAATACAAATATAAATTCGATCAATATTCCAAAGAAATGAAGATTAAAAAAAAAAAAAAATCCAAGACAGCTGAAATTACAATGCAAATATTCGTAAACGACAGTATTTACAAAAACAAGAAAACAATTTGTCGTATTCAAACTCGAAAATCTCTCAAATAAAAACATTAATTAAATTCTTTTTTTTATATTCATATACAAGCAACAAATGACAAAAATGCCCCCTCTAACTGTGAAAATGCACTGAATCACAAATACCCAATATATGGACTTATTATAGAAATCCCCCCAAATCTCACCCAACACCATATTATTGACTATATATTATCATATCGACTCTGTTCCATCAACCCGACTTCTCTTGCTCCGGTGCTTTCCATTGCGGTGGCGCCTCGGAATTCCACCAAACGTGACTGGATCATAAACCCTAAGCCTTTGAGCCTCCGCGGGATTTACCACGCACTCTGATAAAGCAACTTTGTACCTTGTCCGATCATAGCAATATGAGTATGTCATGTGTTTCCGCCTGAAAATGTCCATTTTCCTCCTCTGCGACGGGGTACTCTCCTGTGCCGCACGGATATCCTCAGCCGCTCCTTCGTCACACCTCGGAAACTGCTCGATTGGATCCACAGGGCAGCCGTGAAGGACTAGATCAGAAAACCACGCAATGTAAGGCGCATATTTGTAGTTTACACCGTACTTTCCACCGTTAGTCGCCCATTTAGAACCATCCCATATTGTTGTGTAGAGAGACATCGGCTTTGATGGAAAGTCACCGCCCATTGAAGCCGTGCGTTTGACCTCTCTGATCGGAACATTGTCGACAAAGAATCTGCATAACCAAAAAGAATAACAATTTAACAACTTTGATCAGTACCCACAAAATAATAACCAGGGAAAAGGATGAATTAGCTATAAGAAAAACATTTTCTGGAAAATTTTACAAGTTAGATTCTGATCAACTAAGTTAGATTCTGTAAGGGTCATTGATGCCAACTTTAGTTAAAAACAAAATTACGATCTTGATCAATACCCTGAAATTATAAGCTTGAAAAGATAACATTTTTAGCATAAAAATTCCAACTTTTGATGAACTAAGTAAAGATTCTCAACGTGAGAATTGGACCCCAAAGGAAAACATACTTCTGTATGGGGTCTTTGTTGATGCCAAAAATCGAAAGCTGTAAACCATTTTGGGGGCTCACACACTTGAAACTGACAGGAACAATACAACCAAAAGCAAATGATGTCCCAAGCATCACAAAACTTTCCACGAGAAGGAAAAAAATTAATATCTACCAAGAAATTTGAAGCATTTTTTCAACAAAAAGATCCTCCCATCATTAAAACCCCACTTGGGTTTCCTTAAATAGAAGATGACATTATGGACTCCAAAAAAGCTTTAAATCAGATGGGGTCAATAGCCTAACATCCTTTCAAAGTCTAAGGTTTTTAGTTTATTGGAAATCAAACAAACAAAGAGATTAAGAGAGAATGGTTTTACTTACATGATGTGAGAATCAGACCAGAGGATACTGTATTGATGAAAATCTTCAGTTGGATCAAACCACAGATTATATCTCTCTTCTCTTCCCAAATGAGTACTTCCATTACCGTAAATGTTTGTCTGAATCCTCCATTCTTTTCCTCTAATGTTACCAAGAAACTCAAAATCTATCTCATCATGGTTCTTCTCATACATATCTCCATTTGACATCTGAAATCATAACAACCCACAAAAAAATCATTATTACTTATACTAATCCCAAATCAATAGTGAAATTAATCATATTTATGAGAAAAGATCCTTAATTGGTTAGTTCTAACCAAATCCAACAGCTCGAAACTGTGAATCCAAGCTAAATTAGGGGTTTTACTTACATAAAAGGCAACAACAACTCCAGCTGAATAATCAGAAGGTAATTTGATAGAAGCACTGAAAAATCCATGCAAGTAAAGATCATTTGAAACAAACCCAGAACCTGCATAAATCAATTTATCACTAAACCGAGAAAACAAAGAAAAGATCAAGAAACGAGAAAGAAAATATATATATATAGAGGAAGATTAAAAGAACCATACCGGTCCTTTCATCGAGCGTTAACCGGACAGATTTGCCATCTTTATGAACAAACAAGTTCTTGTCACCGAAAAGTTGAGTGTAACCTTCTTCAAAAGATGTGATTGGAAGGTTTTGTAGAGCAAATCCAGAAACTAAACCTGAGAACAGAGACATGAAAGCCAAGAAACGACTCAAAGTTTCCATTTTTAAAAAATCGTTATCTTTAGTACAAAACGCTTCTGTGTGAGTATATTGAATTGAAGAGCTTTTAGAGAAAGAGAGAGCGTTAAGAGATAATAGCTTGCGTAGAGAAGCTATGGAGGTTTAGAGAGAGATAGAGAAGGAGAAGTGAGGCTAATAAGAGAGAGAGTGAATATGGTTTCCATCTGGCTTTTGGCTGGTTTATATTTTCGATTTTTTACAAAACAAATTGAATTTATTTTTCTTTCCATAATCATTAATTTTTTTTTTTTTTAGTTTTACGCGATGACATTACAAGGCAACAAGATCTTTTAACGAATTCTAAATAATTTTAAATTGATTTAGATATTTATATAATTTGGATATAATTGGGTAATAGTTTCCAAAATTTTGTTAATTTTATATTCTCCAGCAGTTCACATATTTAAAGTAAACCATATTTTTGATGGCAAAATCATCATAAATCATGTTTCCTAATATTCTACTATGGTTCGTTTTTAGTAATATGATTTTCTTTGGAGATATTTGTATTTTTTTTTTTTGGGTCACATTGTAGAGAATAGAGATAATTGTATTCAATGGTTTTCCTTCTGCGATAAGTATTTTTCATCAATAAAAATTTACATTTTAGTTTTGCAATAACAGTAATGCCCTAAATACGTGTTCTAATTAGGGTGTAGAGTGTAGATGTGGTTTCTTTAATATTTCAGACGAAAAAAATACTACATTTACTGCTAGTCTAGTAATGATCATAAATCATTACTATAATTCTTTTTGAAGATACTATAATCTGTGACCTCTTATATATATTATTTTTAGTTTCTAACAATAAACATAGAAAGTATTATACATAAAAATAAATATAAATGATGGATATATAAAAGACGACGAGAGAAAAACAAAGAGAAGCACGAAAGCATGAGAGGCTTTGCTTCTTACTCATGTGTCCCGACAAATAGTCACAGGTGCTGTGTCAGCTCTATTCAACCAACACTTAAATTTTTTCTTTTCAAAAAAAATATATATATCAAAATTCTAAATTCCGTAAGTTAAAACGTAATATAAATAATATTTTCACAAAATCTGAAAAATGGTATAAACTGTAACCGGTAAACCCCACCAAAAAAATTGAAGAAATGACCTCATGGTATAATCATTTAACGGTAAATATGAAATTTAACTTAAATTGTGTTTGCTTTGTAGAGCTTTCTTTGAGAAGGGATAAAGTGCAAAAATACCAAAATAAAAACTCATAATACAACACCGAAAAGAAAAGAATATAAATTTTTTGAGTTGTCTAATAAAAAAAGCTGTGGACCAGAGATCTCTCCTCGAAGACAAACGGGGTACATTTTAAGAAAAGGTGAATCATTTGGGTTTTTTAAAAAACAATTTATTTTGAGACTTTCGGAGTCAAAAATAAAAGGCGTATCATTGAATTTTCATTTCTTTATTAATATTTTTAGTTTTAAATTTTAACTAATTGAAATTTCCCATAAAGCGCATAACGGAGTAAATAAAAGTCGGATTGGGTTAGCCGCCCCAATACGCCGTCCCTAGTTAAATTCTCCAAAATACCCTTCTCCGTTAAATAAATTTACCGACACCGTCCAGTGGTGTCTCCGTAAATAAGGCTGACACTAAGAGGACAATAAGACATTTTTGCAAACGGTAAACAAAATTTTCTTAAAAATCGCGTGAAGGAAACGCGGGTTTTAAATAAAGACACGTGGCGAGTATGGTATGGAGCGAGAGGGTTTAAAACGCTAACGTTGGCGCCTCGGCTCTGTGCCAATGAATGCACCCTTAAAAACGGTGTCGTACTGGTTATGTTACTTGTGCCGACGTTAATTAGCAGATTTAAAGAAGATGGGTCCTATCTTTACCTAATATCCGTGTTTGATGTAATTTAATTCATATGCAATTATGAATCTACTTTGTTTTTTTTTTGGTTTATGAAGGCTTTATAAATTATGGATATTATCAACAAAAAAAATTATGGATGTTGTAATAAGCAAGAAAATGAATCGACGTAAATAAATCATGTGTTATAATGCTTTTACAGTCGCAGCACGATTCGAAGCTTATTTTTATTTATTAAAAGCACGATTCAATGATTTTGTGGTGTTCAACTTCAAACCCAACTTTATCACTGTGGGATTTTAAAAAAGATGTCTGAAAATAAAACATCTTCCTTAAGAAATAAGAAAGAAAAAAAATCAATTGTTAACGTTTTTATGAGTTCTAACAATTACATTTACTCTTTTTTAAGAAAGATATTAGATGTTATACAAAAATTGTTTCAGAATGAAAGATAGTTTGTACTTTGTATGCAATATTTGATTAATCGTATGATTTTTTAATATGTATGTACAGTATTAAACAGGTAAATTTAACCAAATTATATATTAACACATGCATCACTAATATATTAAGTATATATAGTTTAAATAAAAAAAAGCTGACAAAGACATACACGTGTCTTCCACGTCAGCACATGGCAGACGTTGGATCTCTACCAGGCCCACTAAGATATCTAAATAAACAGACACGCATACACATAACTGCCTGCAACGCATATAACGGCAACGGTAACGCCGTTAATTCCTCCTTTTTTTTGGTGACAGTCGTGTCATAGAGGTCCAATATTTCACGCGTAATATATAATAATTATCCTTTTCTCAGTGATAATAACTACGATTTTAATACTTTTTCATTATAAAACCATTATTATTTTTGTTTCATGTTTGGTAGATAGAAAAATATTCTTGTAGATTGATGTTTTAGATTTTTTTTTAATTCTACAAAGAATAATGTTCTAACTTTTGGATGCATTTTTTGTAAATTAAAAAAAAAATTGTTGAATTTTTATTGGTTATAAAAAATGTTTTGTGTGAAAAAATTATATTTATGATTAAATATTAATTATTTTTTAATATGCGTGAAAACTCTAAAACATCAATCTATAAAAATGGTCATTGTCGCTAGGCGCAACTTAGTGCTATCAAAGTATCTCAGGCTAACGTGATTAGCATAAGCACATGTGAATCTAGTAATTAGAAGATCCCAATGTGGAAATTCACGTGTGGTTTTTGCATGGGTCTAATTCCCACGGATCAGTATGTAGTCAGAGCATATCACAGCCGTTGATATCTGCATGGGGATTTTATCTTCTCTTTTTGGCTAAAAAAATATTTTTAGATCGGAAGGTTTAAATCTATGATTTGGGTTTTTTATGCCTTCACCCAAGAAATTTTACCTATATTCATATCTCATTTAAATAAAGCAGTAGGCAAGAAAGTTAGAATTTGTATAAAACGAGGTACATTTTATTAATATAGAAATTTTTACATTTTTAGTCTATAATCTCAATAAACTAAACAATTTGAATAATGGTTAAATTAATTTTAAAAAGGAGAAAATAAATGAAAAGTTAACAAGACAATGGTTCAATGTTAATAACTTTATATTTATTTAATGATCGAAATATTTTCTTTAATTATAAGTTTTTCTGTAAATGTAAAAAGGAATATCAAACACACATATTGAAATTAATACACCAAAATAGTGAGGTTGTTCACATTAATTAGTGTTCCGCCCTCACCGCTGGTGATCGGAATCTTTGTAGCAATTTTCTTGAAGAAATATGTTAATGAGCTTGTTGAGAAATTAACCCAATACTTTGGATATATCGGTATTGTATATCTTACTGTTTACGCATTCATTTATTTTTTTATTTTATTTTTTTGACAATTTTTGCATCATATTATCTGAAATTTGGCTTCTTCTGAAGATGCTGTTTTACGATGAACTCAACAAACCTAGGTTACGCTAGGTTGATACTGTTGGTTGCCGTATATACAACCATGTTAGCTTTTTCTAGCAGTTTGGTTGCTCAGAATTGTTTATATCACCATTCCTGTATTTATTAGAAAATTGGAGCTTAATCAGTTTATTTGAATTAATTTGAGTTAAGTTGAATATGAGAATCTGAATTTGTTTGAGTTTTATGAGTCCAAATTTTGTTTAATTCTTAACTCTTCAATTATGGGTTTTCTTAGTATGAGTATGAGTTTGAGTTTGAGTATGAGTTTCTGAATCTGTTTATTTATACTGAGTCTGTTTTGTTTTCTTGTTTATTTGTTTATTTGTTTTTTTGTTTGATGATAAAAATGTAATAAAGACATTTAATATAATTTTCTCCTACAACATGATTTATAAAACATAAAACTAAAAGATAAAACTAAACATAAAAGTAAAAAAAAAAAAGATTTTCAAAAAAAAAAACTTTTTATCAAATAAAAATAGTTCCTTTTGGCTTGAGCGTAGTTAATTAAGAACATACTAACCTTTCCATTTTTTTCTATATGCAGTTGTATTATGAGCCTTACAGAAGACATTTTACGAATAGCCTAGTGTAGTTGTTGTGATTGTGTCACCTACCATTCAAACTCATCATACTTAGAGTAAAAACGATCATCATAATTATTTTAGGAAATAAAACTAAAATACAAAATTGTGTACACATACTTACACGGGGACATATTGTTTAGATAAATGCGGATTTACATAAAAATAAAACAAATAGTTTGATGAGTGAATTTTATTCCACTTGTACATCTTCTTGAATATACCAGAGGAGATGAATAAATGAATATAGTGCCACTTGTGTTTTTGTCAAAAAAAAAATTGAAGATGACTGAAATGCCCCTGTCAGTGAAGTCATATTACCTGTCTCCGTTGGATTTTCTACTACTTTACAACCAACGCTTTTGTCTTATTACATACCGAACCAAATCATATTTTATGTAAATACAAATATTATCATATTCCTTTTTCTATATTAACTGCTGTCAAAAAAATCTATACCAAATATGATCCAAATGATCAAAAATAACATGAAATTTGTATAAGAAAAATAATTACCTTCTATGAAATAGTATAAAACATTCATTTAAAAGGCACATTTTAATTAAAAAATATATTTGTTGGTTTATATTTTGTTATCTCAGACATTGTTATCAGTCAATCAATATTTGTCGAGGACCTTTATAGTTCCGACATAGTCGGTTCACCATTCCTAATGCGGTGTGTAATTAAATAATAATATTCGTGACACAAACGACAAATTATAAAGCTAATAACCATGTGATTGTATAACGTAAATTAGATCAATATTGTTATATAGTGCATCATGTGAATAATTATTGCTTTGTATTTAGCTAACATGTTCCTGATCGTATATACCATATCTTTAAATAATTGTTAATGTAAGAAAATGAATAAATGATATTACTCTCAAACGGTTTTAGTATTAACTAGAATTTAGGATAAGTAACATATACCCAAAATGATATTACTCAAAATTGTACTTACTGAGTTTGTACATTATGTTTATTTAAATTAACCATCATCGTATATTGTTATTTTATTATGAACAGTAATAATGTGGCTTACAAAGTCAGTATTTTCTCGTGTAGCTTGAGCTTCAAATTTTGAATAAATCGGCTCTATACAATCATTTATTTTCTTTTGTTTGTTATGTAAATCATATAATATGCAAGTGGATGGATTTTTAAATCATTAGATTCCGCCGAACCAGTGGCAATTTAATAAGGCCAAACGTTATGTAGTGTGGTGGGGTGCGATTTCATCAATAACAAATAGAGCACCAATATACTCAGATTATTTAATAATTGTAACTATTTTATTTTGTTCAGAAGAATGTTGGTTCTTTCTTCGTAGGTCCGTTTCTAATGATATATTCCCGACATCACAAACATACAATGCAAAGTTCGTTACAACCACTGCATCTATGATCTATCTTCTCTCCCCTGTCCGATCTGATCAATCAGTTGCTGTGTGATCTCAATCCCGAACCCAGTTGACTCGTTGCCGACTCCTTGATTTGATTTTTACTGTTTTGGTTTTTCTTCGTTCCGTCAAACACCGTGTAACCCTGGATCTGATTCCTCTTCAAGGGCAATTAAATATAATATATTTTAATTATAAAAAATAAAATTACACGAACTTGGAAAAAGTTACGTCTCTCAAAATAAGTATATTGATTAAACTTATTAAATATTAATAGTGGCTTTTTTTGTAGTTCCTTTTTGTTTCTTTACGTGAGTGGCTGAGTGCTAGTGGAGGAATAGTTATATAGTTTTAAGCAGGAGGGTTCATTACATCGGCTGATCCCATAACAAATCATAAGCTTTTTACCTCGAAAATTTAAACTTGAACGTTCACAACCGTGCTATCATCACTTTAATTCTACCAATTCTATTTATTCAGATTCTGGATTAGTGTGACTAAATAAGTTGTATTCGACTATTCATTAATGTTTTTATTTTATCATATATAATATACCGCAATTTATTGTATTTGTCTATCTGGTCTGAAAGTTAATCACTGTTATATATAAAGGTTTTGTTTGTAAATTACTGTCATATAGAAGTTGACATATACTTATAAAGCGTAGTGATTTATTGTTTCTCATGTCAATATGAATAAAGGATCAGTTATAAACATGATAATGTCGTTGTTGGTAGTTAGAGTTACGTGCAAGTAACCTAAATGAAATAAAATCTTTGGTTGAGATATAGACAGGCTAAGATAAGTGTGAAGTCGTGTTATGGATAGACTGTCTATATTGTTTTGTGGATGTGAATTTGTCTCAATCTCAAATTGCCACGTCATCACTTTCCGAACCATTGTGTGGCAATATCCCCAAGTTCCCCCAACCCTCGTGACGATTTTGTTTTTTTTTTTTTTGAACAGAAAATATATTTTGGGGAAAGCAATGCCATAAAAAAAGAAAATTTGGTCAACAGAAATGCCATAATTGATTCCAAATATAATCAATGAAGCTTCTTTATTAAAAACAAAAATATTTATAAATTTAAAAATTAAAAATTAAAAATTGTTATCCTGTTGACAAAAAAAAATTATTGTTATCTTATCCATAGCTTGAAGCCTTGAAATGTAGCTCGTGTGGACCAAAGACACCAATGGGTCCATTTGTATGTCCTAAGAGTCAAAACATCAATCCTCAAAGTTCGAATATGCATCTTATAAATAATTTTGTGTGTACGAATTGAAAAAATATATATACTATTGGACTATTGGTATATGATTTTCCGTTATATTTAATGGTGATTTTATGTCATCGTGATTAATCGAAGTACCTTCTTAAATAGAACAACACCTGTGGCGATGGGTCCATGCAACCTAACAACCGAAAAATAAATTTTGAAATTATGATTACAAATTATATAAAGTATGTAACTTGAATGATTTTTTTCCATAACTAAATGAATTAATAGTCTGGGGGACATTATTAAAAAAAGTTGTACTATTAACGAGTGACTTTTTCTAGGAAACGAAGATTTATTTTTATTATGTTATAAATATTTACATTTAGAAACACATGTCTCTTTAATTTATATTTTTTCCATTTCATTCATAAATTCGAGAAAGCATTTGAAAAAAAGAGAGTCAGATTTAGCAAGGCAAAAAAACTGAGAAAAGTATATGCAACCTCATGACAGCTGTGGACCAAAATATTAGGCAGATTATTTAATTTAATTATCATTCTCCTTTCAACATTTTAAAGATGATAAGATTAGTGTAATTAGTGTGGTTGTCGCAGTAGTTGATGATTTTTGTGAACAAAAAATGATCAAACAACAAATGATTACTCAATGTCATATGAACACGTATAATTATTTAAAACGGAAAAGTAATCAAGTAAACCATCAACGTATAGCCATTAACAAAAAAAAAAAAAATCAATGTATCTCCGTTGTTAGTTTTTGTTGTTGTCAATATAAACCTTTTAATTGACAAAAGTATGTTATTCTATACAAATAGTATATATTCTTACATTTGTCATAAAAACAATCCAATTAATCAACTTATGGTGGTCATGAAAGAAATTACGGTGTTCTATTAGGGGGTTAGTATGGTCTGCACCAACTTTTAACTATAGACTAACTCGCTTTAATAGCAGTTTTATTTTTATTTTACTTCCGAGGTCTGATGCAAAAACAAAATTATGGAAATAGATCATTCTTGTTGACAGAAAACAAACAAACGTGTCATTCTTATATGATCTAAAATGTTAAAAAGAAAATTTTGAAGAAAAAAATGATTAACAAAGGCACTAAAAAGATTGAGAAGGGTGCTTTGAGAATTGTGGCAAAAACAGTGACAACCACTGTAAGCCACCATAAAGTATAAACCACTATACAGTCATTATCTCTTAATTAACATTATTTATTGGTATTAGTCATCTTTTAAAATTATATATTATCGTTACTAGTTGCTGGTTAGTGCCTTAGTGGTAATTTATATTATCATTAAACAACAATATCTATTTTAATTTTGTTGTTTCTATTTTTTTTTTCTGTTTCACATGAGGTTTTTCATTATTGTTCTTTTATACATAGTAAAGTTTAGTAAATCTGTTACACAAACTTGTTTAAAATATTTGAATACCTTCTATCGGTTAATTATATAAATTAATTAGAAACATGTTTCATATTTCAATCTCTTATTTATTTCTCTTGCAACATTAATATATATATATATATATGGCAAAGTTTTAAACATGGAATTTTGAAATATTTAAAAACCAAAGATAGTAAGAGACTAAGAGTAGTAAACTTTTATTTGTTTCAAAAATTGAAAAGATTTGTTTTCAAGATGTTGTTTCCTTAAATGTAGGCCACGGGATTTGAGTACTCGGGTCGGATCCGAGTTCGGATTTTGGGATCCTAAGATTTAAGTTCCATTAGATTATTAAAATTTTCTTTTTTGTTCGGTTCTTTTCGGATTCGGATTGGTCTTCGTGTTTATATTAAGAACCGGTGAAACCCAAAAAAAATTTAGATACGGTTTGGATTGATACTTTGTACCCTAATTATTCGAAGTACCCAAAAAACTGTACTTGTATTACCTAAATTTACCCAAATCTATCCAAATTATCCTTAAAAATTGTATTTTTATCACACAAATTACTCTAAATATCCAAAAAAATTTAATTTTGAGTATTTGAGTTATTACAAATATAAATATTACTAATACTTTTTGGATATGTACTTATATTTCAGGTATGTTTGGCTATCCATTCGATTTTCGGTTCAGTTTAGTACCAGTTTTTTGGATCTAGAGGTCTAGATTCTATTTAAGTATTATAGCCGGTTCCGGTTTCGGTTCGGATTTTTTTTCGGTTTGGTCCTGATTACTTTTTTTGGTCCGATTATTTTGTTGAGACCTACTTAAATGAATGGTTCAAAAATTCAATCTGGTGATGCATCGTGCATAACTTATAAAAAAAAAAAAATCACTAGTCCTAACACAACAAGGTAAACATTTAGTCTTAAAGTTTAAAATTGCGTGGAACATGTAAATTATAAGAGATAATTAAATCGAAGCGATGATATATTTCTCAATGTTTTTCTAACTTTAATTATGCTGAAGTTCAGCAGCTGAACTATACTTTATTTACACCAGAATGAGGAGTTGGGATCCATTTAGATTAAAACTGACAGGGCACGAATATGGGCGTCAATTTATCAAGCCCAGTAAAGCCCATACTTCTATTGTCTCAATTATCTGATATATTTTAGAGGAACTATGAGAACTGAGAAGTAACCTCTTTCTTTTATGCTTACAAGGGTTAGTCATTAGTGAAACTAAATATTTTATAAAATGTTGACAAAAACACTTTTCATCACTCGGTTCTCTCTTACAACAGAGGTTATGAACGCTATCTTCACGTTGACAATGAAAGAGTGGTCGGTGACTTGGTAATGAACAAAATTTTCTGCTAACTCAATGATAATTTCTGAGCAAATTAATTTTTCCAAAGAGACTAGATAACAAAACTTTCAGCTATAATGACGTCAGAGAAGTAGATGAAGCGGCCTAAGGAGTGCTCTACCTCTGACTGCTTTGTGCCGAGTCGGGTCTCCACCACCACTTGCTCTTCGTCCAATTTGGGACGGTTTCTGGAATGCACCTCTCGTGGTCTATACGCAATACTTGCCTATGGTAATATTCCAAATTTTGAAATTTACATAAAATCGGCGACTTGGAGTTTCTGCAATATTTCAATTGGATTAAGGCAATTTTAGAAGACCACTACAAACTTATGAATCAGAATTTGTTTTGGCATTACAAAATAATTCCTTTTACATTTGAGCATTTTTATTAGTTAAAGATCGTTCCTCAGAGAATTATGGCCAGATATTATGATTATTGGACAGAGTTAAGAACCATACTAAGTTAGACTCACAAGTATGATACTTCGTTAAGTACAATTTGACTAGATGCTATTGTACTTTGTACTCGCTCATAGTTTACGTGTTTTTTGCTTTAGACAAGCATCAAAGGGTGGAGAACCAGCGAACTAGATGTCCCTGTTTCTTGCTGAATGATTTTTGGGATTCATTTGAGGAGTGAAGCAGCTACAGTATCGGGGTTCCTCTTCTCTTTAATGGGATCGATTCGGTTGTTCATCATTATGTTCCCTATTTTAGTGCGGAGCTGTGCTTGCTAGTAGCAGACATTGATCCCATTGCTTGGCTAGCACATTTACAGGGGTGTTTTATACTATAGTCAATTTTTCAGATTAAAGTAATGTTAGGACTGAAATCTTACTTAATTTATTGTGACAGCTTAATTTATTGTGACAGCGTGAAGTAATGTTTGGACTTAAATCTTACTCAAATTATATTGTGACAGAGTGAAGGACATGATGCATATCAGTTCTGTCGGACATGCCGCATGATGACACAAGTGCTTTTGATAAAGATTTGTGTGACATATATCTTTGTGAAACAGCCTGTAGTGAAGCTTTGGCTGCAACTAGGCCTAGAGCTGCTTCAAGGGAGCGTGATATGGGGATAGAGTGTGACTTACTAACCAGGTCAAATTTTTACTTAGTAGTTTGAACAATTGTAGAATCCATTTCTGCAATCTCATACATTGAAATCTCTGGAATGATTCTCTATCTCACTCTTCTTTTCTTCGAGTTAAGTTTAACCATTTGTCTTATATCTCTAAAGTTTAACATCTTTGCTGCTCTGCATCCAACTCCAGTAGAAGTCATCTGGTTCTTTGCCCTTGAAGAGCTCAAGTTAGCAAACTGATATTTAGCAATTGAATGTTGTCATTTATATATTTTTTAATATCTTTCAACTATTGATTTTTTTATTTTTTTTTATGTGGCTATTTCAAAGTTAGCCAATTGAATGTTATTGATTATATATATTTTTGTATCTTTCGTTTTATTATACAAGTTTGTTTCTTTATCTTTCCATTTCTCCTAGCCCTATATTTGTATTCGTTTTAGTTTAGATATTTATTAAGATTTGGTACGTTTAGAAGCACTTTAACTTAACGTCACAAGAGAACCACTATAATTTTTATTTATTTTAATCATATATTAAACCATTACATTGTAATCTACGCTATGGTAAACATGTTTACAAAATAATATACAAAGATTGTCAATAATAATAATAATAATAATAATATACAAAGATATTTTGTGCTGGCAATATTTCTTACTATGTATGATATATTCAAAATTTTAAAAAACCATAACAAATTAAAAATAAGTGTTTTATTAAAATACACTGATATAATTAATGTTAATGATAAGGTTTTTGAAAAATACATAATATAATATTATCATAAAAATTATGTTTGTGAGCATTTGTGTTGATATTTTTATATTTTGTCAGGATCTGAACGGACGAATTTTGACAGTATATAAGACAGCTCCAGGAAGTTCATGTCCACAATGCGCACTTTGGATATATGAACCTGCATTAAGAATCTAAATGGGGAACTACTATGGCCTATGGGATGTGGACTTGTGGACAATGGTCGTGTAGACGGGTTTTTAGTGAGCATAGTGAAGTTGTGGAAGCTTGGGTGGTTTATGACCATGAGACATCTAGATTTGGGTTTGACACAATGTCTAACGAAAATACACAGAATGACACCACGACAGTTCTGAAGTTTTTTCTTTATCTGACTTTTATCGAGAAAACAATTCATTCTTTAATGTCTTTATATGGGCCATTAGAAATTTACGGATAGAGAGACATAAGATTTATATTAATTGGATCGATTATATAAAATATATAGTTTTAAACTTCTTTGAAACTTTGGTGTGATATTTTGAACATCAAATTATAGTTTTAGAAATCAAAATTGGATAGCGCGGATCCCCACCTAATTTCTACGTCAGAGCAACTCCAACGGTCCCAAATTGTGACAAAAAGAATATATAGCTTTTACGAATTAAATAAAAACCATCAAACCCATCGCAACGAACTTCACAACTTTGTTTTGAAAAGATCATTTGGTTAATAGAAAACAAAAAACTTTATAATTTAAGTTTTAAGAAACACCTAAAAAATAAAATACCATGAAACTCTAAAGGTATATATATATTTTCATTCCAAAACCAAATACATTTACATCTATTAAACATTATTTTTTTTCAAGAATACAAAGAGAAACCCCCAAATTAGAGATAACAAATATATTGAATAAGAAAAGATATGCCATGGAAACAAATTAGTAAACTACTCAATATACATCATCATCTCTCAATTTCTCCACCTTAAACAACAAAAGAAACAAAGACAATGAACATTTTGGTTACGAGTCTTTGTTTTTGCATATTTCTTTCAGATATATTGCTGTCTTGTAACTTCCATTCTCTTCAACAATCCAGCAATCTCAGCTTCCATTCTCACCTTCATGTTCTTATAATCACAATGTGAGTTTTCAAGTCCCTTAAGCTCCTCCAATTTCTTCCTCCGTCGCTCTTCTGTTTCCTGCAAACACAACCGTGAAAGCTTCTCTGTGTACTCTTCCTCCATCTTCTCTGTCTTCATTTGAATTACTCTCTTGAAACTCTCTGCTTCTCTCCTCGCCTCATCTGCTTTCCTCTGAAACATTCTTGATTCTGCTTCCTTGATTCTCACCATACTCTCCAAGCTGTCGAAACTATTGACATCGGTTAAGGCAGAGCTTTTCTTCGTCTGTTGTTCCCTAGCAGCAGCAAAAGCTGATGATGTTGAGGGAGTCATCGATGCTTCATCTTTTCTGTAACTGGTTTCTGTGACAGTTTGCTCTTTCGAAGTCATGCTTGATACCGGGAATTCCGTAACCGACTCTGCATCTGCTAGATTTGTGACAAGACAGAAAAAGAAAGAAGCTTTTAAGCATTAGGTCTAATAGAAAGAAAACGGATTTGTTTTGGATTAAAAGTTCCAAATTTTACCCGAATTAACTGATAAATCTGAACAAAGTGCTGTAGCGTTTATAATCTTCATTCTTTAGAGTCCTAAGTCTAAATATTTTCCCCCAGTTTGGTAATTATACAACTAGAGAGAATCTCATAATAGGTTAACAATCTTTTGTCATTTCGAATTAAGCATAAAGCATTTGTTCCAGATTAAAAGGTCCAAACTTTCTCCCCAACCTGTCCAAATTAACGGATAAATCTGAGCAAAATGTTCTAGATTTTATGATTTTTATACTTTAGGCCTAATAAAGTCTTAAACTTTCCCTCTAATATGCTAACTACCCATCAATACAGGTAAGACAGAATCTCATGTTAGGTCAAAGAATCAAACTTTTACTATGACTTGAACTACCCATCAGTTCACACAAACACAGAATATAATTCCGAAACTGAAGCAAAATCGAGAACTTACAGTTGAAGAACTGGATGATCAAGCTACATGCATCAGGTGGAGCAATCCGTTTACTCTCTAACTTCTTCACCATTTCATCGGCTTTACGATACAATTCTTTCCCTTTAGCATCATCACTACCTCGGAAAATCTTCGCAACGCAAACGAGCTCCTTGATCAGAGTCTCATGTCCCCAATTCTTAGCGCAACACACAAACACATCCTTAACAAACCCAAACATCTCCGATTTATGACCACATCCAATGCAATGAAACAGTATCTCAGTCTTACCCTTAAGACCTTTCAAACTCAACCCCGGTTTAATCAAATTCTTCTGAATCCCACAAGCAGCATGACACCAATGTGAACAAACATCACATCCAACCCAACTACAAGTATTACTAGCTGAATCAAACTTCAAACAAACCGGACACATACAAGAACTACAGAATCCTTTATTGTTGGAGCAGATTTTGCATTCACAATCATCAACGGGCAAAAGACTCTTGCAATTCACATTCCTACATCTCAAGAAGAGAAAGATCTCGACGAGTTCGTTCATAGGAATCCTGATTTTACCAGAGAGGAAGTACTTAAGCCCAGTTCTTACAGCTACCAAGATATCTAACTGATCCTTAACGCATTTCGCAAGCGCCTCTTTAGTAAGATCATTAGATCTTTTGTCAAGCTGCTTCTGAAGATTCATCAGCTTCTCCAACGAAGAGGAAGACGAATCAATTAAGTTCCTTAAGTACTCTTTAGCTGACTCTAACGTCTCCTCAGCCATTCCCTGAATCATCAAAGCCACCGAAGATATCGATTTCGATACGACGTCGTAAAGAAACCTCTCTGACACATCCAAATTAGGCAACTTTGTTTCTGAATCTCTCTTCACGTACCCGGAGAGCGTGACCTCCACGCGTGGCCTCGCGGGTAAATCGGAAGGGAAGAAGATAGGGTTAACGTTTACGTTACCATCTCCGATTGGTCTGAATCTGCTGTGAACTGATCCGTTAGTACCTTCACCGGCGCACCAAATCTGATCGGAGCAATCGAAATCAGTTGAGTTTCGTGTTGTCAATGAGCAGCTAGGGTTATGTGAAAAAGGGTGAGAGTGAGAGTAAGAGCGAGACATCGTCGCCGCCGTGAAATCGTTTGAAAACGACGTCGTTGTTCGTTCACTCATCGTCGTCGGTTGTTTCGAAGCTGTTAAAGATAAAGAAACATCAGGAAGAGCTAAAGAGAGATTTAAAGCTTCGATTTTGCTCTTCTTCTTATGATTCTCTTCATCTTCATCTTCTTCAACCTGTCTTTTTGATGAATTTGGACCAATTTCTCTGAAATTCAAGAAATCTCTCTCGACCCATTTCTCGTCGTGGCTTAAAGTCTGCGAATTTGCGATTTCTTTACCCTTTTCACGGTTTTCGCATAGATAGCTGAGAGTGAGCTCGTTTCCGATTCTGCCGGATTTAGAAGAGAATCCGTCATTGGATCGGACGACGTTGAGAAAATCGATGCCTTTTTCATGGTTTTCGTTGTTTAGGTGAGCGAATCTGGGTTTAGATGGTTTGGTTCGGGAGCTTTCTCCGTCACCGGCGGCGATATCTTTATCTCCGATCATGGAGTTATGATTACAGAGAGAGAAAGAGAGAGATAGTGACTTTACTGTTTGGTGATGCTGTAAAGGTTTTGGGCGACTCAAATGACAAAAATGTAAAACTTTGGTAATAATAGGGGTAGTTTTGTCTTTTTACTCTTAAAAAATTCACTCTGAAAAAAAACTAACGTATAAAATGGGGCTAAAAGAGAATTAACGTATGAAGTAAAGATTTTCTTTTATAATTATTTTAAAATTGCAAAAGACAAGGAAATTATATACCCGAAATGTTCGCACACGAGTTACTAGACGCCGTTTGTCTTGTCTCGATAAAGCAAAGAGTTTATTCGTGTATAAAATAACTCCAATTATTTTAGATATTACGATCACATCATTTTGACATGTCTTTTTGTTTATTTCTCTGTCTTTTTTTATTATAAAAAACTCCTTTAATCGAATCATACAATATTGATTCAATTAAAATTAACAATTTCTTTGTTAAAAAATTAACCATCTTAATATGAATTATGATTGATAGTTAAATAAACAAAGTAAACTCGATTATTGTTAGAATCCAACTTGAGGTTTTCTAATAGTATTTTATAAGTAGCCGCGATTAAATCTAGTTATTTTCATGTCGTAAGTTATATACTTTTCCGGGGCAATCTAAAAAAATGGTTAGGGACAAAATGCTATCGGGGGCTGATATCATTTTTGGAAGCATAAGCCACAACATTGGTATGGGCTATTAAGTGTCTGCAAATCTCGGAATTACCAAGGTTATACTGGAATCAGATTGCTCAAATCTTGTTACAGCATTTTATGATCGGGATCATTGGTCATCTCTACGTCCTTTCTTCACTGACATTGCCGGAGAACTCCCTCGTTTTGATGAGCTCAAAGTCAATTTCAGGTTCAGGCGATCCAACATATGTGTTGACGCTTTAGCTAGAAAGGTGTGTCGAACATCCATTTATTTTGGCTTTTAAGATAATATTGTTTCGAATTGGCTACGGCCATTAATTTGTAATGATTTAAACCCTATCGTTCGGTAATATATCCAAGTGGTTTATTGTGTAAAAAAAAAAAAAAGTTATATACTATATGCATGTATGTGGTCGTCCTATATTTTCAAACCGGCCCAGCTCAATAAGGTCTTTAATATATGGCTACCAAACCCCAATACGAAATACCCGTCCAATTATGAAACCTCATGTAAAGCCCACATACTAAATAAGTCGTAGAGAGGAAAATACAACTCTTTTAAGGTAGAAAAAATTGATAAATATTAGAGCCAGGACTTTGTTAAGCATATAAGTATGTATATAACGTATTTAGCGGCCCAAAACAATATCTATATTAAAAATCATCTGAAATTCAGTCGCTTTTTTTGTTACATAACTTATCTTAAACATAATGAAAAATTACATTAGAAAGGTAACGATTTTCCAAAAAATGTAAAATGCAACTTTAAAAAAAATCTGATTACGAAGATTTCTTATATCAAAATCCAGACGATTCCATGAGATATGTAGAGAGCTTAGTAACTGCCATTTAAGGTGTCAACTACTATAGGGGATTCAAACACTTGTCTCCTAACCATATAATAAAAATCTTTCAACCACTAAACCACCATATATTAGATTAGTAAACGACCTAGTATAAATTTATGAAACTTCAAGCATTCGTTATGTCTTGTTCATGTACATGGACAATTTTGATTCTTGAAAATATATATGCTATACGTGTGAAATCTTTGGATTTTTTTCACCTAATTACAATAACTTTTTCTTGGTCAAAGAATCATTGATCGATGCTGATTTATGATGAGTGATAATTATAGTTTAACATAGGATATCATATTTAATGAATGGAGCTGATCTTATCTCTATAGAATATTCTATTGGACTTTTGAATTAAGATTGATTGAGATAGTAATTATTAAATCGTGATTGTTTATATAACCTTTGAAAAAGGACGATTATACTAGTCTTGCTTTTTTGACTCATAATAGTGAACACTTTGTGTGAATTGTTAAAAAGTTATAAACATTTACTACAAAATAGATTATTACTAACGAAAATATAACCAAATTAATTTATAAAATACTGTGGGTTGGTTTTTGTAATATGTACATTAGTTAATTGGTTTAATGGAGTGATTGTCGAGCATGTGACAAAAACATTATTAGAGAGTAAATACAAACACTCATAAATAGAATATGTTACAAAATCTTATAAAATCTAAATAAAAGAGGATATTTTTGTAACTACTAAATGATTTAATGATATAAAGTCAACATGAATCTCACATGGCCGACACACACACATTTTGTTAGCACCACTTCCTTTACGTACCCACCTTTTTACCCCCTCTTTGTGTACTACTAAATCCACATATTCTACTTTTTACATCTTTGCGAGTAAAGGATTAAAATTAGCAAACTGGTCGAAAAAATCGTGTGTCCTACATGAACATAGATGCTTTATATGAATCTAACGCTGGAAAATTATAAGTTATCGAAAACTCCGCATTATCTTGAAATTTAATTTCTTTGGTTAAACATTTAATCTTCATCACAATTTAGTTCGAAAGAAATATTAATTAGTCAGTGCTTAGGAATGCTTGGTTTATGCTCATAGGCTGGATCAATAAAAATCCGTTTCGCACTTAGTCTCGAGCCCGAGTTACGCTCGAGACATTGGAGCACATTTAGGAGTTTGTTTAACTTGATTGCCAAGTCTAAAGAAGAAAGTTTTCTTGTAAAAGATCATATGATACAACTCAATAAATATGGAGAAACATGTGCCACACTTTAAGAGGTATGAGTGTAAGAGAAAGAGGAAACAATGGTCAATGCCAAACCCACACCTTTTTTTTATAAGCCATTTCCCTAAACAAACCATACATAACAAAAAAAGAATATTTCCATTGACCCATTTCTCAATCTTCAAACAAAAATTTTCAATGCATTGACTAATAACACATTGTTTTTTGTTTTGGTTTTTTTTTTTAAAGGTTTTTAACAAGATGTTTGTCCATGAAAAAGTCCCCAAAATATTGCGTATTTAAACATACTTAATGTCCAACTCTGCGAATAGGCAATTTTCTATATAACGTGGATATATATATGAGGCAGGCCCATATTACACAGAAATTGCTGGGGCAATATCGTAATAACGAGGCTAGAATGGTGGTATTTTCAGATAAATGCTTGTGGGGCCAGATCTGGCTTTGTCGCGATGTCATTATCGGCAAAGATATGCGATAGCGACTTTCGTACAAAATCTCTCACTCACCTATATCTTTTGTTTTCCACTTTTAAACATAAACGTTTTATTTTTAAATAATTTTATTAAACTAGTCTATGAGAAGGCAACAATAGATAATAAGTTTGCAAAAACGGCAAATATATACTTATTTTTTAAAAAAATTTAAACATGTTAAATGTTAGTTTAGTAGAGATAATAAAGTTGGATAATCTTTAATCATCTTTCAAGACTAAAATTTACTGTATGTTTTAAGAGAGTTTTAATTAATACATAAGACAAATCTAGTGTGCCGACAAAAAACAAAAAAAAAAAGACAAACCTAGTGTTTAGCAAATAATTATATCTACTTCCGATAATGATGTTAATTTTTGAGGAGATTTGTGCTAAAATAACTTTTATTGGATGGATCATATCATATGAGCCACTAAGAAATAGTCAAAAACTTTTCTTCTTCAAAGTTGGACTCAAGTAGTAGTCAAGTTAGAAAGAGAAAAAAAAGAGCTACAGAGATATGAAAAGGAAGCTGCTCAGAGCAAAACTGATATATAGAGAGAGAAGATAGCGAAACGTATCTGGAGAAAATCTAAAAAATTCGATTCAATTTTTTACTTTTAAAAGCAATAAATCTCATTACATTTTACATAAGAAAATATAAACAAAAAACAGAAGAAGAAAGAAGAAGAGAAAGAGCTTGAAATGGAATACATCTGAATCTGTTTTAAGTGATGAGAAGAGATTTAAGGTTTAATAATGCAATATTCAATCCTTTCACAACTCATTACAGGTAATGAAAAAATATATATATATATATATATATTTTGAAGTGTCATGAATTTTCTCCATGTGCGTTTAACGAAAGTTTCGGTTCTTTTTTTTTGTTGCTTCGTTGTTCATCTGGTGTTGTGTTTCTCTGTTTTATCTCCTTCTTTGGTCAAAGTTTCAAATTTAAAAATCACATTTTTATTGTTGGATTTGAGACAGTGAACATAGCTGTGTTCTTGTTCCGAGAAGAAACAACAATAATAACATTCACGCCTGTAAAGAGCTTATGATTAGTGTGTTTTTAAAAATTAATTTATCTGACAATTATTAGTGAAACATTTTTTAAAAATGGTTTTTAATTCTTCTCTGTAAGAAACCTTCGGAAACTGAGCAAAGTTGCTTCTTTTGAGAGCAATTTTTTTTTGTTAAAAATCTTTTGAGAACCATGCGTTGATTTTTTTTTTCTTTTCTCTTCTTTTGTTCTTGAATTTGCAAATAGATGTCCTTTTTTGTGTACAGGTTTCTAGAGTTTGTTTTATAGTAATCTATTGAGAAATCACGCAAAACAATGTTTATGGTAAAATTCTTAATCATAACACTACGCATGCTTTATGTTATATGCACAAAGGCTCTAACTTTCGTTTTCACCATTGTTTTTTTTTGTTAAGACGTTTTTCTCTATTGTTGTAGCTCAGATATGAACTGGGCACTCAACAATCATCAAGAATTAGAAAAACCAGAAGAAGAAGAGCCACGAAGAATTGAAATTTCTGATTCCGAAGCACCGGAAAAAGTGAAAAGCAGCGATTTTTATCAGCTGGGTGGTCTGAATTCGACAGAAAAACCAAGAAAAATCGATTTTTGGCGTTCGGGGTTGATGGGTTTCGCGAAGATGCAGCAGCAACAACAGCTTCAGCACTCAGTGGCGGTGAAGATGAACAGTAATAACGATCAAATGGGTAATAAAAAGGGGTCAACTTTCATACAAGAACATCGAGCATTGTTACCAAAAGCTTTGATTCTGTGGATCATCATAGTTGGGTTTCTAAGCCGTGGGATTTATCAGTGGATGGATGATACTAACAAGATTAGAAGAGAAGAGGTTTTGGTGAGCATGTGTGATCAAAGAGCTAGAATGTTGCAGGATCAGTTTAGTGTTAGTGTTAATCATGTTCATGCTTTGGCTATTCTCGTCTCCACTTTTCATTACCACAAGAATCCATCTGCAATCGATCAGGTCAGTGTGTGGTTTATTAAAGCTCAAAGCTTTTGGAAATTTTTTGGAGTTGCTAGATTCATAAATGCAAAGTTGACTTTTTTTTAACCAGAAGTTTTTAAAATTTACTCTTTTACGTTTGGTTATTGAGTAAATGACGGGAAATTTTGGCTCTTTGTTTTGATTGGGATTTATTTAAATTATTAGAGGATACGGAAATCTATAAATCTTTACTCTCTGGTTTGTGGCGAAATTTTGCAGGAGACATTTGCGGAATACACAGCAAGAACAGCGTTTGAGAGACCGTTGCTAAGTGGAGTGGCTTACGCTGAAAAAGTTGTGAATTCTGAGAGGGAGATGTTTGAGCGGCAGCACAATTGGGTTATAAAAACAATGGACAGAGGAGAGCCTTCACCGGTTAGGGACGAGTATGCTCCTGTCATATTCTCTCAAGATAGTGTCTCTTACCTTGAGTCACTCGATATGATGTCAGGCGAGGTAATATAAACTTTATCTGACACTTCTGGTTTTGATATTTTGGTTCTGTATCCACCTACACACAGCTTCTGAAATTTAGCTTTTTCTGTGCAGGAGGATCGTGAGAACATTTTGCGAGCTAGAGAAACCGGAAAAGCTGTCTTGACAAGCCCTTTTAGGTTGTTGGAAACTCACCATCTCGGAGTTGTGTTGACATTCCCTGTCTACAAGTCTTCTCTTCCTGAAAACCCGACTGTCCAAGAGCGTATTGCAGCCACTGCAGGGTAAAGTTCTCAAATCCCCAATTGATATAAGAAGCAAATTTTGAGATTTCAAGAAAAATAATTTTTTGAGATTTAAAGATTGGTTTTGCCTGTGATCATGTAAAAAGAGATTTTTGAGATTTCAAGATTGGTTTATGTGTGTGATCATGTAAAGATTAATGCTTGAATTTGAAATGCAGGTACCTTGGTGGTGCGTTTGATGTGGAGTCTCTAGTCGAGAATTTACTTGGTCAGCTTGCTGGTAACCAAGCAATAGTTGTGCACGTATATGATATCACCAATGCATCAGATCCACTTGTCATGTACGGCAATCAAGATGAAGAAGGCGACACATCTCTCTCTCATGAGAGCAAGCTTGATTTCGGAGACCCCTTCAGGAAACATAAGATGATATGCAGGTACCACACATAAGATCTTTATACTAAAATACTTTCTGATATCTAAAACCTGATTTCTTGTTTGAACAATTTCGAGTGCAGGTACCACCAAAAGGCACCAATACCATTGAATGTCCTCACAACTGTGCCATTATTCTTTGCGATTGGTTTCTTGGTGGGTTATATACTGTATGGTGCAGCTATGCACATAGTAAAAGTCGAGGACGATTTCCATGAAATGCAAGAGCTTAAAGTCCGAGCAGAAGCTGCTGATGTCGCTAAATCGCAGTTTCTTGCCACCGTGTCTCACGAGATCAGGACACCAATGAATGGAATTCTCGGTACTATATCTTCAAACAAGTTTCAGTACTGTTGCCCTTCATCTTTATTTCCTCAAAGATTTTGGTTTTTATTTTTTTTTCTGCAGGAATGCTTGCTATGCTTCTAGATACAGAACTTAGCTCGACGCAGAGAGATTACGCACAAACCGCTCAAGTATGTGGCAAAGCATTGATTGCGTTGATAAATGAGGTTCTCGATCGTGCCAAGATTGAAGCTGGAAAGCTGGAATTGGAATCTGTACCTTTCGATATCCGTTCAATATTAGATGATGTCCTTTCTCTGTTCTCTGAGGAGTCGCGGAACAAAGGCATTGAGGTGAGTTTTCAATCCAGAGGAATAAAGATACATCCTTTTGGAATTGTTGCTGCTGATTTCTTGATTTCGAATTTGGCAGCTTGCGGTTTTCGTTTCCGACAAAGTACCGGAGATAGTCAAAGGAGATTCAGGGAGGTTCAGACAAATAATCATAAACCTTGTCGGAAATTCGGTTAAAGTTAGTTCCTTTATCCCGTGTTTTCGTTTCTCGTGGATATCGGATTTTTGTTTGATCAAGATGTTGTCTTTTTGACAGTTCACAGAGAAAGGGCATATCTTTGTTAAAGTCCATCTTGCGGAACAATCAAAAGATGAAGCTGAACCAAAAACTGCATTGAATGGAGGAGTGTCAGAAGAAATGATCGTTGCCTCCAAACCGACAAGTTACAACACATTGAGCGGTTACAAAGCGGCTGATGGTCGGAATAGCTGGGATTCATTCAAGCATTTGGTCTCCGAGGAGCAGCAGTTGTCAGACTTTGACATTTCCAGCAATGCTAGGCTTATGGTTTCGATTGAAGACACAGGTATCGGAATCCCTTTAGCTGCGCAAGGCCGGGTTTTTATGCCGTTTATGCAAGCGGATAGTTCAACTTCAAGAAATTATGGAGGTACTGGGATTGGTTTGAGTATAAGCAAGTGCCTTGTTGAACTTATGCGCGGTCAGATAAATTTCATAAGCCGACCTCACATCGGAAGCACGTTCTGGTTCACGGCTGTTTTAGAGAAATGTGATAAATGCAGTGCGATTAACCATTTGAAGAAACCTAACGTGGAGCACTTGCCTTCTACATTTAAAGGAATGAGAGCTATAGTTGTTGATGCTAAGCCCGTTAGAGCTGCTGTGACTAAATACCATATGAAAAGACTTGGAATCAACGTCGATGTCGTGACAAGTCTCAAAACCGCGGTTGTTGCAGCTGCTGCGTTTGGAAGAAACGGTTCTCCTCTCCCATCCGGGTAAAACATTGAAAGCTTAAATATTACGTTTTATTTGTGCTAGTTCAATTGGATCTAAGTAATGGAAATAACTAATGGAATGGCCATTTGAAATTTCGGTTTGGGTTGGCTTTCTGGTTAAATTGATTTGGAGGGTTCAGTACCGAATTAGAACTGAGCTTTTGTTTCAGTTTGGTTTGGTAGCATAAAGTTTGTTTCTGTTTGATATAAGAAAATTGGTAACTGATCAGTTTTTAGCCACATTTCGATTCGATGTAGATGCCAACTACTAGAATAACTCCTTTTTTGCCTTTGGCAGAACAACAAAACCGCAACTGGATATGATCTTAGTAGAGAAAGATTCATGGATTTCAACCGAAGATATCGACTCAGAGATACGTGTAATGAATACAAGAAATAGCGGAAACGTTCATCACAAGTCTCCAAAACTCGCTCTATTCGCTACAAACATTACAAATTTAGAATTCGACAGAGCTAAATCCGCAGGATTTGCAGATACGGTAATAATGAAACCATTAAGAGCAAGCATGATCGGCGCGTGTCTGCAACAAGTTCTTGAGCTGAAAAAGACGAGACAACAACATCCTCAGGGATCATCGCCCGCAACACTCAAAAGCTTGCTTACCGGGAAAAAGATTCTTGTGGTTGATGATAATATCGTAAACCGGAGAGTAGCTGCAGGAGCTCTCAAGAAATTTGGAGCTGAGGTAGTTTGTGCAGAGAGTGGTCAAGTTGCTTTGGGTTTGCTTCAGATTCCACACAATTTCGATGCTTGCTTCATGGATATTCAGATGCCACAGATGGACGGGTAAGCCAAAAATCACTACTGTTATTTGGTTTTGATTAGTTCGGTATGGAAATATTGCCGCCTAATTATAACAGAATTTAGTTTGGATTTTGGATTCAGTTAAAATCCTTATAAACTTCGTTGGTTGTTTTCTTTTTTTATCTTTTGATTTTCAGATTTGAAGCGACTCGTCAGATAAGAGTGATGGAGAAGGAAGCGAAAGAGAAGACAAAGCTCGAATGGCATTTACCGATTCTGGCGATGACCGCGGATGTGATTCACGCAACCTACGAAGAATGTCTGAAGAGTGGAATGGATGGTTACGTCTCAAAACCTTTTGAAGAAGAGAATCTCTATAAATCCGTTGCCAAATCATTCAAACCTAATCCAATCTCAGATTCTTCATAATCTCCGGAGTTTTTTTTTTTTTTTTGGGGTCTCTCTGCAGCCGGAGAATGGACCAATTCTGTTGATTGATTGGGATAAATCTGCATTTTGGTTTCTGTACATATAGGTTCACAGTCCAGAGATTTTGAAGGTTTTTTTTTTGTTTCCTTTCTAAGTAATGTAGCTTGGTATGACCAGTATGTTGTCGAACGACAACTTTACGACGGTTCAGTGTTGATCTTAGAGTAAGTATTAATTCCACATGAATCGGCTCCTGCTGTATCAGATTTGGTTAGTCGTTTCAGTTTCGTGTAATTTTCTAATAATCACTTTTTTTTTCTTTATAACATCTTTGTTGAAACCTGAGACGAGACGATTTCGATTCACCTTTGAGCTCGTTTAACAACCGAGTCTCACTCAAGAAACCTAACACAATCTCAATGGAACGAAAAGAACAGAGAAAGAGATCGAGCAAGATATCGAAACAACATGCAGAACTTTTACGAGTTCGGAGATTGCCAATGAAGCAAATCACTCTCTCTCTCTATCTCTCGATACAATGAAGAACCTGCATACTTGTAACTGACTTAGCCGATATCACATCGCTCCTCTAATCGCCTTTAGCAGATTGCAACTTCCTATTCATTAGCTCTCAGTTGACTTGAGCTTCCAAACCGTAGAAACAGAGCACAGGCTTCTGCGTTTTAGTCTAAACCGAGTGAGATAACCAAAGGTCCAAAGCCAAATTAACAACCCCTTAACCGGACTGAAATTATGGACCAACTTCAACACATCTAAAGGGGATAAACCGGAAATGTCGATTCAATCTTCATTGAATCTGAGCTTTTGGAACGATGAAAAATTTAGATTGTTTCTGGGCAAGCCATGTGGGGGGGATCTGACCATTGACACATCCACATTAGTCCGTTTTTTATTTTTTACATTTATTTATTTATAAAAGACTAATCGTCTAATCAATTGTGCGATAAGGATGTAAAAAATTAGGACTTCTCCAAGTGAGAATGAAAATAAATATATTTTTTATTATTTTGTTTCATACTATTATAAATTGAGAATTTAATGATCGAATGAGAAATAAGTGTGGTTGATGTGTGACCGCAGCGAACACATTGTGGACTAGTAGTTGTTGTCACGTAATCTTGTTGCTACGTAGATTATACAAGTGTTCGACCTACATTTCGTGCGACTTTAAAGTATGGTTGGTTCGTATAATACACCCATCTTAGCTACTTTCAACTATTACATGTCCCGATTTAATTAATTTTTAAAAATATATATTTATTAATTTAAAAAATATTAGTGAATACAAACAGACATTCAATACCATAAGAAAAGAATAGTTCTAGATTACTGTGAAACTGGTAAGTAATAATAACCCCAACCTAACGAACATTTTTTTTTTTTAAAAAAAGGTAAGCGGCGTTAAAAGACAAAAAAAAAAAAAGTTAACGGCGTCAGCTAAGAACCGTTATAAAATCAGCCGAATCAAGATAATACGTGGTTAATATGCTCCGGATTTCACGGCGTCTGTCTTTACAGTTAACCTTTTTTGTCGGGACTGCAAAATCGCATTTATCTTGTTGGTCAAATTAGTCATGAGAAAATTAAGACCATGCATTAACACTCATAATCTTATTAAAAGATTACTCACGAAGTCGTGACTGATGAGTCAAAAAATTAATTAAATAAAACGTTGTATCTTAAACTGTCTTTAGCACGTTACGATGAAGATTTCCCACTAATCCGATCCTAAATAATAGATTACCTTACCACCGTCACCGTATTAAATGCTATTTTTCTTCATATACTGATAAGTTTCACGTATTGGAGAGTTTGTCACACAATGCAATGTTCATAAGAAGGAATAATATTCTTTTATAGAAGCAAAATGGAAATAATGTGAAGAAAAATCCAAGATCTATAGAAAAATATTTTTAAAATTAAGAAAGCCAATCGATATTATTAGCAGTTAGCCGATAAATGCCGAAATATACTCAATCATAGAGATATATATATATATACATGCAAGAAAAAGAACAAAATAACACCATATCATGTTCTTATCTTGAGTAGATATTTTTTTTCTTACCAATATTGATACAATCAATTGTTACTATATTTACCTAAATTGAAAAATATATAAATGTCATAGAATTTGTAACTTCTTAATAATTTTGCAAAATTCTGATATTTTTAGATTTAGCGTGTATGTAAAGTTATAAACAAAGTAGATAATCTCATTTCTTTGATTTTTTAATACTACTGTTTTACCATTTATTAATTATGCCGCCTTGCCAGCTGTACTAAGATACACACCCAAAAAAAAAAAACTAGATATAAAATAAAATAGTAAAGAAATAAATACACTTTATCTCTCTCACAGACACAGACACTCTAGAGAAGGAAAACTTAAATTCTGCTTTTAAAAAATTTATGGTTCATCCATTTTGATTTTTCTCCAGAAGAATAAATATTTTGTTTTCCTTTTGAATGAATAAAATAAAAAGGTTATGCTTTTATGATCCTTACTTCTATCTTCCTCGATCTCCGCCGATTCCATCGTCTTAATTTGTCTTTCCCTTTCGGCTCCTGTCCAAAAAAAAAACCTTTTCTTCTTCTTCTTCTTCTTCAATGCCTCCCTAAAACCCTAGATTAAAATTCTTAAAGGGGGCTACTTTAAGCTCAAGTTTGTTTTTTTCACAAACAAAATGATGAAATCTCATTTGGGTATTCTCTGTTTCTTCATCTCTTTACTGGGTTTTGTCGATTTCTCAGTTTCGCAGAATAGTCTCGATGATTCGACTATGCAAGCACTCAAATCGAGTCTGAATCTCACATCAGACGTCGATTGGTCTAACCCTAATCCTTGTAAATGGGTTTCTGTTCAATGCGATGGAAGTAATCGTGTTACTAAGATTCAGCTTAAACAAAAAGGGATTCGTGGAACTCTTCCTCCTGATCTTCAGAATCTCTCTGAATTGGTTGTTCTCGAGCTCTTTCTCAATCAAATCTCTGGTCCGATTCCTGATCTCTCGGGTCTTTCTCGTTTACAGACGCTTAATCTACACGACAATCTCTTCAATTCTGTACCGAAGAATCTCTTCTCTGGTATGAACTCGCTTCAAGAAGTGTATCTCGAGAACAATCCGTTTGATCCTTGGCAAATTCCAGAAACCATCAAAGAAGCTACGTCTCTGCAGAATCTAACACTCTCCAATTGCAGCATTTTTGGGAAGATCCCAGATTTCTTCGGTTCTCAGTCACTTCCAAGCTTGACGAATCTGAAATTGTCTCAGAATCGTTTACTGGGAGAGTTACCGGTGAGTTTTGCTGGTACTTCGATTCAGTCTCTGTTCTTGAATGGTCAGTTGGGTGAGATGAAGCTTAACGGATCGATCTCGATATTGAGGAACATGACTTCGCTCGTTGAGGTATCTCTTCAAGGAAATGAGTTCTCAGGTCCAATTCCTGATCTCTCTGGTTTACTATCTCTCCGGGCGTTTAATGTAAGAGAGAATCAGCTCACTGGTGTTGTTCCACAGTCTTTGATTCGTCTGAATACGCTTACTACTGTGAATTTAACCAATAATTTGCTTCAAGGACCGACTCCGTTATTCGGAAAATCCGTTGGTGCTGATATATTCCCCAAAACGAATAGTTTTTGTACTGATATAGCTGGTGTTCCGTGTGATCCTCGTGTCGATATTTTGCTCTCTGTAGCTGAATCATTAGGATATCCAGTGAAGCTTGCGAGGAGTTGGAAAGGAAACAATCCGTGTGTTAACTGGGTTGGGATTACTTGTTCGGGAAGTAACATTACGGTGGTTAATCTGAGGAAAAAGGATCTATCGGGTATGATTTCCCCGAGTTTAGCCAAGCTTACTTCATTGGAGACCATCAATCTTTCTGATAATGAAATCTCCGGGCCTATACCGACTGAGCTTACCACGTTGCCTAAGCTTAGGACACTTGATGTGTCTAACAACGATATTTATGGAGAAGTGCCAAAGTTTCGGGACACTGTGAATTTGGTGATTGAAGGGAACGCTAACATCGGAAAGGAAGGACCTAGCTCACCGAGTGGTTCTCCTGGAGCTTCAACAGGAAGTAAACCTTCAGGAGGAAGTGGTGACAGTGAAACTTCTAAGAAATCAAGCAATGTCAAGATTATTGTTCCTGTGGTCGGTGGAGTTGTTGGTGCGTTGTGTCTGGTTGGGCTCGGCGTGTGTCTCTACGCGAAGAAAAGGAAGCAACCCGCTAGAGTTCAGAGTCCAACCAGCAACATGGTGATTCATCCGCATCATTCGGGTGACAACGATGACATTAAACTCACTGTTGCAGCTTCTAGTCTTAACAGTGGCGGAGGAAGTGATAGCTACAGTCACAGCGGAAGTGCGGCGAGCGATATTCACGTTGTGGAAGCTGGGAACTTGGTTATATCGATACAGGTCTTGAGGAATGTGACTAATAACTTCAGCGAAGAGAATATTCTCGGGAGAGGTGGTTTCGGGACAGTTTACAAAGGTGAACTCCACGATGGAACGAAAATAGCTGTGAAGAGAATGGAGTCTTCGGTTGTGAGTGATAAGGGACTTGCTGAGTTTAAATCTGAGATCACTGTTCTGACTAAAATGCGTCATCGTCATCTCGTTGCGCTTCTCGGGTACTGCCTTGACGGGAACGAGAGGCTTCTTGTCTATGAGTACATGCCACAGGGGACTCTGAGTCAGCATTTGTTTCATTGGAAAGAGGAAGGACTAAAACCACTAGACTGGACTAGACGGCTGGCGATTGCATTGGATGTAGCTCGAGGTGTCGAGTATCTGCACACACTTGCGCATCAGAGCTTCATCCATAGGGATCTAAAGCCATCAAACATCCTTCTTGGTGATGATATGCGCGCTAAAGTCTCTGACTTTGGGTTAGTCCGTTTAGCCCCTGATGGCAAATACTCCATCGAGACTCGAGTTGCTGGGACTTTCGGATACCTTGCCCCAGAATATGCAGGTTTGTAATCTCTTTGAACTTGCCCAAATATTAAAGTTTCATCCTTTCAATTGATCTGCACTTACCCAAATGTCAAAGTTTCATACTTGGCCGTTTTGCAAACCCAAATGTTAAAGTTTCATCCTTTGATCGTTTTGCAATTGCTCTATACTCTGATTTTGGCAGTGACGGGAAGAGTGACGACGAAAGTAGACATTTTCAGCCTTGGGGTCATACTCATGGAGCTAATCACTGGTCGTAAAGCCCTAGACGAGACGCAACCTGAAGATAGTGTCCATCTAGTCACTTGGTTCCGTCGGATAGCAGCGAGCAAAGACGAGAATGCCTTCAAAAACGCAATCGACCCAAACATCAGCCTCGACGACGATACTTTAGCCAGCATCGAAAAAGTCTGGGAGCTTGCTGGTCATTGCTGTGCCCGTGAGCCTTACCAAAGACCAGACATGGCTCACATCGTCAACGTCCTTTCTTCACTCACCGTCCAATGGAAACCCACTGAGACCGACCCCGATGACGTCTACGGGATAGACTACGATATGCCGCTTCCACAGGTGCTTAAGAAATGGCAAGCTTTCGAGGGACTTAGCCAGACCGCGGATGACTCGGGATCTTCGTCTTCGGTCTATGGAAGCAAAGACAATACGCAGACAAGTATCCCAACTCGTCCATCTGGATTTGCTGATTCGTTCACTTCTGTGGATGGACGTTGAAGAAATCAAGATTGCGTTTTCCGATTTATTAGTTGAGAACTGTTAAAAACGTTTTAGTAGAAGAAGAAGATGAAGCATTGTGTGATAAATCTCTCTTTTTTTTATCTTTTCTTTTTTTTTCTCTGAAGCATTTACTTATGACTTCGTTTTTATTTACTGCAAGCTTTTGGTTAGTGTATTTATCTATCTACTTTGTAGTGTTTATGCAAAGATAACGATCTTTGAGAGGTCTTAGTCTTTACATATGAAGCTCTTTTTCCCTATTTCCACGTTTTTTTTTCTTTCTCAAACGTTTATATTTAATCAAATCGTATCCGAAAAATGGGTCTTTCGCAAAAATAACCTATTTTCATAATATAATTAAGCTTATATCACTATAATGTTGCAAAATTAAGAAACTAACAATAAGAACAATCACAAAAAACAAAAGAAAGGATAAAATGGTTGGGTTATGAGGGTAGGTTTCAGTAACATCTATCTTTGTCTTAACAAATTATAAATCCCAAGTGATTTGTACTTGACATTAGTCTTATATTAATAACTGAATAAATCTTCCACTACTACAAAAAAATAACATATTTTATTTTACATCTAACATGATTTGAATTTTTGAAACAGATAAATTTTTTTTTTCAGATGTGAATAGTGTTGCCAATAAAAAACACAATATCCTATATGAAACACATAGATTAGAATAGTATATATATACGATTTAGCATAATCTTTTATAGTTCAACTATAACTGCAAATTACTAAATTTTGAAGGTCTTACCAGATTCTAACAGGCTGAGATTGTCTTGTCTTTACATCGGTAATTGCATATGACCATATATGTAATCAACATAATCATCATAATCATATATTCATAATAAAGTTGACATTTTGAACTGACTACACACTGAAAGAACCCTGACGTCGGACTGGGAAATATGAAGGAATTAAATGTTCAGTTGGAAGGATCTGGGCATTGTAAGGATTTGAACCTCTGATGTATTAGACTATCCTTATATCCCAAGCCCACAAGCCTAATGAAGCCTAATGAAGCCCATGTGTTTAGGAATTTAAGCAAGTATATTTCTATAAATACTCTTCTTTTGAAAACTCATTTTCTAACCTGAGAATTGTTTGAGACAACTCTCCTTCCTCATCTTATATGAAATATCAATTAAAATCCTTTTAGCTCATGGTGTTCCATTTAAGCTTTCATCTTTTTTACTTTCTTGCACTTTAATAAAGTTCATCATGAGCTATTTCATTATCTTATTTTCAATCTCATTTTCTATCTAATTAAGCTCCTAATGAATCCTCTTGGTTTAAATTCTACTCAAATGGTACCAGAGACTCAGGGCTATGTACCTGTGAGCAATAAGAGGATGATCATATCCATGGCATCGCTCAACCACCACTGCTGCTATGTTGCACTTCTATTGTTTTTTTTCCAGATTATTCTGACATTCGAAAACCGCGGCTAAGAATTCATAGAGTTCTGCGTGTAGTATGTAACTTCCAATTAGACATTAATCCGTAAAAAAGTGTATTCTTTGGGAATCGAACCCAAACCTGATGTACAAGACTTTAAATTCTTAACTACTGGGATAAAGGGTTTCCACAAGTTTGTCTAATTTAATTATAATTTTAAAATGTACGATATAAATTGAAAAAAAACCCTTGTTATTTCATGTTTTAGTATTCATCACAAGTTTTTGTAAATAGTACGTATTTGGTGATATCACGTTTCCAAACGTGAAAACATAAAAAACTGCATATCATTCAAGTCCATTTTGAGTATGTTGTCTTATTAATTCAGGTGTGGGATATACGTATTATCTCGAATAGGGAAAATTTCCCGTCATATGTTGTATCGGTGGAATACCATAGAAATATCTGCCTACAATTAGAATTTAAATTAAATTTATTTATTTGTTTTTTTTAGAATTTATAAATGCTACTATAGTCCTTATCAAAATACTTTCTTATTATTTTCCAGTTTTAATGTTCACTTTAACGGTTTTTAAGTAATAAATATTTTTTTAATTGCCGACAAAAAAATTTATGTTTTTTAATTTATAAATTATGAACAAACGATAAAATATTTCTTAGGATATCTTCGCAAATCCTATTGTTTTAAATTAATCTGTATCAAATTTCACCAATCTCTTCAAAATTTCAGTTGTCTATGCGGACATAAAGTAATAATTTCACCAATCCCTTAAGTATCTTGTATGTGCTGGATTTGAATTTGGCTAAGATATTATGTATAGTTTATCTTCGACATCTAATATTTCTATGTATGTATATGCGGAAAATTATATAATTCTAAATTTGATAAGCTAGTTTCCTTGGAAATTTCGGAGTAAATATAGGAACCTTTGCTTACCTTTATCGCACCATCTAAATTATAAAGACTACCTTTTTGCCCCTCAAAGTCAAATTATGTCCACTCATATAAATTATTACAATTTTCATATTAATGACCTCATTAGTGGATATCATTTGTATTAATACATACTTATAGATTTATCTAGAAAAAAAAAAATTTTGAAGGTTAAAAAACTTAAAAGTTAATAATAGTTACACATGTATCGTATTCCCGCCTGCTAGTCCATTTTAGGTATAAAAGAGCCACAGTTATTGTTGACTCTGTGGACTTTTGAATTTTCCCTTATTTTTTTAATACTAATTATCAAACGTTGTTATTTATTTTCCGTTTATTATTCCTCACAAAACACAATATACAATTAATTGAAACATTCCTAATATCATTTTTTTTATATATATTTCCTTTGCCTTCTTCTACTATTTATTCACACACTACAATCACTTCTCTCTTCTTCTTTTTTCTTTTCCGCCTTCCTCTTCTTCTTCCCCAAGAACCCTAAATATATTTTCATATTTTTTGGATGATTCTGATCGGAGAAATTGAAAATCTGCTCTCCTGATCGATCAAAGGAACTCGGTTTCTCATAGCCAAATGAATCTGGTACAATCCTTTTTTTTATATTTTTCTGATAAATTTCATGTGTATCCCCTGTTTTTAATTTGTTCATATCAGTTCATCATAAATCCTAATAAGTTTCAAAATTTATGCAAACAAATCCCTTAAAAATTCAAGTTTTTGGTTTCCACAAAAATATAAATTAGAAACAAGAAAATTTCTGAAGAATTTATCTTTTAAATTCAAATTTATGATTTCTTCATAGAACACATAAATAAATTCATTATAAATTTCGATAAAGAGTCAAATTTCTGCAGATTCCATATCCTTGAAAAAAGTAATTTTAGTTTTAAGTTTTTTTTTTTTTTATCGTTGCAAACTGATCCTCTAATTCAAGTTTTAAATTTCTTCATATATAAAACCTACAGATTAAATTTCTACAGATTTTTTTTTTCCGGATTATATTATTTTAATTCAAGTCTATAAATCTCTATTAAGTTTCTGCAAATCTAAATTACAAAAATAATTGTTGCAGAGTGAGAAGAGAAGAGGTGATGAAGATTGGATTGATACACTATTGAACTTAGAGTTCTTTGGGATATGTATGAATCATCAGTATCTTCGAAAGAACGAGAAGAATGTGTTTTGCATTGACTGTAATGTCGAAATCTGCAGACATTGTTGTAGTACAGAGGCTCATATTCTCCATCGTCGTCTTCAGATCTGCAAATACGTTTATCAAGATGTTCTTCGTCTCCTCGATATCCAACACTACTTCGACTGTTCCGAGATTCAGGTTTTTTTTTTAAAAAAAAAAAAATTTAATTTAATTTTATATATCTAAATCATTCAATAATTAATTCAAAAATCATTTGATTCCAGCGGAGTCTTTAATTACTTTTTAGAGTCTATAAATTCCAAATTAATATTTTATTTTCCTATTTTTGGTTTATGCATTGAATGGCAATAATTTATGTATGGAAAAAGACATATAAAATAAATGGAGAAAAGGCAATACATTTGAATTCAAGGCCACAAGCAAAAGATGCAAGACCTTCAACAAAATCCAAGAATGGAGCTTCATGTGTGACTTGTCAAAGATATATTCAAGATCGTCCTAATCGATTTTGCTCTATCTCCTGCAAGGTAAATATATGGTATTTCATTTGCAATTTTGTTTAAGTTTATATTTCCCTATGAATTAAGTTTTAATTAGTCTATTGGTAGTTATCTATTTCTCTAACTTTTTATTATATATTGGTAGCTATCAAAGTAAGCAGTGTTTTACAGTAGTCTTGAAAAACTAGAAAAAGTTAGACTTTAGTAGATGAAGGAGGCATACATTTTTGACATAACAATATAGGAGAACTATGGGTGATTTGAATTGTACACATCTTCAACGCTACATATTTCACACTCAAATGTAGTCATTTATTTTAAGTTGGAAGATGCTAAATGTTTTTTAAGAAGTGTCAGCTAGCCTTCATTCAATCAAGGCAAGTTCAATGGGAGCTTAACTTTAATATATATATATATATTTTTAAATCATAATTTTGTTTTGAAATAATTTTAAAATATAAAAATTATTTTATATCAATTGAATATATAATATATATATGTATATATACATACATATATTATTTCGACACGTAACCTACATTAACAAGTATCATTTATTAGAAAAATTAGTGTGAAATATGTGAGTTGTATACACGTCAAACACGTTTTAAAACGTTAAATTTGCATTATATCGTTCGAATTCAATTAGAGGAATTTATTTTTGAGTTTAGAGGCTCTAATACTTAAATTTTTTTTTTTTTTTTGTAGATTTCAGCTCTTCCAAAAAAACATAAATTTTGTTTTTCTCCAAGATTGGAACAAAGTGTTTTGGAGAAGGAAAACTCTAATCAAGAAGGAAGCTTAGAAGAAAAAAAATCGTGCACATCGTCCCTCACCGATTTTTCAGAAGATTCTGAAATTTTATTGAGTAATTTTTCATTGAGACCACTCATGAGAATACTCAAAAGAAAAGGAATTTCTCGAAGATCTCCTTTTTATTGAATTTTTTTTTCTTCTCCTTTTTCGGATTTTTTCATCAAAACCATACATTATGTGTATTTTATATTCGAAAAAGATATTATATCGGGTATCAATATTATGTTTAAAAGTTAATAAGTTTTAAAGAGTAAATAGTGATGCTGTGGCATGAAAAATAATAATAGTGATGTGTAATGCCTTATGAGTGATTTATTTATTATTCATCATGGAGAAAAGAGAGATATGGGCCCAAAAAGTTTTCAAAGTTCTGGTTTTCATGAGATTGTGTTGATTCACTGGAACCCACAAATTTAACCAAATAAAATAAGAAAAGTGAATACAATGCAATATTCTTAACGCTTTTTGGGATAAATTGATGATAGGTACAGGTTCTGATGACAAATGATGGAATACATTCGTCGATGACATAAATTTCTACGGAAATGTCATTTATAAAAACTATCAAAGTTGCACATGATAATTCTCTTCCGATACACATTCAAAAACTCATTAAACAGATTTTGATGCACCATTAAATATACTCAAGAAACACAATGTAGCAAATTTATATTTTCGGTATCACTGGTCTCATGATTTGCAGCGTGCGGAAAGCTGGATTTAGAGGAACTTATGAAATTGCGCACTTTAGCTTGTCTTTTTTTGGCTTGTCAGGTTCGCCTCATTCGTCAATGCCTTCCTCGGCAAAACCCTGACATTTCTTCACAAGAATTAGATTTCTTCTTATGGAGAAACTATCCAAATGAACCTCCTGGGGTCTTTTCAACTTCCAAAACCTGGAGTTCACTTCATCCACATGCTCCTACCGTCCCTTGGTTCAAATCTGTGTGGTTGAAGGAACAAATTCCAAAGCATTCTTTTATGTTATGGGTTATCATTCGTGGTAGGTTAACTACGTGAAATCGGTTGAGAAATTGGGGAATGAATGTTCCTAGTGATTGTTTACTATGTGCTTCAGCAGAAGAGAATCAATCAATCCAACTTCTCATTAAGGCAAACCTTGCTGGCTTTGATCGTCTCCTTATCCAGAACAGGTCTTCTTTAGACTAATCAATTCCAAATGTTCTAGAAACCTATTTGGCCTTATGGTTTCGATTTTTCCAGAGGTAAACATCATCAAGACTGGTTCCACGAGATCTTTTATTGCTTTACCTGAGTTTCTAGTTTCTCTACTTGTATCTTCTTTTAGCTTATTCATCTTTTTGCTATGCATTGTAACTTTTAAATGATGTTTCCTGTAGAAAGATAAAAGATGAATTAAAAAAAAAACCGTCCACATCTATCATCTAAGAGAATATATTTTACAAGATCATTGGTGTATATCAGAAATACTAAATGTAAATCAATCTTTAGCAGAAACTTACGAAGATATATGCGTACATTATAACAAATCTTGATCATGATAATGGGTCTACGGCAACTTGTTATATATATTTATTATATCAGACAACTTTCTTTTCCAATTTTTTTTTTTGACCAATTAAAATAGTATTACCCATCATGCATTATCATTTCTTCTCTTTATTGCGATAATATATTTGAATATACTGATGTTAATAATTCATAACTAAAGAGATAGAACCTTTTGACAAAAAGAAGAAGAAGCACGGAAGCATAATATATATATATATATATATATATATATATATATATATATATATATATATATATATATATCATGATTATGATACATAATATAGATTTAACTCAATATTTTGGCATGCTATAATTTATAAAATATCTGAAATTGAGGACAACATAAAAAATATTTTTTCACGAATGATGTTACTTGTAAATACCACCATAAAGAAAAATATGAGATCCAACAAGTATTTTATACTCATAGTCAATATATTCATGTCTATACAATTTTATTTATTTAATTACAAAACTAAAACTCTAATAAATAGATGAATCTATATATATTTCTGTAAAGTGATTTTGAATATATAATTGTTTTTAATTTTATCAAATTCGTAGGATTTTGTTTAAAGATATTTTGAATGTAAATTTTCTTAATTATGCAGTTAGAAATAATAAACAACTAGAAAACAATTAAAGAAAACAAAAAATAAATATTGACCACCTGGGGCTCACTAGTCAACATGGCGCGTTTATTATGCCAGAGAGTCAGAGACCTTTGTCGCGATCTTTGTCTCGAACAAAAATAAGATTAAACAAAATCAAGAATGTTATAAAAACGGTGTTTATATATATGGTTATATTACCGAAATATAAAAGAGAAAGAGATTTTATCAGAGAGATTGTAATGTATTGAATTGTATTGGAATGATTTTTACATTAAGCGGAAGCCTCTATTTATAGGAAAATCTTTTAAAGTTTAAACCAACCCAACAAAATAAAAATCTTTAATCATATTAATCATATAGCATCCTCGTCTAATGGCTGGATCACTGTTATTGATAATTATTGATTCGCATTATTTTGAGAAAAAAAAACAATAATAGAAAAAGAAGAATGATGGTCATAATGTTTTGGCAGCAAAATCCACTTCAGAAAATTAGAATATCAAAATAGAAGTAAAAGTAATGCCAAAAAAAAAAAAATTGGGTATGATTATGGCAGACAAAAAGTAAAGAATAAAAGAGGAATGTTGTGAGCCAATTGGAGGATATGACAGATTTAACTGAAGAGACGAGAGATTGGAGCAATAGAGAATAATGCATGTGCTTTTTTAATCTCAATGTTATGCATGTTCCACATGTCATGTATAACATCTCTCTCCCTCTAAAAAATCCTCATTATTATAACCAAGGCGGCTCGAAAACAAATTTCATCCGAGATACAAAATTAAGTAGTAAAATTTTAAATAATGGTTGACAAGGTTTTATTAATGTTTTTACATAAAATTTAAAATTTGAGTTCCAGATAACGTGAAGTATTGTAAATTAATATAGGTATGTTTATTGGAGTTTCATTCATTATGGTACAAATGGTCCATTTGTCATAGTCCGTGTGTCAAAAGTAAAGTTATTTACCGTGAGCGTGGTACATAAAAAATTGTATATAATATAGATATTTCTTTTTTAATATGAATGTAAGTATCATTAATCAAAATGAAAAGTTTAGGTTATACAATGCAACATAGCCTAGGCTTTTGTAACATTGTCCAAAGAAAAAGAATAAAAAAACAAGAATACATAAAATAACTGGGTAGAATCTTGGGAAATTAACGCAGCCAACGAGTCATTAAGTTGCCAAAATGATGCTCGTGTCTTCTAGAAGTTATTGTGTTCTTGATCTCTTTGTCTATGAGACTGTAGAAGAAGAGCTCGGTGACATGGACAAAGACATGGAAACAGAGGTTACATCACAGGATTTGAGCAGAATGCTTCCACCAGAAGAGTCTAGGGGACGGGGGATTATGCATTCGAGAGAGTCGAGCAGAGGAAGAAGAGGAGGGAGTTGGGAATTGTCAAGCCGTATTAACGAAGATTTAAGAACCAGAGATGAGTCTATGTCGAAAAGAGTTAGTGAAGACAGCTCAGAGTCTTCAGACAATGATGCTTCCAGAGATTTACATGTTGAGATATCTGATGCAGTAACAAGTAGAGGCAGAACCGGAATTGATATAGGACGGTTATAGACTTAGTCTCTGGATGAAGCCAATTTTACACTCTAAAAAAGGTTATGAAAAAAGTAAGAAGGAATCAAGGAAACAGAAGATTGTGATTCAGGTTTGTTTTTTTATGTACCTCATTGTAACGTGTTTGTGTAAAGTGTTTAAAGGATAAAAGCTATTTAATTGCTGGTAAAATGAAACTGAAATATTTCATTTTTGATAGTAGTAACTTCAAAAGAGTCATAACGTTCCAAAAGCTCCAAATACCAAAATAGACACATAAACGAGACTAGACATAGAGAAATAGAGATCCCTGGGGATACTTGGGATAGAAGAAATCTGCAATATAGAAGAAAAAATATTCTTAAATTTACAGAAGCAGAATAAATTACCAATATAGAAACCACATAAAACGAGATTCGACATCGACGTACCTTAAGTTACTTGAGAGAGAATTCATCTGAGATGAGTTTCTCATCTTCTTCGTAGACTTGAAGGTTCTTGGACTTCATAAGAAACTCTAACGCCTCTTCATCAAACTCAACCAAGTAAGCCATCTTCACAAGCTCCGATAACCGTCCGATCAGATCCTCTCTCTCCCACAATACTCCCTTAGCAATCACCTCAGCGAAACACGTGGCGTACACCAAAACCTTTCTTTTCCCACAAGCTTTCTCCAACTTCTCTGCATAAACCACTCCTTTCTCTCTCTCCCACCTTATCATCCTCTTAGCCTTTGCGATCAGCTTCTCTCCCTTCGAGAGTAGATTCAGAGTATACTCCGTCGTGATTGTCTCCAAAGTTTCTTTAACGTCGAGGTCAACAAGGCTCTGTATGATTCTTGAACGTTCCTCAGCTTCTACATTGAGAGATGGATCAGAGAGGAATCCAAGAATCAGCTTCACAAGCCCTGGTCCGATCAGATTATTCTTTAAATCGACAACCTCTTCCTGCTCGATTTTGACCTCGGTTAGGTCAGCTTCTGCGATCTCTACACATTTGGAAATCTCTTTGACACCGATTTTTCTATAAAGCTCAACAAGATTGGTTCGGGACAATGTAGGGATGCTTGGAGTTGGATACCAAACGAAAACAGGGGAATCGATGAACAGATCTTTTAAAAGCAAGTCATCAGCTATGAACACGTCGCTTATGTTAGCCAACATGATTCCTTCATCGTTGTTGCAATCTGGTGCGTGTACAGGCAAACGCAAAAAGGATTCAGACAGGAGCTTCTCGGCTCTAACTGTGTTGTGTCGCACAATGAATCTCCAGAACGCACAACACTCATCATTTGACAATCTCTCCTTCGTTCCCTCCCAATCTTTCCACAAATTACAGTAATCTTCAATAGACGGGTTGGTTCTCACGCCAAATGCAGATGAGAAGAAGCCAAGAAGGTCATGATCCTTACCGTTCTCGTAGTGGTTTGCCAGAACGTTTAGCTTCGATCCAAAGAGCTTGTCTTTGTCAAAGAGCACGCAGCTATAAACATCTGCCCATTTCTCATCACTCGGTATCCAAATCCGGCCTGAAGACGCATCTTTCTCAGGTTTCCATTCAGCTTCACTGAGAAATCCATATATCCGGGAAATACTATCAGAATCAGAATGAGCATAGATGTGACCAGCAAGCAACTGGCAAGCTTTAGCTGAATCGTGACCAACTCCTATCGCAATAAGCTCTTCTCTGAACGTTTTAAGCTCAGAGCCATAATACTCTTCGTCAATGAACGGACCATCACACGGCTCTAATTTCCAGCTATTATCAAGCAAGAGACATTCATCGGGACTGCGGTAACCAGCATGTGTCTTCAACCATCTGACAGAAACCTTTTCAAGAAACTCTTCAGGGAGTTTCTGAAATCTGTCTTCAAGCAAGAAGGTGATGCACTTAAAAAGAGACAGTGCGCTTGAAGGAGTGATGCGAGATGGATCAGGGAGACTTAGGGAGCTAACCACATGGCTCATGCCTTCTCTCAGCTCAACTGAAACACCCAAGCTCTTGAGCTCTTTTTTGAATTCGTGTATACTCTTACCGTACCAGTTTGGGCCATCATCGATAAAGGGAAGATTCGCTATGAGTCGGAGAGATTCCCAGTCTAAATCAAAGAGAATACAGGCCTTTGGTGCACGGAAATCGCCGAGTTTGGTATGCAGCCATTGCAAATCTTTGAAGCTATTCATAAGTTCTTCAGGAAATCTTTGACTACTTCCCATCAGCTTCTTGTAGCAAGATAAAAGAGACGAAGCGGTACATCGGGTTAACCCAGAGGAGGTAGCTTTCTGTTTGAATGTGTGCACAAACTCTTTCACAGCATCTTCAAGCTGAAGCTTAACACCAATCTGCTTCAGTTCTTCTTTGTAGGAAAAGATTCTGCTTCCATACACATCCTCATCGATCAAAGGGAAGCAATCAAAAACAGATATAAGGCAACTCCACTCTGGATCAGGGATGAAACATTCAGCAGGCGATTTATAGCCACTCTTCTTTGTCTTGAAGCCTTGAGAATTTCTCAGGGCATTGATCAGCTTATGGGGACTCAGTTGACGCATGCAGTCAAGTACTAAGAGCATTGCATCAGGTGTCAAATAAGCCAGCTTTGCAGTATTCAAATGAGAAACGATGAGGCTGTGATTACCAGGAAACTGAACTACAACGCCAAGCAACTCAAGTTCTTCCTTGAAGCCATTGAGGCTAACTTCACCATAGAAATCTCTGTCAATGAATGGGATATCGCTGATCAGTGATGCAGCTTTCCAGTCTTGGCTGAACAAAACTGCTCCATCTGGAGATCTGTAACCAGAAGTTGTCTTCAGCCATGGACCATCTTTGACGGCGGTGATGAAATCAGCTGGTGAGAGGCGCTTATCTCTCAAGTACCTAATAAATTTCAGAATCGAGAACAAGTTTGCGCTTGACAGTGTTGAAGTCTTAGCTAAACTCATAAGGTGGTTGCCAACAAATGTACATGCTTCACTAAACTCAAACATAACACCAGCAGTTCTCAACTCTTCTATGTAGTTCTCAATCTCTTTCCCATAGAAACTTCGATCAACCAGCGGAATATCAACAAGAATTGATCCATTCTGCAGAATACTTCCCCACGATGCAGTATGATAAAACGAATGAGACGGCGGACGATAATCAGAGAACCCATTCATTGTTGTTCTCAACCAGCTTCCTCCTCTGACAGAATCCAAAAAGTTGGAACGAAGAGAACGTCTATTACACTTAATCCACTCCAACAGCAACAAAACATTCTCCTTTTTAAGAGCCCCCGACAACGCAGGTATAGCAGCATTTGGAGGTTCTATGTCAGGTATATCTCCAGCCTTAACATAAGATTTCAAGAACTCGAGAAGGTCTCTCTTGTTAGAACGCAGACCAGCAAACCTGTCAGACGACAAATACTCTTCCGAAAGTTCAATGTAGCCATTATATCTCCAAGGGTTGGAGCCAACTAAGCTAACCCATTTACCTGCGCTAGCAGGAACAAGAACCCCATTCCTGCTTGTGTTGACATTACCATAGTTGTCCACAAGCGGCATGTCTTTGCAGCATTTACCTGCCTCTTCTTCTGATAAAACATCCTTTGAGATTGAGTGATGCAGAAAGTGAGCATATGCAACCACAAGCCTTTTGTCTCCATTAAGATTCTCCCGGAGACGTTTTGCATAGTCAGAGACACTAAAATTGGCGAGAGTAACCTTCTCTTTGAGCCAATTAAGTATAGTTTCCTTCTTGGAGCAGGCTTTTAACGCTGTCCGGATTGTCTGTGGCATGAAAACAAACTTAGACATGCATCTGAACTCATCATTGCATTCAAGTAGCCATGCCTGGTTCTTCTCTGTGGAGAAGCATAGTGTCCGAAGACTGAAATCTGCCAAACTGCAAAGATAACTCACTCCCTTTTGAACAACATACTTGATAAGCGGAACCCTAACCATGTTCGTACTCTGGAATCTGGAGTTCCAATTCTCAGCTATAAAAATTAGAACATCCATATACGTATTGTCTGACACACTTGTTACGAGGTCGCAGCCCTGAATGCATTTTACATACCATTCGTTGCTGACTTGCTGTACGCCTAAGAAGTCCAGAACATAGTCATTCTCGGTTCTATCAAACGCGGAATCCAAAATGTAGATCCCATGTGATGCTATATTCTGCAAGCTCGCACCTTCTCTTCTCGCTTTCTCCAAGATGTCCCAGAAGGCGGGAATAAGACGACCCACTTCGCACGGCCTATGGAAGAACTTCTGTTCCAAATGTGATATGCTTGGCACAATTTTCTCAGCAGAAACCCTTGCCCTGATAGATTCTCGGACAACATTCAGCTGTGTGTAAGTAGACTGCTTAACAGGCAAGAACCTAAAAGCAGGCACCACGCTAGATACTGGAGCATCATTATTCTTCACCAAGGAGGTGAATGCATTCACAAAAGCTATAGGGACACAGCTGAGAATCCCTTGGTTCCATATATCATCCAATAGGATAGTTTCTCTAGACGATGCAAGGATGAAATCTGCCTGAATGATGAAGGGAAAGCTCGTTACCATCTCGGTGGGAAGAAACGCATAGATACCGGGAGAGCTATTTCCTCGGCCAAGACGCTCTCCAAATGGAAATGCCAGAGTTATCACCCAATCATCGACTTCACTTCTCCTGTCCACACGGTTCTCATGTTTCACTGGAAACTTTTGCCTCCACATGTGGTAACTACATTCTTGTTCAGAGTTCTTCCCTTTCTCAGAAGCTGAGAGATGTATTGTGTATGATTCCGCATCCATACTCTTCGTCGTCACAAAATTAGTCTCGCTAACAATTCCTATTGAGTTCACTGTGCTCAACTTAGAATCTTGGCAGTGTTCTCTGATAGAGAGGCGCTTGATCTTTGAAAGAAACAAAAGAACCTCAGGATGAACATTGGAAAGCTGATCTTTCACCGGCTTTACTTTGTCACTCTTCAAAGGCAAGATAATGGTTGTGGTTGGAAGTGCAGACCTCGAACCATACATCCTTTGTATATCAACAAGAGAAGGATGTTGCTCAACCCACTCGGGAACAATGTAGCCAAGGCTGCAGTGGCTGCAAGGTGCCTCATTGAAGCGAATTTGATAGCCATTGCTAAAAATATATGGTTGTGAGGTGATCAAAAACACACTCTTGAAACCAATTCCTGCCAAGAAAGAAACAGAACACACAAGTAAGAACAACAAGGGTCTTTGAAATTTGAGTTTGTCTAGAGGTCATATAGTAGAAGGCAAAGACATACCTTTCTCTCCAATATAACCACGCTTCCGAAGACCTTTCTTGGTGGACCTTCCAACACTACAAATGGACTCGATGTTCTTATCAGAGAAACCCTTCTCATTGTTAAAGATAAGGAGAGTGGCTGGGGCTCCAGTGGCTGTGATATCGTCAGATGTTATCACAAATTCAAGAGACGGATCCACACCTTCGGGATACTCATTATCCTCAGCATTCTGAAAAACCAAAGAATATATTAATGCAAATCATTAGCAAAAATATATCCTCAGCATTCTATTGTATACATAAAAACTAGGTAACAACATATGAAAACGCTTGAGTACAGTAAACCAAATAAAATGGAAACGATTTGGATCGGTTTTGTTCCGGTTCTGGTTCAACATTTTCCAGAACCAAGATCAAGTTAAATCATTCCTTTTCTTTGGTTAATCTAACAGTCTATTAGAGTTACGTAGACAGAACATCAGAGATTCCACTATACACACATCTACGCATAAACAAATATATATAAATAGTGCGAGCAAAGTAGATATTCAAATTTCGATTTCAGTTTTCTAGGGTATAGAAACAGAGAAATTAGTGAGTTAGAGCGAGAGCGAGAGAGAGAGAGAGAGAGTGAACGTACTTGGATGAGTTCCATGAGGAAGTGCACATCCTTAGCGTAGAGCTCAGCGGAAAGGTTCTTCACAGCCTGATGAAGATCCTCCGTCAACGGATTATCAGCTCCGCCGATTGAAAACTTAGTCTTCCGAATTCGATCTATGTGTTGCTTAGCCGATTCCGCCATTGTTTCTCTTCCAGGTTTAGTTTTGGTTACTCTCTGTAAATGTGGAACGAGTGAGACACTAAGCGAGGATTTTAAAGAAACAACGAAACTTCATAGGGAAGCTAAACTTGGGAATTAAAGAATTGAAGTATAACGATGATGTGACACTCTGTACGGGAAAACCGGAAAGACTATAATTTTACTGGCTTACCAAAAGACAAATAGTGTGTACTATGTTAATCTCCAAGAAAAAGCTATGCAACTTCGTAAATCTAAGTATCTTTCAATTTTTCCTTTTTCCATCGTGTTTATTGATTAGTTACGAGATAGTATTAAAATATAATCAACATGAAACAAACTTTGGTTTCATTATCGATAACCAATCAACCATTTCATTTAATTTTTATGTGTACCCAATTACATCTTGTGGGGTTTAAAATTTGACCTTCCTAATCCATCTTGTTTGGAAAAGAGAAAACACAAGTCATGTTTTATGGGTCTGACTGATTATAATCGATCCGGTAAAATAAAATTTTGACAAATTAAAATACATACATGGATGATATATTTATGACTATACGATTCAATTATATGATACAAAAATCATTGAAATATGAATGCAACTAATAAAAAGCATGTGATCAAATCATTATCAGGCACAAAAACATCCTCTTACTAATATTTGGGAAGTACCCATTTAAAACATAACATTTAAATTCTAAAAAATAACATACAATGTCATTAGTCTTAAAAACTAACAAAAAATAATAATTAAAAATAAAAATATCTAAACACTTCATCTATTTTTACTATTAAAAATACATATTTAAAAATAAAATCTTCACAAAATCTATTTTCAATTTTATTGAGATTATAATTCATTAATTGTTACTATTAAAAATACATATTTGAAAATAAAATTTTCACAAAATCTATTTTTAATTTTATTCAATTTTTCTTAAATAAATCAATTAGTGAAACGAAAATTTAATTTTAAAAATAATAAGTATATAAATTAATAATAAATAATTTATATATTCCAAAATAAATAAAAATAAAAATCATAAACAAATTTGTCAAATTTTCACTACAATATTACTACTTAAAATTAATTTTAAAATCATATAATACATATCTAATATTATTAATTGGGAAGTACACATTCTAAACAAACATTTAAATTGTAAACAAATACATACAATATTATTGATCTTAAAAGTAAACAAGAAAAAAATCATTAAGGGTAAAAATGTGTTAGTATTTTATTATTTATCTTTATAGCCATAATAATCTAATAAATCTTTCTCTACTACTCCTATAACCAAACACAATTATGTAATTAAACCTTATTAAAAATTAGACACAACTTACAATAATAAATCATCAAAATCATATGTTTTACAAACATAAAAGATATTTTTTAAAAATTCAAAACATTCATATAAAATCTATTAATTTTTTTTGAAAGATTAAAATGATTTAAAAATAAAATAAAATCAAATATTTACGAAAAATAGATTTTTATACTCATATGTTTTTTTAAGTTAGTATAAAAATGATATATATTTAATACTAATACGTTTTTTTAAATTAAATCAAATAGTTGAAGTTAATATCTTCTTATAAATATTTGGAGAGTACAGTTATAGAAATAATATTTAATTTGTTGAATGACAAATAATAACTTAATTCAAAATTATTATTTAAATATTAAAATCACTGCAATACTATAACAAAATCTTTAGAATAAAACTTAAATTTTTAAAAAAACAAAATCAATCCGCGCTATAGCGCGAGTCTAGTATTTGTAATTTGGTTAACAACTACAACATCTATTAGTACTACCTCATCCAAATCTCATACTTTGTATTTAAGTTGTACTATGTAACTAACGTATATATCTGATATTGATGATAACATATACGACTTTATACACGTTACTTATTTAACATGTCATTCCATAAACTTGATATTCACACTTGCCAATATAGCACTGCATCCCTACTTTGCCCGCAATCCACAACAAAAAGCATTTGGCAAGCCCAAATATAAACACTGATATAATATTAACCTTCATGTATATTAAGTAATTTTATGCAATACTAGCACACAACGATTTTGTTAACATACATATAAAGATGTTAGCATAACCAATAAATATGTATATTTTGTCGAATCGTCTACAGAACGTGTGTCAGAGAGAATATTTTTTTCTTCGAAAGGGTAGAAAACGATATTTTCTAAATAAATTATCATCATATGCTATTAATACATATTAACTTAGCAGCATGCGCTACTTCTGCAAGCATCTCTTTTGATAAAGCTCAAAGATATATGAAAATATACACATCTATGCTCCTTTGATGATGTTTTTATTTGAAATAAGGTTAAAATAACACGTTGTTTAATTTTTATCCAGAAGCATAAATAATTGGAGAAAAATATATAAGGATTATACATAAACATATATTGATGCAGATAATTTTTTGATGCAAAATCGTAATTAAAAATAAATTTCGGTCTATGGCTAAAATATTTAATTTATGGTTGCATGATAAATTAAAAAGAATCTACCGCATCAGAAGCTGATTTGTTGCGCAAGCTAGGGCTAGCGAATGCTGAGGTTGCGTTTCTTGGATCTCAAGCTATCTCCATAACACCTGTTACAGAGAAACACGGAGGGCACAGCTTCATCGTCTTCAATGGAATTGCAGAGTGTGTGATGCCAAACCTTGCAAGCATCACAAGCTACCATTCTCTCACCATCGTCATCTCTAGCTCCGCATTTGCAGTCAACGGTCCAGTCATCAAAACCGCCTTCATATCTTAACTCCGTACCTATGTCCAGACCAAACCCTTTCACCAGAAACTCTGTCTTCCCTTGTGATTTTAGACCCAAGTTGTCGTCTAGCTTCTCAAGAAACCTGTTTCTTATCTCCAACACTTCAAATGTATCCATTATGCAGTAAGTGTCCCTCAGAGCTTTTTCTGCTGCAGATTTCAGTTCTCTGATGGTTGCGTTTTCAGGAACAGCCACAAGTTCACCAGGCGGTAATAACCGGGTGAAGTCTCTGAGTAGTTCTTCATGATTGGGCAGAACTTGGCAGCTAATTGTTAATGGGTTTTGCTCCTGGTAAGACCATTCTTTTACAAAGTTCTTGCAGTTCAAGATAACTTGAGACGCTTCGCTGTATGTGTCTGAATCAGGATAAGTTAACAAGAGATTCTGATACAGATAGAGAATGTCATCGTACGGACTCAGTCCGGGAGTGGTGGATGTCCATCCATTGATTTCCTGCCGATTCAGTTTCCTTTTCTTTTTCCGTTCTTGCTCTAGAACACGGGAATTGATTGTCCGGATGGAGAATTGTAACATCCGGGTTTTCGGGTTTGTGAACCTCTGCACTATCTGGTCACCTATTAGAACTTTGTCAATGTGTTTGAGCAAGAAATCAATCAATCCTGTATCACCAATGCTATTTCTAACAGCCTCCCGAAGCTCTTGGCGAGTAATGGTGCTGTTTCGCTCTTTAAACACTTTGAGAACCGCTTGGGCTGCCTCATTCAACCTCCTTCCAGGCCATCTAGAATTTTCTCCCCTGCCCAAATCATCAAATGAGTCATACTCAGGGGGTTTTATGCCCACCATTGTAGTATCATGATCATCAAGGACAGTGTCTCTGCCAGATTCATATATGTTATCATCTGATTCCTGATCAGGGGATGTGCAAACCTCAGTGTTCTCATCAGTTCCAAGAATAGGATATGAAACAGGATCTAAAGAAATTGCTACTAGTGCCATTGTAGTCTTTCTCTGAATGGGAGCTTTTGATCTGAAAGCAAGCATGAACCGAAGCAAATCAGAGAGAGTGGCCAATGGTGTTTCACTGGATCCTCTGTAGTAACTGATGATCGTCTTCATCACTCTCCCTTTACTTGTTCCAGACAAGTCTTCCACAATCTTGTCAACTTCTATAGAGCTAAGAGTGAGAATAGCTAGCCAATACTGATCTTTTCTTACCCCAAAGCTTCCATGAGAAAACATATAATCCCATTTCCCAAACCATGGTCGACCATATGCAACACCATGGAGCAGCCTCAGATCCATCGATCCCTTCTTCGATGTATCATCCAAGGATATCTTCCTGCAGCCAACGACATAATCATTAATTTACAACTCCATAAACATTACTCAGTAATCATTCAACTCACTTTATTACTTATTAACTCGAGTTTATAAATTGGTTTGTGGATTTTAAAACATTTTCAAATCCACACAGATTTTCTTGATTTTAATATAGATTTACAGATAACCAACATATATTAATATTTGGATTTTGTATTTTTAACTAAATTTTGTGAAAATCCATAGTTTGTGTGCAAATTACAAATCGGATTATAGCATACTGCAGCTGGGATCGGAAACACCAAATTTGGCTTCAATTAAAATACTCAAATTCAATCTTAGTTTACAATAGAAATCCAAAAAAAAAAAAGTTTAACTGTCAAAATTTATGTGATTGTATCTCAAAATCAGTACTAGACAAGAAATGGATTAGTTCATGTACATTATATTAATAGACTAAATAGAACATGAATGTCGTAGTCTCTTTCCTATAATTAGCAAAAATCTATTCATGCCTACCAACTTACTATTAAATATGAATTTCTAACATCAATGCCACAAACCTCTCCTAAGATTAGCAAATATTTATTCGTCAATGTAGAATCTCTAACATGAATTAATGTCATAATCTCTCCTATAATTAGCAAAAAACACCTCTTTAAAAATATCATATTCTTATAAAGCAAACAGCTTTATAAACTAGTGATGTAGAGATAAATTTGGTGGTACGTACCTAGTGTGGAGAGTAGAGCAAAGACGATCCCAAAAGTGCATGATTTGATCACCAGAGAGGTAAGAAGTGTCATCATCATCAGTGTTGATACAGAGCAAATGACCAAATCCATTGCAATGAATCAAACCATGCATCAAATGAGAAGAAAGCTTCAAGCTTTTTTTCGTCAATGGCTCATACCATTCATCACTCTTGGGTATTATCAAATGATATTTCCTCTTTGATACATAGTGATGACCCCAACCTATACGTAAACGATCAAAATCAGAATCAAAAAACACAAAATTTCCCAAAAAAAACCTATATTTAGGTGAATCAGAGAATTATTGTGGGATTTGATTAATATTACCAACGCTTCTACAGAAATCGCAGAGAGGATTTGGAGAAGAATCAGAGATTTGTTCTTCGATGATGTAAAGAGGGAAAACGACGCCGGTTGCTTGGCTACCAAGGAAGAGACAAGAGACGGTGTTGCCATCGATGGTGTAATCTTCAATCTCGGCGTATTCACGGAGGAACGATCTGATGTTGTCGCGGAAGGTTGCGGCGAGGTTGAGGAAAGGCGAAGGAGATGAAGATGAAGAAGAAGAAGAAGAGGGGATGATGGCATAATCGTTAATAATGATGATTTTGGGGTTTATTTGTCTCTCCGTGCAAGCGTCGTATACGGTTATCGCCATGACTGACAAGGACTACGAGAACGAGAAGAGAGAGAGAGAGGGTTTTTGTTTTCTTTTGTTATATCATTCATTGGGATCACGTGACATTGGGCGAATTGACGATTTTGCCCTTTTGGCGGCGATCTTGTTTATCGTTTCATTGGTTTGTTGTCAAAGCATAAGTGGAATTTCCGGCTTACGTGGTTTTGGTGCGGTTTAATTTGGTTTGGGATCACGTGACATTGGCTGATTTGTTGTGACAGGACTCTCTTCTTTCGTGTGGTTTGTCAATTGACGATTTTGCCCTTTTGGCGGCGATTTGTTGTACTGTTTTTTTTTTTTTTTCTTTTAAGGAACTCCTAGATCTGGACATCCGAGTAATCGGATCGGTTCGGATCAGGTAATTTGGGTATCAGATAGTTTAGTTATCTAAATCTAATATCCATTCAGATATTTGTAAAAATCGGTTTGGATTTGGTTCGGTATTTTTCAGGTTCGGGTCGGTTCGGGGATTAGTGTTGAAAACCAGAATATATCCGAAATATTTTTGGACTCGGGTCGCGTTCGGTTCTTTTACTTATATACCCAAATCTATCTGAAATATCCAGAAAAAACTAAAATATTAGTTATTTTTTATCTAAATCTATCTGAATTACCCTAATTACCCGAAAATATCTAATATATTCGAGTTTTTATAATTGTAATTTTGGGTATTTGAGTTATTACAAGTATAAATATACATAATATTGTTTGCTATATACTTGTATTTGGGATACTTTCGGCTATCTACAGGTATCGGGTTCGGTTCGGTTCGGTTCGAATTTTCGGGTATAGAGGACTAGAACCCATTCAAGTATTTCTAAAAATTGGATCGGTTTGGATCGAGTTTTTGGATACAGGGTAAAATGCCCATTTTACCCAGGCCTAAAAGGAAGAGTGGGAATTTCCGGTTTACTTGGTTTTGGTTCGTTTCAATTTGGTTTTGCCGCAGTTGTTCTTTTCTTTTTCTCCTAACGCTATTTCAACTCTTTCGTCTGATTTGTTGTTCTTTTAATCTGTATAAGTTTGTAATCTATATTAAAACGAAATTTGAGAGGTTTGGTGTTAATCCGGTTTAATTTACTTTGGATTTTTAGTATATGTAAATACATGACTAAAATATTGGTCAAAATTGGCAAAAAGACTATGGCCTTTTATTTATTTGCAAAATAGTTACAAGTGGATGAAAATTTAAGCGGTTTTTTTTTGTTTTTCTTTCAAATTTCATGTTATATTTTTGATGTCATGTTATTTTTTAGATAACATGCTATTATTTTCAAATGATATGCTATTTTTACATTATCTTTATTATTTGTTAAAATCACCCGCAAAAACATTATCTCTTATTTACATATTTGTTCCGGCAAGAAGAAGTCTTGAGAAGCATATAGATCGGTCTCCTCTGCATTCAATAACTTTTAACGGATAGACCATCTATGACATCCGTTGTATGGATGCTCGGAAGCAAAAATGCAAAGATTCCTCAGCCAAAACCCTACCGATATTTTGTCCGGAGCAGTCTTGTTGAGCCCGACTATGAGACTTGGAACCAAATCATCTTGTCGGAGCCTCACGAGTAAACTTGGATAGTATATTGGCTGCATTCGGGATGTTCACTGTGTTTTAGGTCGTTTATTCTAACAAAGTACGATATCATAACAATAGATGATCAAGCAAATAGAAGGACAAATAGCTTGGTCGTACGTTCTAAAAACTTTGAATACTGTCTCCTAGTCTCTATTAGTTTTATATACAATACATGTCTCGTAATTTGAAAGATCCATACATCTTCTATATAGCTTTTGTTATTTATTTATCTTATCATTTTTTTATTTTGATTATGTTTTGCTTTTTTTTTTTTTTTCTATTTTGTCAACTCTTTTTGTTCATATCTTAACTAATAGAAACTCATGTATCCAAAAATTTGTATAAGGCATTTAAAATTACATATCAAAGTAAAAAAAAAATGTCATGAGTGTTATAAAATATAGTCTCACAAATTATGATTTGTCTATTTATATTATGCATAATATATATATATATATATATATGACTATATGCAAAAAAAATGTCATGAGTGTTATACAATATAGTCTCACAAATTATGATTTGTCTTTTTAATTAAGTAAGAGCAAAAATGTGCTTTGTTTCCAATTATTTTATTTGCAAAACGCATTTCTATATGAAGATGATTATTATTGGACACTCATAGCTTACACAAGTTTCCAGGCCAATCTAACTCGATAATTCATTTCTATACAAAAAAAGCATTTTGAGAAATCACAGATACATATCTCTCGAATGGGTTTAAGAAGGTAAACTGTGCATTAGTAGATAGAGACTACAAAGGAGAAGACTTGTTGTACAGTAAATAAAAGTAACAAGCGTTTGAGCAATCACCTTTTCAGATAGAGAAGTATCGGTGAATTAATCACCTTCTCAAACAACAAAAGAAGATTGTTCCAAGTACTGGGAAACGGTTCTATCACAGCAAAGCTTCTTTTAATCAGTGGTACAGAGCCAAGAAATCTATACATCCCTAAATCCACAAGACTCCATGATCCAGCGATTGAAGAACTCAAACCGCAGCTCCACATTTGAAATCAAGACGAACTATTTTCTATTGAGAATTTGAGATCATAACCCTATTTAAATCCCTTGCAATCGAACCGGCTATCTCATCGTTCAAATTTAGTGAACCAGCCTCAACCCATTTTTTTAAAAAAAATTTCAAAGGTACTGATGATAATGTCATGATTCAAATTCTCCAAATTTATTTTTACTTTAATTAATTGTGAATTTTTTTACTTATCTTATTCCATAAATGAAAACATCAACAACCAAATTATTGATAAGTTTAGAAGTACTTAAAAAAAAAATCAAATTATAAAACTTCAGATTAGTTTCTTATAATTTTTTTTTATTATTCTTATAAGCTAAACTAAAATTTTTAATAAAAATGGATCAATCGAATACTTATATAGAATATGAAGATGACATTTACCAAACTTTTAACTATTTTGTAACCGTGTAAACATTGGGAATTTGCTGATATATATTCTCCTTATATGTTATGTGTCAAATGGGACTTTGAATGTTTCTAATAATCTGATAGATGGTCACAGAGGTTAAAGATTAAATACATGAATGGGTGTGAATTGGAGGGTTGCATATGGCTTCATGTAAATTAGCTTTTTCTCATGCGTTATTCTTTTGCAGACTCATACTGTAATCTGTAAGAACTGTAGCTTTCTCACATAATTTTCTTTTATATTTACAGAAAATTTCGTGCGTCCACGTAGAAAATGCATACATGGCTTCATGTCCTGGAAAAGGATGTGGCAAACACGCGCAATTTTATCTGAAGTTCTGAACAAAAGTTCAAAACTCAAAACTATTTCCTCTTGTCTTATAGAACTTGTGTGGAACGCATAGGATTTAATCGGTGAATAAAGTTTTACAGATGAGGTCAGGTCACAACACTTTAGCGGTTAGAATTTATCAATTAACTCATATGAGATGGTTCGATTCTGGGAAACAAAGAAAACGAAAATAGATGGTTCGATTAAAAGCGAAAAACTAACATTAATTAGAGTACAATAAGAATATAACAGCATAATATAAGTATTGTTCGTCCAGAATTTGATTATTGGAATTTTGCACATAATCTTATGGATTGTGAATATCAATTAGTTAGAGAGTAGATGAACTCGCACCACATAAAAAAAAAAGTCAAGGCCGTTTAGAGCACCAAAGAAATGAAGTGTCCTCTTAAGATCCTTTGATGTTTAAATCAACATAAACAAAGAAAAAAATGAAATGGTAAATACGTATAAGGTATGCGGATGCTCTTAGATTTGATTTCTTAACAATGTATTTTCTCCTTTTAGTATACTAGAAAATGGCTTTCAAATCTCTTTTAATAAGAATCGGAATAATATTTATAAGAAAAATATACTTTTACTTACAAAACAAAGGTTATTCTTCAAAAATGTGTTTAAATTAATATGTAAGGGATTTGACACCTTTTAAATGCAAACTCATGGAAACTACTTGTGGAATATTATTAAGTTTTATCTTTTATAGATTCCTTATAAATGGTAACAAATCAATAATTAAATAATATGAAATTCATTATATTAAAATGAAACATGGAAAAAAATAAAGTAAAATATTTACCAAATTACAAAATAAACCGTTTGATGTTTCCCCTCGTTCTTTGTGTGTATATATTATACACATATATCATGTTTCCACACTTGACAACTTTGACCAAAAAAGAAAAGAGAGAGAGAGACAGAGAAAGAGAATCGATCATCAATGTCGTCGGAGGAAGATAAGATTACAAGAATCTCTATCGAACCGGAGAAGCAATCACTTCTTGATCATCACACCGAGAAACACTTCACCGCCGGAGAAATCGTCCGTGACATCATCATCGGCGTCTCCGATGGTTTAACCGTTCCTTTTGCACTCGCCGCTGGACTCTCCGGTGCCAATGCTTCTTCTTCTATCGTCCTTACCGCCGGAATCGCCGAAGTCGCTGCCGGCGCTATCTCCATGGGACTCGGCGGGTATAGTTCACTTTTTATTTATTCCGTTTTAATTGACACGTAAACTCTCTATGAAATTCTGAAATAATATGGCTACATATTTAAGTTTGTTAATCATATAAAACTTATCCTACATGCAAATGATGATTCATTTCCTACTTGTGGTATAATTACTATAAACACTAATTACATATGATAAGTTGTGGTATAAAGTTGGTTAAAACGAATACAAAGTTTGTTTTAGTTTACACGTCACTCTTTAACAAAAATAGTCCTATATAGATTCAACAAAAAAAAAGTCCTATATAGATCATGCAATGATTATATACATGCATGTATTCATATGTAATCAATTTTCAAATTTAGTCTTAAGTAATCATATGGTACGAAAATAGTGATTTAACTATGGAGTTTAATGCAAGATTAAAAAATTGGATAACAAATTTAGGTATTTAGCGGCCAAGAGCGAAGAAGATCATTATGCGAGGGAGATGAAACGAGAACAAGAAGAGATTGTGGCCGTTCCTGAGACTGGTAAGACCAACTTTGACTAAATCTAAGCCGTCCGTAAGAAAATTATACGGTGTAACACAGTTTTAACGATATGGATTTTTTAAAAACAGAGGCAGCTGAAGTGGCAGAGATTCTTGCACAGTATGGAATAGAGCCACATGAATATTCACCCGTGGTTAATGCTCTTCGTAAGAATCCTCAAGCATGGCTTGATTTTATGATGAGGTTGGTTTCACTTATTATTTCATTAGTATTACTATTTTATTTTTATTAGATTCTTCAACTATTTTTATCTATATATATAGTCTTAATTAGGGATAAAATCGAGGGATACTTTTAGTTTTCTGCAAAAAGCTGGACTTATACTTTCCAGGTGTGGACAAGATTCTATATGGTCCGACTTCCAAAATTTTAATCTGTTTTTCCAACAAACAAATTACGTGAATATTAACAAACAGAAAAAGAAAAAGAAAAAACATATTACGTGAATATAATTTTTTTATGAACCCGGTTCGGTTCAAAATTTATCGAAATTAAACACTCTTTAGCTATCACATATGTTCATAATCCTACTATAAGCATGTGGCATGTACATTGGTTATATAAATTAGACTTTAATTATTCGTTAAATTGATTATAATTCCCACAGGTTTGAGCTGGGATTGGAGAAGCCTGATCCAAAAAGAGCGTTACAAAGCGCGTTCACGATTGCAATCGCTTATGTTCTTGGCGGTTTTATACCGCTACTTCCCTACATGTTCATACCGCATGCCATGGATGCGGTAGTGGCGTCTGTGGTTATAACTCTGTTCGCTCTCTTCATATTTGGCTATGCAAAAGGGCATTTCACCGGCAGCAAACCCCTTAGAAGTGCGTTTGAAACCACCTTTATTGGAGCGATTGCCTCAGCGGCTGCTTTTGGTTTGGCTAAAGTGGTGCAACATTAGCAGTAACAAAAACTATTGTTGCGTTTAATGTTTTTTAAAAAAAATTTGAAACTTCTTTATTGCATGCCTTGTGGTTATTATCACGCTAAAACTTATGGCAACCAAAATAAAAAGGGTATATTGCAACAAAACTCTGCGTTTCGAAAAAAGCGTTGGCGTTTGCGAAATATAAATTACGACACAGCATGACAGCAAAAAAAAAAGGAGTTTTTCTTCCATTTGAAGACGTCTACAAATCAAAAGGTTCGATTAGTGATAAAGTTTTTGAGACAATGCAATTAAAGACATTTAAAATAGCAATATATATAGTAAAGATAACAATTCAAAATACTTAGGATTGGTAACATGTTGGCGGTTCAGAGTTGCTATTTAAGGTGCTGAGAGTTGTAATACTCCTCGATCTTATTTATAACTTGTAAGATTTCTTTATTGATAAAATAGTTAAATCTTGAGATTAAAACATGATTACTTTCCCAATAAAAACTAGCAAATACAACTACATGTCCTAAGCAAACATTGCAGACACACAAGTTTTCTTCCGACTTTTAATCCATTCTGAAGATTTGAAGGAAACAGTTTTAGAACAAATACGAGGCTTCCTCTTCTTAAGCCCGTCTATGTTGGTCAATATCGCTGACTTGAAGATCTTTCCAACATTTGTGTCTGACCTTTCTGACACATCCGGAATTTCTGCAATTATATTGACTCAGTCAAAACCTTTATAGAGCTTAACATGAAATAAGATTCAATCAATCAGTAAACCAAACCTGTAAATGACTAGCCACGTTATCTCTGCTCAAACCAGGAACATTCATCAACTCGAGAATCCGCTTTGGTTTAGCTTCTGAAACAATAAGAGAAATTCTTATAAGCACAACTCATATGAGTTTATATAAATAATATTTAGTGTTTAGGATCATACTGTCAATTCCAAGTTGGTTTACGGCATTGACGAATTGTTGATGCAATGCATTAGACCAAACAACACGTTTCATTAATCTTCCCTCTGAACGTTCACTAACCAAGAAACGCTGCCACTATCCTCTAAAGCTTGGGAATTTCGAAGCTCTTTGTTCATTGTATATTTCCTTAAAAACAAAAAAGTTTGTTTAGAACACAAACAAGCTTGTTGGAAACACAGGAAAGAGATCACACGATTAATAAGAACAAACTCTTCTTATTAATGATTTTAGGAAAACTCTCACAAAAACCTAAACTTTTCTCTCGTGATTAATAGCACAACACACTAATGATCCTTATATAGATAAGCTCATCCTTATCTCTAATTAGATTTGCTAACACCAAATCTTATCCTAACTTATCTCTTAACCACATTGTTAGAGAACTTTTAGGAGTATTTGTTTAGATTCTAATTCTACACAATTAGAACCTTATCTCTAAATTCAAATTGAATTTATCCAACAAATATGTTCCTAAGCTCTTCAGGACGAATTGGTTTGATTAGATAATCGCAAGCTCCATGGTTGATTCCAGTCATGACTGTAGTTGTACTTATATCAACAGACATCACTAGACAAGGTTAATCAATCACAGAGAAAATGTAAGAAACATTGATACAAAGATTCAATCTTTGGAGACAGAGACATAATAAGAAGAGAGTCTTACTAATGACAGGAAGATAACATAGTCAAATCTAGAGATTAAAACATGATTACTTTCCCATTAATAGAAACTAGCAAATACAAGTACATGTCCTAAGCTAACATTGCAGACGCACAATTTTTATTCCGACTTTAATCCATTCTGAAGATTTGAAGGAAACAGTTTCAGAACAAATACGAGCTTCCTCTTCTTAAGCCTGTCTATGTTGGTCAATATCGCTGAATTGAAGATCTTTCCAAGATCCAAGATTCTTCATTAACATTTGATCCATACCCTTGTCTGATTCTGTGGTCTGTGTTGTTGTTAACATCACCTTTCTGACTGAAATTTGCAGAGGAAGATAGACCATGAACCGCCATCGAAGTAGTGACAGAAACAGGACGGTTAGAAGCGGATGATACATCAACCGAAAAGTTTTGAATTTGAGATCTACCAAGATCATCATTAGGAATCCAAACTCCAAAACTAGCAGAGAGATGATTGTCTATTGGTTGACCAAGCAATATGTCTGTGGATGTAATTGAAGAATAAAACTGTGTCGTTTGATGAGATTGCTTAATTTGATTGTTTCAATTTGAATAAGTCAAGTCATCCTTATTTGTATTTGTAGGAGATGAGACGTGGATAGTTGCAGGTTTTAGTTGCAGTAGAATAGGTGATTTGTTTTAAGCTTGTAAAAGTCTATTTAAAGACTCTTTTGTTTCAGCAATTAAAGTAAGGCTTTCAAAATAAACGTATCTTTGTTTACTTTGCTTTTGATCTTAGAGTATAACAAGTGGTATCAGAGCCTGTAAGAACCTGATACAAAGAAGAAAGAAGAGAGAAAAGATGAGTGAAAGAGATGCGCTGGTGATACCAAAGTTTGACGGAGATTACGAGCATTGGGCGATGCTCATGGAGAACCTGCTTAGATCGAAGGAATGGTGGGATCTCATAGAAACAGGGATCACACGGCCAGAAAGAAATGTGATTCTGACTGGAGCACAAAGAACGGAACTGGCGGAGTTGACCGTTAAAGATCACAAGGTGAAGAACTATCTGTTTGCTTCCATTGACAAGACGATCCTGAAGACAATATTGAAGAAAGATACGTCAAAGGATTTATGGGAGTCAATGAAGAGAAAGTACCAAGGAAATACTAGAGTGCAGAGTGCTCGCTGATTAAGGAGAAACTTTGAAGTCTTGGAGATGAAGATAGGAGAAACTATCACAGACTACTTCTCAAGGGTAATGGAGGTTACCAATGACATGCGTAATTTGGGAGAAGACATGCCAGACTCGAAGGTGGTGGAAAAAATATTGAGAACCTTGGTTGAGAAATTCACATACATTGTATGTGCCATTGAAGAATCAAACGACATTAAGACGTTGACGGTAGACGGATTACAAAGCTCCTTGATGGTTCATGAGCAGAACTTAAGCAGGCATTCAGTGGAGGAACATGTCTTGAAAGTCGAAAGTCAATGGAGAACAGAGAGCGAAAGAGGTCGAGGAAGAGGAAGATTCTCATCTCGTGGAAGAGGAAGTTATCAAAGACGTGAACGTGGACGTGGAAGCACAAGCTACAATAAAGAACATGTGGAGTGCTACAAATGTCACAAAAAGGGACACTACAAATTTGAGTGTCCAGAATGGGAGAAAGAGGCAAACTATGCTGAAGCAGAGGAAGACATGTTATTAATGGCACATGTGGACATGATCAAAGAGGAAGAAGAGCATATCGGTATCTAGATTCGGATGCAGCAATGTAGGAACAAAGATTGGTTCATTGAATTCGACGCTCCTTTCGTCAAAATGTGAAACTTGGTGATGATAGGAGAATGCTGGTGGAAGGGGGAGCTTACGCATAGAGATCGGGAGTGATCTCGAATCACATCCTCTACTATGTCCGTGTCTGAAAAATAATCTCTTTAGGGCAACCAGCAAAAAGGTTTAAGAATTGTTATAGAAGATGACATCTGTGAAGTGTGGAACAAGAAGCTGAAGAAAATGACAATGCACACAACTATGTCAAAGAATAGAATGTTTTTCATATGGCGAAAGTGAGAAGTGCGAAGGAGTCTGAAAAGATGTTTCAGAGGTTYAGTGTCTGCAAGTTATGGAGAAAACGGATGAGCTGTGGCACAAGAGGTATGGTCACCTAAGTCATAGTGGACTGAGATTTTTGGCAGAGAAAAATATGGTAAATGGATTACCAAACATAACTCAAGGAGATGATGAAGTAACTTTTATGTGCATGAAAGGCAAGCAAAACCGGAGCAATATTCCTAAGAAAAGTTTGTGGAGGGCCTCACATGGACTGCAATTAGTTCATAGTGATATATGTGGTCCTATTGCTCCAATTTCAGAAAGTGGAAAAAGGTACATAATCAATTTTATTGATGACTATAGCAGGAAATGTTGGACCTTTTTCCTTACTGAAAAATCAGAAGCTCTCAGCATTTTTAAAGAATTTCAAGTTAAAGAGAAAAGAACTAGGAGCAGCTTGGTATGCTTGAGATCGATCGTGAGGAGAATACAATTCCAAAGCCTTCTGCAGAGAGAATGGTATAAAGAGATGCAGGCATACACGCCGCAACAAACGGATTGCAGAGAAAGAATCGAAGCATCATGAATATGACGAGATGATGGTGGAGATGTCAAGACTCAGAAAATTTTGGCGTAAGCTGTTCAATATGCAGTGCATATTTTAAACAGAAGTCCATCCGCTGCATTAGGAGATGTGACACCACAAGAAAGATGGAGTAATAACAAACCAAATGTAGAACATCTCAGAGTCTTCGGATGTGTAGCATATGTTTTGGTGCCATATGAGAAGAGAATTAAGCTTGATGAGAAGAGCACTAAATGTGTGATGTTTGGACTAAGCAAAGAGTCAAAGGCGTATAGGCTATACAATCCTGAGACAAAGAAAATAATGATAAGTAAGGATGTACAGTTTGATGAGAGCAAAGGCTGGGACTGGGATAAGAAAATTCAAGACATTGAGTGGACTGGAATGAAAAAATTGCGTAGAGAGAAACTGCAACCTCAAGCTGAAACTGCAGATGAGGAACCAAATGAAGAAGGAGAAAATGATGTGAACAAAATGGAGATGGAGACGTAGAAGAGGCAACAAATCAGATAAACCGGAAACACAAGAGGGCAAACCTCAACACGCAAAGATCGTGAAGAAGTCGCCAAACTCCGGTATGGATGAAAGATTACGTTGTTGGAAATTCTGGTTTTATGGTCGTAAGAGGGAGAAGACATAATTGCCATGTTCATGGCATCAGAAGACCCAGATTRTTTTGAAGAAGCAATGCAAGAAGAAGTCGGAGAAAAGCTATGGAAGTTGAAATTGCTTCAATCAAGAAAACAATACATGGGAAATTAATAGAGCTGAGCAAAAAAGTGATTGGAGTGAAGTAGATATTCAAAACCAAGTTCAATGAGAAAGGAGAGATTGACAAATTCAAGGCGAGATTGGTTGCAAAAGGATACCATCAAAAATGGAGGATTTCTATGAAGTTTTTGCACTGTAGCTGATGGGACACAATAAGAATGACACGGCTCTAGCTGCGGAAACAGGTGGAAAGTTTATCAACTTGATGTCGCTGCTTACAGGAGAGCTAGAGAGGATGTCTACATTGAACAACCTAAGGGTTTTGAAGTACTGAAGCAGAAAGTGTACAAACTAAAGAAGGCATTATACGGTTTAAAACAACCAGAGCCCGGTATAGTATCAAGGGTATTTTATGGCTGAGGGATTTGAAAAATGCTACTGTGAGCACACCTTATTTATGAAGAAGAGAAACGAAGATATCCCGTTGGTGAACATCTATGTAGATGATCTAATCTACAGAAATTGTAAGAATTGATGATGAATTCAAAGGCTCTATGATGAAGGAATTCTCAATGACAGATTTTGGGAAAAATGAAGTTTTTCTTAGGAGTTGAAGTGATACAGGATAACGGGAATCTTCATAAATCGCAGAAATATGCAGAGAGACGCTGAAGAAATATGGAATGGAAGGATGCAATGCGCATATCCCGATAGTTCCTGTCAAAGATTGACAAAGAAGAGAAAGTGGACTCAACAAGTTTTGTCGTTGGCTATGTACTTAACTGCAAGGCCAGATCTAATTTATTCAATCTTGTAGATATATGGAGAATCCGGCATATGCTTGCAAGAAAAGGATTCTGAGATATGTGAACAATCGGATATGGAATTCATTATAAACAAGGAGGAGACAGAATTGGTTGGGTTTGTTTGAAGTGATTATGCAGGGATGTGGATGATAGGAAAAGCACATGTGTTTATGCTTTATGAGGAGCACTGGGCTTCAAAGAAAGACCAATAGTAACACTTTCACAACGGCAGTCAGCTGCTGCATGGAGCATGTCACGGTTTGGATGAGAAATGTGCTGAAAGAGCTTGATTCAAGTCAACATGAAGGTATCCTTCATATGCGTGACAACAGCTCTACGATTAAATTGTCAAAAAATCCAGTGCTACATGGAAGAAGTAAGCACATAGATGTGAAGTTCCATTTCTTACGAGAGCTTGTGAATGAAGGGATCATCAAACTTGAGTATTGTTCAACACACAATCAGCTATCAGACATCATGACAAAGGCGGTCAAGTTTGAAACATTTGAGAAGCTTAGAAAAGGAATAGGAATGAACAATTAAACCTAAAGAGAAGTTTAAGGAGGGATGAAGAATAAAACGTGTCGTTTGATGAGATTGCTTAATTTGATTGTTTCAATTTGAATAAGTCAAGTCATCCTTATTTGTAGGAGATGAGACGTGGATAGTTGCAGGTTTTAGTTGCAGTAGAATAGGTGATTTGTTTTAAGCTTGTAAAAGTCTATTTAAAGACTCTTTTGTTTCAGCAATTAAAGTAAGGCTTTCAAAATAAACGTATCTTTGTTTACTTTGCTTTTGATCTTAGAGTATAACAGTAATTGTCCTGAGGAAACCAAAGCTTGAATGTTTTCATATATTTTGATAGACTCCGTGTCTTGACTCTGCGAAGCTACCGCTTAATCTCTTCAGATACAATCGGAGTTTCTGCAATTATATTGACTCAGTCAAAACCTTTATAGAGCTTAACATGAATTAAAGATTCAATCAATCCGTCAACCAAACCTGTAAATGACTAGCCACGTTTTCTCTGCTCAAACCAGGAACATTCATCAATTCGAGAATCCGCTTTGGTACAGCTTCTGAAACAATAAGAGGAATTCTCATAAGCACAACTCAATATGAGTTTATATAAATAATATATAGTGTTTAGGATCATACCGTCAACTCCTAGTTGGTTTACGGCATTGACGAATTGTTGATGCAATTCAATAGACCAAACAACGCGTGACTTTTTCGAGTTTCCAGGATCAAGAAGATCATCTTCGTTATCTTCTCTATCAACACTTGTCTTCTTCTTCCTACGTTTCATTACACTTCCCTCTGAACATTCACTAACCGAGAAAACAGTCTCGACGCTGCCACTGTTCTTGTTATCCTCTAAAGCTTGGGAATTTCGAAGCTCTTTGTTCATTGTATATTTCCTTCTAATAACATGTTGCCATATGTTCTTAAGCTCTTCAGGACGAATTGGTTTGATTAGATAATCACAAGCTCCATGTTTGATTCCAGTCATGACTGTAGTTGTTCTTATATCAACAGACATCACTAGACAAGATTAATCAATCACAGAGAAAATGTAAGAAATATTGATACAAAGATTCAATCTTTGGAGACAGAGACAGAGACAGAGACAGACGATAAGAAGATAGTCTTACTAATGATCCATTTCGAGACCAACTCGTTGGAGAAGTTTGTAACCATCCATATCAGGCATATATACATCTCTTAGAACCAAATCGAAACAGTCTTTTCTTTCTCTTAGAATGGTTAACGCAACATCAGCTTGTGAGCAAATTGTAACTGCAAAAACGAGGAACAAAACTTAGATAAACAAAAATGTGAGCTTTTCTCGAGAAAATCTTAGAAAAGGTGGGAACTTTGATAGGAATCAGACCTTGGTACATGAGACGGAGAAGCATTTTCTCGAGAATAGCTGTAGTGGTACTCTGGCGTAATTATCCATTTCATACTACCCTTATATACTTTCTCTCCATATTTTGTTTATTTTCTAGACTTCTCCGTTCTTCATGGGCGTATAGGCTTCTAATTTCCATTATTGGCCTCAGGTTCGTATGGTGACTGGTGATAACATTCAGACTGCCAAAGCAATTGCATTGGAATGCGGTATATTAGCTTCAGACTCAGATGCTAGTGAGCCTAATCTGATTGAAGGAAAAGTATTTCGATCCTTTTCAGAAGAAGAAAGAGATAGGATTTGTGAAGAGATATCTGTAAGAGCCTTATGATTTAGGTTAAAGATTGAAGGCAGTTATTTAATGGTACCTGATATTGTTGCTAAACTTGAAGGTAATGGGTAGATCATCACCCAATGACAAACTTCTTCTTGTACAATCGCTGAAGAGAAGGGGACATGTCGTGGCTGTGACTGGTGATGGAACCAATGATGCTCCTGCACTGCATGAGGTTCATTATATTTATGTAGACCTCGTACGTGTAACCTTTAAAAAGGACTGTTGATATTGAGGATCATGGATCGATTGGAAGCTGGAAGGTACCGAGATTTGGATGGTTTTCAAGGAAAGAAGAGCCAACTCATCTTGCTTTTGACAAGAGAAGATGATGAATATGTAGAGAATGAACATTCTGCCATACCAATGGTGTTGAAGTGTAACAAATCGAGTTCTAGTTTGGTAAATCATAAGAGGAAACCAGAATCTGATGTTGCACCGACGATGATTAGGAAGAAGAATCCGAGAATAAAAGAAGAGGATGAGGAAAGCAATGTCGCTTGCGATATAAGCAACATTAAGAAAGAGTTCTCAAGACAGTTGAAGTTCGAATCCAGTGCTCTTGACCTCAACTTAAGAGTTGATGTCGACGATGACGAAGAAAAAGCTAAACTAGCCACTCAAATCTCAAACAGGTTTGAAGAACATTTGCTAGACTCAATCCAAAACCGGTTTGATTTCACAGTTTTGTCAAACGAAGATATAACAAAATTCTTCGTGACGAAGATCGAAGATTCATGCGAGGAGATCCTGGGGCAACGAGAAGAGAGATTCGAGTTTACCGTCAATGCGAAATCGATAGACAAGTTCTACAAAGGGTGTGGGTTTTTTTGCTAACGGTTTGTTTGAAGAGTGGGTGAAAGAGGTTTTTCAAACGGGTTTAGTAACGGTCAAAAACGGCGGGAAAAGGGCATAAGTGTAATTAACCTATGTTTGGGGGGTATAGATATGATTGACCAAGGGGAGGTATACGAGGATGAAGGATTGATTCATGGGTACTTGTCTACCCAAGAGAATCCAAGTTTCCTTGTTGATTAGCTTCGGCTTTAAATTCTATTAGAATTTTATATATATTACTTATTTTGTTATTATTTTATTATTATCTTTTTTTTGTAGCTTTTTAAGAAGAGAAAAGAAGAAATTATGACCCAAGAAAAGTGGAACTTGACCGCATTGTTCTTTGTGTAAACATAAGTTGCCTCGCTTCATGATAGAATGTGCTTTTTTAGGAATAGTGTTATCACCTTTTCATTCCATTATTTTTAGTATATATTTAATCAATTTTTCAATGTTATAAATTATAGTTTTACATAAATTCTTATAAATCTTCAATCTAATGTACATCGTTTGGTGTATTAGATTTGAGCACTAATATTCTTTTCTTCTTTGAGATTATCTTCTTTGATCCGAACTTTTATATCAGAGATTAGAATTAGAATATTTTTCCCCAAATCAAAATTTTCCTATCCTTTGCAATACGGTTGCATTAGCTTCAACATAAATCTATGTCGTATTAAATATTAAATGATGTTACTTCAGTGATTACTGTCATGATCGATGTTATAGATCAAATTTCTAACTGGTTATAACAGATTTTACAAAATAACTGTAAATTCTAAGAATTTCTTCTTCTTTTCTGACTTTTGGTCTACAATCTTTTGTCACATTTAAACAATGTAACATCAAAAAATCTTTAATAGCACTTCAACTGATTATTTTGAGTGAAAATTTACATTTAATGTTATTTGAACGGATTAATCCATAGTTGGAATAAGCTTTCAAATATATCATTTGTCATTTTGTAGTGGAATGGTCATTGGCCCAATATTCGTATATCTACACATATCGAGTAATTATGACACTAAGACACCTTTGCATTGCATGCCATGTAATCCTCCAATACTAATTGTTATATATTGAAGGATAATATATGCCTACAAAATCATTATCAATTATGTATGTGTTAGGCAAACCTATTGTCTTATCAATGATTAGCATTTCAATTAATTAAATTTAGTTTTAGTTTATAGACCTTGTAGACCTTTCATGCGTTGCACTATATAACAACTTCAGATATTAGCACTCCCTTTACATCTATCTATATGGTAACTGATAAGATTGTAGTGTCGACAATAAAAAAAAAAAGACTAGTGTAGTGTTGTGCCGTAAACAAACAAAACTAGTGTTGTAGTATCAGCATGTGAAGTATTTGAACTTTTTAGTGAATTCAGTGATAGATTAATATATAGGTGTGTGTGTGTGTGCGTGTTTGTATGAATATGGAGGTGTATTAATAAAGTATGAATATAAGATCGTTAAGTACTGTACAAACTACAAAGTATAAACTGTTTAGTTGAGGTAAATACTATATAACTATTTATTCCTACAGAAAATATCTATGACATCGAGAATTTAGTTTGAAAATTAGTGTGACTAAAATATTATAGAAACGAAATAATGGACTTATATCATTTTTCTAATTTATTAAATACTAGGTTTCGATTTCTATTAAACGTGGAGGCACATATTCCTGTCCACTACAACCCAACCCCTACATTTTTGTATCTAATCTTTTTTTTTTGTTTGTTTAAAGTATCTAATCTTATTGTTAATTGAAGAAACACAAAAGTTAATTTAAATTATTTTGACCAAAAGGTGTAATAATACTTAAGTGACAATATTTTGTATCAGACGGCGGAAATGGCAACTTTCTCCCGTTTTTAAACATTTTTTACTATAACAAAATATTTTTTAACTCATTAGTGGACTCTTTTATATAATATCATTTATTCAATTTTACAAAGTTGATTATATTAGAATTTAGAAAAAAGCTCTCTATTGTCCTACGAGGCTACGACACTTCTACGAGTTATATAATAATTAAACTATCAAACTACTTTGTCCTATCTCTAAACCGAATCCCACTTTTCATTTATTATAAACGAAACTTTTATCTTATGGCACATTGTTGAAATTTATTAAAACAGAATTTTGTAAATCATACTCATTAAATGGAAAGATATAGTCCATAATTTCTGTAAAATTTACTCTTCATTATTTTTTTGCCAGAATTGATGTGATAGATCGCAAGTTAGTATATATTTCTATGCGTGTTTTTTGTTCCTCAAACATGTCTATATGAGTTTAATTCAAGTGTAAGAATAAGACAACCGAATGGGTTAATATGTTGTATATCTCGTAGGTTTCAGTGAGTATTTATAGTTTTTAGAAAAAAAAATCGCTAAATAAAATATGAGAAAATATATTTGAAAGTGATGCTGATCGAACTAAAGACAACAAAAAACACCACCACAAAATGTTCAAGTCATTTTGAGTTCAGGTAAAAATTGAAGTATCGTTTTGCCTCTGCATTTCTCGAATGTAAGACTAGTAACTCCGTGTATACTTTTTTTTTTTTTTGGGTATCTTCATCTTACATGAACAACGTTTTACATCAAGGAACTATTAATGCATTTGTTTCTTGTGTATTAGACCCACAGGTGTTCGAATACACAAGAGTAAATCATCGGAAGGGTATCAATCGATTCCTTATGTGATTGAACTATTCAGTTCGATCTTGTGGATATACTAAGCATTGACCAGGAAACATGCAACGAGTCTCGTTACTATCAACATGTTTCATGCGTCATAAATATGTTTGGAGAGACTGGTAGAAAAAAAGTTGATGACCACTGTTACTTTGTTTCATGAGTAAAAACAAGTGACATAAACATACGTTATTTTGAGTCAAGCTATGTTATCTCAAATGACCCAACTCAAAGAAAGATAACAGTGATATGGCTCAAAGAAATACATTGTGTTGCGTTTTCATTGAAAAAAAAATGAAAAATAAGATTTTCTAGCTTAAGACACTACAAGAATAAACGTTAAGTACGACTGCAAATTGCGACGCTCGCTGTAGTAGCAAAAATGTGCTACTATTTTGCGACTAATTTGTAACGATTGATCGCTGATTTCTAGCAAACCTATTGTCCTATTTAGTCGCAAAAATAGAACATAGTGGCAACTAAGTAGCATAATTTTCTTTTTCTACACAGACGCACAAACGTCGCCAGCTTAAGGGGTAAAATCGTCAATTTAGTAATGTACATGGAAAGTGCCTCTAAGAAACCTAATCCTAAAAATCCCTAAATCGCATTCTATTCTTCTCTCGTGTCCTACTTCTCTCGTGTTCACGACTGGAAATCCTTGGCCGCCCATACGCACTGCCTCGCTCGCGAACCTTCTCCATTGGATTTGTTTCGTTAGATTTCTCGCTCATATTCTTCGATGATATTGATTTCTATGTGAATTTAATCTCTCTTGATTTTTTTTGCAACTAAACGAGGAAAAACCTTTCTTTGATCTTCTCGAATCTTCGAATATATATCGAAATCATTAGTGATTCGATTGTTGATGACCTTGTTCCGCATCCCTAGTTCCTCCTTTGTTTTTTTTTTAGTGTTCCGATTTGTTATATGAGTTTCTAGTTTCTGAAAACGGATTAACTTGTGTTTGTTTCACCGTATGTTTTATTATTATTATAGTATTTGGATAAGAGTTGAAATTAGTCAGCTTAATTTTGTTCTTTGCTCTCTCGATTGATATTCATGTGGGGTCAGTAGCCTCCATGTGTGTTGTTGATTTCTGCCGTGTTTTGGAGCTTATACAAAATTTTAAAGCTTTGAGCTGGTAGAGATTACGTCTCTTCATTTGGTATCATTTCGACCATATTTATAAATTGCTTGCTATATTTTAACCATGAGTTGAAAATAATTCATATTCGTCTAAGTTTTGTTACGAGTTGTATCTGAGGAAACAATGATTCAACACACCCAAAACGATACGATCAGGTAGATAAAGCAAATGAGAGTTTTTACAGAGTTTCTCTCCTCTCTCTCCTAACAACTTCTCACGATAATCAAGATGCCTTCTTTCTTTGCCTCACATGCTACTTAATACTACTACTATTGGGCCTTATTACATAGCTTAAACTAATCAGGGATCAATCGAAAAGCCTTTCCTTAGTGAGCTTCTCCATTTGTTCTGTATCTCAGCCACTTTGTTTGTTGTTCCTCCTGTAATATGTCTTCTCAATTGGTGGGTGAGTAGCTGTGTACATATCAATACCTCGCCCATTGAATCCAACCTTGTCCTCAAGGTTGAAGGTTGGATACAACTTGATCATGACATCTCTGTTCACCCAAGAGCAATCGTAATCAGCATGCCCTTTCCATTTAATAAGAACCTCTGTTTTTCCAGACCTGCTGTTTTCTCTCTCAGCTATCACCCATTCTGGTTCAACTAGCAGCTCTCCCTCCCCAGTCAGCTGTTCCGGAGCCATGAGTGAAATTTGATGCTCTCCCACCACCTTCTTAAGCTGAGACACGTGAAAGGTAGGATGTAACTAGTTCCCGTGGAAGCTCCAATGTATAAGCTACCTTCCCACTCGCAACACGGCTGATGGCCCATAGAACCTTGGAGATAGCTTCTCATTCACCCGCTTAGCCAATGATCGCTGTCTATGGTCTTAGTTTCGTAAACACCTTATCCCCAACTTCAAACTCCACATCCCTTCATCTGCATTTTTCTTCATCACCGCCGAGCCTTATGCATTACCTTTCACAGTAGGCTGCCGCGAAGCAGCAATCAAGCAGAACTCAAGATTGATAGTAGATCCCGACTGTATCTAATCAAAGTTGGGGGTGTTCTCCCATATAACGCCTCAAACGGAGTTCTTCATCGCTGTATGAGTAGGCTGAATCAGGAAAACCCGCCTAAGAAGTATGCCCATTTCTTTGGTCTGTTCCTACATAACATCCGAGGTAAATCTCCAACCCCTATTCACTACTGCCCGCCCACGCCGTGAAAATGCCTGAATTTCAGACGCTCGTGCCAATCTGAGAGACTCTTTCCAGAAATCACCATAAAGATCTTGTCACGATCCCATACGATAGAACGAGGGAAACCATGCAGTCTGACCACTTCATGGATGAACTTTCCAGCTATATCTTTGGCTGAGAATGGGTGAGTTACCCCACTGAAATGTGCATATTTTGTCAACCTGTCAACCACAATAAAAATCCCATCGTACCCCTTGGATCTTGGCAACCCTTCCACAAAATCCATGGAAATATCCTCCCACACTCTATCCGGAATTGGCAACGGTTGCAGCAATCCTCCCGGAGCGAGTGTAGAATGTTTATACCTTTGGCATTCCATACATGACGCCACAAATCTCTTTATGTCAGTCATCATTCCATCCCAGAAAAATAACTCCCTGATCCTTCTTTGAGTTCTTAAAACTCATGTGTGTCCCCCCATCAGCCCACTATGGAATTCCTTCATGATTCTTCCAACCAATGGAGACTTTCTAGGCACTATTATCTTCCCTTGATACAATAATCTGCCCTGAACTAACATATAGTCCGAATTCGTGTTCCTGCCCAACCTAATATCCTCTACAATCCCACTCAATCGGATATCTTTTTCTATCTCAGTTCTGATTTCTTTGAGATCAATGACACTTGGAATGGTGACTGCCATGACTAAACATACAATTGGCTGTCTGGACAACGCATCTGCTGCTTTATTATGTAAGCCTGGTTTATATTCAATCATAAAATCATACTCCATTATCTTTGTCAGCCATCTCTGGTAATTCAGATTTACCTCCCTTTGCTCCAGAAGAAATCGGAGGCTCCAATGATCTGTCCTCACTACGAATCTTCTCCCCAATAAATAATGTCTCCATTTCTGCATAGATAAGACAATTGCCATGAGTTCTCGCTTGTAAATGAACTGTTCCTCCTGCCTATCCACAACACCTTGCATAAAGCTAGAAGTCTTTGTTCTGCATCAAGACAGCTATAGCCACCGAAGCATCTGCTTCCAACACAAAAAGTCTGCAACGCAAGCACGACATCGTGGACAAAGTTTCTTCAAATTTGCAAATGCTGTTTCAGCCTCATCTCCCTACTCAAACTGTCTTTCTTTAGTCGACAGTCGTCTGGCCACCGCCCCATACCACAAATCGCCTATAGTACTGCTAACCCCAAAATCCCCTCACCTTCACATTGAGGTCTTGGCCACGCCTGTCATCGTTGACTCTTGTGTCACCGCTACCTATCCTCGAGATAATATGCCCAAGATACTCCAGCTGTTCACACCCAAAGTGACACTTTTTGCAATTAGCATACAACTCCTGTTTTCGCAGTACCTCTAACACCACTTTCACATGCTGACAATGCTCACTGTTGTGTTTTGCATCAATATATCGTCAAGAAAACCAGTACAAATCTCCTTAAATGTGGCCAAAATATGTCATTCATCAAAGATTGGAATGTAGATGGTGCATTAGTGAGCCCAAAGGGTATTATTAAAAATTCATAGTGCCCATCGGGAGTACGGAAGGCTATTTTGGGAACGTCTTTCGCTTTCACTCTAATTGCGATATCTCCGATGCATCAAGCTGAGAAGACTACCTCATGTAGCCATCCAAGTTGATCTATCATCGGATTGGGAAACTGTGAAGCTTTGTTGACTGCCCTGTAATCGATACAAAATTCTAATCGGCATCCTTCTTCCGCACAAGAAGGACTCGAAACTAAGCTTTCACTTGGCTGAATAATGCCTGCCCCTAACATCGCTATTACTTGCTTCTCGATCTCCTCCTTCTGCACCTGAGGATATCGGAAGGGTCGTACACTGACTGGTCCCGCTGCTATTTCAAGATAATGGCATGCTCTCCTACCCTCGAGACGGTGGCAGTCCCGTGGTTCTAACACCATGGCATAGCGTCAAAGCAGCCAGAACTCCAATGTGAAACTCTGTCTCAGCTTTGGGAATAACTGCTTCCATGCTTCCCAATTCCATGATAGCCCCTTCTCCCCCATTTCGAATCACCTTCCAGAGGCTCTTGAGAGATATCGCAGCGTTGCATAACTTGGGATCGCCTTGAAGCAGCATATTTACCCCATTCAACTCGAATCGCATCACTTGTGTTTTCCAATTCACTCTCATTTCTCCCAATGTTTCTAGCCACTGCATCCCCAGGATCATGTCAGAATTTCCCAATTCTAATGGAAGGAAATCCGCCACAATCTCAAAATTTTGCACACTTAAGACCAACCGACGACAGATACCATCCCCAGTCATCGTAATTCTCGTGCCTGTGATAACCCCATACCCTCTTGTTCCTGTCATTATCAGGCCTAGATGTTTCACCAACTCCACCGACACAAAATTATGTGAAGCCCTTGAGTCCACCAACACCACCACCGGATGCGACTTCAGGGAACCCCTCACCTTCATTGTCTTCGGCGAGCTCAAACCCACAATGGAGTTTATGGACAGAACCGCTAACTCCGGCACTGGTTCTTCTTCCTCGACAGTCTCTACCATCTCTTCCACCCACTCTTCTTCCACGCCATCTTCGCCCATTATTAACACCTTGAGCTCGGCGAACTTGCAGGGATGGCCTAGTTGATATGTTTGTCACACTGCCAGAGCCGCCTTTTTCCGGTCACCACCTCCGCTGGAGTCGCTGCCTAGGTAAGGGTAAGCTGCGACTTGATTTTTGTTTGCTGGGCCATTATTTGTTTTTATCGGTCCATTTCCTTTAGAACCCCATGGGCCTGAGTTGTTTTTAATATTTTGAGCCCATCTGTTATTTCCACCTTCGCCAGCCCTCGATGGAAATAAGCCCCCTTGTTTTATAAATTCACTTTTTGCTCCAGTCACGTGGCTCTGGTCACGATCCCCTGATAGGAAAAGGCACTGTATCGCTCTTTCTCGTGGACCACCTCGCCGCGACACTCCTCGTAGAGTCATCATTCTCTCCAAGCTGATCGGATCGTGCATCTTCACTCGAGCCCTCACGTCCGGTCGCAATCCCAGCATGTATGATGTCTCAAAAAAGGCCTCCGGCAAGGAGACAGTCATGGAAGCCACACCAATAAACTCTCAGTTATAATCCGTCACACTCCCAGTTTGCCGGATCGTCATCAATCGTTCACAGGGTTTTTCTCGGCCAGGATTGAAATTGGCCAGCACTCTTCTCTTCATCTCTATCCAACTACCGAATGGGTTTCTATCTCTTTTCCAACGGTACCACCTGAGAGCTTTTTCCACAAAACACATCCTCACCGCCTCTATCTTCTCCCATTCCTGGTAGTTACCTAGCTCGAAATATTGATCGACTCTTATGACCCAATCTTCAGCGTCATTTCCATCAAACAAAAGGATCTCCATTCTCCTTCCTAGATCCTCTGTTCTTACTCTATTTTCTTCTGTCGAAGGTCGTCGTGATCCCAGTGATGGAAACCCTGGTGTTGAACACATCACCGATCCTCCACTTTCCTCCATTCTCTCGAACGCCACCGCCTTCCCTTTTAGATCTGGTGGATCCGGTGGTTTCCCCGTCTCCGTAAGCTTCTTCTCCATCCGCAACACCATATTCCGTATCTCCATCACGCTCTCCTCCAGCAAGGTGAGCCTGTCCACCCTTCTCTCCACACCTTTCACACGGCAGGACATGGACTCATCAGACACTTCTTCCACTTCCATCACCAGAGACAGAGGTGGATTAACGACATCTGTTTTCCTTGGACCCATTTTTCTTCCCAATATTGAATGCTCTGATACCACTTTGTTATGAGTTGTATCTGAGGAAACAATGATTCAACACACCCAAAACGATACGATCAGGTACATAAAGCAAATGAGAGTTTTTACAGAGCTTTCTCTCTCCTAACAACTCACGATAATCAAGATGCCTTCTTTCTTCCTCACACGCTTAATACTACTACTATTGGGCCTTATTACATATACTTAATCACTAAAGGAAGATGGGCTGACCGAAAAGCCTCTTAGTGAGCTTCCATGTTCGATCTCACCACTTTGTTTGTTGTCCTCCTGAATATGCCTCTCAATTGGTGGGTGAGTAGTGTACATATCAAGTTTCCACAAGATTTGTTTTTGATCATATTTATTTGTCATCTCTAGGAAAAACAGCAAGTCATACATTTATTTATATTTTTGTGCATGTATCACATTTTATGATATGATTGTCCTCAAGAATATGAATTCACTCGCCATCAGAGTCGCTTAAAATGCAATTCACTCGCCATTAGAGTCGTTAAACATACTAGTCAAACATACATGTACTTGTAGTGAAGATCGCAAAATGGGACGCTGACTAGCCCATTGAGACGCGATCGCGACTTATTGCGTAGTCGCATTCGTGGCTAAAATGCAATATGCGATTAACTACCGATATACGAGTGGCACATCACATCTTTTCTTGTAGTGAGAGAAAAGAATGTTGTTGGTATTATTATTACCAAACGAAAATTTTGTTCAGATGACTATCCTAATCTTTTGTGTAAAATTTATGCATGTTTGTGATAAATATATAATATTGTATATTGTCTTGAAGAATTCATGTCTCCCGGTTAAAAACCAAAATGATTACCCGATTAAAGAAAAGCAAAACTAATAAGTTCGTCCAAAGTGAATAATCATCAATCAATCTAGAGATGAAACTTGCGTGTAAGATGTGTAACTTGGAGTCGTTTCAAGGCGTCGGTTAAGGTTTTGACGAGAGTAATCGAACTTTGGTTCTCATCTTTCTCTTTGGGCGTTGATTTTGCTGTATCTCTGACCTAATCACGAAGCAACGGTCTCCGCACTCTCTCGAGTTAGAATTTGAGGAGAAGGAAAACTCGGAGAAGAGCTTTTGGCTTCACCAGTTTCGGGATTTCAAGGACAATTTCTAGTAAAAATCGAACCAAAGTTCGTCTTTTTACATCGTTGGTTAGTGTCTCATCAACATTTATGCCCTCGCTTGTTCTTATCGTGCTCTTTGGTTCCTATTTTTCTTGTTGTGTTTCTATATTGACAGAAAGCAATCTACTTTAGGGTTTGCAATCCAGAATTAGGGATTTATGATATTTATGCTTCGGTTTATCTTTACAAAATTGGTTGAAGTGAGATCATTATGCATTTTTTTTGCTATGCTGTGAAGTTGGTTTGATATAGCCATATATGTAAATGTTGTTTTAATTTCAATTCTTAAAATTGATTCTATGTATGTAGTCTTATAGCTTAAAAACTAACTTTCAACATCTTGTTGAGTTTGAATGCCCAATTGTGTCACACTGAGATGATATCAGTCACATTTTTGAATGCTTAATTGTATCACATTGACATGGTATCACTCACATTTTTGTGCAACTGTTCTATTTTCCAAAGTAATTCAGCATCAAATTTGCTGAACCTGTATACCCATTTTAACTGTTGACTGGTTGATATAGTCAATTTCTTATTGGACTATCATGTCATTGTAGTACAATAAGGTATCAATCCAAATGGGTGCGATATTAGCCAGAAAGGATGCAATCAAACAGTTTAAGTCAAGCCAAGCAAGCAATAGGTTGTGAAACTATCAAACTAAGAAAGCAATAATCAAAAACAATAACAGAGACTAAAAACAAAGACTAGCGAAGCTGAAGCAAAATCAATCAAGCGAGAAGCTCCAAGGATGGGGTTATTGACTTGGTGTATCCTCTTAATCTACAGATGGTTTAACAAACTCAAGCAAGCTATTCCCTAGACATTAAACTCGTAAGCAGTCAAGTTCTTCTGATAAATAACCTAATAATCTAGTTCGACTAAATCCCTTTAGCGAAATCTAGCTTAAGCGGCATTAAAAATTCAGTTTAATAAAGCCATAAACACCCTGACAACTAATCCCTTAGGCTAGGAATATAAATCTCTAGAATTAGTTCAGTGAAGCATTTCATCAAACACCTTACGGTGTGTGGAAATACCTAGTTCTAATTCGATTGATCGAGTAATTAGTTAAAACTTAATCGAAGAAATCGAAACAATTCACACCTAAACCACCAAGGAGACTAAGATTCCACACCTAATCATTCTCATCTTTAAGAACCACTAATACTCAGAACCCATGAAGAACATCAAAATCATAAACAGAAATCGATAAAACTTGCATGTCGAGAAAGATAAGGAAGAGAATAGATAGAAATGAAAGATTAAACACAAACACTCAGTAGATTCAAAGTTATAGGATTCAGGAAGCAAGAACAGATGAAGAAAGCTTAAAAACGAGTTCTCTCTGCCTTAATATTATAAGTAAGTGAAACCCTAAATCACAAAAAAACAAAATAGCTAATTGTGCACTCGACCATGGTGGTCGAGTGCCTTGGTCAAGCTGGCCAAAACTTTAAGACTGCATTTTTATTTTTCCTGATCATCCAGCTCGACCATGGGTGGTCGAGCTGGGTCCAAAAACTTCAAGACGCCACCTTTATGCTCAGCTCGATCATCCAGCTCGACCATGGGTGGTCGAGCTAGACTTCAGGACTTCAAGATTGCATTTTTCTGATCAGCTCGACCTCCTACATCGAGTCCCTTGGTCGAGTCATCCTCCAAGATGTCTGATTTGTGCTCCACTCGACCTCAACATCTCCAACATCTCCAATAATCCTTAAATGCACCTGAAATAACTCCAAAATGCAATATGTATGCAATCCTAATGCAAAACACTCTAAGTATGCAAAACTAGAAACAAATGTTAAGAACATGCTATTAAACAAGGCTAAATGGATGATAAATGCATGCTAAAACCATGTAAAATATAGGCAAATCAACTCCCCCAAACTTAGTCTTTGCTTGCCCTCAAGCAAACAGATAAGAATAAGATTTAGAAGAGGTTTGAAAGTGGGGGAAAGAAGTCTATGTTTTCACCCATTCTAACCTTGGTTAAGTCGGTGCAAGGGAGACGCAGCTTAGCTTCTCCAGATCGGGTGAGTGAACTTGTACATATATTCCTCGATGGCCCAGTGGTCCGAAACCTACACCTCCGTAAGAACTCAATGTTTATCCATCTGGGTGGATATGGCTCGTGTGAGCTCTCACCACATGCCACAAGAATTGGAGTGATGATTCCCCCAATGATGAGCTCCTGTGAATTCATTCTGCATCCTTAATGCCCAACCTCTCAGAGTTCAAATGTCCCAACAGAATGTCGTGTCAGATCTGATCTATCTCCCAGCATCTCCACCTCTCTGCGGCAACCTAAAACCTCCTGAAAGTGATATCAGCATTTGCAGTTCTCCTTCATTCACATTCCTAGTAACCTTCCTTGCAAACATCGTGCTGGCGATGGCCTTGTGAAAATATCTCACCACAGGATTTCTTATCTGAGAGCTCTTGCTTCTGGATGACAAATAAGGCTTAATATCATCACCAATGGTTGTCCATAGTTGTTGCAGCTCCATGTAGTCAATATCTTGCTGAGTTCCTGTTCCACTAGGGAATCCATACAGAGTATCCAGCTCTTTTGTAGTGGGAGAATAAAGATAACCCCTACAGGTGAAAGTGATGACAAAGTGATGTTGTCTGCCATGTACGGTTTGAGCCTTTGACCGTTCACTGTGAATTCGTTTCCGCTCTTTCCGATCAAGCTGACTGCTCCGTATGGTGAAACTTCCTTGTTAGTGAAGGGTCCTGACCATCTGGACTTAAGCTTTTCTGGAAACAACTTGAGCCTAGAGTTGAAGAGGAGGACTTGATCACCAGCTTTGAGCTCTTTGGGAAGAATCCTTCTGTGATGGAAGGCTTTAGTCCTCTCCTTGTAAACTTTAGAACTCTCATAAGCATCCAGCCTGATCTCCTCTAGTTCATGCAGATCCAATGCTCTCTTCTCTTGTGCAGTCTTGATATCCAGGTTCAAGAGTTTTGTTACCCACAATGCCTTGTACTCAATCTCCACAGGCAGATGACAAGCTTTGCCTTAGAGTAGCTGGAATGGTGTTCTCCCAATCGGTGTTTTGAATGCAGTACAATAAGCCCAGAGAGTCTCATCAAGCTTAGAAGACCAATCTCTCTTTGAAACCCCTACTACTATTGCCAAAATAGCCTTGATCTGCCTGTTAGACACTTCTACTTGCCCACTGATTTGAGGATGGTAGGGTGTAGCTACCTTATGCTTAACCCCATGTTTCTTCAGTAGATTTTCAAAGAGCTTGTTGATGAAGTGAGATCCCCCATCACTGATCACTACCCTTGGTACTCCAAATCTGGGGAAGATAACACTCTTGAACATCTTCAAAACCACCTTTGCATCATTGGTAGGACAGGCTATGGCTTCAACCCAGTTGGAGACATAATTAACAGCCACCAAGATGTAGCTGTTCCCATAAGATGGTGGGTTAAAAGGCCCCATGAAGTCAATGCCCCACACATCAAACACTTCAACTTCTAGAATCGAGTTCTGAGGCATTTCGTTCCTCCTGCTAATGTTACCCATTCTCTGGCAAGGATCACACTTAGTAATGAAAGCTTGGGCATCGTTGAACATTGAAGGCCACCATAATCCTGCTTGGAGAACTTTCTGTACAGTCTTGAAAGTAGCAAAGTGATCCTCATAAACCGAACCATGGCAGTGCTCCAAAACCCCTTTTACTTCTTCCTCAGATATGCATCTTTTGTAAATACCATCTGAACCTCTCTTATATAAGTAAGGCTCATCCCAGAAGTAATGGTTCACATTTCTCAGAAACTTCTTTTTCCTGTAAGCATCAAGACTTCCAGGGATTTCACCGCTTACAAGGTAATTGGCAAAATCTGCATACCAGGGCAGTCTATTCTCTTCTATTGTTAAGACAACAGCAATGAGCTGTTCCTCAGGCATGGAATCATCAATCGGCAATGGATCTTCTATATTCATTCTCGACAAATGATCAGCTACTCCATTCTCTATACCCTTCTTATCAACAATCTCCATGTCAAACTCCTGTAGCAAAAGTATCCATCTGAGCAATCTTGGCTTAGTCTCCTTCTTTGCATAGATATGCATGAGTGCTGCATGATCTGTGTAGACTATCACCTTGGAACCCACTAGGTAGCTTCTGAACTTCTCAAAAGCAAAGACAACAGCCAGCAACTCCTTCTCTGTTGTTGCATATCTCCCTTGAGCTTCATCAAGTGTTCTGCTTGCATAATAGATCACATGCAGCTTCTTGTCAATCTTTTGACCCAAAACAGCTCCCACAGCATAATCCGAGGCATCACATGATTTCGAATGGATAGTCCCAGTTTGGTGCTTGGACTATTGGAGCTGAGACCAAAGCTTCCTTAATCAGCTGGAAAGCCCTCAAACACTCAGAATCAAAGATGAACTTTTGTTTCTTGCACAGTAGCCTAGTGAGTGGTCTGGCTATATTTGAGAAATCCTTGATGAACCACCTGTAGAACCCAGCATGACCCAAGAAACTTCTGATATCTCTGACGTTCTTAGGTGGTTGCAACTGCATCATCACATCAACCTTGGCTTTGTCCACCTCTATCCCATTCTCAGAAATTTTGTGCCCCAAGACAATCCCTTCTCTGATCATAAAGTGGCATTTCTCCCAATTCAGAACAAGATTTGTCTCCTCGCACCTAGTAAGCACCCTACAAAGGTTCAACAGGCAGGAGGAGAAAGAGGAGCCATACACGGAAAAATCATCCATGAATACCTCCACAGTCTCCTCTATTAAATCCGAGAATATATAAATCATGCATCTCTGAAAAATAGCAGGTGCATTACAAAGACCAAAAGGCATTCTCCTATAAGCAAATGTTCCATAGGGACAAGTGAAATTAGTTTTTTCTTGATCATTAAGATGAATAGGAATTTGAAAAACACCACTATACCCATCTAAGAAACAGTAATAAAGATGATTTGCAAGCCTTTCTAACATCTGATCAATGAATGGCAATGGGAAATGATCCTTTCTAGATGCAGCATTCAATTTCCTGTAATCAATACACATCCTATGACCAGTGATAGTTCTAGTGGGTATCAGTTCATCTTTATCATTCTTAACAACAGTTATACCCCCTTTCTTTGGAGCACAATGCACAGGAAAAACCCAAGTACTATCAGATATATGATAGATGATTCCAGCTTCTACCAACTTAAGAATTTCCTTTTTAACCACTTCTTTCAAATTCGGGTTCAATCTCCTCTGAGGTTCAATGCTAGCATATGATTCATTTTCAAGGTGAATTCTATGAGTACACAAGCTAGGTGAAATTCTTTTAATATCATCCAGAGAATACTCAATTGCTCTTCTAAATTTTCTCAATTCAGTCAATAGCAAATGCAACTCATCATCACTAAACATATCATTGACTATGATTGGGTACGTAGAATTGGGTCTTAAAAAGGCGTACATAAGCCCATCAGGAAGTGGTTTGAGGTCTACCTTAGGTGCTCTGAGTTCTGACCAGTCGCCTGATGCAGAGAGGTCTGGCTCGACCTGGGGATCGAGCTGTGTGGTCGAGTCAGGCGCTGAGTGTAGTCTGGCTCGACCTGGTTGGTCGAGCTGGGTGGTGGCGCCAGTGCGTTCTGCAACAAAAATCTCTGTTTCGACCCCAATCAGATTTTCAAAGACCTCTGACCCTTCCAAAACCTTATGTGAGTTCAAGATTATCTCATAACCCAAGGTTTCGTCGTGTAGGTACCCATTTTTCCCACTCTTTGTCAAAGCAGTCTGAAGGTGATCTTCCTCATTAAGTTTTTCTAGAAGTTTATCAGCAAGTTGATCTATTTCCTCAATATAGAAGATCTGTCCTTCTATTGCTGGCTTTCTCATTGTGTCTTTGATGTCGAATGTCATTTTGAAATCACTCCCAAAATTAAGATCGATTTTTCCCTTTCGAACATCAATAACTGCCCCAGCTGTAGCTAAGAAAGGTCTTCCTAAAATCAGAGGATCTCTCTGTTCTTCATCCATCTCCAGCACTATGAAGTCTGTAGGTATCTCAACTGTTCCAACCCGTAGAGGTAGATCTTGTAACATGTCATGAGGAGTTCTAACAGATCTGTCTGCAAGCACTAAAGAGATGTTGCAAGGCTTATAATTGCTGAATCCTAACCTCTTAGCAACTGAGAGTGGCATGAGATTGATAGATGCTCCAAGATCACAAAGGGACTTCTTGAAAATCAATGGACATAGAGAGCATGGTAGAGTGAATGAGCCAGGATCACTTAGTTTCTCCTTGATAACTCTCTTCTGTATAATGGCACTGCACTCTTCTGATAAAACCACCATACCCTGAATCTCCTTGGCTTTCTCATTCACTGCATCCTTCAAGAATTTCTGATATGCAGGTAACATTGAAAAGGCATCGATGAGTGGCATCCTAATCTCTGCTTCCCTAATGTGTTTGTCAAAAATTGCTCTATACTTCTCCATTAAATCCTTTTTGAATCTTCCTGGGAAAGACAGTTTGGGTTTGTAAGGAGGGGGGACAAAGGGTGCTTTCTTTTTCTCTGGAACAACAGGTTTTGCAGCAGATGGAGGGTTAGCTCGACCCGGGTGGTCGAGCTGGGTCGTAGAGTTAAACTCTAGTCGAGTTTCTTGATCTTCTTTGCGGCTCAAATCCTCCCCATCTTCAACCTCACTATCCTCAGTGACTTTAACTGATCCTTCCCGCTCAGGTAGCTCTCTTCCACTCCTTAAAGTAATGGCATTGATGTGAGCAAAGTCCTTTGGGTTTTGGACTGCTTTTCCTGGGAGCTATGATGAGCTAGAAGTAGATGCAGTTTGGCCCTCCATGTACTTTATCTTGGAGTTCAATATCTCAATCTTGTTGTTGAGATCATTATAGGTGTAATCCATCTGTGTTTTGATTTCACCAAACTTCTTAGCAGCGTCCATTGCACCAGCTGCTTGGCCCTGAAGAATTTGTTGTAGCATGTTTGTCATCTGTGTTTCCGGAGCTGTAGAAGGCTGAGCTTAGTGAGATGTGAAACCAGGTGGTGGACCCATGACTCCCTGTTGTGGATGGTTGCTCTGGTAGTGTGGCTTAGGAACAAAGCCCTGATTGTGGTTGTAAGCGGCAAAAGGCTTGGACAAAGGCGGTTGTTGCTGAGGCGGGTAGACTTGATCCTGTGGGTTAGCAACGTTGGTGCTCCTGTAAGAGAAATTTGGGTTGTTCTTGTAGTTGATGAAACATTTGTTGTAGCCACCCTGATTATGAACATAGCTGACCTCTTCCATACCAGTATCCTCCCCATCTTGAACCTGAAAAACCGTATCCTCACCTGCAAAGTGAACATGCTTCTGCTGGTTTAGTAGTTGATCCAACTTGGCATTCAAAACTTTCAACTCCTTTCGATGTTTCTCCTCTGAATCAACATTGCCCCGCACACTTCTGTCATACTCCGCAGTGTAGTTTCCATCAGATTGAGCAAGGTTCTCCATAAGTTCCCAGCCAGCATCAACATCTTGGTTGAGGAAGTTGTCATTGCTAGCGGTATCGAGAAGTATTCGGACCTTTGGGAGAACTCCTCTATAAAAGGTGCTAAGTAGGGACTCATTGCTAAAACCATGATGAGGACATTGAGTGGTGTAGCCTTTGAATCGTTCCCAGCATTCACAGAAGCTCTCTCCAACTTTCTGAGAAAATCCGGATATCTCATTCCGGAGGCCAGCTGTTCGAGCATTGGAGAAGAACTTGGCAAGGAAAGCTTTCTTGCAGTCATCCCATGAAGTGATAGAGCCATGGGGTAGATTCTTCTCCCAAAGATGGGCTTTGTCACCAAGGGAGAATGGAAAAAGTCTCAACTTGAAACCATCTTCACTGACTCCATTGATCTTGGTAAGACTGCAGAGCCTATCAAACTCATCCAAATGATCAAGAGGGTCTTCCATAGGCAGCCCATGGAATTTGTTGCTCTACACCATAGCTATCAAACCACTCTTGATCTCAAAGTTATTGTTCTGGACTGTAGGAGGTACAATCCCTTGCCTGTTAGTGTGAGTGTAAGGAGCATCTCCCGCACCAATCAGACGCTGCCTCCTCGGATGAGGCACATGTTCATGCTGTGGTGGTGGATTATCATCAGCCATTTCCAGTGGATCTTGTTGATCTACTCTGAGATGTTCTCTCTGCTCTCTCAACTGTTGTGGTAGCTTGTTAATATTGTCGAGGTAGCGGATGAGGTTCTGACTTCCTTTTGATCTCGTTTGCATGCAGGTAGAGGAGGACTCGATGGGCTGACTCGACTTGGTGTGGTCGAGCTAGGCTACTCGAGTCAGTGATGGTACCTCAAATGCAAAAACAAAGAAAAAGAGACGCAGTGAGTAACAGAGGAGACTGAAAAGAACTTGATCTGAAACGATTTGAAATCCTAAATGTAACAAACAACAACCAAATGGCAACGGCGCCAAATTGATATAGTCAATTTCTTATTGGACTATCATGTCATTGTAGTACAATAAAGTATCAATCCAAATGGGTGCGATATTAGCCAAAAAGGATGCAATCAAACAGTTTAAGTCAAGCCAAGCAAGCAATAGGTCGTGAAACTATCAAACTAAGAAAGCAATAATCAAAAGCAATAACAGAGACTAAAAACAGAGACTAGCAGAGACTATGAAACAGAAATCAATCAAGCAAGAGAAGCTCCTAAGGATGGGGTTATTGACTTGGTGTATCCTTTTAATCTACCTAGATGGTTTAACAAACTCAAGCAAGCTATTTCGTAGACATTAAACTCATAAGCAGTCAAGTTCATTCCCATGATAAATAACCTCAAGCTAATCTAGTTCCAGACCTAAATCCCTTTAGCGAAATCTAGCTTAGTAGGCATTAAGATTCAGTTTAATAAAGCCAATAAACACCCTAGACAACTAATCCCTTATGCTAGGAATGTAAATCTCTGGAATTAGTTCAGTCAAGCATTTCATCAAACACCTTCTGGGTGTGGAAATACCTAGGTTCTAATTCCAATTGATCAGAGAGTAATTAACATTAAGAACACTAATCCAGAAGAGAAATCAAACAATTCTACACTTAAACCACCTAGGAGACTAAGATTCCACACCTAATCTATCCCATCCTTAAGAACCCTAATGACTACTCAGAACCCATGAAGAACATCAAAATCATAAACCCAGAAATCAATAAAACTTGCATAATCAGAAAGATAAGGAAGAGAATAGATAGAAATGAAAGATTCAAAACACAAACACTCAGTAGATTCAAAGTTATAGGATTCAGGAAGCAAGCACATATGAAGAAAGCTTAAAAACGAGTTCTTCTCTGTCTTAGATTAATACAGGGTATTTATAGTATTAGGTGAAACCCTAAATCACAAAAAAATAAAATAGCTAAATTCGGGGGTGCACTCGACCATGGTGGTCGAGTGCCTTGGTCGAGCTGGCCAAAACTTCAAGACTGCATTTTTATTCTTCAGCTCGATCATCCAGCTCGACCATGGGTGGTCGAGCTGGGTCCAAAAACTTCAAGACGCCACCTTTATGCTCAGCTCGATCATCCAACTCGACCATGGGTGGTCGAGCTGGGTCCAAAAACTTCAAGACGCTACCTTTATGCTCAGCTCGATCATCCAGCTCGACCATGGGTGGTCGAGCTGGGTCCAAAAACTTCAAGACGTCACCTTTATGCTCAGCTCGATCAAGCAACTCGATCATGGGTGGTCGAACTGGGTCCAAAAACTTCAAGACGCCACCTTTATGCTCAACTCGATCAAGCAGCTCGACCATGGGTGGTCGAGCTTGACTTCAGGACTTCAAGATTGCATTTTTCTGATCAGCTCGACCTCCTACATCGAGTCCCTTGGTCGAGTCATCCTCCAAGATGTCTGATTTATGCTCCACTCGACGTCAACATCTCCAACATCTCCAATAATCCTTAAATGCACCTGAAATAACTCCAAAATGCAATATGTATGCAATCCTAATGCAAAACACTCTAAGTATGCAAAACTAGAAACAAATGCTAAGAACATGCTATTAAACAAGGCTAAATGGGTAATAAATGCATGCTAAAACCATATAAAATATAGGCATATCAACTCCCCCAAACTTAGTCTTTGCTTGCCCTCAAGCAAACAGATAAGAATAAGATGGAGAAGAGGTTTGAAAGTGGGGGAGAGAAGTCTATGTTTTCACCCATTCTAACCTTGGTTAAGTCGGTGCAAGGGAGACGCAGCTTAGCTTCTCCAGCAGTCGGGTGAGTGAACTTGTACATATATTCCTCGGATGGCCAGTTGTGGTCCAGAAACCTACACCTTCGTAAGAACTCAATGTTTATTCATCTGGGTGGATATGGCTCTGTTGTGAGCTCTACACCACATGCCACAAGAATTGGAGTGATGATTCCCACAATGATGAGCTCCCCTTGTGAATTCATTCGGTGCATCTTCAATGCCCAATCTCTGTAGTTCAGCAGTTGTCCCAACAGAACAAAGGTCAGGCTTGTATCGGATCTATCTCCCAGCATCTCCAGCCCTTCTCTTGTGCAACCTAAAACCTCCTTGAAAGTGATATCCAGCATTTGCAATTCTCCTTCATTCACATTCCTAGTAACCTTCCTTGCAAACATCGTGCTGGCGATGGCCTTGTGAAAATATCTCACCACAGGATTTCTTATCTGAGAGCTCTTGCTTCTGGATGACAAATAAGGCTTAATATCATCACCAATGGTTGTCCATAGTTGTTGCAGCTCCATGTAGTCAATATCTTGCTGAGTTCCTGTTCCACTAGGGAATCCATACAGAGTATCCAGCTCTTTTGTAGTGAGAGAATAAAGATAACCCCTACAGGTGAAAGTGATGAAACCCAGACCTCCATCAGATTCATATTCTGGTTTGTCTTCATAGAAGTGGACTTGGAGAGAAGAGAGGAAATGACACGTCTCCTCCTTGTAAGCTTCAAGTTGGATCCTCATGAACGTGCTCAAGCTCCCCATTTCATACAGATAATCTATATCTCTGGCAATACCAAGCTTTTGACAAGTTTCACGGTGTGGGTACCTTGTTCCTGCAAAGCCTTGAGCAAGCAAGATGTTTAGGTACTCTTCCTGAGAGGGTTGCTTAGACTTTTTTTGTGGCTTCTTGACGACTTGGGGCTCGTCCTCTTCACTCTCACTGCTGTCTTTCTGCTCGCTCGGCTCAGCCGATTTCTTCCCTCGAGCAATATCCCGTTTGTCCCTTGAAAACTCTTTGGCTGCAGCCGCATCACTTTGACTCGACCGCCTAGCTCGACGTGGTGAGGTCGAGCTAAGCACTTCAGCATGTCCAGAAGCTTGGCTCGATTTACCGGCTCGACGTGGAGGGCTCGAGCTGGGCACTTCATCAACCTCCACCGATTCTCTGGTTGGTGAAACAGGTCCCCTCAGCTTTTGAATCTGTCTTAGCACCGCTTTTGCAGAAGGTGTTCGAGTTTGCTGTGGTCTTTGGAATCCCTTTGGCTTGGTGAAAAGGAATTGGTTGATCATCTTGAAGGAGAGCTCAAAAACAGATGAAAGGATGATTCTGGAGAAATGAAGAGAGGGAGAGAGCTTGAATGTTTTTGTGTGGAGAGGTGTTGAGGGCGTGTTCTCCTTATATAGGCAAAGGGGAAGCTAAATGACAAAGGGAGGAGCGTCTAGAGCATGTTTGAATTTCAAAATTTGAATTTTGGACGCCTTAAGAGTTGACTCGATCTGTTGACTCGACCTCACCAGGTCGAGCTGTCCCCTTGGAGTTCAAAATTCAAATTTGAATCTCCCCCCCCCATCTGACTCGATCACATGCAAAACTAGAAACAAATGCTAAGAACATGCTATTAAACAAGGCTAAATGGGTGATAAATGCATGCTAAAACCATGTAAAATATAGACATATCACTGGTATGTTTCACCGTGAAATCTATTTCCATTGTTTATCACCAATGTCTTGTTTCGTTCTAACTTTTGGACACATGTTTTAAAACATGCCGAGAGAGGAGAGTTCGAAAATCTGAGAGCGTCTGCCCGGAAAGTTTGATAGAACTGCATCCAACGTGATTGATTCTTCCCAAACGTGAGATAATCAACGGTTGGTAGGTGGGATTCATTAAGTTCTGGGTTCTCAACAGTTACAGAAGATGACGACCTGGTGCTTCTTCGAGTGACTTTCGAACTCTCCTCTCTCGGCATGTTTTAAAACCTGTGTCCAAAAGTCATAACGAAACAAGACATTGGTGATAAACAATGGAAATAGATTTCACGGTGAAACATACCAGCCAAACAGTTAAAATGGGTATATAGGTTCAGCAAAATTGATGCTGAATTACTTTGGAAAATAGAACGGTTGCACAACAATATGAGTGATATCATCTCAATGTGATACAATTAAACATTCAAAAATCTGTCTGATACCATCTCAATGTGACACAATTGAGCATTCAAACTCAACAAGATGTTGAAAGTTAGTTTTTAAGCTCTAAGATTATATACATAGAATCAATTTTCAGAATTGAAATTGAAAACCTATTTACACAGCAAAAATATGCATAATGATCCCACTTCAACCAATTTTGTAAAGATAAACCGAAGCATAAAAAACATAAATCCCCAATTCTGGATTGTAAACCCTAAAGTAGATTGATTTTTCTCAATACAGAAACACAACAAGAAGAATAAGAACCAAAGAGCACGATAAGAACAAGCGAGGACATAAATGTTGATAAGACACTAACCAGCAATGTAAAAAGACGAACTTTGGTTCGATTTTTACTAGAAACTGTCCTTGAAATCCCGAAACTGATGAACSCAAAAGCTCTTCTCCAATTTTTCCTTCTCCTCAAACTTTAACTTGAGAGAGTGCGGAGACCGCTGCTTCGTGATTAGGTCAGAGATACAACAAAATCAACGCCCAAGGAGAGCAAGATGAGAACCAAAAGTTCGATTACTCTCGTCAAAACTTTAACCGTCGCCGTTTACAACTCCAAGTTACACGTCTTACACGACGCCATTTTGATCTCTAGATGGATTGATGATTATTCTCTTTGGACGAATTTATTAGTTTTGCTTTTGTTTAATTGGGTAATCAATGGGTGTTTAACCTGGGAGACATGAATTCTTCAAGACAATATACAATATTATATAATTACCTTATTATATCCAACATTATGATCCCGATCCCACCAAGCACGAACATGAATCCCGAAGAAAGACCTTCAATGATGTATTGACCCGACCCGACCCGACATGAACACGACGGGGCGTATTGACCCGGTGATGGGATCCTGGGTTGATCCGACGTGGCTCGGCGATCACGCGTGGCAGCGAGACGACGAGTAAGTGAGGAGAATCGGTGAGAATACATATCGCGATGGGAGTGTGAGCGAAGGGAGCAGAGGCAGTGGTGGTTGGAAGAAGGAGAAAGGGATGATACGAAGAATGTGGAAGATCGGATCGATTGAGGATTCACTAGATGTGGCGGATCCGGCGCCAGAGCCGGTGGCTAGGGTTTGTGAATCAGATCTGAAAGCCATTGATTCGGATCCTCAGAATTAACTCTTCCCTCTCCTTTTATTATCTGAAGAGAAGCAGTTTAAGATTGGGTTTGTTTGGGAACTCGGATATTATTATTCGTTAATCTCGTTTTACCCGTTTCGTGAAAGTAAGTTAACAGCACGTTATGCCGTTTTTAAGATAAGTCAATAGTAAACGACGCGAAGTTTCCATCTAAATTTCCATGGAGTTTTAAAGGCGGTCTCTTTCTCGGTGTTGTTGTTGTTGTCAAAGTCTGAGACTTGGATTCGATTAAGTTGTGTGTTCTCTTGGTTTTTCTATAACAAGATTTTGGTTTTGTGTAGAAGCTAAAACGGAGATGAGTAAGAGAACGCCGCCTGATCCGGTGGCTGTGCTTAGAGGGCACCGTCACTCGGTTATGGACGTTTCGTTCCATCCATCAAAATCTCTGCTTTTCACTGGGTATATTAGTCTTCTCCACTAGTGCTCAATTCTCGAGTCATGTGTTATTTTTATTTTTTATGATTTGGTGCAAAATTGAACCTTTCTTTCTCCAGTTCAGCTGATGGAGAGTTGAGGATTTGGGATACCATTCAGCATCGTGCAGTTTCTTCTGCTTGGTTTGTGATTTTGATTTTCAATACATTGCTTTGTCATAATGAACTATCCTGTTATAGCTCATTGTCCTGTTTCGGATGTTTAGGGCTCATAGTAGAGAAAATGGGGTTTTAGCTGTAGCAGCTAGTCCCTGGTTAGGAGAGAACAAGATTATCAGGTAAATGTAAGTAATAGTGCTTTTATAATCAAATCTATTTCCTGAAAACCTGAAACTACTTACTGTTATATTTACAGCCAAGGCAGAGATGGAACTGTTAAGTGTTGGGATATTGACGATGGTGGTCTATCAAGGTGGATATGATTCTCTCCCTTTTCAACTGTTTATGCATTTGTTGATTTCGAACTATAACCAATGATTCTCGTGACATGCTTGGCAGAGACCCATTACTAATACTTGAGACAAGCGCCTATCATTTTTGCAAGTTCTCCCTTGTTAAGAAGCCTAAGACTTCTCTTAAAGAAGCTGAAGGTCACTCAAAAAATTGTGATGAGCAGGATGCTGGAGACACGCGTAATGTTCAATATGCAGATGATAGTGAAGGATCTGTGGAGGATTCTGGTTTGCTTCAGGGTATGTTTTACTTGCGTTGTCTAGAAATTTGTGTCCTGATCATTGGTTTCAGACTGAACTTATACCCTTCAATATTTAAATGTTAAAAGTAAGATCATAAGTTGCTCTCCATGAATTTGAAGAAAGTTTCTCTTTAGCAAAAAACTGTTTATCTTCTTATTACTTCATACCGTAAGATTTACTAACAATTTGACAATAACAGATGGAGATCATGCTGAAGATAGCACTTATGTAGCAGTAGCAGGGGAGCAACCTACTGAGGTGACTAGAAATCCATATATTTTTGTTTTGGAAAAAATCAAAGAATTGTTTCTTCTCGTTTTTCTTTTTTTTTGGTTTTAAGTTTCCTGTTTTCATTCTTCTGAATTGGTCTATCCGTAAAGGTAGAGATATGGGATCTCAATAACGGGCCAGGATCATACAGCTTCCTCAAGCCAGCCCTGAATTCCCCAATGCTTCTACCAAAGCAAGAGGTAAAAGCTTATACTATTCTTTCTATGAGATCCTTCATATGTACGTTTCTTGTTAAAATTGATGTTTTTTTCTCATCAAAATTTTATTCAAACTAGAATGCCTTCTTCAGTTCACCTTTGGACTTGATTAAAATACTCATCTAGGTAAGTAAATTTGGTAATCTGCAGGAATGTGTATGGCTGTTCAATTGTTTTGCCCTCCTGAATCACAGGGTTTCTTACATGTCTTAGCTGGGTATACTCTCTTTCCTAAGCTGTTTTCCATTAATCAAGAAAGACAAATCCCAAGATTTGATACTTTGTTTTTATCATGGGTGATTCATGTCAAAATTGGGCAGTTATGAGGATGGTTCGATATTGCTTTGGGATATACGCAATGCGAAGATTCCTTTAACAAGTGTGAAGTTTCATTCAGAGCCAGGTCTTGTTCCCATCCTCTGTAGTCTGTATTCAGATTTTTCTTATATTTTGTTCCTGCATTTTGAATTTTCCACATTACTTATTTTGTCTTCTTTACGCAGTTTTAAGTCTTTGTGTTGCATCATCATGTGATGGAGGTATCTCAGGAGGGGCAGATGACAAAATTGTTATGTATAATCTCAACCATTCAACTGTAAGTTTGACATCTGCCAATGTGTGATCGCCGTAAAGCTATAGTCTGATGCTGATTCCATGAATTTTGTATATGTTTTTAGGGCTCTTGTACAATGAGAAAAGACATTACTTTGGAAAGGCCTGGTGTATCCGGCACCTCAATCCGACCCGATGGGAAGATTGCAGCTACGGCTGGTTGGGACCACAGGTTAGCATCCACATGCTCTGTGCTGATTTTCTTAGCGGTGAATGCAAAGTTCAGTCGTTATTATCAGTTGTAAACTCAGTATATGACGATCTGGGTCATGTTTTCCCATTTCAAGATTGAAAATAGTAATTGATTTGTTCGCATGTTCATTTTACTATTTTCATATGAAATCGTTTTTTTCCTTTCTCCAAAACGGTTTCCAACGATCTTCCATCTAGTTTTACCAATAATTAGCACTAAAAGCTCTTCTCCTGTTTGTTACATATTTGGAAACAGAGTAAGGGTCTATAATTACCGCAAAGGAAATGCTCTAGCAATACTTAAGTACCACCGAGCAACGGTATGTGAATATTTCTCAGACTTTTTATATTAGTCTCTTATTAAATGGTTCAACAGTTAAAGAGACATTCTGAATATTCGTATTTGATGCTTTCATGTGTTTGTTTTCAGTGCAACGCCGTATCCTACTCTCCAGACTGTCAGCTAATGGCATCTGCATCTGAGGATGCAACTGTTGCTCTCTGGAACATGCCGAGAGAGGAGAGTTCGAAAGTCACTCGAAGAAGCACCAGGTTGTCATCTTCTGTAACGGTTGAGAACCCAGAACCTAATGAATCCCACCTACCAACCGTTGATGATCTCACGTTTGGGGAAGAATCAATCACGTTGGATGCGGTTCTATCTAACTTTCCGGGCAGACGCTCTCAGATTTTCGACCTTATTCGTCTTATGGGCCCGTTGGATTGCCCTACTCTTCCAATAATGATCTACGGAGGTGCTTCTACTGGAAAAACCAGTGTTGTTCTTCAGGTGCTTAGGCATCTCAGTCGCCCCTTTGTTTATTCAAGCTGTCGTACATGTCACAATCCCCGTATCTTGTTTGAGTCGATTCTGAATCAGTTGTTGCTGCATAGGAAGTGTTCTTCAAATGGATATTCTAGTGCAAAACGATGTGACAAGCCATCTGATTTTGTTAACTTGCTTCACGAAGCCCTTAGTAAAGTGATAGGGTCTCTTGAGTCTGGTTCCGGAATCTCAAGACCAAATAAGTCGGATGGAAAACCCATGGGGAAGATGGTATACCTAATACTTGATAATGTGGATCTTATCAGAGACTGGGACAAAGGCTCTATGATTCTGCAGTTTCTTTTTAGTTTGTATACTGTTTTGAAGATGCCTCAACTTGGTATAATACTTATCAGCGGATTGCCACCAGATGTGTATTACTCAAACATGGGATACACAGACCCTCTACCTCTTTATTTTCCTGAGTATTCTGAAGAGGATCTTCGTCAAATTTTCTTGAGAAATCAAGCTAACCGGAAATTGTACTCTGCATTCCTCGAGTAAGGCGATAGTGCAACCTTGCCTCCCTACTAGCTTTCTCTATCCTTTACTCATATTGTTTACTGATGTAGTTTTTGGTGTCAAACAGCATTGTGTTGAGACCATTCTGTAGGGTCACCAGGAGAGTTGAGGAACTGTCTACTACCTTCTCATCATTGTTCAGAAAGTATTGTGAACCACTTGATGATTTAGGAATTTCACCCAGTGAAGATATGAAGAGAAGGCTGTATAGCCATCTTAATCCGCTTATTGCTCCCTGTTTAAATGAGATATTCAGGGTCTCGAGTCACCCTCATGATGGTGACACCAGAGGCGAGAGAAGGCAGAAAACCAGCTACAGTTCTGAAAACCGTGAAGAACTTGAAATATTGGACTTCCATATGTCTACTTCAGCAAAGTATCTTCTTATTGCGGCATTTCTCGCTTCAAGAAACCCAGCAACGCTAGACGCATCGATGTTTGACTCCACAGGGGGCATGGATAATCGTAAAAGAAAGCGGAAGTAAGTTGTCAAAACAATGTCATTATTTCTCTTTTGACATATAGCTTAATAGAAAATGAGTTTAATAACAAGTCTAGTAAAAGCATTTAATGGTAATGGTGGTGTGTGTTCCCGTGATGCATTTGAATTAAAAAATCTGATAATTTCTTCACAATGGTTCCTCCTCAGGGCCTCTGAGAAATCGATGGAAAAAAGGAGAGAGCAGGAAGCAGTCATGAAAGGGCCTGGAAGCTTTCCACTGGAAAGACTATTGGCGATATTCCAATGTATTGCCTCCGTGGGAGATTCTTCATTTGGCGAAGAGGAAGATGAAGAAGACGAAGACCCAGGTTCGACAAAAATAACAACCTGATGTCTGATATTCTGCTGCAAGTGTCAAGTCTTTGTGATGCAAACATTTTGATCAAAAGCGGAAGCTGCCCATTAGAAGGTTCTATTAGGTACCGCTCTGTGGTCTCTGAAGATCTGGCTCTGAAGGTAACACTTTGTTTTCAATTGTTAGAGTCATATAGCAGGGGGTAATACAAAAACAATGCTGATGCACAAATTCTTTTGTGTTTTCCTCTGATATGGTTTACAGGCTGCGAGAAGCCTCAGCTTTCCACTATCCAAGTACTTGTACAGAAGATAATGATATGTGAAATCCATAAATTTTGGGAGGACGAAACTAATGGTACACTCTCTATTGAGCTCTTGTATTGTAGAATTTAGCATGATTTTTAGATGTCCGGGAAACTTCATAGTATTGTGAAGCAATTTTTCAGTTAACTATGTGGTCTGTCAATGTCTGTGAATGATGTTTCTTTTTTGGTGTAACCATTTTTACTAAAGTTTCTACGGCAATTGAGTTCGGAATCCATCTTGGTTTGTTAAATTCTGATGTTATGAGACCAGTCTTGAATCTGGTTTAGTTAGGCTGTTTCATTTCTTATGAAACCTGAGATGAGATTAAACTTAAGAAAGTGAAACACTAAAACGACTGAGTTTTTGTTCCCATCTTCTTGTCGACTTGAGTTGCTGTTCGGCTGTTCCTATTTAGTTTATGTTTGGAACTATATGATTTATGTATCGTGAAACCTGTCACATATGTATCTATCATCAACAGATAGTTTCTACACCGTATAAACTTGGTTTCTACACCGTATAAACAAGTGGTTTCAAAGACTCTTTTAAGATTTTCTTAAACAAAGAATAGTATATGAATAAATATTAATATATGAATCGTTGGAGAGTATGCCACGTCATCATCCTTCCATCGTCTATAAATTCATCGTCGTTTTACTTCTAAACCCTACACCAAGTCCTTGTGAAAAAACACATCGTTACACTTGAAATAGCTTTTTTCCTTTCTTGGTAATAAAAAAACACATCGTTACACTTGAAATAGCTTTTTTCCTTTCTTGGTAATAAAACACATGTTCTGAAATAAACTTTTTCCTTTCTTGGTAATAAAAAACATCGTTAAGAAATTTTTTCCTCTTGGTAATAAAAGGACTTTTTTTTATTACCAAGAAAGGAAAAACTATTTCAAGTGTAACATGTGTTCTGACTTGGTGTAGGGTTTAGAAGTAAAACGACGATGAATTTATAGACGATGGAAGGATGATGACGTGGCATACTCTCCAACGATTCATATATTAATATTTATTCATATACTATTCTTTGTTTAAGAAAATCTTAAAAGAGTCTTTGAAACCACTTGTTTATACGGTGTAGAAACCAAGTTTATACGGTGTAGAAACTATCTGTTGATGATAGATACATATGTGACAGGTTTCACGATACATAAATCATATAGTTCCAAACATAAACTAAATAGGAACAGCSGAACAGCAACTCAAGTCGACAAGAAGATGGGAACAAAAACTCAGTCGTTTTAGTGTTTCACTTTCTTAAGTTTAATCTCATCTCAGGTTTCATAAGAAATGAAACAGCCTAACTAAACCAGATTAARGACTGGTCTCATAACATCAGAATTTAACAAACCAAGATGGATTCGAACTCAATTGCCGTAGAAACTTTAGTAAAAATGGTTACACCAAAAAAGAAACATCATTCACAGACATTGACAGACCACATAGTTAACTGAAAAATTGCTTCACAATACTATGAAGTTTCCCGGACATCTAAAAATCATGCTAAATTCTACAATACAAGAGCTCAATAGAGAGTGTACCATTAGTTTCGTCCTCCCAAAATTTATGGATTTCACATATCATTATCTTCTGTACAAGTACTTGGATAGTGGAAAGCTGAGGCTTCTCGCAGCCTGTAAACCATATCAGAGGAAAACACAAAAGAATTTGTGCATCAGCATTGTTTTTGTATTACCCCCTGCTATATGACTCTAACAATTGAAAACAAAGTGTTACCTTCAGAGCCAGATCTTCAGAGACCACAGAGCGGTACCTAATAGAACCTTCTAATGGGCAGCTTCCGCTTTTGATCAAAATGTTTGCATCACAAAGACTTGACACTTGCAGCAGAATATCAGACATCAGGTTGTTATTTTCTTTGTCGTAACCCGTTGGGTCTTCGTCTTCTTCATCTTCCTCTTCGCCAAATGAAGAATCTCCCACGGAGGCAATACATTGGAATATCGCCAATAGTCTTTCCAGTGGAAAGCTTCCAGGCCCTTTCATGACTGCTTCCTGCTCTGCAATTTCCTTTTTTTCCATCGATTTCTCAGAGGCCCTGAGGAGGAACCATTGTGAAGAAATTATCAGATTTTTTAATTCAAATGCATCACGGGAACACACACCACCATTACCATTAAATGCTTTTACTAGACTTGTTATTAAACTCATTTTCTATTAAGCTATATGTCAAAAGAGAAATAATGACATTGTTTTGACAACTTACTTCCGCTTTCTTTTACGATTATCCATGCCCCCTGTGGAGTCAAACATCGATGCGTCTAGCGTTGCTGGGTTTCTTGAAGCGAGAAATGCCGCAATAAGAAGATACTTTGCTGAAGTAGACATATGGAAGTCCAATATTTCAAGTTCTTCACGGTTTTCAGAACTGTAGCTGGTTTTCTGCCTTCTCTCGCCTCTGGTGTCACCATCATGAGGGTGACTCGAGACCCTGAATATCTCATTTAAACAGGGAGCAATAAGCGGATTAAGATGGCTATACAGCCTTCTCTTCATATCTTCACTGGGTGAAATTCCTAAATCATCAAGTGGTTCACAATACTTTCTGAACAATGATGAGAAGGTAGTAGACAGTTCCTCAACTCTCCTGGTGACCCTACAGAATGGTCTCAACACAATGCTGTTTGACACCAAAAACTACATCAGTAAACAATATGAGTAAAGGATAGAGAAAGCTAGTAGGGAGGCAAGGTTGCACTATCGCCTTACTCGAGAATGCAGAGTACAATTTCGTTAGCTTGATTTCTCAAGAAAATTTGGAAGATCCTCTTCAGAATACTCAGGAAAATAAAGAGGTAGAGGGTCTGTGTATCCCATGTTTGAGTAATACACATGGTGGCAATCCGCTGATAAGTATTATACCAAGTTGAGGCATCTTCAAAACAGTATACAAACTAAAAAGAAACTGCAGAATCATAGAGCCTTTGTCCCAGTCTCTGATAAGATCCACATTATCAAGTATTAGGTATACCATCTTCCCCATGGGTTTTCCATCCGACTTATTTGGTCTTGAGATTCGAACCAGACTCAAGAGACCCTATCACTTTACTAAGGGCTTCGTGAAGCAAGTTAACAAAATCAGATGGCTTGTCACATCGTTTTGCACTAGAATATCCATTTGAAGAACACTTCCTATGCAGCAACAACTGATTCAGAATCGACTCAAACAAGATACGGGGATTGTGACATGCACGACAGCTTGAATAAACAAAGGCGACTGAGATGCCTAAGCACCTGAAGAACAACACTGGTTTTCCAGTAGAAGCACCTCCGTAGATCATTATTGGAAGAGTAGGGCAATCCAACGGGCCCATAAGGCGAATAAGGTCGAAAATCTGAGGCGTCTGCCGGAAAGTTAGATAGAACCGCATCCAAGTGATTGATTCTTCCCCAAGCATGAGATCATCAACGGTTGGTAGGTGGGATTCATTAGGTTCTGGGTTCTCAACCGTTACAGAAGATGACAACCTGGTGCTTCTTGACTTTAACTCTCCTCTCTCGGCATGTTCCAGAGAGCAACAGTTGCATCCTCAGATGCAGATGCCATTAGCTGACAGTCTGGAGAGTAGGATACGGCGTTGCACTGAAAACAAACACATGAAAGCATCAAATACGAATATTCAGAATGTCTCTTTAACTGTTGAACCATTTAATAAGAGACTAATATAAAAAGTCTGAGAAATATTCACATACCGTTGCTCGGTGGTACTTAAGTATTGCTAGAGCATTTCCTTTGCGGTAATTATAGACCCTTACTCTGTTTCCAAATATGTAACAAACAGGAGAAGAGCTTTTAGTGCTAATTATTGGTAAAACTAGATGGAAGATCGTTGGAAACCGTTTTGGAGAAAGGAAAAAAACGATTTCATATGAAAATAGTAAAATGAACATGCGAACAAATCAATTACTATTTTCAATCTTGAAATGGGAAAACATGACCCAGATCGTCATATACTGAGTTTACAACTGATAATAACGACTGAACTTTGCATTCACCGCTAAGAAAATCAGCACAGAGCATGTGGATGCTAACCTGTCCCAACCAGCCGTAGCTGCAATCTTCCCATCGGTCGGATTGAGGTGCGGATACACCAGGCCTTTCCAAAGTAATGTCTTTTCTCATTGTACAAGAGCCCTAAAAACATATACAAAATTCATGGAATCAGCATCAGACTATAGCTTCTGGCGATCACACATTGGCAGATGTCAAACTTACAGTTGAATGGTTGAGATTATACATAACAATTTTGTCATCTGCCCCTCCTGAGATACCTCCATCACATGATGATGCAACACAAAGACTTAAAACTGCGTAAAGAAGACAAAATAAGTAATGTGGAAAATTCAAAATGCAGGAACAAAATATAAGAAAAATCTGAATACAGACTACAGAGGATGGGAACAAGACCTGGCTCTGAATGAAACTTCACACTTGTTAAAGGAATCTTCGCATTGCGTATATCCCAAAGCAATATCGAACCATCCTCATAACTGCCCAATTTTGACATGAATCACCCATGATAAAAACAAAGTATCAAATCTTGGGATTTGTCTTTCTTGATTAATGGAAAACAGCTTAGGAAAGAGAGTATACCCAGCTAAGACATGTAAGAAACCCTGTGATTCAGGAGGGCAAAACAATTGAACAGCCATACACATTCCTGCAGATTACCAAATTTACGACCTAGATGAGAGTATTTTAACCGAAGTCCAAAGGTGAACTGAAGAAGGCATTCTAGTTTGAATAAAATTTTGATGAGAAAAAAACATCAATTTTAACAAGAAACGTACATATGAAGGATCTCATAGAAAGAATAGTATAAGCTTTTACCTCTTGCTTTGGTAGAAGCATTGGGGAATTCGTCAGGGCTGGCTTGAGGAAGCTGTATGATCCTGGCTCCGTTATTGAGATCCCATATCTCTACCTTTACGGATAGACCAATTCAGAAGAATGAAAACAGGAAACTTAAAACCAAAAAAGAAAAACGAGAAGAAACAATTCTTTGATTTTTTCCAAAACAAAAATATATGGATTTCTAGTCACCTCAGTAGGTTGCTCCCCTGCTACTGCTACATAAGTGCTATCTTCAGCATGATCTCCATCTGTTATTGTCAAATTGTTAGTAAATCTTACGGTATGAAGTAATAAGAAGATAAACAGTTTTTTGCTAAAGAGAAACTTTCTTCAAATTCATGGAGAGCAACTTATGATCTTACTTTTAACATTTAAATATTGAAGGGTATAAGTTCAGTCTGAAACCAATGATCAGGACACAAATTTCTAGACAACGCAAGTAAAACATACCCTGAAGCAAACCAGAATCCTCCACAGATCCTTCACTATCATCTGCATATTGAACATTCGCGTGTCTCCAGCATCCTGCTCATCACAATTTTTGAGTGACCTTCAGCTTCTTTAAGAGTCTTGGCTTCTTAACAAGGAGAACTTGCAAAAATGATAGGCGCTTGTCTCAAGTATTAGTAATGGGTCTCTGCCAAGCATGTCACGAGAATCATTGGTTATAGTTCGAAATCAACAAATGCATAAACAGTTGAAAAGGGAGAGAATCATATCCACCTTGATAGACCACCATCGTCAATATCCCAACACTTAACAGTTCCATCTCTGCCTTGGCTGTAAATATAACAGTAAGTAGTTTCAGGTTTTCAGGAAATAGATTTGATTATAAAAGCACTATTACCATTTACCTGATAATCTTGTTCTCTCTAACCAGGGACTAGCTGCTACAGCTAAAACCCCATTTTCTCTACTATGAGCCCTAAACATCCGAAACAGGACAATGAGCTATAACAGGATAGTTCATTATGACAAAGCAATGTATTGAAAATCAAAATCACAAACCAAGCAGAAGAAACTGCACGATGCTGAATGGTATCCCAAATCCTCAACTCTCCATCAGCTGAACTGGAGAAAGAAAGGTTCAATTTTGCACCAAATCATAAAAAATAAAAATAACACATGACTCGAGAATTGAGCACTAGTGGAGAAGACTAATATACCCAGTGAAAGCAGAGATTTTGATGGATGGAACAGAAACGTCCATAACCGGTGACGGTGCCCTCTAAGCACAGCCACCGGATCAGGCGGCGTTCTCTTACTCATCTCCGTTTTAGCTTCTACACAAAACCAAAATCTTGTTATAGAAAAACCAAGAGAACACACAACTTAATCGAATCCAAGTCTCAGACTTTGACAACAACAACAACACCGAGAAAGAGACCGCCTTTAAAACTCCATGGAAATTTAGATGGAAACTTCGCGTCGTTTACTATTGACTTATCTTAAAAACGGCATAACGTGCTGTTAACTTACTTTCACGAAACGGGTAAAACGAGATTAACGAATAATAATATCCGAGTTCCCAAACAAACCCAATCTTAAACTGCTTCTCTTCAGATAATAAAAGGAGAGGAAGAGTTAATTCTGAGGATCGAATCAATGGCTTTCAGATCTGATTCACAAACCTAGCCACCGGCTCTGGCGCATCATCATCTAGTGATCCTCAATCGATCCGATCTTCATTAACTTACGTCAATAAATCGCTTTCTCATCTACTTTTCGTCGTCGGCTTAACGGCGTGATTGTCAGCCACAGGTATCGGATCCGGATCATCAGTCAATCGCGTCGTGTTCATGTCGGGTCGAGATACATCATTGAAGGTCTTTCTTGGTTCATGTTAGTGCTTGGTGGGATCGGGATCATAATGTTGGATATAATAAGGTAATTATATAATATATATTGTGAAGAATTAATGTCTAAAGTAGGGTGTCGAAATGGGTAAGCAAAGCCATCTCACTGCGTTGATTTAGTGTTTAATGGGTAATGAGTTAGCAGCTCATTGCAAATGGTTTGGGTAAATCCAAACCATATAAATTAATGGGTTAATGGTTTAAATGGGTTGACCCGTTTAATAATTTTGTTATAATTTAAATAATAATCATAATTAATAATTAATAACTATATAATTAATAATTAATTTAAATAATTATGATCATCATCATAAATCATGATCACTCATCATGATATCATCATCATTGATAAATTCGGTTATTTAGATTTTTTGCAATTGTGGAATCGAGTTTTTGCAAAGTTGTGAAAGCGTAATTTGGGAAAATATGGGAAAATGCGGACTTTATTTATTTATGGCGGAAAAATATGGGCTGTGTTTTTGGCGGAAAATACGGATTCGTGTTTATGAAGCAGTGTTTGGCCAGGAAAATTATGAAACATGTTTTTGGTGGGGAAATATGAAAGCAGTTTTTGGCGGGAAAATTATGAAAGCCGTGTTTTTTGGCGGAAAATTATGAAACGTGTTTTGGAAAATTATGAAGCCGTGTTTTTGGCGGGAAAATTATGAAACCATATTTTTAGCGGAAAAATTATGAAAATTATGAAGTGTTTTTGGCGGGAAAATATGAAACGTGTTTTGGCGGAAAATGGGCTTATGGCCAACCTATCAATTCATCAATCCATGACCCATCAACATCATTCATAACTCATTTAACTCATCAACTCATTAATCCAAATAATATGACCATTGTGGTTAATGATGGGTCGATCCATTAGGTTTCACCCATTTGACACCCTACTCCCTGTTAAAACCAAAACAACCATTAATTACCCGATTAAACAAAAGCAAAACTAATAAATTCAGAGAATAATCATCAATAGAGATCAAAACGGCGTCTGTAAGACGGTAATTGGAGTCGCTTAAACGGCCGGTTAAAGTTTGACGAGAGTAATCGCTGTTCTCATCTCCTCGGGAGTTGATTTTGCTGTATCTCGACCTAATCACGGCGCGTCTCCGCACTCTCTCAAATTAAAGTTTGAGGAGAAGGAAAAATTGGAGAAGAGCTCATCAGTTGATTTCGCGAGCTTAGAAAAATCGAACCAAAGTTCGCCTTTTACATCGCTGGAGTGTCATCAACATTTATGTCCTCGCTTGTTCTTATCGTGCTCTTTGGTTCCTATTCTTCTTGTTGTGTTTCGCATTGAGAGAAATCAATCTACTTTAGGTTTACAATCTGAATTGGGATTTATGTTCTTTATGTCGGTTTATCTTTACAAAATTGGTCAAGGGGATCATTATGCATATTTTTGCGTGTAAATAGGTTTTCAATTTCAATTTGAAAATTGATTATGTATATAATCTTAGAGCTTAAAAACTAACTTTCAACATCTTGTTGAGTTTGAATGCTCAATTGTGTCACATTGAGATGGTATCAGACACATTTATGAATGCTTAATTGTATTACATTGAGATGATATCACTCACATTTTTGTGCAACCGTTATATTTTCCAAAGTAATTCAACATCAATTTTGCTGAACCTATATACCCATTTTAACTGTTTGGCTGGTATGTTTCACCGTGAAATCTATTTCCATTGTTTATCACCAATGTCTTGTTTCGTTATGACTTTTGGACACAGGTTTTAAAACATGCAGAGAGAGGAGAGTTCGAAAGTCACTCGAAGAAGCACCAGGTCGTCATCTTCTGTAACTGTTGAGAACCAAGAACTTAATGAATCCCACCTACCAACCGTTGATTATCTCATGTTTGGGGAAGAATCAATCACGTTAGATGTAGTTCTATCAAACTTTCCGGGCAAACGCTCTCAGATTTTCGAACTCTCCTCTCTCGGCATGTTTTAAAACATGTGTCCAAAAGTCAGAACGAAACAAGACATTGGTGATAAACAATGGAAATATATTTCACGGTGAAACATATCAGTCAAACAGTTAAAATGAGTATACAGGTTCAGCAAAATTGATGCTGAATTACTTTGGAAAATAGAACAGTTGCACAAAAATGTGAGTGATACCATGTCAATGTGATACAATTAAGCATTCAAAAATGTGACTGATATCATCTCAGTGTGACACAATTAGGCATTCAAACTCAACAAGATGTTGAAAGTTAGTTTTTAAGCTACAAGACTACATACATAAAATCAATTTTAAGAATTGAAATTAAAACAACATTTACATATATGGCTATATCAAACCAACTTCATAGCGTAGCAAAAAAATGCATAATGATCTCACTTCAACCAATTTTGTAAAGATAAACCGAAGCATAAATATCATAAATCCCTAATTCTGGATTGCAAACCCTAAAGTAGATTGCTTTCTGTCAATATAGAAACACAACAAGAAGAATAGGAACCAAAGAGCATGATAAGAACAAGCGAGGACATAAATGTCGATGAGACACTAACCAACGATGTAAAAAGACAAACTTTGGTTCGATTTTTATTAGAAATTGTCCTTAAAATCCCGAAACTGGTGAACCCAAAAGCTCTTCTCCGAGTTTTCCTTCTCCTCAAACTCTAACTCGAGAGAGTGCGGAGACCGTTGCTTCGTGATTAGGTCAGAGATACAGCAAAATCAACGCCCAAAGAGAGCAAGATGAGAACCAAAGTTCGATTACTCTCGTCAAAACCTTAACCGACGCCGTTTAAACGACTCCAAGTTACACGTCTTACACGACGCCGTTTTCATCTCTAGATTGATTGATGATTATTCACTGTGGACTAACTTATTAGTTTTGCTTTTGTTTAATCGGGTAATCAATGGTTGTTTTGGTTTTTAACCTGGGAGACATGAATTCTTCAAGACAATATACAATATTATATAWTTACAATCACAAAACATGCAAAAACATAAATTTTACACAAAGATTAGGATAGTCATCAGAACAAAATTTTCGTTTGGTAATAATAATACCAACAACATTCTTTCCTCTCACTACAAGAAAAGATGTGATGTGCCACTTACGTATTAGTTGGTAGTTAATCGCATATTGCATTTTAGCGACGAATGTGCGACTACGGCAATAAGTCGCAGATCGCGCGTCTCAAATGGGCTGTAGTCACAAAACGTCCCACTTTTGCGACTGTCTTAGGACTACAAGTACATGTATGTTTGACTGTTATGTTTAGCGACTCTAATGGCGAGTGAATTGCATTTTAGCGACTCTGATGGCGAGTGAATTCATTCTTCAAGCAGGGACAATTAACTATAATAAAATGTGATACATGCACACCCAAAATATAAATAAATGTATGACTTGCCTGTTTTTCCTAGAGATGACAAATAAATATGATAAATACAAATCTTAGTGGAAACTTGATATGTACAYAGCTACTCACCCACCAATTGAGAAGACATATTACAGGAGGAACAACAAACAAAGTATCTGAGATACAGAACAAATGGAGAAGCTCACTAAGGAGAGGCTTTTCGGTCAGCCCATCTTCTTTTAGTGATTAAGTAACTATGTAATAAGGCCCAATAGTAGTAGTATTAAGTAGCATGTGAGGGAAAGAAAAAAGGCATCTTGATTATCGTGAGAAGTTGTTAGGAGAGAGAGGAGAGAAACTCTGTAAAAACTCTCATTTGCTTTATCTACCTGATCGTATCGTTTTGGGTGTGTTGAATCATTGTTTCCTCAGATACAACTCATAACAAAGTGGTATCAGAGCATTCAATACTGGGAAGAAAAATGGGTCCAAGGAAAACAGATGTCGTTAATCCGCCTCTGTCTCCGGTGATGGAAGCGGAAGAAGTGTCTGATGAGTCCATGTCCTACCGTATGAAAGGTGTGGAGAGAAGGGTGGACAGGCTCACCTTGCTGGAGGAGAGCGTGATGGAGATACGAAATTTGGTGTTACGGATGGATAAGAAGCTTACGGAGACGGGGAAACCACCGGATCCACCAGATCCAAAAGGGAAGGCGGTGGCGTTTGAGAAAATGGAGGAAGGTGGAGGATCGGTGATGTGTTCACCACCAGGGTTTCCATCACTGGGATCACGACGACCTCCGACAGAAGAAAATAGAGTAAGAACAGAGGATCTAGGAAGGAGAATGGAGATCCCTTTGTTTGATGGAAATGACGCTGAAGATTGGGTCATAAGAGTCGATCAATATTTCGAGCTAGGTAACTACCAGGAATGGGAGAAGATGGAGGCAGTGAGAATGTGTTTTGTGGAGGAATCTCTCAGGTGGTACCGTTGAGAAAGAGATAGAAACCCATTCAGAAGTTGGATAGAGATAAAGAGAAGAGTGCTGGCCAATTTCAATCCTGGCCGAGAAAAACCCTGTGAACGATTGATGACGATCCGGCAAACTGGGAGTGTGACAGATTATAACAGAGAGTTTATTGGTGTGGCTTCCATGACTGTCTCCTTGCCAGAGGTCTGTTTTGAGACGTCATACATGCTAGGATTGCGACCGGACGTGAAGGCTCGAGTGAAGATGCACGATCCGATCAGCTTGGAGAGAATGATGACTCTKGCGTTGGGGGCTGAGGAGTGTCTGGCGGCTGAGCAGGAGTGGTCCACGAGAAAGACAATACCCGGATCTGCTTTTCGTACATCTGGGGATCGTGACCAGAGCCACGTGACTGGAGCAAAAAGTGAATTTACAAAACAAGGGGGCTTATTTCCATCGAGGGCTGGCGAAGGTGGAAATAACAGATGGGCTCAAAATATTAAAAACAACTCAGGCCCACGGGGTTCTAAAGGAAATGGACCGATAAAAACAAATAATGGCCCAGCAAACAAAAATCAAGTCGCAGCTTACCCTTACCCTAGACGTTTGACTCCAACGGAGGTGAGTGACCGAAAAAGATGCGGCCTCTGCTTCCGATGTGATAAAACGTATCACCCAGGCCATCCCTGCCAGTTCGCCGAGCTCAAGTTGTTGATAGTGGGCAAAGATGGCGTGGAAGAAGAGTGGGTGGAAAAGATGGCAGATACTGTCGAGGAAGAAGAACCAGTGCCGGAGTTAGCGGTTCTGTCCATAAACTCCGTTGTGGGTTTGAGCTCGCCGAAGACAATGAAGGTGAGGGGTTCCTTGAAGTCGCATCCGGTGGTGGTGTTGGTGGACTCAGGGGCTTCACACAATTTTGTGTCGGTGGAGTTGGTGAAACGTCTAGGCCTGAGAATGACAGGAAGAAGAGGGTATGGGGTCATCACAGGCACGGGAATTACGGTGACTGGGGATGGTATCTGTCGTCGGTTGGTCTTAAGTGTGCAAAATTTTGAGATTGTGGCGGATTTCCTTCCATTAGAATTGGGAAATTCTGACATGATCCTGGGGATGCAGTGGCTAGAAACATTGGGAGAAATGAGAGTGAATTGGAAAACACAAGTGATGCGATTCCAGTTGAATGGGGTAATGTGCTGCTTCAGGGCGATCCCAAGTTATGCAACGCTGCGATATCTCTCAAGAGCCTCTGGAAGGTGATTCGAAATGGGGGAGAAGGGGCTGTCGTGGAATTGGGAAGCATGGAAGCAGCTATTCCCAAAGCTGAGACAGAAGTTTCCTGTGTGGAGTTGTAAAAGCTGCTGCAATGATATGCCATGGTGTTCCGAGAACCGCAGGGACTGCCACCGTCTCGGGGTAGGGAGCATGCCATTATCTTGAAGGCTAACGCTGACCAGTTAGTGTACGACCCTTCCGATATCCTCAGGTGCAGAAGGAGGAGATCGAGAAGCAAGTAATAGCGATGTTAGGGGCAGGCATTATTCAGCCAAGTGAAAGCCCATTTTCGAGTCCTGTCTTGCTAGTGCGGAAAAGGATGCCAGTTGGAGATTTTGTGTCGATTACAGGGCAGTCAACAAAGCCACAATACCTCACAGTTTCCCAATACCGATGATAGATCAACTTCTGGATAAGCTACATGGGGCGGTAGTCTTCTCAAAGCTTGATCTACGGTCAGGATATCACCAAATTAGAGTGAAAGCGGATGACGTTCCCAAAACAGCTTTCCGTACTCCCGATGGGCACTATGAATTTTTAGTAATGCCCTTTGGGCTCACTAATGCACCATCTACATTCTAATCTTTGATGAATGACATATTTCGGCCACATTTAAGGAGATTTATACTGGTTTTCTTCGACGATATATTGGTATACAGCAAAACCTTGAGTGAGCATTGTCAGCATGTGGAAGTGGTGTTAGAGGTACTGCGAAAACAGGAGTTGTATGCTAATCGCAAAAAGTATCACTTTGGGTGTGAACAGCTGGAGTATCTTGGGCATATTATCTCAGGATCAAGGAGTAGCGGCTGACCCAAGAAAGGTCCAAGCGATGACAGCGTGGCCAAGACCTCAATATGTGAAGGAATTGAGGGGATTTTTGGGGTTAGCAGGGTACTATAGACGATTTGTGCAAGGCTATGGGGCGGTGGCCAGACCTTTGACTGATCAACTAAAGAAAGACAAGTTTTAGTGGGGAGATGAGGCTGAAACAGCATTTGCAAATTTGAAGAAAGCTTTGTCCACAGTGCCCGTGCTTGCATTGCCAGATTTTAATCAGACTTTTGTGCTGGAAGCAGATGCTTCAGGAGCTGGATTGGGAGCTGTCTTGATGCAGAAAAAAAGACCTTTAGCCTATTACAGCAAGGTGTTGACAGATAGAGAGAGGAACAAGTCCATTTACGAGCGAGAACTCATGGCAATTGTCTTATCTATACAGAAATGGAGACATTATTTATTGGGGAGAAGATTCGTAGTGAGGACAGATTAGAGGAGCCTCCAATTTCTTCTGGAGCAAAGGGAGGTAAATCTGAATTACCAGAGATGGCTGACAAAGATAATGGAGTATGATTTTATGATTGAATATAAACCAGGCTTACAGAATAAAACAGCAGATGCGTTGTCCAGACAGCCAATTGTATGTTCAGTCATGGCAGTCACCATTCCAAGTGTCATTGATCTCGAAGAAATCGGAACTGAGATAGAAAAAGATAGCCGATTGAGTGGGATTTTGGAGGATATTAGATTAGACAGGAACACGAATTCGGACTATATGTTAGTTCAGGGCAGATTATTGTATCAAGGGAAGATAGTAGTGCCTAGAGAGTCTCCATTGGTTGGAAGAATCATGAAGGAATTCCATAGTGGGCTGATGGGGGGACACACAGGAGTTTTAAGAACTCAAAGAAGGATCAGGGAGTTATTTTTCTGGGATGGAATGAAGACTGACATAAGGAGATTTGTGGCGTCATGTATAAACATTCTACACTCGCTCCGGGAGGACTGCTGCAACCGTTGCCAATTCCGGATAGAGTGTGGGAGGATATTTCCATGGATTTTGTGGAAGGGTTGCCAAGATCTAAGGGGTACGATGGGATTTTTATAGTGGTTGACAGGTTGACAAAATATGCACATTTCAGTGGGGTAACTCACCCATTCTCAGCCAAAGATATAGCTGGAAAGTTCATCCATGAAGTGGTCAGACGGCATGGTTTCCCTCGTTCTATCGTATCGGATCGTGACAAGATCTTTATGAGCAATTTCTGGAAAGAGTCTCTCAGATTGGCAGGAACGTCTCTGAAATTCAGTACCGCTTATCACCCACAAACAGATGGGCAGATAGAGGTAGTGAATAGGGGGTTGGAGATTTACCTCAGATGTTATGCAGGGGAACAGCCAAAGAAATGGGCATACTTCTTAGACTGSGCCGAGTTTTCCTACAATTCAGCCTATCATACAGCGATCAAGACAACTCCGTTTGAGGCGCTATATGGGAGAACAGCCCCAACTTTGATTAGATACGAGTCAGGATCTACTATCAATGCTGAGTTACAACAACAATTGSAAGCTCGCGACGCCGCTATTASACAGCTGAAAGGTAATCTGCATAAGGCTCAGCAGGTGATGAAGAAAAATGCAGATGAGAACAGAAAGGATGTGGAGTTTGAAGTTAGGGATAAGGTGTTTCTGAAACTAAGACCCTATAGACAGCGATCATTGGCTAAACGGGTGAATAAGAAGCTATCTCCAAGGTTCTATGGGCCCTATCGTGTTGCAGCAAGAGTGGGGAAGGTAGCTTATATACTGGAGCTTCCACCGAGAACTAAGTTACATCCTACCTTTCACGTGTCTCAGCTTAAGAAGGTGGTGGGAGAGCATCAAATTTCACTCATGGCTCCGGAACAGCTGACTGGGGAGGGAGAGCTGCTAGTTGAACCAGAATGGGTGCTAGCTGAGAGAGAAAACAGCAGGTCTGGAAAAACAGAGGTTCTTATTAAATGAAAAAGGCTTGCTGATTATGATTGCTTTTGGGAGAACAGAGATGTCATGATCAAGTTGTATCCAACCTTCAACCTTGAGGACAAGGTTGGATTCAATGGGCGAGGTATTGATATGTACACAGCTACTCACCCACCAATTGAGAAGACATATTACAGGAGGAAGAACAAACAAAGTGGCTGAGATACAGAACAAATGGAGAAGCTCACTAAGGAGAGGCTTTTCGGTCAGCTCATCTTCCTTTAGTGATTAAGTAACTATGTAATAAGGCCCAATAGTAGTATTATTAAGTAGCATGTGAGGGAAAGAAAGAAGGCATCTTGATTATCGTGAGAAGTTGTTAGGAGAGAGAGGAGAGAAACTCTGTAAAACTCTCATTTGCTTTATCTACCTGATCGTATCGTTTTGGGTGTGTTGAATCATTGTTTCCTCAGATACAACTCATAACAAAACTCAGACGAATATGAATTATTTTCAACTCATGGTTAAAATATAGCAAGCAATTTAYAAATATAGGTCAGAAATGATACCAAATKAAGGAGTACACGTAATCTCTACCAGCTCAAAGCTTTAAAATTTTGTATAAGCTCCAAAACACGGCCCTAAGAGTCAAAACAACAACACATGGAGAGCTACAACCCCACATGAATATCAATCGAGAGAGCAAAGAACAAAATTAAGCTCAACCTAATTTCAACAAGCTCTTATCCAAATACTATAATAATAATAAAACATACGGTGAAACAAACACAAGTTCGTCCGTTTTCAGAAACTAGAAACTCATATAACAAATCGGGAACACTAAGAAAAACAAAACAGAGGAACTAGGGATCTGGAACAAGGTCATCAACAATCGAATCACTAATCTGATTTCGATATATATTCCAGAGATTCGAGAAGATCAAAGAAAGGTTTTTCCTCGTTTAGTTGCAAAAAAAAAATCAAGAGAGATTAAATTCACATAGAAATCAATACAATCATCGAAGAATATGAACGAGAAATCTAACCCAAGGAACAAATCCAATGGAGAAGGTTCGCAAACGAGACGAGTGCGTATGGGCGGCCAAGGATTTCCAGTCGTGAACACGAGAGAAGTAGGACACGAGAGAAAAATAGAATGCGATTTAGGGATTGTTAGGATTAGGTTTCTTAGAGGCACTTTCCATGTACATTACTAAATTGACGATTTTACCCCTTAAACTAGCGACGTTTGTGCGTCTCTGTAGAAAAAGAAAATTATGCTACTTAGTTGCCACTATGTTCTATTTTTGCGACTAAACAGGACAATAGGTTTGCTAATAGATACGCGATGCAAATACGTTACAAATTAGTCGCAAAATAGTAGCACATTTTTGCTACTACAGCGAGCGTCGCAATTTGCAGTCGCACTTAGCGTTTATTCTTATAGTGTCTTAAGCTAGAAAATCTTATTTTTCATTTTTTTTTCAATGAAAACGCAACACAATGTATTTCTTTGAGCCATATCACTGTTATCTTTCTTTGAGTTGGGTCCTTTGAGATAACATAACTTGACTCAAAATAACATATGTTTATGTCACTTGTTTTTACTCATGAAACAAAGTAACAGTAGTCATCAACTTTTTTTCTACCAGTCTCTCCAAACATATTTATGACGCATGAAACATGTTGATAGTAACGAGACTCGTTGCATGTTTCCTGGTCAATGCTTAGTATATCCACAAGATCGAACTGAATAGTTCAATCACATAAGGAATCGATTGATACCCTTCCGATGATTTACTCTTGTGTATTCGAACACCTGTGGGTCTAATACACAAGAAACAAATGCATTAATAGTTCCTTGATGTAAAACGTTGTTCATGTAAGATGAAGGTACCAAAAAAAAAAAAAAAGTATACACGGAGTACTAGTCTTACATTCGAGTAATAATACTTAACTCATTAGTGACAATATTTAAGTGACAATAATAATACTTATTTTGATTTCATTAATAGTATTAATAATACCCTTCTGTAATGAGTTAAGTATTATGTCAAAATAATAATACCTTCGGGTACCCGATTTCAAATGGTATTTATCGGTTCTTCAAATTTATAACCGAACCGAACCAAAACCGATTGATACCGAACCGAAAATGTTCGGTACCTATATGGTTCCTAAATTCCAGTAACCGAATAACCGATACCGATCGGTACATATCCAAAACCGAAACCGAAATCCGAATGTTCACACCTACTTATATGTAAAGTATGCACATTACTCCTTTTAAAAAAAAATCTTATCTAGACAAATTAAAATCTTTGGTCACGGTCCTCAATTCCTCCTCATATGCACTATATCACAATGCTTATCACGCCGGCGAATCCATGCGGTGGCATAGCCGGATTATTCGTTTTCGGACAGAAAGCTCAAATGACTAAGATACCCTCGCTCACAAACTTGAATTATAACTGGAATACCCTTTTCACCGTCCCAACGGTATCGTTGGTGGCGGCGAGAAGAGCTTCGAAGGCGTTCCGGTGCGGCGCTCGGAGAAGGGTGAGAGACGAGGGAGGTGAAGATGAAGATGAAGAGTATGGTTACAACGAGGAGATGGCGATGCTGGAGATTTATAGCCAATCGTGTAGAGAAGAGGCGCTTATTGTCACGGCCACTGTTGACGATGAACAAGTGGAAGTTATCATCTTCAAAGGAGTGTCGTCGTGCTTGAGCGGAGAAACGGCGGTAGATCCGGCGAGGAGTGTGTTGCCGGAGAGAGCAGTGATTACAAAGATTGATAGGGTGAGAGGTCCTTTTGATCCTTCACAAATTCATTACATTCAAAAGGGACTCTCTTTTCAAGCCTTCAAGGAGACCAGACTCAACTCATGAATCTTGATTCATATACATACAGTATTCATATTTGACATTTTGTTATGGTCAATGAATGTTAATGAAACTTTCAATTTTTCACAATTGAAAACCACTAACAACTCTCACCTCTGTTTCTGAACTAATTTCCAGGATTTGCAACAGTCACACTAAGCAAAAGCCAGTATGAGAAACCAAACTACACCCACTTAGTTAAATTTAAGATTTATGTGTAAACATTATAAGAAAATTAGAAAAAGGTAAGAGAGAGAGAGAGATCAAATAAATCACACACTAAGCTCAAAAGGGTAGTTAAAACACAAGCCTAACTCTTTATCTATATATATAAGGAAAACAATAAACATCGCCAGAAAAGTTAGCCAAGAAATTTAAAATCAGTTTTTCTCTCCTTTTTTTTTTTTTACCTTGAAATCTTACTATGTTAGAGAAGCACACAAACCTCCCATATTGGATTTCTACATCTGTATGCTTTTACCATTCCTTCAATCTATTAACCACTGATTGAGATTTATATTTTGCTCGTGGAATCGACTTCTTTGATCACTGTGTGCTCCTCGTCATCCCCATTCGTCCTGAGCCTCTGCTAAAACACCGATTATGCAAACAAAACATTCAACTATAAAGTTAAAAAAATTTAACTTATAATCATTATATTGGATCATAATAAGAAACGTCAAGTACCTTCCAGAAAGTAACTGTGCTGTTGTTGAAGCTCCTTTTGAGTTAATAGTGGGACGTCTCGTTCTACTATCTGATCCTTTATTATCCACACGCATAGCTGAAACCTCTTTCTCCATTGCAGCTACTTCTCTTCTCATCTTCTTTGCTTCCACTTCCATCGCCTTTGTTAGTGTTTCAACCTTCTTGGCCAACATCTAAAAGCAAACACAAGCCCAAGTATTTCGATCAGAGATTATAAATAAACAGAAGCAAACGTCTCCTGGAAAGGTGTAAAACTAATGACTGACCTCGATAGCTTCGTCTTTATCTCTTAGGCTTTGATCTTTATCATGAGCAGCTTTCCTTAAAGTTATCACCTCCTTTTGAAGCAAATCATGTAACACTCCTGGGACACTATCATTATTTGTCGCAGCTGCTTTTTCTGAATCTCCTTGTTTTGTTGAATTAGTTGACTCGCCTCCGCTTGTTCCTTCAGAAGATTGGTTCAATGGAAACTTCGACCTGGGTTCGTTTGTTAGTAGTTTACTCCTATCTAAAGATCTGCTGCCTCCGTCAAATGATCTGGATGTGCCTTTAGCATGCTTCAATATTGTACTTGTACTAGCATTCAAAGATCTAAACTGAGAACTCGGTGTTCTCTTGGAGAAAAATCCATTTGATGTCAGTTTTGGAATAATATCAGCTCCGCCAAGGGATTGTCTTCGAGAAGGCCCATTGCTAATACTTCTTCCCTCAGGTGTCGATCGATTGCCACTGCTTGAAGGTCCTCTTAAACTCTCTTCTAAAACTCTAAGCCGCAGTTGAAATTTCTCCTGAAAAGGGCAAAAGCAGCAATTCTAACTAAAAGCCTTAATACATAAAGACATAAAGAAGAATATGGATCCTAACTATGATTCTTACCTTCAGCTGAGCTTCAGATTTTGCAGCTCGGTCAGCTATGGCAAGTTTGTCACGTAGTTGTTGCATCTCTCCCTGTCCAAAAAGAAACAGGAAAACGGTCAAGAAAGCAATTACTCAAATTAGAACAGTTTTCGTGAATATGAATCACATCTCGAAGCAGTAACAGAAGCCCAAAAAGAAAAGTAACCTGCAGAAATCTTCGTTCTTCGAGCCATTGTTTCACAGGCATCACTTTGTCGCTACCATCTTTCCACTCATTTGCCACTACAGTTGCAACCCTGCTTGCACTTACTTTGGCACGAGCCAGTTCGCGATCAAGGATTCTCCTTTCTTCCTAAGGAAAGGAATCCAGGCCACAGTTATGATTAGAACAAGAATTGAATTTTAAGAAACAAGGTTAGCGTTAGCAATAAGCTACGGAGGCACTATACGTGTAAATTAATTCTTACATTCATTTCTTGGAACTTTCTCTGGTAATCCCTCACTGCATTTGCAGCTGCACCACCAGCAAGAACAGCTTCTTCAAGCTCTCGCACAGTCTGGGTAAACTTTTCAACTTCCGCAACCTTTTGTCTGTGCAACTTGTCCAAAATTCTATTCTCTTCCTAATTTAAACAATTGATAAACAAGGCATGCTCACGATAATGAAGGAAGATCTAGAAATAGTTCCATAGAGTAAAGGAGATGAAAGCAATACCTGACAAATTTCTATCTGTTTCATTAACTCTTGGTTTTTATTCTGGAGATCATCAACCATTGAAGCCTTAGCAAGAGCAGTCTGAACAGTTCTTTCAGCATCAAGCAAAGCTGCTTCCTTCGATTTAGTTAGACGGTCCAATGCCCTGTTGTCGTCTTGAAGTTTAACAATCTACAAATGAAGAGTGCAAACACTCAAACATGTTTAAACCAAGACACAATAAGCCAAGATATAAGAGATATGTTTGATTGAAAGCAAGTAAATTACTTCATGTCTCGCCAACTTGAGTTCAGCCTCTAAAGGGGCGAGAATGGCTTCAATAGGAGGCATATCATCATCCTTTTGAGCAGCATGAACCCTTCGAAGAGTGGCTTCTGCAGCAAATTGTGCTGCCATGGAAGCTCTTTTTTCTTCGTTAATTTTCTTGATTTCAAGGTTCTGTGACAAAATGTAAAATCATCAAATACAGAATACAGAAAAAAAGAAACTGAAAAATAAAAAGCAACTGGGAAAACATAGCAAGCATACTTTATTGTCGAGAAGGTTTTCAGTTAGTTTGAGCTTCTCCGACATCTTTCCCAGCTCTTCGGTAAGCTTAAGCAATCAAATTAAAGAGTAGAGTGTCAGCATATAGAAAGATGGAAAATAGGATGATTTGTACATGTAATTTTCACAGGCACAAACACAATTTTTTCTTACGAAGCATTTCAAAATTTAGCAATAACATTAGCGAGAGCCAAATCACATTAAAAAATCTTCTACCAATAGGAATTGAAGAATATGTATATGCTTCATAGAGCGACTGATCACAGGGCAAACAAGAGTGAAGCCAGGTTTACAAAGGAACGGTAATGGAAAAGTACTACAATCACATATCGGAAACTAATCAAGATCTAGAAAACCAACCCAAGAGTTCTTCTCTTCAGTTCAACCACGTATACTGCATAATAAAGAATTCCAATGCACTTGAGCAGAAACTAAAGCCAAATGTAACAGTTTTTAAGAATCTAGAAATTCGAACTGTGTTTCACAAATTTAATCTCTTCCTAATCATTAATATGACCCAAACAAAAAAACCAATATGTCAAGCTATACTTACAATATGCATCAAGGCTAATACAAACAACATTACTGGAAATGGTGAAACGTAAGGGAAAAAGACAGATTCACTGCAGATATTACAAAATCCGAGCTAGTGAATGCGATGCTACATTGTATGAATAGTTACATCTTCCCAATCCATATATAATCAACACTAATATACAAAAAGTCCAGAAATTCAACCTCTTCCTAACCATTGAAATGACTCAAACAAAAAAAACCAAGATATCAGTGTCCTGTTCATGTGAAAAATTCAGTTGATCAAGCATAATCCAAACCCCCTAACAGGACATGGTGAAAAGGATAGGAAAATGGCAAAACTAAAACTGTTGAATGTGATACTACATGGTATGGAATAGTTTCATCTCCATAATCCATATATAATCAAGACCAATATTAATGATTCACCTCTCAAGTTAAAAAGGAAAGGAAGTAAGTACACTGCAAGTCACAAAAGAAATTGGTATACTAGAATCTTAAGGACTAACTAACCTCTTCAACAGCCTTCTCTCTTTGCCGTTCAGACAACCTCAATGCCTTGATCTCAGCTTGAGCTTCAGATAATTCCCGATCTTTATCTGCACACCAAAGTCAAAGTTTAAAACCAAGAAATGACACTCATGCACGTAATGACAAGTAAAAAAAACGTATATCCAAAACCCAATTTTCCAAATAACAAAATCAAATGTCAACGGAAACTTGAAATCGAGCAACAAAAAAAAACAGATCGAGTATCATTTAGTACCTCTGACATCGTTCTCAAGCCTATTAAGCTCAATTTTAACCGGATCTGAGCCATGGAGTAAAGTAATGAACTCATTATCCGCGTCAAAACTCGGCTTCATTGACCTTCGTCGTGATAAACCCTTACTTCCTCCTCCTCCTCCTCCTTCACGGAAAGAAGATGACATAGTCAATGACGGCGAAGAAGACCTCGCCGTCGTACCAAACTCACTCGACGTTGGTCGTCCATTGTTAACCTCAAACGAATATCCTCCTTGCTCCATTTTATCCGATCTATAAACCCACTCTACACATCAAAATCGCAACTAATGAGTCCCCAAATCCACCAACAACTAGAACACAACACAAACGAAACGCACATACCTAAATCAGCACATTCTCAAATCGGAAAGCAAAATGTAGAATAAGACACGCAACACTGAATCGTCAAGAAGAATCGAGGAGACGACTCGTGAACCAATAGGGTTAGGGTTTGAATTCGGCTTCACCGGCGCTAAATAGCTTAGAGATACAGGCAAAATGAGAGAAATATCAAGTTTTTTTTTTTTGGAGACGAGGAAGGATTTTAAAGAGGTTTATGAGTAATGGCTTTAGTGATTTTGTGTGTAATAATAATGAAGTCATCGCGACTAGGGAGAGATAATTTGCGTCACACTCAAATCCATTTTTTTAAAATTTAAGGATGCTTAATTTGCTAATTACCATTCATGCCTACGAGATCTATTATTTCTTAACATTTTATGTTTAATTAATTATAAGCTTATTATACGTGGAAAACAAATCCTCAAAAAATTGTTCACATTGTTAATTTTTGTTAGGGACACAGTTTTTAATTGTAACCTTTAATGGATTTGAAGTTTGAACAATTTAATATTAAGAACAATCTAATAGCTGAGGCTGATTCGTACACTTTACTAGTAAGCAATCAACGAGTGTTACCTAACGAATTTAATACAGGTTTTGCAGGTCAATCATAAAAATTTTATTTAATTTGACATTTGTTTAGCAAATAATTTACTAGAGGAAGGGAACAATATCAAAACAATGTCGTTTCGAACCAAACCATGTTCGCTTGTTTAACCTTCTAGGGTTTAAGCCTCTTCGTTTCGAACCGATGGATCTTCGAATCGTACACTCAAAACTCACAAATCAATCGCTCTCAAAACGGATTTCGATTTGAATAAAATGTAGAAATGAAAAACAGAGCAAAAACACAAACACTGAGAGTTTTACGAATTCAACTTGATTGGTGTGATCTTCAAGTATACATCTCGGCAATATTGATAGACTCATTCCAGCAATCCATTATGTAAGATGTGTGTTCACAGCTCGTATAACAAGAATGAGAGCTGAGAATCAAAAGAGAGATACAAATTATTCGGATACAAAAGAACGAAGAAGAGGCTGAGCCTTTAAATTAAAGGCTTTAACAAACATAACGACAAACTCATCAACCTTGATAGAGTCTTTCACTTGTTCGTCCCTTCTCAAACTCTCACAAGCAAACAAAGGCTTCGACTTCCTTCAAACGTTTCATGCTGAAATCAAATAGGTCTCAACAACTAAACTAACTCCAATGAACACCATAACCAAGTTGACATTATGTCAACAGTAAACTGGAATTGGATCATGTATTCCACCTTGATCTAATTCTTATTCCACATGTGACAGTTTGAAAGTTTGTGTAGAAACTGAAAAGGGGCAGAAAATAACCTTATGAAAAAAATTAGAACACTATGATGATTCAAAAGGTAGATGTAAGGACTGAGAATCATATAGAACTTCTGTAAAAGAACTTAATGGTATTTTATCATAGAAGGTGATGATAGTGGTGTGATAACCATTACTTGTGTCACTAGAGTTTTGAAATTAGTCTTGTTTTGAAATCAGTTATATTTATATTAACTAAGATTATGCACGTATTATTTTTGATATAAATTTTTTAACTCTTATCTATTAAGATGAAATATGTATAATTAAAATACTGTTTATTATGATAGAATGGATAGTTAAACTATATTGTAAGATTAGAGTGCATGAGGTTCAAATCCAGCTTTAATTAAAATTACCAAATAAAAACTAATTACCATTTAAAATTCAAATATTATCAATAAAATTTAATATATATTTTTAGTCTAGTTAAAATAAAAAAATGACCTACCAATTCGTTTTTGTTTTTTCGTGAATATATATTAACATCTGTTGACAAAAAATAAAATAAAAAAAATTAACATCTAACGCTGTCGTTTAGAACCGAACCACGGTCTTCTTTAACCTTCTAGGGTTTAAGACTTTTCCTTCTTCGTATCCATAGATTTTAGCTTTCATGTTTAAAAAACTTTGAGAAACTAGTTACCTTACGAGTCGTCTGAAGAATCCCATGTCTATGAATGGTCAAAGAAGCTCTTCAATTTCTTTCTCGGCTGAGAAAGTCCTCAAATTTTCCAGACCCAGTCACCTGCAACAAGCATATTCATCAGCTAGTCAATTCGAATTGCGGCGTTCTCTCTCTCAAATTCTTAGCTTACTTAGTCTCCAGAGGCTACACTCCTCATCGTTCTTCATTCAATTCGGTCGTATCGTTTGTTTGTAAATTAGGGCAGGTTAAATTCGCTCAAGATATCGTCCACTTGATGCCTAGATTCGGGTGTTTACCAGATGTTATATCTTATAACTCTCTGATTGATGGGCATTGTAGAAATGGCGATATTAGAAATGCTAGTTTGGTATTAGAGAAGTTAAGAGCCTCTCATGGGTTTATCTGCAAGCCTGACATAGTTAGTTTTAACTCTTTGTTTAATGGGTTTAGCAAGATGAAGTTGTTAACTGAGGTTTTTGTTTATATGGGTGTTATGTTAAAGTGTTGTTCGCCGAATGTTGTTACTTATAGTACTTGGATCGACATGTTCTGCAAATCCGGGGATTTACAATTGGCGTTGAAGAGTTTTAACTGTATGAAGAGAGATGCTTTATCTCCAAATGTGGTTACTTTCACTTGTTTGATTGATGGGTACTGTAAAGCTGGTGATTTGGAGGTTGCTGTTTCGTTGTACGAAGAAATGAGATGCGTTCGGATGTCTTTGAATGTTGTTACTTATACTGCTTTGATAGATGGTTTCTGCAAACAAGGGGAAATGCAGAGAGCTGAGGAAACGTATTCGCGGATGCTCAAGGATAGAGTTGAGCCAAACTCTCTTCTATACACTACGATTATCGATGGGTATTTCCAGAAAGGAGATTCGGATAATGCCATGAAGTTTCTGGCCAAAATGCTCAATCAAGGGATGAGACTTGATATAGCAGCTTACGGTGTAATCATATCAGGCCTTTGCAGTAATTGTAAACTAAAGGAGGCAACAGAGATTGTAGAATATATGGAGAAAGGTGGTTTAGTTCCTGATATGATGATTTTTACTACAATGATGAATGCATATTTTAAATCCGGGCGCATGAAGGCTGCGGTTAACATGTACCACAAATTAGTTGAGAGAGGCTTTGAGCCAGATGCTGTAGCTCTTTCGACTATGATTGATGGGATTGCAAAGAATGGACAACTACATGAAGCTATAGTTTATTTCTGTATAGAGAAAGCTAATGATGTTATGTACACCGTGCTTATTGATGCTTTGTGCAAAGAAGGAGACTTTATAGAAGTTGAGAGATTGTTTGGCAAAATTTCAGAGGCTGGACTTGTTCCGGATAAGTTCATGTACACTTCTTGGATAGCTGGTTTGTGTAAGCAAGGGAATTTGGTGGATGCGTTTAAGTTAAAAACCAAAATGATTCAAGAGGGTCTCGAGCTCGATTTGTTAACCTACACAACATTAATTTATGGGTTAGCTAGCAAGGGTTTGATGGTCGAGGCTAGACAAGTTTTCGACGAAATGTTGAGAAGTGGAATATGTCCTGATTCGGCTGTTTTTGATCTATTGATTAGAGCTTATGAAAAGGAGGGAAACATGACTGCTGTTTTAGATTTGCTTCTCGATATGCAGACAAGAGTGCTTGCAACCGCAGTAAGTGATGTGGATTGCAGCAAACAATGTGACAATGAAGCGAGCTGTTCTTGAATTTACTTATGATTTGAGCTATGAGCATCAACAGCTGTTGTATTCTCAAATATGGGCAAATATAGTAAAAGGTATTTGTAAAGTGTGATCTTTTACATTTAAAAATGGATGCTTTTGACAAAAGATACATGATTTTGATAGTTATATAAATATATACAGAAGTGTTATAATTGAGGAAATGGAACAGTTCCATATGTGCAGAATCTTACTTACTCTGCTTGGTTGGGTTTTGTCTTCAAGATTGATCAGTGGTTCCTTTAAGGATGTTGTATTTGCAGAGAGGGCATGTTGCTCTCATCTTAAGCCATTTCACTATACAGGTCGAATGAAAATGGTGGTTGCAAGGAAGAGCATGAAGCTCTGCTCCATCCTCATATGAGCTCAGACATATGCAACAGTCCTGTTAAGACATATGCAACATTCCTGTTAAGAAAAATCAAGTAGAAACCTTTGAAACTTCATAAAAGCAGAGTTTGTAAGTAACAAATTGTTGTCCTAATAGACTGGCTATACCGCATCCTCAGCAAGCAGTGTTCTTTCAGTTGCTAAGCATAATCCATTGGTCGGTATAGGAACCATTTTGCCAGGTCCGGTAATGTTCTTCTCGTTGCTATGGAAGGCCTTAAATTTGTACAGGGGAAGAACACCGAGCTCAGCCTCTGATACTCCTTCCTGTATAACCCGCAAGAAAAGGCGTTTATAAGTCTTTAAAGTTGTAATCTTTTAAGTCAACAAAGATCGATGAGAGGCTATCCATGTTCATACCGTTCCTGCAACAGCATAAAGAAGCGCGATTATGCAGGGAAGACAGCAGCAGAGAGCTATTCCAACAAGGCAAGCCAAAACAACACAGAAAATGGCAAAGAAGACGTCAATCGCCAGAAAAATCACCGACAACCTGCAAAAACCCGGAAGATTTGGAACACACCGAAGAATAATTCTTGTATTTGAATGAGCAGCAAATATGATAAAATCTGTTACCAGTAAAGATTAGGAGCTTCTCCTAAAAGCTTATCACCACCTTCAACAACCCAGTAGAATCCAATTATCCACCATATGAACGATATCACAGTGTTTATAGACTCGCATCTTTTCGCAAAACTGATTACAAATCCATCATAATGCAAATTTAATCAAATCCTTATAAAAATCCAAAAACATCAATTTCATCATAAAACCATGAAATTGAGATTATCATCAAACCTGTAAGTTGTTGAATTGTCTCTATCTTCTTCATAATCATACTCACTGTAATCTTCAGGATCGGCGGCACTATCTCCAGACTCCAAATCCCTAGCTCTACGCGTTGTGTTTCTTCTCCAATACTCAGACCAAACCAAAACCACATGGATCAAACATTGTAACCCATACCCACAGATCCACACCCTAATCGGCTCATTAGGTCTTTCTTCGACGGTACCGACAAGCATGACCGCCGACGCAAGCACAAGAGCAGCGTTCCATAGTATATCAGCAGCAACAACAGGTTTCGAGTAACCCCAATCGATTCGTCTCTCCTCGAGAGCACGTGCCGCCGTTTCTCTAACCAGCATCGACGGTGCACGGTGGCCGGTGATCCGTCCCAAGAGAACGGCGAGAGCTGTAGGTCTGGCTGAAGGAGAAGAGCCATCGTGACGCGACTGGAGTAGTGGCGCTTGTTGATCACGCGCCGCCGTGGAATCTGAAGAAGACGATGACATCAGTATCTTCTTCTATGGAACTAACGAAGATAATTGAGTTTCTTCTTTCTCTCTCTCTCTGCTCTAGAAAACGCTAAGCCATGGCGGACAGTTTAAAAAATTGGTTTTAATTAAATAATTTATAATTTAGCTAAATGAGATTAATTAACATATTAACATTGAAGATTAGACAGAGTCATATTAAAATCACCTTTGACCTTCGGGTGATTAAATTGGCGCTAAAGTTGGTCAGTTTAGTTACTGGGTTAATTTACTAGGATCAGAAATGTTTACATAAATATTAGAACGCCGACACAAAAAAACGACAAAACTGAAAACACTTGAGATCCAGAGAGTTACCAGAATCACAGATTTTGTTTCATTACATTGATGATTTCCCAGCCAAGCTCTAAATCTGCAACAGACCAGTTGCAACACAAGAACACAGCTTCACTACAACTATTACTACTGCTTATCTCTGTTCGATGCATGCACTTCTCTTTCAGACACAAAGAGCCCTTGAAAGATCCAACCTGCAAACAGTTTTCAGATTCATGGATCTGAGCACCAGACATTGTCTCCAAGATCTTTTTTGACAACTGTTTGATCAGATCAACATCATTATCTGATTCTCCCTTAACTTTAACAGGACAACAATAAGCCAAAGAGACCACATGGTTTTTCTCATGTAACACCTCAGAGACTTCATCTTGGTGAACAATCTTCGCTTTTTTGTTCTTCTCTATTACCAAAACCCCGTCTGCGGTTCTATGGTCTGTAACACGGAGCTCAGTAGAGTTTGAGAATTTGAAATTCGGGCTGGAGCAGCTTTTAAGGAACATATCAGAAGCGTTTGCTTTTATAAAAGTGGTTGAAGCTACTGAAACTGTTTCGCCATTGGCAGGGACAAAACAGGGGATGTCAAGCTCTGAGGTTATTTTTTCCTTAAGAGTCATCATGCTGGGTTTTTCGCCATGCACGAGTACAACGTTCTTTGGGGAAAGGAACTTTGTGAGATCCATTATTCCTTTTGCATCTGTGTGAGGACTGAAAGCCACTTGATGTATCTGATAACAACAAAATCAAGACTTTTAAGTTTAGGTTTCGACGTCTGAATAAAAAGGTGATGCATTAGTATTTTCTTGTAAAGTTTACATATTTTTTGTAGGAACCAGACGAAAAAGTATACAAACCTTGCAATGGACATCAACCTTGGTACCATTGTAGAGATCAACCGTCGTGGGTTTACCAGACATCAGTTTGTGCCCAACGGTTCCAGCCACGGAGTATCTGTACAAAACGGATCCACAAGGGGGATGAAAGGAGATAAAATTGTGTGCTAGATGCGGAGAAAAAATGATATTCTAGGAAAGGGGAACACAATAGGTATAGTACCCGGGTAAGGCAACGAGATTCAAGGGAGAAGGAGCCCAGTGCTTGAACACTTCAAGTGAGAATCCAGCACAGAGCATACCGGGTGTGGCAAAGAGAACACATGGCCCAGGAGCATGTATAAGAGATCGATCGAAATCTTTAACTGCATAGTATGAAAGTAGTAGTTACAAAGCAAGCAGAGTTGCAGAACTAAGGTAGTTGACAAGAACTTAAAAAAATGCAAAGGATGTATTGATCAAGAATAGAACCACTAGTTTACAAAGTTTTGCAAATGTTAGTTCGCATACCATTCTTAAAATCAAATGGGTTATGTGTATTGTGCTTTTCTTTAACGTTCTGGCTTGTCCAGCTGATGAGCATTTTGTAATACATATTTGCTTGGATGGTCAAACCTGGAAAAATACAAATTGATCTTTAGGGACAGCAATTTTCAGAAGATAGAGATCACTACATATACAATAAAATCACGACTTTGTTGAGCTGATTAATCTGCGGAACTGATTTCAAATGAGGATTGGTGGTGATTTGACAGACCTGATGAGAAGTAAATTGGAACCTTTATATTCATGCGATCCCAGTAATCATCAAGCAGCATGCAGAGTTCCTGAACAAGGAAGCACAATTGTCAATGAGACATAAGAGAAGCACACACAAATTTAAGTAACTGACTTTTTTTCTAAGAAAGGGATATAGCTGTCACATAGAGCCTTTTCTGTAAAAAGACAAACCTGAGCCCTTCCAAGGGCAAATGAAGGAATCAGTGCTTTTCCTCCGCCAGCAACACATTTATGAACCTGGAAGAATTTTCTGAAATGTCAGGAAATTACCAAACGAAAGCTTAAGCCTTTCCTTACGGTAGTTCAGTATATTGATCAGGGAACAAGAAAAAAAAAGATGCAAGAATTCGAATCAAAATCCGTGTAAGAACAAATTTAGAAACCATGAGTTTATAGCATCAAGAAGACATACAGCTTGAAGAAACTCTCTCTCCCGAGGATATTTTGAACCGCGAATGGTAGTTGCATATGTGGACCTAAAACGCATAGTCAAACATACATCAGATATATTTTTCGAAGGAAGGAATCATAAAAATACCACCGAACAAGTTTGTATTTGTTTTCCATACTCTGATATGAGAAGATCCAACTGGAGCCTGTCAATTTTAGCTGCTCCTAGGTGTCTATCTGTCGTCATATTGTAATCTCCAGTGTACAAAATCGCTGCATCTCCCACCTTTGCATAAACCATCACTGCTCCAAGGACCTTATGATCATTACAAAAGAAGCTTTACAGAAACTCTGAATATAACAAACTTCGAAAGAAGTCCAAATAAGTTCTCTCTAAAACCACAACGAATGTCTTACATGCCCTGCGTAATAAGCACGGATTTGAAGATCTTCATCAACCTGAATTGTTTGCTTCAAATCTATTGCGATTACTACATTAAAAATAAAAGGAAGCCAAGTTATAGACACTACATCTGAATTGATGAAGCAAGTCACACATTCATCAACCAGATGAAATAAAATCGTGCACAAAGACCTCAAATGAATTAAATCCAATATTCAAGTACCTTTTTTCATGCAGTTTGCGATATGGGTAGTGGTGAATAGCTCCTCCTCGCCTCTTCTATCCACCATCACTCTTCGGTAATCCTCAAGCATTAGAGGAGACAACGCCTTTGTGGGATACTACAAAAGAGAAAAATCAATGTAAACAACCTTTACCTTAAAAAAAAAACAAGTCACTCAAACATTCCATCGAACACCTTGGGGACGATATTACTCACCGACATATAAATCGGGCCATTGTACCCACAAACCTCCGTGAAGTAAGGAAGCGCCCCAACATGATCCATATGGCTATTAACACTCGAAAACACGTACAATTAGAACCCACACGATCCCACAAAAAATAAGAAAACGACTTTAAAAGAGGGACAAATTCAAGGCTTGAAGAATCAATACAAGTGAGTGATGATGATACAAGAGATTGCGTTATCAAAATCACCGGATTTAGAGACGATAGAAAAGTCTGGGTATCGATTGTGATCATCGCAGCCCATATGCATCCCACAATCAAACATTATCCTTTTACCATTAATCGTCACCACTACGCAGCTCTTTCCAATCTCTTGTCCAGCACCTAACAACACCACAAATATGAGAATATTCTTATACCAATATCGTGAAACATGAAGAAGACAAAAAAAAACTATTACCGAGTACGAGACAATCGATTGCCATGGAAGATGTCACTGAAGAAACAAAAATAAAAAACACAAATTCAGAAGGAAAAAAAATTGGGTTTTAAAACTCTTCAGTGGACAAAAATTCTCGTATTTGTTCCGAATCAGAACACGAAGTCAAGCGACCGGAGAAAATTTTGAAGGGGCGAGACAAGAAACAGAGTTAGGTCGACAAACGAACTTGAATGGCGGCAAAGTGTTCAGTAACATCGGAGCCGTTCGAAATCATACACGTGTTGAATATCTAGCCGTTCATATTTTGTAGTGGAAAGCGCAATACGGCCCATTAATTTTAAAGCTAAAAACGACAATGACTCGTGTCGTTTCGGTTCTGAGGAAGAAAAGTTCGTATAAAGACTAATCCCTAAATCACGAGAGAAGTGAGAGAGACTGAGACTTTGTAGTTGACCGGATCATTCTCACTTCGCCGGCCGACGTTCCTCCGCCGCCGGTATCTGTCTTTACTAATCCCGATCTCTCTGTCTCTGTCTTCATCGGTTAGTAACTCTCCCTCCTCTTCTGATCTTGCAAACCCTATCAATTCGCCATCTCCGAGCTATTCCGTTGATGAGTTTTGTTCTTAGTGCAGTGACGACAATGGCTGCTCGTATTGGAATCTTCGCCGTCTTCGTAGCTGTATTCTTATCTATTTCTGCATTTTCCTCCGCTCAGGATCTTCAGATCGTAAATGCCGAGCGAAGGGTAAGATTCTCCGATCTATCTTCTGTAACAGATTCATAAATTTCCACTTTTCTTTGTGGATCCGTTTCTTATGGAAATTCAAGTTAATGAAGGTGCCGTTGGGCTTACTGTTTCTCCGATCTATGCTTGGTTTGTAGAAATACTGTGTGATTTGGTCACTTCTACGGTTGATCATCGATAGGCTTCATAGTTCATATGTATGTACATTAGTAAATAATGTGACTCTTTAGGTGTTACTTTTCACCAGTTATACGTTTAGTTTCAGTAATCTGAAAGTTTAATGATAGAAGCTGTTTGCAAAATCTTCTTGCCTGATACTGAAGTTTTGATTCTAAAATGCTACTCCTTTGTGTTTGTTTTTGTCTACAGATTGATTTAAGCTCGCATATCGTGAAGGCCTTCTTGACTCTCAAGGTATCTTTAGTCAGATGTTTATAGTAGTTATTCCTATTGCAAATACACTGCAAGGTTGGAACTTAGAACTGGGAATTGAAGCCTTTCTGGATATGTTATATGTTATTGCAGCTTCTTTTCTTTCAGTCACTGTTAGTTGAGGGTAGTTAAAAATTTTAGTAAAGGTTGGAACTTAATGGCTTTGATTCGCTGTGACAGTTTACATGATATTTTCCCTTTTCTCCTTCATCATCCTTCAATTTTTCTGTTTGAAGGTGACGTTTTCTTGTCTGGTTTCCTTGTTAGGTCGAAAATATTGGGAAAAATCCTGCTGCAGAAATGCTTCTTGCTTTCTCACCTACCCAGATCAAGAATTTGGCTATGGTCCAAGCCCTGGCAATTACTGGCAAGAAGAAAAAGAAAACCTATTTGCCTTTAGATGTTAAACCAACTGAACAACCTGATGCACCAAATGATACTGGATACTACCGTGTTTCGTTTGTTAGCCCCTTAGGCCTGGGTGAAACTGTTTCACTTGAGGTGCTATACATTTTGACTCATTCGTTGGAACCTTTCCCAGTGGAGATAACCCAGTCAGAATCTCAGTTGGTTTACTATCATGATAGTGCAGTGATATTGTCACCATATCATGTAAAGCAACAGACAACTTTTATTAAGACACCTAGTACTAGAGTAGAGTCGTTCACTAGCATTGAACCTGCTAACCGGGCTGGCAAAGAGATAAAATATGGACCATATGAGAATCGTGCTTCATACTCTTACACACCTGTCATCATTCATTTCGAGAATAACAGTCCGTTTGCCGTTGTTGAAGAGCTTGTGCGTGAAATTGAGATTTCACACTGGGGTAGCCTTCAGATAACAGAAAATTATAGCTTGACTCATGGGGGAGCGCAGCATAAGGGTGTTTTCTCGAGGTTTGTAATGGGCATAATGACTTTTATTATGTATGAGGTGACATCTGGAAATTTATCTCTAGGAATTAGATGTTGCAGAATTTCTATTTATGTTTTTTTGAGCTAATTGTTAAGATGCCATTTTCCATTATCGCAGACAAGTTTTCTCTTTTATTGAAGTAAAACTTTCTTGTTAATTAGCTATTTGCCGTTGTGGTGAAAGAGCTCAATGGAGATGTTGTCCTCATATGTATACTGTTTTGGTGAAATGTTTTTCTGAAATGTTTTTCTGAAATCTCAATTGTGGCAGGGTTGATTATCAATCTAAACGGTCCATCAGTGGTGCATCCTCTTTCAATGCGCTTCTTGCAGTACTACCTCCCAGAGTTAACTCTGTCTACTACAGGGATGACATAGGAAACATCTCCACTTCACATTTGCGTACAGGCTTTAGAAAGGTATGGTTGGATTGCCCTCTTTTCATGATTTGTGGCCATTTAGGCAGTGATATTTGTTCCCTAAGAAACTCTTCCAAGGCTCTAAGTTACAACAGTATGTTGCTTAAAGGTGTATACCTCAAAAAAAGTGATCTGATATATTTCACTTTAAGTCTCTGAATTCTTATAAAACAAATTTGGTGTTTGCAGTCAGAACTTGAATTTGAACCCCGCTACCCATTATTTGGAGGGTGGAGAGCAACTTTTATCATCGGCTATAAAGTTCCATTGGAAGACTATCTCTTTGAAGCATCCGATGGCAGACGTTACTTGAACTTTACGTTTGGGTGCCCGCTTGTCGAAACTATTGTTAACAAGTTGACTATCAAAGTGGGTTTAGCATTTTCTACTAATAGTTATTTTTTTCTGTTGTTAGCAGATTACACTTAACAGAGGAAGATTTCTTTTCAGGTCGTGCTTCCTGAAGGATCAAAGGACCCTTCTGCTGTTTTGCCCTTTACAGTCAATCAAGACTTACAGGTACCTCATCAGCCACGCAGATTGCATTTTCAAACTATAGTTATTACACAACATGTATCCATAATGGCCTTTGTCTCAGGTCAAATACTCATACCTTGACATCGTGGGAAGAACCGTGGTTGTGTTGCAAAAGGATAATGTAGTTCCCACTCACAACGTACCTTTCCAGGTAACAATAATACCTTCAAACTTACAGCTAGCTTTTCAACAGATTTAGATATATCATCATGATGAGCCAAATTCATTCTTTTGATAAAATGCTATAAAACTGCTTAATATATATGCGACTGTTTTCTGCAGGTGTACTATACATTCAAACCAATATACATGCTTGCGGAACCATTTATGCTCGTATCGGCTTTCTTCTTCGTCTTTGTGGCTTCTCTTGCCTATGTACACATTGATCTCAGTATCGCCAGGAAGTAGAATTCTTACAAAATTTGCTTCGCTTTCACTTATAGACTCTTAAAAGAAATAGACCTTTTACCGTTACTTTTTATAAGAAGACTAAATTTTGTAGTTGCTGCCTTTCTTAGTTGTATCTTTGACGCCTTATGTTTGTAATGAAGTGTTGGAGATAAGTATCGTGTTCTCAAGTCTCGATTTCTCCAGTTTTGTTTAGAGAGATAGTGTGAATCCATCCACCAAGTGAAGTCGACGAGAGTGGAAAAGAGTGAATTTGCCAAATGATGATAATGAGGAATGTCAAAATTAAATAAGTTTTTTTTTCCCGTTAAACCCACTTTTTCTACACAGAAAAAAAAAATGTGGATCTATCTACTTGCTAGAAACTACCACCTTTTTGTACTTCCATGAAAAATTTGTTCACCGGAGAGCACAATAATTTGTTCTCTGAATTAGGAAAGTAGATGAAGGGAAAATGTAGTTTTTACTTTGGATGATATTGTATTTTTCTCTCTTATTGAGGGAGATTTAAACTTGATCCATATCCAAAATGTGGGATGTCTAAAATGTTTTATTACTAGACTTCTATATGGTTTTTGTGACTGATCTTTGGTGAGTTTTTTGTTTGTGCGTGCCATCCTTGCGTAGGGGCCATGCAAAACTTCTCTGTATCGTTCCAATTTTATCGGATGTCCCCGAAGGGACTGATCTTTGGTGAGTTTCTATTAACTGATATTTGGGTTTTGTTTTGTATTTTGCAGTGTTGGACTTGATTATCCAGACAACAATGACAACGAGGCTCAGCCTTTCAGAGATTGACCACATCTTCCATCGTGCTCAACACAGTCCGAACATTGGCGTAGCTTTTCCGTTGGCATTTGCATGGAACAAACCGAGGGAATAAATTGGTGTCTACCGGTTGAATGTGCAAGTCGTCTACAACATGAACAACTGGCTGCCACTCACGAGGCTCTATGGTGTGCGAAGGACAAGCATCTCTTTTGAACGGGTAAAAACTCTTGGTTAGATGTTATATCTCCCTTGTAATGGTTATATATTGTACCTCCCTTGTAAAGCTATACAACTGATTTTATAACGAAACCTCTTACATGTACCGGGTCTACATGAAGAAGACCCGGACGATTTAACATATGGGATGTACAAGGGACAATTTGTCAACTCAAACTACCGGTTTACGGTTATATACTTTTGTAAGTATCCATATTATATGCAATTATCGATTGCTTAATTAAAAAAATTCCAATAACAAATATTCAAAACTTTGGACTCATGCAAAGCCAGAGAAAGAAATCGGCGAATTTATCGTGAGCACTCGATATTTTTTTGGACTCTCAACTTTGGTTATGTTAGGACTAAATTTGTACGGCCTCGACAAGTTTTTCTACTTCATTGTTGCTCTTTGTGTTTGCACATTGTTCTTCTTGCTAAATATTCTTCTCGGACAAGCGACGACGGTGATGATTCTGGAGGAGCACATCCGTGGCGCTTCAAAACAAGATCCAATCCGTCTGGATTCCGATCCTTCTGTTTTAGTAGTTGTTTTTGGTATATGTGTAGCAACATTAATCGAGCAGATTTGAAAATGTAATGGATGAAGTGTTTGTCCGAGGCAACACTTGCAACTCTTGCATTCTTCTACGGTGGAATTATTCCCCTCTTGGTTGGCGTGATTATACCAAATCGTGTAGCAAGAATCCTCGCACTGATCTTCAAGACAGGTATGTTAACTTAAATAACCCAAAAAATGAAAATGCTTCAAAGCAAATTATGATACAAAAAGATTTCGAATATCAAGATAACACAAACCGGTAATAACAACAAAATACAGAGAAAAAATAGCAAAAAACAAAAACAAATGCATAAAGTTATAACAGAGTTAAAACTAAAAAAGATTACACTACGACAACAAACACTGATCCTAATCTTCATTGTCTTTTTTTTTTTGTAAACTTGCCCTGAAAAAATTTCTCCATATTTCAGCATTGGCGGAATTTGAAAAGAGATCACTGAACCGGATTCTTCTTCGGCCTTCCTCTTCCTCTCTTCTTGGGCATTCCATCTGAATTAACTCCAACAATGTTACTCGTCGCCACCGCTTCATGATCTCTTTTGGCCGCACCACCTGACCATCCATCAAAGCTAATGGGAACACTATGAGAAGACGAAGGAGGAGGAGCAACAGGTGCTGCTGGCGTGGTGTATCCGCCACCATTAACATTAGGAGGAACCCCCGCTGCCGCAACGCCGGCGGAGGAGAAAAGCGGAGGCATCCAATTAGGGAATTTGGTTGCATCTACTCCGTTAGCAATGGCGGCGGCTTCACCTCCTTTACCACCAACAAATCCCATGGGAAAAAAACCCCAACAACAATAATACTCATCTTTACCAGGTACCAACGGAGGCAATTGAGGAATAGTAGCAGCGTGAAACGCTCTTTGACAGTTTTGGCATCTGATACAATACTCTTGATAAACCCTAGGATACTCATGAAGACTGTAACAATACGGACACGCCGTCCAAAACGTAGCCATCTTCTCATTTGTTGTTGTTTTCTTCCTCTGATTCTGATTCGCTTTTGAACTATTGAGATCTACTTTAGTGAAGATGAGATTCAAATCTCGATCGAATTTAGACTTCTTCGAAGCTGTTGATAGAACTTCCCATGCGTCAAGCACCAATCTGAAAGCTTGATCAGCGAAAGGGAAACGGTTTTTGTCAGGGTGAAGAAGAAGAGCGAGACGACGGTATTGTTTCTTGATTAGATCGTTGTCTATCGAAGATTCATTTGGATCTTCGATCTGAAGGATTTTGTACCAGTTTGGTTGATTTTTTATGCGATTCTCTGTTGCAGATGAGATTAAGACATCGACGACGGCGACTATTTGATCGGTGCCTTCGAGAAGTGGCTCTGTCTCTTGAGCTAAGATTGCAAACTCTTTTGAACCGTTCAGATCTCGTGACTCCAGAAGCTTCTCTGCGATTCCCAGAAGACGTTCGGCTTCTGCTCGGTTAGCGTTCATCTTCTTCCTCTTCCTCCCTTCGATTTCAAACCTTCTTTGCTTGAATCCTTTTTTGTAAGCACGGCTATGGCGGAGAAAATGGTGAGCAGATCTATTTTACCGACAAGATAATGAACAAGCCTCTGATTGGCTGTGTGTAAAAATGCACAGAAAAAATATAAATTTGCTAATATTAATTCAAGAGAAAAAAATCACTGTAGCTATTGATATTAGAAATAAAATTGAACAACAAAAAGTTAAAAACAAATCATAACTGATTCAGCCTGATTCAGCTAGTAGCGTTATAAATATAATTTAATTATCATTTATTTATGGGTTTTCTGTATAAAACAATATATAATCCGTCAATTTTTACAACTTTACTCTTCAGTTTTTTTTTTTGGTCAACAATAGCAGATTTTCATTAAAAAGTAAATGGCCTCAAGACAGTACAATAAAAAGGAACAGATATATTGAAGATAGGAAATGGGTCGCAGTTCAATACAATAAAACTGAAAGCATAAGCAGATTGAAACTTTAGGGCACAAGGCCCGTTAATACAACGAGTTTGCTCTAGACTCCGCGCTGCGGCTACGCACAGTGTCCTCTGCCGGCGACGGAACTGTGGCAAAGCGTTGGGAGCTCGTGTGGGTTCACGGAATGACATCCAGAAGATTTCGCTGGATTCATAAGAACGACGGCGACAGAAGATTTTGCTGGGTTTCATAAGATCAACGGCGACGAAAGAGTTCGCTAGATTAGACACTGCAAGGTTCTCGACACCGGGAAGATTAACTGACAATTCTGATAAAGAGGATTTAGCAACTCTGATAGAGATCGAAAGAAAAAAAAACCTTAAACTGTGATCTAGGTGGCTCGATGGGAAGAGATCGGCAGTCAGCGACCGAGATCTAGGTAACCTCCGAGGCATGCAGACGGTGAAGGACAACACATGATAAGCTGAAGAAACGGCGGCACACAGCCGCGATCTGAGATGAAAATGGAGAAGCGACAACTCCACGCAGCAGCGACGGAAACACCAGAGCAGCGGTGAGAATAAGAGGAGTGGTGGAGCAAGGTTCTTCCCCGGAAGTAAGGTGGATACCACGACCGAGGTCTTCCGGGGTGAGTGGCCGTAAGAAGACAAGAAGGTGACAATCGAGAGCCAGAAAACAGGAAGACAAGCGCGAGCCGAGCGAAACGGAGCCAGGGACGATGTCGGCGAAAGCCTCTGCCGCCCAAGACCGGGGATAACAGTGGATCTTTCAGATTTAGGGGTTTTTTTTTGGGAACCGGGTCAGAGAGAAAAGTTTCTGTTAGTATGCTGGTCGAAGTGTTTAACTATGAATATCCTCTCTCGATATTCTCCTGTTCTAAAAATACAAAATTAATACGCAATATAACATTTATACCTAACAATTTTGAAAAACAAAAATTGTTATACCTAACTATTTTGAAAATAAAGCATATATTTGAGACACCATGTTACGAATAAAATTTGATTATCGTATATTCATCTCTTTTACACCTAATACAAAAGTACAGAAAGTATGGTCGGAGATATTATTAAATGTTTTAAGAAAAAAGAATTTTAATATAGCTAACTATACTGGAAATAAAATCCATTTGGATTCAGTTAACGAGCGTTACAAATGAAACATGATTATCGTTTGTCATCTTGTCGACATCACATACATAAGTGAATAAAGTATGGTCGGAGAAAATATTTTTAAAAAAAATTCAAAAAAATTACTATAACTAACAATATTAGAAATAAAGTCCATATTTGACTCCTTGTCAAATGTTACAAAGAAAACATTTATTATCATTATTATTTATTGTAAAATCCATATTATTTATTCATCTTATCCACACCACGTACAAATGTGTAGAAAGCATGGAAAATAATATTAGGTGTTTGAAAAGAGAAATTTTCTTTTCACATAGAAATATTTTTTTTCTTGTAAATAATTTTATTAAAGTTTCTAATTTTCCTACACTAAGTAGAGTTATAATAAACATCTAGAATGGTAGTTTTCATAATTTTGGTTTATTGGCTTAAGTTTATACAATTACACCTTAGTGGCTTGCTAATCAAAACCTAAGCCAATGAATCAAAATTATCTCTAGTAAAATGCCGATATTATCCCACGTTGGTCTGTTTCTCCACTAAGGGTGAATTTGTCATTTACCACAGTGATCACGCACTTTTCACTTGTCTTCTTTATTTGTTTTTTTTTTTGCTTTTTTAAATACATCTGTGTGTTCATTTTTACCAAAAAAAAAATCCACTAAGGATTAAGGAAAAAAAAAATTAAAAAATAATAATCAGAAATTTGTTTCTCCAGAAATCGAATTGGAGAAGGGGAGTAACTGGTAGCCACAGATGAGTTCATCGTTTTTGACCAGATCTGATTGTTTTCGTCTTTGACGTTGAATAATCCTTCTCTCTTCTTCTCCGATCGCGATTTTGGTTTCTCCCTCTGTGGATTTTGAGTCCGAGAGAGTTTGGTTTTGGTGGATTTAATCTGACAGACATGTCAGACGCTCTTTCTGCGATTCCGGCCGCTGTTCATCGTAATCTCTCCGATAAACTCTATGAGAAGCGCAAAAATGCTGCGCTTGAGGTTTCAATTTTCTTCTCTTCTCTCTTTCTTTTGCGTCTTAGGGTTTTTCTACTTCTCTTTCTTTGTTCTGAGATTATAGTTTTTTTTTTTTTTTTGCCTCTTTAATTTTGTTGTAGCTTGAGAATATTGTGAAGAATCTAACTTCTTCGGGTGATCATGACAAGATCTCGAAAGTCATTGAGATGTTGATTAAGGAATTTGCCAAATCCCCTCAAGCAAATCATCGAAAGGTCTCCCAATTTGTATTCATTGCTTTAGCATTTGTGTTTACTTAGATCCGAGGATTTTCCGATTTTCCTTTGTGAAATTGCTTTGATCATTGGGCTTCTTTTGTATAATAGGGTGGTCTAATTGGATTAGCTGCTGTAACAGTTGGTTTGTCTTCAGAAGCTGCTCAATATCTTGAGGTATATATATATGGACTGACTGTGAATGTTCAAACATATGTACTATAACACATAGTTAATCTGCTCATAGTAAGATTTGAAAGCTATGATTACTGTAATCTTTTTCTATGTATAAATCCATCTATGGTATTAGTGTACTTTCTTTCTTGGATTATAGGATGTTTTCTAATATTTGTTCTTTCTGATTCATGACATGTGAAGCAAATAGTGCCACCTGTGATTAATTCCTTTTCTGATCAAGATAGCCGAGTTCGGTACTATGCATGTGAAGCTCTCTATAACATTGCAAAGGTAAATATTCTAGTAGTATCCATGTGTTTCAGTTTATTCTTCTATGTGATATTGGCATTGATGCACAGTTGTCTTTTTTTCTGGTTTACTACAGGTTGTGCGAGGCGATTTCATTATTTTCTTCAATAAGATTTTTGATGCCTTATGCAAACTCTCAGCAGATTCTGATGCCAATGTCCAAAGTGCTGCTCATCTTTTGGATCGCCTTGTTAAGGTATGGACAGTTTTTTTCTTAGACATGAATGCTATTTTGAAATAAAACCTTATGCTGAATAGATTTAATACCATGTAAAGCAGGATATTGTGACGGAAAGTGATCAGTTCAGGTGTGTCTAGTTAACTTTTTTTGTCTGTGTATGAAAACAAAATCTGTCTCTATTAACTTTACTTGACTCTCCATTTTTTTGGGATTTGGATTTTTGCAGTATTGAGGAATTCATACCTCTTTTAAAAGAGCGCATGAACGTTCTAAACCCTTATGTTCGGCAATTTCTGGTAGGATGGATCACTGTTCTTGATAGTGTTCCAGACATTGATATGCTTGGGTTTCTGCCAGACTTTCTAGATGGTAATTGCACTTTGCCAACTTCAGCTAGATGTATATGACCGTCTTCAAGTTTAGTTATTTTTGTGTCAGCTGACTCAACTTGTCAATGAATTTCCAGGGTTATTCAATATGTTGAGCGACTCTAGTCATGAAATACGACAGCAAGCTGATTCAGCTCTTTCAGAGTTTCTTCAAGAGATAAAAAATTCACCAGTAAGACTTCTGTTGCGGCCTTATTTTTGGACTAAGATAAAATCCTGCTAGCAAATTCCTTTTCAACTAATTTTCTGTAGGTCTATCTTTTCTTGTTAGCTCGTGTACTTTTTAAAGACAATTTTATTGTTTCATCGGTAAATTACTGACTGGAGCGGTGCTACTGTTGAAGTCTGTAGATTATGGTCGCATGGCTGAAATACTGGTGCAGAGGGCTGCTTCTCCTGATGAATTTACTCGATTAACAGCCATCACGTGGGTAAGCAGAAAAAACCATGCTTCGGCTTGGCCTCTTCCATTTACATATATGGGTACTACTTTGACTTCTCAGGAGATTCATATACTAAGAATATCTGCTTTTTATTAAATGTGTTTTTGTAGATAAACGAGTTTGTAAAACTTGGGGGAGACCAGCTCGTGCGTTATTACGCTGATATTCTTGGGGCTATCTTGCCTTGCATATCTGACAAAGAAGAGAAAATCAGGGTGGTAAGTTTGCTTCTCCTCCTCCCCAGTGATGGAAACTGTAGGTTTTATATGCAAATTTTTCACTTTCTTTGTTTTTTAATTTTTATTTGCATAAGGTTGCTCGTGAAACCAATGAAGAACTTCGTTCAATCCATGTTGAACCCTCGGATGGTTTTGACGTTGGCGCAATTCTCTCTGTTGCAAGGAGGTTAGTTTTTCTCTATCTTTGTTTTTTTTCCTTTTGAATATTATCAAATCTCGCCTGTTTTTGTGATTTGTGAGTTTTTGCATCGAGCAGGCAGCTATCAAGTGATTTTGAGGCTACTCGAATTGAAGCATTGAATTGGATATCAACACTTTTAAACAAGCATCGTACAGAGGTAAAGAAACTGGTTTTTGTTTGGGCATCATTCTTTTCAAGTTAGCCCTTTGTTTGTCGCTATGTAACTAAATTGGTAATCTTGTAACAGGTCTTGTGCTTCCTGAATGACATATTTGACACCCTTCTAAAAGCACTATCTGATTCTTCTGATGACGTAAGTTTTATTGCACTGACTGTTTGTTTGATTGGTTGGTGAACTTTGTGATATATAGGTTTGGTTTTGCCTGGTAATAAACTTAATTGATATTTGAACTATCTGGACTTGAAAATATACTTTAGGTGGTGCTCTTGGTTTTGGAGGTTCATGCTGGTGTAGCAAAAGATCCACAACACTTTCGCCAGCTCATTGTATTTCTAGTCCACAATTTCCGAGCTGATAATTCTCTTTTGGAAAGGTTACTTGCATCTAATAATCTGCCTTTAAGTTTCTGGAAAGAACATATCATTTAGTTGGTCAAAACATTTCTCGTTATAGGCGTGGTGCCCTTATCGTCCGAAGAATGTGTGTACTGTTGGATGCCGAGAGAGTCTACCGAGAGCTCTCTACAATTCTTGAGGGAGAAGATAATCTTGACTTTGCTTCTACCATGGTTCAGGTATTATCTCCTTTCCTAGATTTCTTCAATTAAGGAATGTTTTAAGGTCAATACAGTGAGTTGATTTGTTTTGTCTGCGTGTTTTATATGGCCCTTTGAGAGTTGGCTGGCTTTTTCGATTAGGTTTTTCTCACTTTGATGTATTAATCACTAGACTGTCTTTTTGTTTTATGTTTCAGGCATTGAATTTGATTTTGCTTACTTCCCCGGAGTTATCGAAACTAAGAGATCTATTAAAAGGTTCACTCGTTAATCGCGAAGGGAAAGAACTTTTTGTTGCCTTGTATACTTCATGGTCCCATTCACCCATGGCAATTATAAGCCTCTGCTTATTAGCTCAGGTAAAAAACAATAAGAAATGTAAATTTAACACAATATGATTGTGTTGACCATATGTATTGAATATCGAGGAAACGGAATTATTGACAGGCTTACCAGCATGCGAGTGTCGTGATTCAATCATTGGTAGAAGAAGACATCAACGTCAAATTTCTAGTACAGCTTGATAAATTGATCCGGCTTCTCGAAACTCCAATCTTTACTTACCTTAGGTTGCAGGTTTGCTTGAATTATCTCAAACAATCTGTTTCCTTTTCCGGTTTCTTTCGTTGCTACCAAAACCCATTTTTCTTCTGCAGCTTCTTGAACCAGGAAGGTACACATGGTTGCTGAAAACACTTTATGGTCTTCTAATGTTACTTCCTCAGGTAAAACGAAAAGAAAAGAAGAAACAGACTTATTTGGTTTGTTGCAAAGTTGCTGTTTTTTTATTTTGAAAATTGATAATTCCTGGTTTTTTTATGTATGCAGCAAAGTGCGGCGTTCAAGATACTTAGAACAAGACTCAAAACTGTGCCAACGTACTCATTCAGTACTGGAAACCAAATAGGCAGAGCAACTTCAGGAGTTCCTTTCTCACAGTATATGCATCAAAACGAGGACGGTGGCTTAGAAGACGATAATAGCAACAGTTCTCACCAAGGGATCAATTTTGCTGCGCGGCTACAACAGTTTGAGAACGTACAGAATCTGCATCGTGGCCAGGCAAGGACTAGAGTGAACTACTCATATCACACTTCCTCTTCTTCTACATCAAAGGTACACACAACGCAACACATTTATCTGAAGGCTTGATTTATATAAATTGCAATTTCGCAAGATTTACTGTTTTTTTCCCTTAGCAATTGGAGTGTTAAGTGTTAATAGATATAGATAGGCTCATGGTGCTTTAAATTGATCTGTTAGGAGGTGAAGAGATCTGAAGAACAACAACAACAGCAGCAACAACAACAACAACGACCACCACCTTCGTCGACATCATCATCAGTTGCAGACAACAGTCGACCTCCATCAAGATCTTCAAGAAAAGGCCCTGGTCAATTACAGCTTTAACCTTCCTGGTAATCTTAAATAATAAATAATATCCATCCCCGACAATCATCATCATCATCTTCTTCTTTGTGGACACCACCGATCCCTTTTGTCTCCTGTAAAATTGTATATCTCTTTTTAGTAACTCTTCAAGTTTACTCAGAACTTGGGGAAAAGCTGCGGTCGTGTCCATCCCTCTCTTTCTATCTCGATCTCCCTGTAGGGGTTTTTTATTTACGAGAGGTTCTTCTTCATTCCACCTTATATTTTTTTTTGGGTTTCGTTTCATGAATTTGTTTCATTGTTTGGAGTTTTTATATCTTACCTTTTGTGGATGTAAGAAAAAGAAGTGATCATGTGGTTTTGTGTTGTTTTTTTATAACTGGAAAACCACATGAGGTTGTAGAGGTGAATTATTGGAAATTTATGTTGAATGATTTTCATTTTCCTCATCTCTTCTTCTTACAATGATTTATATCATATAGTACAATGCTTGCTAATAAGCCGATAACTTAACATTACACTTCACTAGAACTCGAATGAATAGCATACTAACCGGTAGTAGAACAAACAAACAAAAAATAAACAATACAGATATGGCAACTTTATTGCTACATATGATACACAGATATACAACAAGATTATTACTTGAGTTTATTCTAAGAATACAACAAAAACTTGCGTTGAAAAAAGGCAAAGAGAAGAGACGATCTATACAATGACGCTTCAGCAACAGAATGTTGAGATTCAAAGAGCAATAATCTTCTCGAAATCTGATTCATCCTCAAAATCAGACACATGATGAGAGTAAGACCATGAAAACGACTTACTACTCCCTCTCCTAATCCTTCTCTGCGAATCATTACCGCTCCTAAAACGCTGCCGAAACACGAAATAACCCATACTCGCCAATGTCCCTACCAAGATCGGTGCTCCAAGCAACGTCACCGTAATCGCCATCCATGAATTCCCCTTTCCCACAACTGCAAACGCTATCGCCAAAAATGCTCCGAACGTGCATGCACAAGCTGCCCACATTAGCTTATTCACAACAGACACAACTTTCTTCTGCGCCCGTGTGTCCCATGCAACCAAAGTTATCTGAACCACCACAACCGCTAGCGATATAAACAGTGATGTAGCGTTTAAAAGACAGAAAATGCGGAATCCAGTTCTCCCTGCAATCTCGGCTTGTCCCACATGCGACCCCTCCGTGAAATACTGACCCGGCAAGTTGAATATCGCCAAGAACGCTATGGAAGCAAACAGAACCGCCACCACCGTTATCGAGTTAGTCGTGTTCTGAACTGCTTCTCTGTGGAGTTTCCTCAACTCTTTCGCGATCCCAGAGACACGGCGGTTGGTTTTCTCATTCTGCAAAAGCTGAGATTGCACCTCGTGTTTGATATCGCTCACTGCTCGCTTCAATGCTCTCGCCTCATCTTCCCGACCAATGAACCTCCCATGCTTAGCCCCAGCTTCTACTAAAGCCTCATTGATCTCCAAAGCGGATTCGCTATATTGCAGCTTATCCGCCAAATCCATAGCTGTTTCTTTCTGGTTGTTAATTGCATTCACTTCAATCGCCGGCAAGGTCAGCAATAAGCTCGTTATCTAAGGGAAAAAAAAAAAAACCAAAGGCATCTATGTAAATCCATGTTTTTCAAACAACAATCGCAATTTAAGTATCATTATTGGATATTTGAAAGCTAAAGAGCAATACAACAAGAAAAAAGGTGTGGTTTAATACCTGTGGCCGCGCCTTTCGAGTAGCGATATGCAAAGCAGTGTTCCCTTTCCGATCTCGCTCATTCAATATTGCGTAATCAGCCTGCAAAATCTCTTTAACTACTTCTAGGCTTCTCCCTTTAACGGCCATGTGAAGAGCGGTCTGACCTTTCTTATCTTTGATACCTACAATCGCTGCGTCTTTATCTATGAGAGCTTTCACTATCCGAAGAAGCCCGTACCTTCCCGCTGTGTGCAGAGATGTTTTCCCGTTCTTTCTCACGATCATTGCATAGCTCGGATCAACATCAAGCATAGCATTTACTATTTCTAAGTGATCTTGAACTGCAGCTGCATAAAGAGGACTCGTATTGGAAGCGTCGCAGATTCTGCAAAGCTCGGGCCACAGTATCAGTAGCTCCTTGACAATTCCTGGAGATTAAAGACCCATTATTTAATCCATTTTTCAGAAATCATAAACAGAGCCAAAGTGTCAAGATGTATTCAGAAATTTAACATGTTTTCAATATTCAGATCCATTTTCATCAATCCCATCAATCATAATCAGAGAGACAAAGTTTGAAGATTTGAAGGCAGCAAAAAAAGAAGCAAAACTCAGTGAAAATTGCAGAAATTTTGAATTATAGACAACCAACATTAGAATTGATTTTCATAATCGAATCCATAATCAACAAACTCGACAAAATTAAAGAGACATACCCAAGTGACCTCGCCTGGCAGCGACATGAAAAGCGTTCATGTCGGATTTGGATCTGATCTTCACTGTTTCCAAACTACAAAACCTAATCAAGTAACTAAAAATATCTTCAAGATTCTCCGCGGCGGCGATATACACGGCGGTCTCTCCGGCGTCGTTTTGCACAGACATAAGCTCAGCCACGGCTGAAGAAGGCGATGACTCCTCAATTAGCTCATCTCCGGTTAAATTATCAACTAACTGTTGCAGTTGACTAAGATCTCCTGATCGAACGGAGGAGAAGAAAGCTTGGTGAGTAAGAAACTTCATCTGCTTCATCTCCATCTCTGTAAAGCTCTCACCTTTCTCTCTATCTCTAAACACAAAAAGTTCTCAACTTTACACACACTCAGTACTCTCTCTCTCTCTCAAGAAATCTCAGCCAAAACCCATCAAATGAACAGATTCGATCTCCAAAATGACTTTTGTTTTAAAAAATTTTAGTTTTGCTTTGCAATGAAATTGGGATTCATGTGAAACCGTGTTGAGTTCTTGCTTTTGTTTGATTTTTAATATAAAAGGGAAAAAGAACAAAATTCTTTAAGGATCTTTTTTTTTTTGGAGAGTTGACACTAAAAAACTTAAAAAGATAATGGGAATCTTTCTTTCAATCAATCAAAATCTGAATGGTCTCTCTGTTTATTTCTTCTCCATTCAATAATTCGTTTCTCTGTATTTTATTTATTTTAAAATGTTTTTTTCCCCATTTTGAGGAGACAGCAACATTTTTATTAAAACAAATTATTATATTTTTTACTATAGATAACGTATGTGGACCGTTGACATTTGGAATAGTTTTAATTTTGGAAAAATATCTAAAATGACATGTGATTTCAAGCCCAGGTACAGCTCAATTATTTTGAAAAAAATGGGCTGTCTATTTTGTTATAAGCCGTGTTTGTTATGGGCTTGAAGCCCATTGTCTTTAAAATAAGTAAGCAAACTAAACTCTGCCTTTTTGCGTTGAATGGGGCATCATGCTTCACATTGACGTCAATAACGCACCGTCAACGTCTCCGTTACGGTTCCACCACCGACCCAAATGACGACCGGCATCACCGTCAATTCATTCATCACCGTCAGCTTTAACAGTTTCATATTGATTCAGAAAATTAGGAATATTATAACGAGTATGAACTACGATTAATGCAGCATATTTAGATTATTATGATTTATGTTAGAAATCTAGAAATTGCTCATTAACTAATTCTTTCACAGTGATACAAAATGCTTTAAATTTATATGGATTAAGAGACACGGAAATAAAAATTAAAGCTACATTGTAGAAAAGGATTAGGCCGCAAATGAGCCACGTCGAAAGATAGTGACTGTAATTTTTGGATTTTATCCACAACCAATCATTTAAATTATCATATTGTGGAAAATTATGTGTTCTAGAAAAAAAAACATATAAACAATGAGTTTATCATTCATTTAATAAGTAAACTTTGAAAGAGATGTGACCTTCAAAGTCTTCGAAATCCTACTTGGATCCAATACATACAAACTATATATTTATAAAGTACACAGTTTTGTATCTTTGATACAGATCATATACAATTTTAAATAAAAAACAATATGGGTAAGTAAAACTGTATTTTGTCAAATTATTAATTAATTCACATTGGTATCTATTACTACTTGGGTCTAGTAACATTTAGTCATAATTAGATATATTTTTTTTTAACATCTCATCAGCTCATTAATGTAACATTGATACAATAAAATCATCATGTAATATAGATATCATCACGAACATAGAAATGATAAATATACAATTTTATTTTCATTATCTGCTTCTTAGCTAGGATGTCCGTATCCGTAGCTTTATTCAAACTTCTTGGATGCCATGAGATACCAAAGAATGTACGTAGCCACGTCTGAATATACATGTAAATTATACCCAAAAAAAAAAAAACTAACAATTCATACATCTAAATATGTGGTTTTTAGCAATTAACTATAAAATCTATTGCATTGTGTAAAGCTCACTCGATTTTCTTTGAAAGTATATGTTGAGTGAATTAGTAGTTGGTTCTTTCCGACTTTTGTTGTAAAATTATAATCGACGATAGATAAATAAAAAAAGTTGACCAAAATTTTATTGAAAATATCCGTATTTGTTTGTATGCAGGTGTTTAAACTATATGATAAGTTACATGCACCGAGGGATCTGACGTCAATCAGTTTTATTATTAGTTGGGTTCATACTCGTATAAATTTGACTCTAACCATTGTTTATTTACTAATGTAATCTTCATGCCAACATAAATAAATGTTGGGTTTGGTTGATCCAACAAAATTGCCCCCACCTTTGTCTACGGAGAACCCATCAGGTCACATGGTGGTACTAATTGAATCGCACTTTAATATTTCTATAAACAAAAGTTTTTTTTTCCATTATGGTATAATCATTATAAGTGTTGGCAGATTACCATACATTTGAAATAAACATGTCCATAATTAGACAGAAAACAAAAACTTAATGTATAATTCATACTTTCAGACAAAATACTCTTTAAACCAGTGGTTGTTTCTTGAGGCAACAAAATCCAACTACATTTCTTAAAGCAGCGATTGATTGGAAAAAAATTATATATGTAACGTAAAAAAAAACAAAAACAAAAATCTTAAAACGTCCACAAAAATATATTTTTGGTCTAAATTTTGAAAACTATAATCAACTATACTAGTCTAACCGTCTAGAATTTTTCCAAATCTAATTGATAGAACAAACGAACTGTCCCTTGGGACACGTTAATAATATTATTTTTTTCGAAGTTTACATCATAATAACATTAATAGCATAGGATTTTTTGTTAAAATTAATATCATCAACGCTACCACAATCATTTTATAGGTTTTAAAATAATTACTCGTGGTAGGTTAAGAAATATTAATCGAGTTTAACATCAACAGACGATCAAACAAAAACAACCACGATGTAAGCTCACACGAGCAAACGAATCTGCCCTCAACTAGAAGTGAAAACTCCATCTGTATATAACTAGGATCCATAACAATGATTTATTATCTTTAAGAGTTTCCTTTGTTGATAGTATCTTCATCAGAATCAAATCATTTTTGTTACTAATTTGTTCATATTCTATATATAGATTAGCGATACTTCATAATCCTAATCATGATTTTTAATAAAAAATATATGGTAGTAGTGGGAGTCAAGTGGCACAATGGTGACCAACTCTAAAAACTCATCACATTAAATTGTAAGTTCGGAATTCGAATTATGTACTAAACTATTAAAAAATTATTATAGGCACTAAACTAATATATATATGGTAGCAATGTACAATTTTGTTTTGGACCACAATTGTTGGATTGGTCTTCGTTTCAATCATAGCTAGTAGCCTAGTATTATAGACGTTCTAAATTATAAGAAAACTTGTGTCGTCTACATAATCTGAAGAGTATTATGGAACCTTGTTTGGAATATTCTGGTTCAAAAAGAAAAATCCTTAAAAATTGTAGTAAAAAGTAGATTTCCTAATCAAATATCGGAAGAAAATGAAATAGTATTTTAACTCATTTAAAACAAACCTACTCCTATTAAAAAGACATAAAACTATATTAAATTTTTATAACAATCATAATTTGTCAATCAGACTTAAATGGAAAAAAAAAAAGAGAGTTGACAACTTTTTTTTTTTTTGTCAAACTGTTGATAACTTTCATAATGTATTATTGGAGAGGGAAAGAGAGCATGTGGTGTCCGACCATTTCAACTCTCATGACTTGCTCCGGTCTTCCTCTGATGTCGACATCTTCTTTCTTTTCTTTTTATTTTTAATTTTCTTAAATTATAGACTGTGGGTTCTACAGTATTATTAATATCTCACCAATATTTTAGCTTAACATTTTAATAGCGAATAAAATTTTAAACCTAAATTCAAACTAAGGTCTCAAATCTACAGCTGATCGATGCATAAATATGTAGTGGTTAAGAAAATAAATCCAGTAAAGATCAAAGCGAGATTTCGACCAACCGAAAGAACGGTTCTTTTAAAATCAGTTTATACCCTTTTTCATGTCATGCGTATATTTAACTGTTTAAATATAGACATTACATTCAATGTCGTTTTCAGAATTTGAGGGTTAGGTTTAGGTTTTCTGAGTATAATATTGTATTTCTCATACATTTTAAAAGATTTCCTTTCTTCTCTCAGTCTACTTCTCAACATTTGATTAAATCGATGTTTGCGAAACAGCTAAAATTCAAATTAAATTCTAGAAAGTCGCTTTTCCTTTTTCTCGATCCTCTTATAGTTTTATAATTTTAGATAGAATCGTAGAAAGTCTTTCAAATTGTTAATGTGAATTCTAGAAGAAATACTTGAATGGGCAAAGTTTTAAACAAGTCTTTCTTTAATCGTTAGTTTTCTAGAGACTACAATAATATTTCTAGAAGAAGAAGAAAAGAAGTTATTATCGATTTAAGAAACTAACACATAATATACAACCCGAGTCCAGATATATAGCTTTTTAAATAACGAGTATATCAAATTATTTTTGAAAAAATGTATATGAATTATGCTTAATTATTTAATTATTATTGTTCTATATGGTTAGAAATTTTATGAATTTTTATGTTTAAAATTTTAAATGGATTTTTAAATGTTTAAATGGATTGTTGCATATAAACAAAATGATGAGTTTCTAATTAATATGTGTGAAAAACAGATGAGAAATAATCAATTATAAAAGAGAATTATAAAATATCAAGGTTATTTTTCCAACATGATAATATAGCAGACCTTTGAAAAATTAGTGTCGAAATTACTATAATGAAAAGTAAAGATACGATATAGCAAAAAAAAAGAATACTTAAAACCTAAAAATATGAAAATAAAATTATAGGGTTGGTTTTCTTGGTTGGACTACATCATACATGGAATTAGTCGGGTTCGTCTGTGTTACCGGCAAATTGTATTGGTTTGGTTATTGTGAAACAATTTGAACTTCACATCTTTTAGTTCGGTGTGGAGATTCGGATCACCTAAAATTAGAAAAAATATAAACTAACATAATAAATAAATTAGAGTACCATTTATTATTGATCTATGATCCCATGATACCCTCGTGGTCGAGTCCATTTCCTAATTTTTCGGAAAATATTTTCATATCCATAATTTTAGCCAAAAATAATATAATAATTTAACTATATTTTGCTATTCCAATAAACAAATGTGTTTGTAACAAAGTCGCGTGGAAATGTGGAATCCATATATAGTAGGTAAAAAGGAATCCATATATTAATTAGTAGGGCAAAAAGAAAATGAGAATGATTATTGATCTTTAAAAAAAACACCAAATGATTATTAATTAATGTTTTTTAAAGAGTGTCATTTTAGCACTTAAATTTTGTAACAAAAAGAATGTCATTTTAGTATATCAATGCAATTTTTAACAAAAATTACCTTTTTTGTCTTCAATCAAAATGATGAAAAAGATTTTGTGTGAAATAAATAATTGTAATTAAATAAATTGTTAAGGGGTAGAATAGAACTTTAATATTATTTTTTAATTTGGGTGCCAAATGTTAGAGGGAGTATTAATTAATGATTATTAAGACTCTTTCCTGTCCATGTAAGTTGTAAGCGAGTGTCTTAATGTCTTTGTGGTTGAGAGAAACATATTGTGCGGCGGTATCTCTATCTCTGACCAATTCTATTCCATCGCTTATAATTTTTGTTCTCGTAATTTATCCAGAGAAGTAGCTTCGAATTTGATCATGTTTTCGAAGTTTGTAGATAACACAATTAATCAGCAACCGAAATATTTCGGCGTGAGTTTTGGATTGGCATATTAGAATTTTCGCATAGCTTTAAGTTTTGAATAGTATTACACTTTTAGTTATCCATCACCAAGTGGGGCTCTTTTACTTGCCTTTTGTAGTAAAACAAAATTTGATGATTTGCTGTAAATCGTCTGTGCTATATATGTAGCCAGATTGTGAAAAAGATGAGACTATCCTTCAAACTTATTTATATAGCAACAATCAAAGTAAAATCGTTAAAAGATTGTCGTATAAATGAATAAACTCAATAAATATTATTGAAACTTGATCAAAGTGTCGTGGTGAAAGAAAATCCTTTTTGGGGGACTAAAGGGGAAATATTCTAAATCTGTGGCTAAAATTTAAATACTGATGGTTGAAGCATTAAAACAATTCATATCTACGTACTACCTACTCATCAATCCTCAAGATTGTTTCTTTTCGTATTTTTCTGCAATCCTCTTTCATACTTGGATTTGTAAAATTATCAACTAAATAGGAACATTATAAATTGTTTATTAACCACATTATTCAGCTAATCAAATACTCTCTATTTTACAAAACAAAAGTGTCGTTTTGACGTATTAATATTGCAATGATGAGGTTAAATCGTTTAGTTTTTAGTTTAAGTTAGCTAAATAAAGGCATAGGTCCTATTTTTGTGCCGTATTGTCTGTTCCATGCATGGGACTAAATATCGCAATCAAACAATTTTTTAAAATAATCATATTCGACCCATGAGATTGCTATATATATAACAAGGAGCACAAATATGAATCTTCTCGAGTTAAAAAAAACCGGTCCAAACCACGCATTATGCAATAGCAGCTTTATATTGAATATAAGGATCGGATTACTCAGGTAAGACATCGAACATACATCAAACGCATCGCGTCTACTAACCGCGATTCAAACACGCACTTGATCGAGCACCTAGGATAGGAGCTAGGCGTCGACGCACGTGACCATGTCTCTTCCAAGGTCAACATAAACGTGCCGCGTAAGGATAGAGACTACTTTTGCTGTTTTACTAAGTTTCTAATTTTAAATTTTTACGTGCTTAATTGGTAACCTAATGGCTAATGTCTCTAGTTATTAACCAATTAAACCTACAAACCAAGACCACGAAACGACAGAGAAACCCCTTACACTTTGACAGGGACAACGTCCAATTATTAATTACTTTGAATTATTGGCTTGTATGCCTTAATTGATTCTCTTACTTCTTAATCTTGTTGACCTACCAATATTTACAAATTTGTATAACCGGGCGTTTAATGTTGATCCACACTAGCTAGTTTTATTATTCTGCGACTATTATATACCATGTAAATTTTGCAAGTAACAGCTAATGGCAAAAAAGGTTTGAAAATATCGGGTGTTTGGCTACAACTTCTAAAACCATGAGTACTAAATTACCATACCTCGATCTGTTATTCAAACTGAGTTTGTACTTATTACATTTTTTTATCTTAGAATATAAATTATCTCAACTCGTAGTATTATTATATGGAGTATTAAATATTGTTAAAATGTATTGATGCACGCAAATATGTCGTTAAGTTACATGATACAAAAAATTTGCCCCACACTTGCGATATAAAAGTGTTTTTAAACTTATAATCCAAAAGTTTGGTTGGTTTGTTCTCATTTCATACGTGGATGATTAGATCCGCCAAGTGAAATTATTATTTGCAAAATTAAATGGGAATAATGATGTAATAAAGGTTTTAAGATGAGATCACTGGTAATTTGATAAAAGAAACATAATGTCAACAATATAAACATAAACTAACACTGAGATTCAATTGGCACAATGGTGGTCACCTCTGAAATCTCATCACATTAAATTACAGGTTTGGGGTTCGAATCCTGCAGGTGTTTAGGGACTATTAAAAACTAGTTAGAAAAAAAAAATATTTTCCAAAAGAAACCAACATTAGACTAGCTTAGCTTCTGGACCAATGAAGAAAATTCCAAGAAAAGAAATAAATATTATTCACAATTGTTTTTTGTAAAAGAAAAAAAAGGAGCGGCCGTTTTTTTTATATAAAGAAGATAAGCTATTGGAGGTTGAAACAACGCTTTTTTGTCTCATCTCCTTCTCCTTCTCTTTCTCCTTCTCTCTCTCTCAAATCTTTTCAGGCGTAACGAATCGAATCATAAACACTTAAGCAGAAAAAACTAAACTTTCGATCTTTTTAACCGACCATAGATTCGTGGGTTCTTATTATTTTCGACAGATTCTGATCCGTTTTAGTTGTTACACTGATCTTAGTTTTTATAAATCAGACACTTTTTATCTTCCTCTGGGAAAAATTAGGGATCTTCAAATCTTGCTAAATGGGTGTTGAAAAAATGGTGTGTTTGGCTTCTCGCACGGGTCGTCAGTTTCAGAGATACAACAAAGGTCGTCGTCAAGTCGTTGGGTATGTTTATCTTTATATATACATACATATAGATCTAGTAGACTCACAGATTTTACCCAAAAAGGTTAAAATTTCTTCAGTTTTGTTGAGTTTCTAAAATGGAATACATTTGCAGATGTGTTCCGTACAGATTCAAGCTATCTATTGATGGTAAAATTAGTGACGAAGTAGAAGTTCTTGTTATCTCTTCACAAAAAGGTCACGCCTTGATGTTCCCAAAGGTATAATAATCTTCTTATTCAAAATGAGACACACACAAAAAAAAAGTTTGGATTTTTATGTTAACCCAAGACTTGATTTGATATTTTTTTTTGGGTGTATTAATTATAATTTTAAATAAATTTTAGGGTGGTTGGGAGCTTGATGAATCTGAAGAAGAAGCTGCTTCAAGGGAATGTCGTGAAGAAGCTGGAGTTCTTGGCAACATTGAGGTATCTTAAATTAAATCCTTTTTTTTCCTTGTTTTATTTAATATTTGTTGTTTTGTTCTTTTCTTAATTTTTTGTTATTCTTGTGTTTTGATTTTGGCAGCATCAACTTGGAAAATGGGATTTTTTAAGCAAAAGCCGAGGAACATACTATGAAGGACTAATGTTCCCTATGCTTGTTACAGAACAACTTGAGCTTTGGCCTGAACAACATGTTAGGCAAAGAATCTGGGTCAGTAGCTAAAAAAAATCTTTGTTTTGTTTAGATATTTTCGAAACATATCTAGGAGCTTTTGTATTGATCGATATAAAATTTCCGGGTATTTATAGATGAACGTAACCGAAGCAAGAGAAGCTTGTAGAGATTGGTGGATGAAAGAAGCATTAGATGTTTTGGTTGAGAGACTCTCATCACCAATGAACCAACCAAAGGAAGAGAAGACTATTTCAATCTCTATTGGAACAATGTGCTGATGAAGTGATGATTGCTAAATTGCTGATTGTGATGGGAGTTTATGAACTAATGGATCTCTGTAGGTATAAAATAGATGGGTTTCAATTAGTTATTGAGACAGCGAAAAATCGACTCTAAAAGCAGATACAGAGCAGGAAAAAAAAGATGGTAGAGTTTTAGGTTATGGAGCAAGTTTAACATCATGTGATTTAAGAAGACTTGTGTTTGTGTTGATAATGTTTCATCAAGAACTTCTTAAGGGATGATTAAGAGGGAAGAAGATAAACTTAAAGAGTGCAAGCAAAAACTGTATAATTGTGTTTTCCTCTGTTTATGTTTCCTCTCTCTCTTGAATTTGCAATGGAGACATTTGGTTTCAACTTTCATGATGATGCTTTGTGGTTGTAAGTTATACAAGTAGGTGATACGTGTCGTGATGTGATTGATTACAAGAGACAAAGCAGGAATACGTTACTCCAACCATATAATATTTACTATGAAAAGAAAAATTGTCGTTTTCAAAATTTATTATGAAAATCTAAATAATGCTGATGAGTCATCATCAAAATTGGCTTTATCTTTTGGAAAATTTTGGTTCACATTGTGAGTAACTTGTTTTATCCCCCCAACTACCTATTCAATGTCACCAACCAACATCTTAGCCATGAAGTTAGATGATATATACTAATACATAATTATATAACAATAACAATAATAAATTATTATTATCATAACAAGGTTGTTTGCTTATAAAAAAACTTGATGCTGTAACAAAAAAAGACAATATTTGGTAGTCTGCTATGTCGATTTTAATACTATTAATTTCAGGAAAATGTAAAAAGTTCATGTCTTAAAACTTAATCCATATTTGTGGAAGCCTCTTTGATCTAGCGATCGACAAAGAGTTTCTAACAATTCTTACGTACATTTTATTAGTTTATTTTGAAGAATTAAATTATTGTAATTTTTACTTGATTTAATAGCAGCTAGTTTATGCTTTTTACTAATATAACATATGTAAAGAAGTAATTTTCACATTTTTTTATTCTCGTGCCCAATTTTTATCCCAATTTCTTAAAATACATTGTTTAATTTGTATATTTATATGTGTTTCTGTTCGTTAAAGCTTCTTTTTTTGTTACTAGTGATTTTTAATATTTGTTTACATATTTGCGTTGAATTTTTCTAATCTAAGATCGGACAATGTATAATTTTATTTGAATAAAAATTGAGCTGTGCCATGCATGCCGTGAGTCCGTGATCGGCTCCAATCAGGGTGAGGCCCGTAATTTAAATTTGGGCCTATATTGATTCCTTGTAGCATTTGATTCTCAACCTGATTGCCGATCATAGATTTAAACATTAATTCCTCGTTGTAACTTTTGAATTATAGATCATGTTTCAACATCATATATTAAGATGACTATATTCAAGTCGTTTGAAAAAGTTGGATTGAAGTTTGTTGCTCTCTCGTTAGCTTTCATCTTTGTTCGCTACAACAACTCTTCTTATGCATACATCAAATTTTGTTGAGTTTGTGTCTCCATCTTTGTATCGCTTTGTATGCTTCTTTGCTCTAGTTTTCTCGCCTTGGCACATCTCCGATGTGCGATGACGTTTATCTCGATGTATTCAATAAATCATGAACCAAAAATTAGTTGTTTGACAAAAAAAAAAAACTTTTGAATTACGGAGACAGATAGACACAATAGTACACATGAATCAAATTCAAAATCGTAAAAATAATTTTCTTATTTTATTTTTTATTTCCCAAAAAAAAAGCCAACAGCAAAAAAAAACATGCTAAATTACACAAAAACGCTGTCAGTTAATAGGTTTTCAGTCTGTACCAGTATGAACTTTGGACCATTTGTTTATTCATACACATATTTTTACGCCATGCATAAAACACCACAAACTATCCAAACTAAGCTTAAACCACCAAATCGAAAATACCATGGATCGGTCTGTGAAATTGGAGGCAGCGTGGACGACGACGTGACAATGCTCTTAAAGGAAACGATGTCGTTTTAAAGGTTTGCCCTAAATATATCGATGCTTCTTCTCCATCGTCTTCTTCTTCTCACTGGTACATCTCCTGGTAGGTTTTCGTGGCCTTTTCCTCTTCGGCTTGGCCCACTATCATTTATGGACTCTACTGTCTCCCCCATTCCTAAATATTCGGCTATCACAGAAAGATTTTGTACGTAGTGAGAAAATTACAATTCTATAATACTCAAACTCTCAATGGTTATGTTATAAAATCCATGTTAAATATGCTCAAATAAAATTTGATGATCACGAAAAGAAGAGATGAAACCAATGTAAATTTGGAGCTACTTTGAATCTTTGAGAAAACAAATTAAATTGTATTTGAATTTTAGATAATAAATTAAATTAAAGCTATATGATTGTTAATTTGGTTCTTATGGGGTGACATCGTATTACCAGGTGCAGTTGGTTTAGTGCGGCCAGGAACACTATATAAAACGACGCCTCTCATTGCCGTATTAAGATTCTTGTTCATTTCCGCAGATTGCAAGTTTGCAACCTTATAATACCTTCAACAGAAGTTTCAAAATGGATCGAAAACACCAAAATTATGGTAAAAATGGTGAAAACAGTTGAACAAGTCATAGTTTTAGTTTTAAGATCAAAGTCAAAATCAATTATATTGGTGTAAAAACTAGTATGTTTCTGATCGTGTTATCGTTTTGTTATATTTTCTTATTCATTTTGAACATTGTCCGAAATCATTCACTTAATTACTTAAATTGCCATTGAATTAGTGCATTTCGATAAAATTAATTACAATTGAAAAATATATAATTGTATTGTCAAAAAGTAATAAAAAACAAACGCCAATATCCGCACGTTTTTGAAGATGGATCCTTGAATCGGTTTTGACCCTGTTGTTCTAAAAAAAAAATAACAAAGAATTGTTACCTCATGATAGAATCCTAAATCAACACAGAGAAATTGTTGTAGTCTCTGAAATTGATATATAGCTGATAAAATCGGTTTTATACTTTCCGACTTGATAATCCGATAGAGAAATTGTGATAGTCTCTGGATTCTAACACAACCACTGGCTTCTTAGATGCTCCAATTGTGGCTTTCAACGGCTCAGTCACCTTCAACCTAGCAATTTGCCTCTTTCCGCTTCACTCAGGACACATGAAATTGACTACTATTCATCTTCATCTCAGGGGTTGTTCTACGAACCTTCGACTTTCTCTCCCTCTTCACGAAAGTTCTTCAATTATTGAGTTTCTCTTTACTGCCAAAAATACTATGGGATGTTCTTAATTATGCCTAATTTAAACTTGTGGGCTGTTAGGCATGTAATATATATATATATATATTTTTTTTTCTGTTTAAAATCGAGAAAAGGTTTAAAATTTCATTTATTCACCTCTTCTGTACACTTTCACCAAAATTCACACCATTTCACCATCACAAATTTTAATTTATAATAATCAAATTTCATATAATTAGTTTGCACATACAACAAACAAACGAACAACAATATCTATAATTTTCTAACTATTTAATTTATTCTAAAATATGGAATTTATTATCATATAATTTTAATTATTAATTAGAAATTTTTTGAAGTAAATATCTTTATTTACAAAAAAAAAAAAATTGTCCTAAGATATATCGCAGATTAAATTAATCAACAACATTCTCAAAAAAATCTATTTTGTTCTAAAGATAAAATTAAATAGATCTTAGGACAATCAAATAAGATATAGATTTTAATAAAACAATTAGTATTATAATCATTTTTACCTTGATAAACAAATATAAAATTACAAATATTCTAATTTGATAAAACAATTAAAATATTTAAACGTGACCAAAAAAATTATCTTTATAAAAAAATATACTTAAAAACTCTCAGATCAAATGGTGGGGCGGGTAAGAATTAGTATTTGTCCGATGTATGGTGAGTTAAATGAAATTATTAATCTTCTTTGAAACTTCTAAATGTGTAATTGCAATACTAAATTACTAAATTACACATGTACCACAAGTTAAATTTTAAAAATACTAATATTTACATTATATAAGTTTAATACTAAATTACAAAACTGTAATAATCTAGCATGTGAAAATAAAAATTTGTCCAGGGTTAAATTCTAGTAATGGATTAAAGTACTTTTTTAAAAATGGAGTTTAATTTTAATTATTTTTTATTGGACACTAATTTTAGGTAGTAGATTTGATTAACCAAAAAGTAAATATGAGAGTTAGGTACTCTCTTTACGTGTTTCAATACGCTCTTTACGTGTTTAACTCCCAAGTCTTTCATTATGAGCGTTATAATTGTGATGTTTTTGACTTATTGCAATCAATATTGCACCACTAACCACGAAAAAGAGAAGTAACCAGATAATTCTAGAAAGAGCAATTACTCCCGTTTTTAAGAAAAATTAATAAATAAGAAAAAATAGAGTACTTTAAAACCTTTATATTGGTTAATAAAACCATGATATGTAATATAAGAAATGAATTAATTAAAGATAATTACGCAAGTGTTTTTAAAAAGTAACTTGTATCTATAACTTTAAAATATATAAACTATATGCAATAAATAATCCATGAATCTTGCTCACTAATGATAATAGAACTTTGTTTAAAAATACTATGAACAAGATGTAAGAAAAACAATAAATAATTTTCTTTTCTGGCATAGTTTGAATTAATCATAATAATCAAAAGATAACAGCTACAATCTTATTATATAAACATGAACGCTTTTAACGTGAGTGTGACACGTGTCAAAGAGATAATTCATTAGATTTTGACACGTGTCATTGCTAATATTAGATTGTGACATGTGTCTCTTTTCGGTAATGGTAATTTTCTATATAAAAATGTAGAATAGATAATCAATTAAAATTTTTGTCAGGTTAAGTAAAAATGTAAATAACAGAAGAAAAAAAAATAATAGAAAAGACAACTTAATGTAATGTATCATTAGAAAAGACAATTGTCAGTTTTAGCAAAATGTTAATATTTAATATTTATTATCTTACATCACAATTATGTTAATTTTTCAAGTTAATATTGTAGTAGTTTTGTTATAAATAACAAAGTATAGATTCTTAACAAATCATCTTTTCATTCATCTTTTAGCTTTTGTTATTCATTATATTAAATTAGAAAAATGAATTCATGAGTTCATCTTACCTAGATCAATTAGACAAAAATCGTGTTTATCGTTGTAATATAGTACGCTTGCATCGAAAATAGGAAGAAAAAAATATCAAACCAAATAATATACTCATGGAATAAGTTATTATTGGTTGATGAAAATGTAATAATTTGTTTTAGCAAATTTTATTATATTTTTAGAAGATTTTTTATATTAGTGTTTAATGTATTTTATTAAAATATTATTTTAATATAGTTTGTTAAAAGTCTTTATATTTGTTTAATTTACTTGATTTTTGTGGAAAATATTATTTTAAAAATATTTACTTATTTTAAAATTTATATAGTTATTTACAGAAAAATATAAATCAAGATTTTGTGCATCATTCTTTCTTCAAAATTTGGCGATCAATCTATATATAAAATTTATTTTTGATAAAATTTATTTTCATATAAATATAGTATAATATTATCCTCTATTGCTATAGTACCGGGGTATACTACTAGTCTTTCATAAATCACAAAAGTCACCTAGGTCGAGAATGCACTCCAGTTGTCCATAGATGAGCGTCTAACTTAATACTACAAAATAATCAGCGCATGATTACAGTAGCAATTGTAAAATAATATTGACCATGTACAGTATAGCAATTAGCAAACCATAAACAGATGATAAAAATAATAATATACCCAAAGTGTTTCATAATCATAAAATAACGCACTAAAGTATTGCAAAAAAAAATAATAAAAATATATAAAATTTTTCTGCACCTAAAAAAATATAGGAATAATTTATTTTATCTATTTCAATACTTAAAGTCTAAACCTTGTATCTATTTCAGGACATTTCGTAATGAGATTTTAATGACGATATCTATCTGTTATTTCGTTCAGTCTCTAGTTAAAAATTAACTTATATATTCAAAAATTCTGAATTTAAATTATAAAAATCTCTAAATTTAAATAATCCTCACATAAGTAACGTTAATTTTCACAAGTTTGAGAAAAAAAAAAGAAAAAAACAAATTTTTAAAAATTTGGTTAATGTTTGTAAACGGTTCAGACTTTAAATATTAAAATAAATAAATAATTAATTAATTCATGTATTTTTCAAATTACACAAAAAAAAACTGTGAAATCAAAAATACTTTGTGTATTTTTTAATATAATTTTCTCAATATAAAACAATAATAATAACGCACCTTAGCATAAAGAAGTTGCTACGTTCTCATATATTCTGGAATCATGTTTAGACCATACATACACCAAAACAAAGAGCAATAGGCGAAAGTCATGTTCCCGACAAAAACAGTTCTCTTTATCGCCGTCGTGTTACTTCTCGGAACATTCTCGTTCGCCGCCGTCGATACTTTCGTCTACGGTGGCTGCTCACAAGCAAAGTATTTTCCTGGATCGCCTTACGAGTCAAACGTAAACTCGCTACTCACCTCGTTCGTTAGCTCAGCTTCTCTCTACACATACAACAACTTCACCGTCAACGGTATTAATGGCGACAGCTCCTCCGTCTACGGATTGTACCAGTGTCGTGGCGATCTCTCCTCCGGCTCCGGCGATTGCGCAAGATGCGTTGCGCGAGCCGTTAGCCGGCTAGGGAGTCTCTGCGCCATGGCGTGCAGTGGCGCGTTGCAGCTCGAAGGCTGTTTCGTAAAATACGACAACTCGACGTTCCTCGGGGTGGAAGATAAGACGGTGGTGGTTAGACGGTGTGGACCACCGGTTGGTTATAACTCGGATGAGTTGACTCGGAGAGACTCGGTGGTGGGTTATTTAGCGGCGAGTAGCGGTGGGTCTTACAGAGTAGGAGTGTCAGGGGAATTGGAAGGTGTGGCGCAGTGCACCGGAGATCTCAGTGCGACCGAGTGTCAAGACTGTTTGATGGAGGCTATCGGACGGTTGAGATCGGATTGTGGAGGAGCCGCTTGGGGTGACGTGTACTTAGCCAAATGCTACGCGCGTTACTCGGAACGTGGTGGTCACTCTCGAGCCAACGGCTACGGTAATGCCTTCTTTGCTCCGTTGCTTTTTGTTTCTCTTAAGGTTCTTATTTTTAAAAAAATTAATTTGTACGGTTTGTTAATTGTGATTTATTAGTATGTTTCTATTTTCAAGATTGTTGTTTTCATTTATTTTCACCATCTTCTTCGCATAGAATTTCTATTTTTTTTATGTATGTAAAATTTGATAATTGTATTGTTAAAATGGTTTGATTTATTTTTATTTATCGGATATAATTAGGTGGGAGTCGTAACAATGATGACGATGAAATAGAGAAAACACTTGCAATCATAGTTGGCTTAATTGCTGGAGTTACGTTACTCGTCGTATTTCTCTCTTTTCTGGCAAAATCGTGCGAGAGAGGTAAAGGTTAGTAAAGTGACCCATCCCTACTAACTCATCTTCGTTTCAATTAATTATCTAATAATTAATCAAACATTATCATTACAATCAAAACTTTTTTTGATTAACGGATCAATTTGTAATGGACCCTAGATAAGGCACTATATATGGATCCAACGTTTTTTTTAATATCCTCTATTAATGCTTTTTCAATATATCAGGTGGGAAGTAAATTGCGTTATGGGCTTTGGCCTTTCGCATCTTGACTCGTATATCATCAAAAAAGAATTAAATGCGAAAAAGGAGAAAGAAAAGCGAAGAGATTCTTCATATTCGCCACTAAAACCCTCAAAGATGTTTCTTTTTTGACCCACTTTAATTCAAGTTTTTTTTTTTATTCCTTTTCAAATGTATAGAAAACTCACGCCGTTTAGATTTGTATTCCTATCTTTATGTAAGAACAAATTTGTTTTTTTGGTATCTCTAATTAATTATCATAATCACTTAACGCACGTTGTCGATTATATGAATTAATGTTATATGTGTTACGGATCCTGACAAAAAATGTAGTATGTTTCTGTTCTATGAATATAAACCTTGGCGAGCTATACGTTTTTTATTTCCAGCTTAAGTATTTGTTCTTTAAAAATAATAACTCTCTCCGATTCTCATTTGTAAAACTCAGCAGTGTATCCATTTCTAATATAATCAATGAAACAATTTTATTTTTATTTTTCGATTCAATTGGATTCATGTTCGTACAACTAAGTTCTGAAACGCCCTTTCTACATTCATAAAATCTTAACTCATCACAACGAATTCTCGCTTCCACGATGATTTAAAGTAAAATAATGTCAAATGGTAGGTATAGTTGATTGAATTAGATACTAACATATCATATTATAAGATATGTATATTTAGTAAATAGAACTTTATAAAGTGTTCAAATTTATATCATTATGTTTCATACAAAAGTAGGGGGAAATAAAATAAAAGCATAATTGGTGGAACAATCGGCTTACGTGACGACACTCTCTAGCATCAATTATTTCCCTTTATGCGTTCGACGCAGCTACACTATTTTTTTTTTTTTTTGACATCACTACACTATTTTCCTGTGTGGATCAAACATTGTTGTATTTATATTTCCTTTATCTTTAACGTTATTTTATATGAAAAGAGGGTTGCTAAAAAAATGTGCCACTGCATTTTCATAGACCAATGTTTTAAGGTAGCCGTACTGTCAAATTAAATGCTATATTGTAAAAAACTTGACAGTTAAGATCAAAAGCTTGGTCTTTTCTTAGGATGAAAATCGAAAATGGAGATGATACTTTCTTTTGGTGGGATCCGTGGACAGGACTCCTTTTGGTCCTCTGATTCACTTATTGGGGCTGTAAAATGGTCCATCGCTCCTTGAAATTCCTCTTTGTTCAACAGTAAAGGAACTAACTACTACTTCAGGTTAGAATCTCTCTGCTTCAAGGTTAGAAAAACAGATTCATCTATATGCATATATCACCACCATTCATCTCTCTACCTCAAGTGATATCACAGTGTGGATGATTGTAGATAAGGTTCAGAAGTCATTCTCTTCATGTAATGTTTGAAACAACAACTCAAGGAACCCAACCCCTTACATGATAGAAAAATTACCAAAAAAATACGGAATAGAAGATTCAACGTCTTCAAAATTAAAGAATGTTTATGTTTATAAAAAGCCAAAAAAAAAATTGTTATAAAAACGGTGTTTATATATAGTTATATTACCGAAAGAGAATTTTACTGAATCCGTGAAACTCGGGTATAATAATATAAAGATAAAAGAGAATAGTATATTTGATCGTGTTTATTTTCTCTGAAGAATGAATTGTGTTTTACATAGTTTACGAAACCATCTATTTATAGGAAAATATATTGAGTTTACTGTGCATGCATAGTGACAGTGGGCTTCACAATAAATATAAATTTTCTTCGACGGTCCTACCATCTGACTTTTACAACACTCCCCCTTGGAGACCAATGTCACTGCGTTGCGTTTTCTGGTTAGCGTCTTTGTTGTCTCGTTAAAAACCCTTATAGGAAAACCCAGTGGGATAAAACCTGATAAGGTAAAAAAAGTACAACACGCTCCTGAATTCATATCTCATATGCGTTGATGATGCATTCCATATATGGACATGTTTCGAACATCGAGATAACAATGATTTGGTGAAAAGATCGCGCATTGTCACATGATCTTACATATCTTACTTGAATCTCTTTATTTTTCTCAGCTCACGAGTATATGCGAAGAACTTGGAGGATATGTTTGGTTATCGTTTTTAATATATCCTTCTTTCGTCGGCGACCATGCAGCATTATCTTCATAAAGAATTGTTGGCTCCGTGTTAACATGGATTCCGTGCTTGATTGAATGTGTTGTCGATCGATCAATCTCATTCTGTTTCATGGAGGCGATGATCTCGGCGATTTGAAAAAGTAGCCCTGGCGTCTTCTGCGACGCTGATATAGCAGTGTCTCCGATTGTAAACACATATTCTGCATCTGCAAAACCAATCATTTGACAATTTGAATTGTTAGGATAAAATAATCCTAAATTAATCGACCCTTGAAGATATCGGAAGACATGTTTAATTCCATTCCAATGTCTTGAGTAGGGATTATATCTTCTTAAAAGATTAATGGCAAATGATATATCGGTCTTATCTTTGCGATACATAAGGGCTCCAATCGCACTTAGATATGGCACTTCAGGGCGTATCTCTTCATTTTCCTCGATGGTGAATGGATCATTATCGACATTCGATGTTCCGACCATAGGGGTGCTTAGAGGCGTAGCCTTATCCATGTTAAATATTTTTAACACTCTTTCTTTGGTATATGTGGATTGATGCAAATATACCCTTTTTAGATCTCTCATTTGGAGCAAACAATCTTTTGTCGAGATCTTTCATCTCAAATGCCCTTTTAAATAATCGATGCTTCTGCATCTCTTTTGAGTTCGATTATATTCGGATCATCAACATATACCGCGATTATCACAAATCAGATATTGTTTTCTTGATAAAAACAGGGCATATAGGATCATTCACATATCCTTCTTTATCAGTGATCACGCGATTATACCACATTCGCATTATTTTAACCCATATAATGATCTTTGCAATTTTATTGCACACAACTCTTTGGGTTTGGAACTCAATGCGTCTGGCATTTTAAAACCATTAGGTATTCTCATATAGATATCTGTATCTAATGGGCCATATAAATATGCCGTAATGACATCCATAAGACGCATTTCTAGATTCTCGTTGCTGGCTCATGAATCTAAACGTGATGTCATCCATCACGGGGGAATATGTTTTCTCATAATCAATCCCAGGTCTTTGGGAGAAATCTTGTGCAACAAGGCGAGCTTTATATCTCATAATTTCATTTTTCTCATTTCGTTTTCGAACGAATACCCATTTATATCCAACTAGTCTCACACCCTCTGGTGTGAGTACAATGGGTCCGAATACTTTGCGCTTATTAAGCGAATCAAACTTGACTTTTATTGCCTCTTTCCATTTTAGCCAGTCATGTCTCTTTTGACATTCATATACAGATTTTGGCTATGGATCCTCGTTTTCGTCATTTATTTCTTTTGACACGAGGTATGAGAAAAACATTATCAATATCAACTATCTCATTTCTATTTCATATCCTTCCATTATGTATATAGTTGATAGATATCTCATGATTTTCATCAGGCTCATGATGCTCTGCATCATCCTTATTTTCATGATGATCTGTATTATCATTATTCTCATGATTCTCATTTTCCAAAATATTTTCAACCATTTTGGGAGAATTATGCATTTCTGCTTCCTTTCTTTTTCTAGGATTCTTATCCTTAGAACCAACGGGTCTACCACGCTTCAAGCGGGTTCTAGATTCCTGTGTATCATATGCTAGTCCACCTTTTAGTGGAATCTCAATTCTAACAGGAACATTTGCAGCTGGTATATGGGACTTTGTTACCGTTTTGGTATCTGCAAATGCATCGGGAAGCTGATTTGCAATACTTTGCAAATGCATAATACGTCGAACTTAGTTGACTATTAGTAGGAGGATCAAGGTGTAATAATGTTGGTACACTCCACGATATCCTTCACTACTCTTATTTTCTCCCCTATAACAGGGAATACTGTCAAATGACAATCGACAAAGTAAAACATCATCGTCTTTGGTATCTTATAATTGATGGAGAATCACATCCAACATAAATTCCCAACCTCCTCTGAGGTCCCATTTTTATGCGTTGTGGTGTATCGGCACATACTGCAAACAAAAATTCAAATGGAAAACATTTGGTTCTCGACCAAATGCCAACTAATGGGGATACTTTTGGTATGCACTCGGTCTTATCAATCAGTGCTTCGCATGCAATATGGCATGCCCCCATACGATGTTGGGAGATTTGATCTCATGATCAATGGTCTGCAATTAATTGCAGTTTAATTAATGAACCCACCCATTTTGAGTATGAACATGAGCCTGGATGTTCAACCAATTCTCGATACCATACAATAATCATTAAATGATCGGAAGTGAATTCACCAACATTGTCTAATCTAACTCTTTGAATAGGATAATCGCAAGCTGTGCCCTCGTTTGATTATAAGTTAAATCTCAAATGCCATATTTCGAGATAATAATGAAAACATGTGACCATCTGTTAGAAGCATCTATCAACACCATAAAATAGTGGAATGGTCCATGGTGGATGAATTGGTCCACATATATCACCTTGAATACGTTGATGAACTTTGGTGATTCTTTTTCAATTTTGGTTGGCGATGACCTTATTACCAATTTTTAGGAACATGCTTCACATGTCTTTTTATTTCCGATAAATCCTTGGATTTTCAGTCCATGACCATGTGAAGTCTCATGATTCTCCGCATCATCGTGGTGCGGATGTCTTTCATGCCATAATATGAAATCATCTTGATTTCATCAACCACAATTTGATTACATTGCATATATGTATGTCGTCAGGAAGGAAGCACAATTTTTCCAAGATAACCTTTTTTATTTTTCCGAAGTTATATACATAACCTTAATCCTCATTCAGCGGGTATCATACCTGAAGGTAGATATCTTTAAAACTCAACAAATTCCTTTTTGAATTTGGAGCATCATGCGTTATCAATGGAAAATTTCGTCCATTTGCTGAAAATCGACTTTCAGTTCCTTTCAGTCAGGACTGATATTGTATTACAATAATTTTTGTCTATATTTGAGAAATATATTTCATTCTTCGAATAATAATGCGTTGTTCCTTATCGGTATCATATTTCTTTTTCTTTTTCTTTGGATTTTGATCCACTTGCAATATCCATTTCTGTAATCAACATTAATAGTTGTTAAATAATCGTTAGCGAATCTCATAAATAAAACACATTAACCTGCATGGGCCACTTTTTTTTTATTTTTTTTATTTATTTTTATTTTTATTGGAACGATTATTAAACCGGTTACATGTTAATAAGTAAAGCGATTACTACGACAAAAGTCCCGTAGAAAATTAAAGAAAAACTAAAGACAATTTATTCGGGGGTAAATTCCACAAAGAACATGCCATAAATACATGCAATAATAAAAACTAAACAAAACACTAGAAATATGCGAATCATTTTACAAATGAAATCTAAGCATATTTCTTATAGGAATGAGATGAGATGTGAATAAATGAGTGAATGAGAGTCTATTTATAGATTAAAAAATACTATTCCGGACCGGTAATATTAAATAAAGCTAAAGGCACTGCCTAATAAATGGTGGTGTGTATCCTCATCGATATTATTTTTTTAGGAGGTGTCAGTTCGCCTACAATATATTTGTTTTATTGAACAAAGTAACTTACCTCCGGTATTAACCGGATGTCTTACCGTTTGTTTTGATGAAATCGGCGATGAACAGTAATTCCAGTAATAAATAGTATTTTCCGGTAATGAACAGTATCTCCGGCGTGAACAGTACTCTGATTTGTGAATAGCGTCTCACGGTGGTAACGGTGATTTTGGAAGTGAATAGTAAGTTCGTCGTGAACAGTAAATTCCGGCCGTAATTTCGTCGTGAATAAGTAATCGGCGGTAATATAACGATCAGAGTGATCGTGCTGATAACGTGTTATAAAAACGGTGTTTATATATAGTTATATTACCGAAAGAGAATTTTACTGAACCCGTGAAACTCGGGTATAATAATATAAAGATAAAAGAGAATAGTATATTTGATCGTGTTTATTTTCTCTGAAGAATGAATTGTGTTTTACATCGTTTACGAAACCATCTATTTATAGGAAAATATATTGAGTTTACTGTATATGCATAGTGATAGTGAGCTCCACAGTAAATATAAATTTTTTTTTACAAACAAAAATCAAATTAGTGCCAAGGCTTGTTGTTTATCGAACTTTACTTGGGCCAATATGAGATGACCCAAAGAAACATAATTAATATTAGTAATTTTAAGGCTTTAGCAAAGATGTATGTACGCATTGGATTTTATAATCAATACAATGTTTAGCCCAATAAGGCCCATCAATTAGAATTATGCCGCAGGATTTAAATATGAAGAGAAAGCAAAAAAGAAAAAAACAGAACACAAAAAAAGTCTTCGACGACCGAACCGGAGAACAAGATCATCCTCTGATTTTTTTGACGTTTGTAGCTTTTAGCTTGAGATTACACGGAGAAGAAGAAGATGGATGACGTTAAAGATAAGCTAAAGGGATTCATGAAAAAAGTCAATTTATCTTCTTCCTCTGGCAAATTCAAAGGCCAAGGTAGAGTTCTCGGATCTTCTTCTTCCTCTGCACCTGGACCCGTTAACCCGATTCATAACCGGTTCAACTCTTCCCAAGCTCCCAATCCGACTCCTAGACCCAAACCCAATCGGAATCCGAATCCGACTTCGACGCCGTTGCCTGAGAAACCCATATCCTCCGATCTGAAGATTAGTGGGACTACGAGAAACCCGGTTCGTGCTCCACAAGACGGGTTCGACCCGTACGGTGCTTTGATGACGTCTTCGAACAGATCTCAGAACGGTTATTCTCTGAATATGTTCGAGTGTCCGATCTGTAAGAATCCATTCACGTCAGAGGAAGAAGTCTCTGTTCATGTCGAGGGCTGTCTTGGGAACACTAATGGAGACGAATCTTCATTTGAGATGGATAATAATGATAGTGATAAATCTGAAATTGAGAAACTTGTGGTTGTGTATATCTCTGGGAAGCCAAGTGAGAGTTCGATTGATGTTTTGCTTAGGTTGCTTAAGAACATAGTCAAAGAACCTGAGAATGCTAAGTTTAGAAAGATTAGAATGAGTAATGCTAAGATTAAAGAAGCCATTGGTCAAGTTGCAGGAGGTGTTGAGCTTCTTGAGTTGGTTGGATTTGAGTTGATAGAGGAAAATGATGAGATTTGGGCGGTTATGGAAGTTCCCGGAGAAGAACAATCAAAATTGATCAGTAAAGTTGTTGGATTTCTAGAAAACAGAAAGATTGAGATGCCTAGGAAAGATGATGAGAATTCAGGATCTTTAGCTCAGGTTATGGAACCAGTGGCTCCAAAGAAGATTGATAGAGAGGTATAGCTCTTTGTTTGATCAATTTTTGGTGATGAATCGTTGAACTACTAAGGTCTTTAGATTTGGACAGAATCTATTTAGTTCTTATAATGTTTTTCTTTTGTTTCTTACTTCAGATTCGTGTCTTCTTCTCGGTTTCTGAAAACGTAGCATCGAGAATAGAGGTACCTGATTCGTTCTATAGTCTCTCGGCGGATGAAATAAAGAGAGAAGCGGATTTGAGGAGGAAAAAGATTGCAGAATCACAGCTTTTGATTCCCAGATCTTATAAGGAGAAACAAGCGAAAGTGGCTAGGAAGAGATACAAAAGAAGTATGATAAGAGTGCAGTTTCCCGACGGAGTTGTGCTTCAAGGTGTGTTTGCTCCATGGGAACCAACCATTGCTCTCTATGAGGTTAATACGAAATCTCTTTAAATGCATCAATTTGTTTTTTCTCGTTTAATACAAAAGTTTTGAAATTTCTATGGTTATTTCTATTTTCTTCTCAGTTTGTGAGCTCTGCTTTGAAAGAACCGAGTTTGCAATTCGAGCTTCTGGATCCAGTGCTGGTTAAACGGCGTGTGATTCCGCATACTCCACCCCCAGGACAGAAACCGATAACCTTAGAGGACGAAGAACTTGTTCCGTCAGCACTCATCAAGTTCAGACCAATTGAAACTGACTCTCTGGTGTACACTGGTCTCTGCAATGAACTCCTGGAGATCAGCGAACCACTCTCGTGATCATTTGTGTTCCACAGAAAATTTAATTTGGGACCATAAAATAAGTTTACAGATTCAGGTTTCTCTTTAATGGTGGTGTGATTAACGATGATTTGTGTTTGTGATTCGAGCACATTATAGGTTTATGAAAAATGTGTCATTTGCACAATAATAACAATCAAATTTGAAGATTCACCATGTCCAAAATCATGCTTTTGTTACTAATTTAACAAAACAACAAAACAAAACATTAGTAACTCATGTCTATAGGACAAGATCAGAAATCCATGGATTCAGCCTTTCCCTTTTTCCGATTCCTTTTCTTGCTACCGTTTGTGTTAGTCTTCATCTTCGGCTTCTCTTCCACCGGTGGCTGATGACTCTTTAAATGCTGAAATATCGAACCAATTGGATCAGCCTGAAAAGCTGGATGGTCTAGAACCTTGTTCAATCTTTCCCCTTCCGTCAAACTACACACACACACAACACAATCCTTTCAGATGCAAATCACAACAAAAGAAAGTTAAACCACGAAGAAAATGGAGACTTACACGAGCTTTTGTCGCCTTCTGCAATTCATCTTCAATTCAGGTGCAGGAAGAGCTGATTTCTGCAAAGCATTAAACTCGGGAAGAAACTCCGAGAGGTTGGAGAGATCATATGCCTTTAGTTTCTTTTGACGGCTGCGGATTTTCTTCTTCTGATCATAATTAGAGTTTACCCTAGTTAGCAAATCACATATAAAAAAAACGTTCAAAGCTTTCAAATTTGCAACAAACTCATTAGTAGAAGTAAGCTCATTTTCGAAACTCCTGCAAGTACTACAATGCCTGAACAAAAACACCAAGAACTAATAAACAAACGGACTCAAATTGCAGAATAGCAACATTCTTAACAATTTCTAACAAAGATTGCTGCTTTCTCTAATGGGAAACATAACCCTAGAGGAAGTGTTTACCTTGCCAATCTCCTTTTGGACAGACAAAGAAGTAACTGTATCTTTGACCTCTGCATTCACAAACAAAGTTTCAGACACATTGCAATTTGATTGTTTAGCAGAAAAAAAATTCGAATTTAAGACAATCCAGGCTTACTTGTGTAAAATTGAAGTTTCTTCTCGAACTTCTTATCAGATTTCGTTGTCACTTCCGATCTGAAAGTGAAAAATAACGTCAGAAAATCAAATCTCAAACTCAAAATCATCCCAGAAGAAAAGAAATCTGAGCTCAGATGAATAATCGTTCGAACAAGAGAAGAAAAGCCACACCCTTTGCTCGGTTTGCCCATTCTGTGTCTTAAATCTTCAACGACCTCAATCTCGGGTTAATGGCGAAAGCTGATCGAACAAGTTTTAGGGTTTTAGATTGAACAAATAGAGTGAAATTTTGAATGCCTTGTAAATTCGGATCTTATGACCCGACCCGCAAAATGAAATTTGTTTATAGCAGTAATGTTGGGCCTACCCAGACTAATATCTTTCAACCCATTATGGGCCCAAAAGGAAAACCACATAATCATATGCGTGTTAAATATTACATCATCTTTTTCGCACGTACTAAAGCACACAATTTTTTTTTTTCTGACGTAACATTTGGCTCTGAATTTTGCCCAAAAAAAAAAAATTGCCTTTGAAAGACTAAAACAATATCTATCAGTTAACATTAACAAATATTTCTAATCGAGGTCGAGTGAATACGTGTAATAGATATTATATTTTATTTGTTTTATCTATCAACTAGTATTATACCTCGTTGCTATAACACTAAAAATAATATTATATTATATTTTATCTATATTTATATAAATATATATTTTATCAAAAAAATATTTTATAAATAGATTGATCGCCAAATATTTGAAAAAAAATAATGCACAAAACTTTAATTTGTATTTTACTGTGAATAACTATATAAATTTGAAATTAAGTTAATATTTTAAAATAATATTTTTCACAAAAATAAATTAATTAAACACTAAACACTAATATAAAGACTTTTAACAAACCATATTAAAATAATATTTTAAAAAAATACATTAAACACTAATAGAAAAAATGTTCTAATAATATAATAAGATTTGGTAAAACAAATTATTACCTTTTCATCAACTAATAATAACTCTATTCCCATGAGTATTTCTATGAATATATTATTTGCTTTGATATTTCTTGCTTCTCATTTTTGAACCAAAAATACTATAGTACGACGATAAACACGATTTTTGTCTAATTGATCTAGGGTAAAATGAAGTCCTAAATTTATTTTTCTGATTTAATATGATGAATAACAAAAGATAAAAGATGAACGAGAAGATGATTTGTTAAGAATCTATACTTTGGTATTTATAACCAAACTATTACAATTTTAATAATTTGGAAAATTAACATAATTGTGATGTAAAATATTAAATATTAAACATTTTGCTAAAACTGACAATTATCTTTTCTGGTGATACATTAACAGTAAGTTGTCTTTCTATTATTTTCTTTTATTCTGCTATTTACATTTTTACTTAAACTGACAAAAATCTTAATTGATTATCTATTTTTAATTTTTATATAGAAAATTATCATTCTAGAAGTTGAAAATTACCAAACTTTCTACTATTGATTTTTTGCTTAAACTGGCAAATTTTTTAATTATTTATTTATTATACATTTTTATATAGAAAATTACCATTACCAGAAAGAGACACGTGTCACAATCTAAATTAGCGATGACACGTGTCAAAATCTAATGAGTTATCACTTTGACACATGTCACGCTCACGTTAAACGCGTTCAACTTTATATAATAAGATACAATAATAATTTGGAAAATTAACATAATTGTGATGTAAAATATTAAATATTAAACATTTTGCTAAAACTGACAATTGTCTTTTCTATTATTTTCTTTTATTCTGGTATTTACATTTTTACTTAAACTGACAAAAATCTTAATTGATTATCTGTTTTTAATTTTTATATTAAAAATTATCATTTGAGAAAGTTAAAAATTACCAAAATTTATGTTATTGATATTTTTGCTTAAACTAGCAAATTTTTTAATTAATTATTTATTATATATTTTTTATATAGAAAATTACCATTAAAAGATACTGTCATTAAATTAATGACACGTGTAAATCTAATGAATTGCACTTTAACATGGTATGCTTACGATTAAACGCGTTCAGTTTTACATAATAAAATAATTAATTAAAAAATTTTGAGAGAGACGAAAACTTATTTAGATCCAAAATAGCAAAAAGAAAATAACAAGAAAAGAAAAAAGAGAAAAGATAAGCAACAAAAAGACTGACAGAAGCAACAAAAAGATTTCCAGCCTGTAACTAATCTCTCATATAAATTCTTTACAGGAAAAAAAAACAGAAAATAGTTGACAAACAAAAGAAAACAGAAAAAAATGATTACTCGTGTGGTATTAAATTATAAATAGTCGAGACTCAAAATTAGAAGAAACAAGGATTTTTTTTTTTTTTCTTTCTTTTTCTAATGCATAGATGACCGTTGAACTGGATCAACTGTGTGATTCACTGCCAGTACAGAAGACAATTAAAACACAACAAAAACAATCTATGTATCATAAATTTGAAGAAACAAAAAAAGAATCCTAGAACATTTATTAAAAGGTGATTGATGGTAGTGTAAAGCTAGTAGTTTTAAACGAAAATAAAAGCATTTTTCTCCACCGAAAAATATATAATAATTATTTAGTGGTACGAGACATCTTTTTCAGCAAAAAATAATCAGAAACCCACCTTTAGCCTTTAGGCTTCAGTTATATATAAATCTTTTGAAGTGAACTGATTATTAATTTCTCACTTTCTTTTTCTATATCTATTTCTAATATATTATAAGTATATTTTTGTCTTGGTTGGATTTTGTTCTCGTGGGTTACTTCAGAGAACCTCGAGACCTGTCTTGTCTTTATGCTTCAGAAGCAAAATCAAAGCATCTCCCTAGATTTGAAGCTCCATCAATGGCTGCCCTTCTTCTCCTTTTCCTTTTCCTCTTTGCAAGTTCTGCTCTCTCCCAAGGTAAAAATTTCTTCAAATCAACTGAAAGAAACCCATTTCTTGATTAATAAATCTGTTGATTTTTCTATGTTTCTTCTCTCACTGTCACTTGGATTCTTCTTCTACATTATAGTGGTTTAAGTTTGTCTGTTTCTTTGTGTGTTCTTTCACTTGAAGGATCTCTCTGTTAGACAATATGTATATTTATGCTCACTGAATAGAAAATGTGGTGCCTTCATTTTGTAAATCTTTTTTTAACAACTCCACAACCATAGATGACTTTCTCTTTGTTTCCTATTGATGCAAAAACAATCTGATATTTTCAGGGATTTTTTTTTCTTTTTCTTTTTAGATGATTCTGGGTATTCTTCATTTCATTAAGGGTTTTACTTTTCCCCAAGAAAAGATGAAGACTTTAATTGAAATTTTTAGTTTTTTATAATTATATTCCAATCTTCCCATCTTTTTAATGGGAATGAGAATCTCAAGATATTGCATCCCAGCTCATATGCTTCCCAGTCGTACTCTGCAATCTAACTGGACCAATCTGTCCTCGGAGCTGGTTGAAACTATAACCTTCATTCTAAGGGTATTTTCGACTTTTGCCCACCAGGCTATGTGGTTTGTGTTTCCAAATACCTTAGAAACTCTTTTTGACTCTGTGCATTAGGCATTAGCATTTGGTTTTTAATGCTTATTGAGAATTGGACCGACCAGTTGACGGATTTTCATGTGACTTGTCTCGTAAATATGTATGCTAAGTTTTTGTGTTTTTTGAACATATATTTCAGATTCTTTAATCGGTGTGAATATCGGCACAGAAGTGACAAACATGCCAAGTCCAACACAAGTAGTCGCACTCCTCAAATCACAGAACATCAACCGCGTACGCCTCTACGACGCAGACCGCTCAATGCTTCTTGCGTTTGCTCACACCGGCGTTCAAGTAATAATCTCAGTACCAAACGACCAGCTTCTCGGTATCAGCCAATCAAATGCAACCGCAGCCAATTGGGTCACTAGAAACGTAGCCGCTTATTACCCTGCGACCAACATTACCACTATCGCGGTCGGATCAGAAGTCCTAATCAGCCTACCAAATGCAGCTTCTGTCCTTGTCTCAGCCCTCAAATACATCCAAGCTGCTCTCGTCACGGCCAATCTCGACCGTCAGATAAAAGTATCTACCCCGCACTCTTCAACCATCATTCTTGATTCTTTCCCTCCTTCGCAAGCTTTCTTCAACAAGACTTGGGATCCAGTTATTGTCCCTCTCCTCAAATTCCTACAATCCACGGGATCGCCATTGCTGCTCAACGTTTACCCGTATTTTGACTACATTCAGTCCAATGGAGTTATACCGCTTGACTACGCCCTTTTTCAGCCTCTCCAAGCCAACAAAGAAGCTGTAGACGCCAACACATTGTTACATTACACAAATGTTTTTGATGCAATCGTCGACGCGGCTTATTTTGCAATGTCTTATCTTAACTTCACCAACATTCCAATCGTGGTCACAGAATCTGGATGGCCTTCTAAAGGAGGCCCGTCTGAGCACGACGCAACTGTAGAGAACGCAAACACTTACAATAGCAATTTGATCCAGCACGTAATCAACAAGACTGGAACGCCAAAACACCCGGGAACTGCAGTTACTACATACATCTACGAGCTTTACAATGAGGATTCGAGGCCAGGACCGGTATCTGAGAAGAACTGGGGCCTGTTTTATACAAACGGAACTCCGGTTTACACTTTGCGTTTGGCGGGTGCAGGGGCGATTCTCGCGAATGATACAACGAATCAGACATTTTGTATAGCGAAGGAAAAGGTTGATAAAAAGATGCTTCAGGCGGCTCTTGATTGGGCTTGCGGTCCAGGGAAAGTTGATTGCTCCGCACTGATGCAGGGAGAGTCCTGTTATGAACCCGATAATGTGGTTGCACATTCTACTTATGCGTTTAATGCTTATTACCAGAAGATGGGGAAAGCTTCAGGAAGCTGTGATTTCAAGGGAGTTGCTACAGTCACCACAACTGATCCAAGTATGTGAATCTCTCAACATTATCATTCACCTCTTTGCAAAAGAGAATACCTATAGCCTCTGTATCTGAAAATGGACTTTGTGTTCTTCTGATTGTCTCTGCAGGTCGAGGAACATGCGTGTTCCCTGGAAGGTAACATTCTTATTATTCTTCTCACAAAAGATTAAATATTAAATATCCAAACGAATCAAGCTCACCTCTTTTGTATCGACTTCTCTACATTTTGCAGTGCGAAAAGCAATCAGACACTTGGAAACAACACCACGGCATTGGCTCCTTCAGCGAACTCTACAACCTCTGGATGTATCCCAAAGTACTATCACCCTCACGCATCTTTTGCTGACTTAACATTACTCTCCCTTCTACTGATCGTTGCCTTAGTATTCTTGTAGAAACTCTGAAAAGAATAACAACTCTCGATTCTTGTTTCTCTAAATTTTAACTTCTTTCTTTGCAACACTTGAGACAAAAAGAGCTCGGTGGTTTTGTTCTCTGTGTCTAGCTGTCTACCCAGTTTTGTTGACCATCTTCTTTACAAGAAGTTCATTGAGGGTAGCCTGTAGGTTCGGCTTCAAGACCATCGATGATTGTAACTAATTCCTGTGTTGAAAGCTTGATTCTTTCGCTTTACTTTTACTACATGAATGTCTCTGAATATTTCATAATCCAAGCTTATCATATACAAAAAACAAAGTTGCCGACAACAAGTGTTTCTTAGATTTGATAGTCGACTTCATATGGGTTTGTACCTGCCCTATAGTAACAAGCTTCACATTCAAACGAAGGCCGAGCCGCAGCATCATTGGTTGCAATCTCATGTCGACGAGTGCTGTGATTTGTACAGTAGGGTTTATTACAGAACCTGCACTTGGGAAGCACAAGCCAACATTCAAGACACAGAACGTCGTCATTACCACACGCTGCTTCTTGACTCTCAGTGTCTGGTCCAAGGCACACTGAGCACTCCGCGCATCTAGGGATACAAAGCCAGCATCCCCGGCACTTGCGTTCATTCATTTGCTTCCGGTTCTTCAACCAAGAAATACATGATATTAGTAGTATTAAGAGTCTCAAAAGACTCTCAATTATCTCTAACTTCAGAGTTTACTTACACATGATTCTCTTGAGCAAGCCGGAATCATCCTTACTTCATCGCATTTGGGACAGACCTCGAGGTCGATTGTTCCCTCGGAAGAAAGGTAAGTCAAAAGTGCTGAGAGATGTTGTTTGGTGACGCCATTGACGCCATTGATGTGAAGTATCTCCACCTTATGATCGTTCTTGGACAAGCTTACAACACATTCCATGATTCCTTCTGGAGTCAATCCCGAGCATCCCGGCACAATTATCTGAGTGACAAAGTTTCAGATTCCCAATTCCAATTCCAGATAGATCAAAACTGTCGAGAACTGATCTAATTCTAGGGTTTCATCAAGAGTCAAATCCAATTTTTTTTTGGGAATTTATTTACCTTAGTGATGAGAGGATTCGCATCCACCACAAGTCGGAGCCCCTTGTCGGTAACCCTAAGACATTGACGGAGAATCAGAGTCTTGAGCTTTCCGGCGGATTTCGAAGTGATCTCCGTGAGAATATCATCGGTAATACGAGAACTCAACGGTGGTTCAACGACGAAGTTAGTCCACAAGGCGGTTTCATCTCTGATCGCGTCTCTCAGGGATCGCGAAACGCGAGTCATAGAGAGAAGCTCGAACAACGAATGAAGATAAGGAAGAACAATCAACAAAACCTCGTGAACTGATCGCCATTCTTCTTCTTCTTCCACCGTCTTCATATTCTCAGCTTCTCAGTTTCTAAATTTGCTCTGCTCTTTTTCTTATCCTTTACGCGACGATCAGATGAATCAATACCACTCGCACTCACTTCTTACAAATAAGCCAAATGTTTGAATAATTTTTACTCGCCGAGAGCTATTTGGGCTGCTTTGCTTTGAGCCCAAATTTCCTTGTGGATTATAACAGGTTGGGCCTAACATTTTTTTGAAGGAAATATTATTTAGCTCACACATAAAACGGCATCGTTTAGTTGATGGCAAAAACAGCTTAAATGCTTAAGCTTGTGAAAACGCACGTGAGGAAAACTTGGACAAGGCCCATTAGGCCCAATTTCTGCTAGTTTTCGTGTTCATAATATTGTTTCTGTGAGATAGATTGAGAATTTTGTGGTTCATTTTCTTTCTATTTTGAATGGTCATTTTGTAAAGCAAAAGAAACTATGACACAATCCGTCACTCTGGTTCGTTTCTATGATTTTTGTCATTTTTTCATAAATATTTATATTTGATTATAGTAGAGAGCTTTGTTTTCCAATTTTCTTTTGTTATAAAGATGTTCACCAAAGAATTTACTATTTCATCAGCATATATTCAAATAAATCCAAATATATGAACACCAAAAAAAATGATAATAATAAATCCAGCTGAAGTCTAATTTTACTCTAATTTGGAAAATAATTAGATCCAAATAAATGAACACAACAAAAACATGCGCAAATACAACTGGACAGCTTGGGCCCAAGGGAGACAATAAAACTTGATAATTTAGTTCCAAAGACTCAATAATTGCTTATCTATTCTCTTAGGGTTTGTGTCCGAAGATTTCGTGCTTTTTCGTGTCATCATCATCTTCAATATTTCTTCTTCTGATTCCAAGCTTACGTTTATTTTTCCCTTTTGGCAATTTGGTTTTTTATTTTTATTTTTGCTTTAAGGTTTTTTAATTTGTAGATTAGCGAGCTATGGAGATTACTACGACCTCGAGCACGTTGCAGTTGTTTCCAAAAGATCAGAGATTCAAAAGCAAAGGTGTTAGGTACAATTAATCGATTTATCAGACGACGTCTCGTTGTTACCCATAAATCCTAAGTTAGACTTAGACGACCCACAAGTTTTGAGTCGAACCGGAGGAGATGGCAAGGAAAAGTACGACGTTGTGGCGGCTCCAAAGAAACGCAAACCAAAGAAATCCACCGGTGAAGAGACAAAAGAAGACCGTAAAAGTGGACTCAACTACTAAGGTATGTCGGTCTTGTGAAACCCTAGTTTCAACAATTGTTTTTATTTTAGTTTATTTTTGGATAAGATTTCAACCATTGTTTGTTTTCTAATATTTTAGGGTAAAAGCTTGATTGATTTTTATTTATTTTTTATGTTAATGAGATTGATTTTTTTTAAAAAATTGCTTACGTTTTTTACTTTTCTTAAATATTCAGGCGAAATCTATTAGGACGTTGACACCGATTCTTAACAAACAGTGTCCGAGTCAAAGCAAGAGACGAACACAAAAGTTACTAAACCGGTGGATGCGAGAGCTATTACAACAAAGATTACTAAAAGGGAAATCAATTACGGCTTCGAAAGCGTGTAATTACGAAACAAAGACGAAGCCTGATGGGATTGATTTGAAATACTTGATCGCAAAGGCAAAACATATAATTCATGAAAAAATGCTCATCGATCATCGAAGAGAATACATTGCAAGGCAGATGCTCGCTTAGCTCTAAGTCAAGTACGCAAAAAATCTCAGTTCATTACATAGTTTTTGGATATTTCTTGTGCAACAAGTTATTTGTTTTCAGTTCTCATGTAATGTTTCGTGTTCTTTGTCAGATGGTAGCAACCGTTTGTTTTAACGATCATCTGAACTATCATAGAGAACTGGAACAGCTTGGCTACACATTCTTTCACGATGAAGTTGATTGCTTGAACATGTTTAATTTATTGTCAAGAAGTGACTACAATGGTGAATCTAACTCTGTCTTGGAAAAGAACAAACCGCCATGGTGTGATGAAGATCCAAGGAGAAAGAAGCAGCAGAGATCAACAAAAGGAAAAAGCATGGAGCACTCCCTGCAAGATTCTCAGATAACAAATAATGGTGGATTTACTGAGAGCAGTAATCAGAGGCAAAGCAAGTGTCAAAGCTCAACAAGTGGGAGAATCCAGTGATTATTAAGATAGATACAAACAAACCGAAGAAGAAGAAGCATGTGTCGGTGTACAGTTTTTTGTTTAATTTGTGTGATTGTGCTCGCTGCAGTCTAAATATAGGCGTAACTGACATGTCTGAAGTCTATATTTTCGCGAAAATATGACAAAGTTTGAGAATAATTCTGTCTATATTATTTGCAAAATGTCTTGCTTCCTTGTTTTCCATATCATCAATAGAAAGATTCTCATATAGAGATGTTGGATAATTACAAACTTGAAGCCGAAGATAACTTAAGATAAGATAGGTTTAGTATATTCTCATTAGATTTGGAGTCATCAAATCTTATTAGGATTAGGATTAGGAGCCATTGATGAGATGTATCGATGATTAAGAGGGAACAAAGATTTTTGTTTAGTTTTGAGTTATTTTCTAAATATAATAAAGAGAGTTTCTCTATACGTATTGTGTTTTACGATCGATCGGGACTTGAAGAAAGAGTTGCATAAGAAGTAACTCCGTCATCATCTTTTAATATCAACAATAGAAAGATTCTCATACAGGTTTGTGTCTTGATCTGTTCTGTTTTAGACGGAAGTTACCATAAAATTACAAAAAAGTCTTGATACAAATAGGAGTAACTCCAGATACTCCAATAACAACATGTTGGGACTTTGATATTCCTGCAGCCCCTCATCCAAATACCAACGTAAAACCCATTGAAGTCCAAGAAATGCTCTTCAAGTTCTCCAGAAACCACGCTTACATGATGAACATACTTATCAGTAAGACACAGACGCATCACTGGATTGGGATTGAATAAAAAAATCTGCATGAGATCAATTAATGTCAAACACACATAAGATCAATTAATGTCTTGGAATCAACGCTGACGTATGAAAATATATCTTGCATTAATTCACAGAGTTTTACTCGCCGAGAGCTATTTGGGCTGCTTTGCTTTGAGCCCAAATTCCCTTGTGGATTATAACACCTTGGGCCTAAAGCCCATACATAATTTCGTAAGCGAAGAATGACGAATGATAGTGATGAACGACATCGAAGAACAATAGCAATGAGAGATTAGATTTATTGTTTGTTTTGCTGTCGCCAAACAGTAAACAAATCATATTCATTCCTTAGGATACATTTTGGTGACAATTCTTGGCGATTACCGATTTAAAAAAAAATTCAAACACTATGATTTGACACGATGTTTAAATTCAAGATATAACACTCTCACACCGCAACGATACTAGCAAAGCAAGCTGTAAAAGGCAATATGCAAGTTTGAATTCAAGATATGACACAGCCACACATTAACGATATTAACATAAACAATTAGGTAGAATATAACGCTACACCATTGATAACAAAACAAATATTGTCCACTGACAACAGAACAACTTCGATTTTTGAAAAATTTGTGTCTGTTATACCATTTATTATACTGCAAACTCGAATCATTTGATTGTGAAGAGATCCAAGGCAAATGAAATGAGTGGGAAAAAATTAAACAACGAAGAAGATAGAAGAACAAAAAAGAAGAAGAAGACAATGATTACCTTTCGTAAATATTATAGTTTATATATAATATATCATAGTCAAATGAATTACATGATTACTCCCTTAAGGCCTTAACTAATAATATTTTTTTTGGTTATTCTTTGCTAATTTCTCTATTAAAAAAAAAACATTGTGTTTGTTCGAAGTTTGTACTAGTTTTGAATTGAAACATTTTAGAAACTAATGATAGTGATAAACTATATAAAAAAAAAAGACAAGGTGTAAGGATACTTTAACCATTATCATTAGGATACCAAGATAAATTATTAAGGATTCAACTAATCTATTATTAAGGATTTATCTAATAGTTTCTATAAATGACATATTTTTATTACTTTTTTTAGAAAAAGACATATTTTTGATTATTTTGCTAAGCAAATATTATGTATTTTGGAAAATGCCAAAAAATGCATTACTTTTTTTCCTATTTAAAAGAGATTTTATGCGAGTCGCCAGGACCGTAGTACAAAAGTTTCATGAAGCTTCACACAAGATCTCACCTTTTGTGAACAAAATATGTGAGTCACGGTAATGTCATCTTCTTGTCTAGATTAAGATTTCATTCAACAAACCGATCTCTAATATGTCCTTTACTTATTTGCAATCCTAGTGCAAGGGAAGTGCTTCTCCATCCATTTTTCTGCAACTCGGATGAGAGGTTTTCTTTTTTGATGGAGATTAGTGACCGAGTTAAAGGGTGTGGTGACACGTATACTAATTAAGATTTACACATTAAATACATAATATATTTTTTTTTTGTTATTCGTTGATTTAGGGGGTGTTATTGGTTTGTGTATTTAGATGAAATTTTAAAAATTTAAATGTTATGAAGATTCTATTGTTATTCAATTAAGATTTTTCAAATTATTAGTTTATGTATTTGTAAAAAGTAATCTAAAATCTTTATAAATCTAGAAGTATTGGATCCATGATTTTATAAAGTCAATAAAAGTTTTGTGTTATTCAAATATAATGAAAGTAACTCATTTTATCATTGAATTAAAATATTGTGTTATTAGTTTATTGATTCTACATATTTTGCTTCACAAAATCTAATCATAAAAGTATGGTACTTAGATAAGGTATTCTCAAAGTATTGAAGATTTTTATATGTTAATATGTGTGAGGGTAAACAACATAACGTAAGATGAAAACAACCAAAAAACAAAAATAACGAAGGATTTAACAATTCGAAGAAAAAAAAAAGTCAAGTACGAAGTAGCCAGCACATAATAATTATTTTGATACGAGAAGCAGCTTGGAACTTCTGAGTTATGATCTATCAAAAGGTCTGAGAAAATTAAAGGACTAAATTATTAAACAAAAGAAAACAAATAACCAAAGTACCCAAACACAACAAAATATATAATAGAAGAACACACAAAGATATATTATTAGTGAAAAAGATTGAGAATATATGTACGAATAAGTTATGACAACAATGTAGAATAATAGTTGAGAAATTACGTAACTATGGTGGTCGTAGAATAAGAATGTGTTGCAGAAAAATAAACTATGACTTTTGGAGAGATAAGTTATATAGAAGATGAAAAAAAAATTTGGAGTATTTCCATAAAAGTTTGAAATATTTTGGAGAACGATGCTTTGATGACTCTATACTTAGGGCAATACTCTATAAAAGTTTGAGATACTTTGAAGATATTCTTTTGCAATCTTTGAAAATATTATGTAATATTTTAGACATACCTTTTTACAATCTTTTAAAATCTTTTAAAGCAGTTACTTTCTATAATTTTTAATATCATCAAAAATCTATCTAAAGTAGAAATCCAATAACATCCCACTTTAGCCATTCAATTATGTCTTTGGGAATTATTCTTATGACTGACCTTATATAACCTCTCATGACCAATTTGTTTTTGCTTTTTTTTTTTTCAATTTCCTTAAATAATGAAGAACACTTACACACGAGTAAAATGATTGAAACTTTTGATGCCTCAAACAGTCTTAGGATCAGTCCCAGATGGAGTATACAAATATTTTGTTAGTCAGTTCCCCAAATTATTTATGGAGGTCTAAGAAATCATCTCTCATGACTGTAAGGAAGAAGAAGAATTCAATATATTCTTCAAAGATAACACCTTTTCAAATACATGATGTTGGAATCTTCAGCTATTTTTTTAATCCATAATAGATATTATTAGATCTCTTGGTCAAGTTCCCCAAATTATTTATGGAGAAAAGCACTTTGATCTCTTGCAAGTATTGTGTATAGAGATCATTAGGATTTCTATGTGGATCTCTTGCAAGTATTACAAACTAACAATGCTTGATCTGTCTGTTGCTACAAAGTGCATTACTAACTTGGTGTTTGCTAAACATGTGAAGAAACATTTTTTGGATCTATTTACGGTGTTAATTGTGCAAACTATCAACCAAGTCTTTTTGTTGTTTTTTAGTCTCATGGTTTGCTTAGTAACTGGTGGTATGCGCGAGAATCATAAGAAGATTTTTAATGTACCAATGATTCTAACAAAAATATCTTGTAATTTTGGAAAATTTTTGTGTTTTGCATTTATGAACACTGTTATGGATTTTTTACGGAGATTATTTAAGCTAAAACTTAACACTAATTTAATCTCCAAGTTTCTAGCTTCTAAATGGTACATTTCATGTGGGAACCGTCTCCCACGGTTGTTATTATCAATCAAAGGTTATTATAAGTTTCAAATAGAGGATTATGCATATAAGTTACAATCAAAAATTTTATTGATATAAACGACTGTACTTTCAATCATACTATATATTTTTTTTCAGCAATGTACGAGATTTGTTTTCTCGAAAGAATAGTTTTAGATTTCAACAAATGAGTTTTAAATTAAATTTCTTATATTATCATATATTGTAGACAATAAAAACATATCCATGCGAAAAAAATGTCTCAGAGAAAGAGTCTAAATTCAAAAGGAAAAAGTAAATATTACATGAGAACTTTTGTTTCAAAACCTAACCACAGCTTTTAAACAACTCGTGCATGATTGAATCATCTATGTTGCCATAATTCACGGCGTGCGAACGTTGGGAATGGATAAGATGATAGCTGGTCAATTATTATTTTTTACTTTCTCACTTAACCTCAAAAATTCACTTCTGAGTAAAATGAACATTAATAATCCAATATTCTCTTCCAATATCTCGAACCATTAAATAAAATTTTTATTAATCAATAAAAACATCGTTCATTTTTTCTCAAAAATAATTTGGTCGAGGTTGTTAGTTAAAAGAATACAGGTAGTTAGTTAATTAGAGAGAGCTTTTGGAACAAAAGATAACATCATAGAATAAATGTTCCCATGTGGCCTCTATCTTATTCTTTTTGTAAATTTAACTAATCGAGTGTAGATTTTGAGCCAATCTCGCCACGAATTTCTACAAAGTAAAAGTCCGTAATCATTTAAAATCATCATTATGTATTTGATTTTAATTTGTTTCTTAAAAAGTTGACTAAACCAAAATGGACCCTCCTCACAAATAATGTTGATGGCCGTCTTTTAAAAGAAGACAACAGAAGTCGTTACCTCCATCTCCATCACATTCTTAACCAACACTCCTCAAAAGGCCAAACTAATAATATTTATGTATATACATCAATTGGAAAATATATTTAACCGTATATAAAAAAGGGAAAAAAATAATTTATAACGAGTATGCGTGTATTGTATATATACACTTATGTCTTACGCAACAACAATGAGTCGGCTACCTCCCCACTATACATATAAGTCATCATAACCCTAAGTATTTGCTTTCCAGAAAAGTACCATAATGTGGAGTTTTATATGTCTCCTTAAAAAGCATGGTTGGTCTAATACCATCAGAATTATTTCCAATTTGATCATCTGCATATCTAAGTTACCATATACGATAGAAATTCTATACTATAATATACAAACCGTATTTTTAGTATGGAAATACGATCGGTTCTTTGCTTGTTATGAGATATATAATCAAGTAAACATCTATTTGCTGATAGAGCCTAAGAAATTCAAACAAATGAAATTGTATATTAAATGAAGGGAAAACGATTTTTTCAACGTCTAATGTAATGAATCTATTGTTGAATAATCTCCAATATTATGATTTGTTGTCCAAGATATCTTTAACTAGTTGTGTATTTTAGATAAAATAGGCACAAATATGTTAGTCATTATCTCTTAGGATTTGGAGTTATCAAATTTCTATTAGTACTAAGATTAGGTTAGCTTTTCCTATAAATAGTTATTGATGATTTGTGTCAATGATTAAGAAGTTTAGTTTTGAGAGCGTTTAGTTAAAAAAGATTAGTTTTCAGAGAGTTTTCAAAACTTAATAAGAAAAGTCTGTTCTTATATTTTCTTATTCGATTCACATCTATATTAAAAATGAAAATACATAGCATATAAAAACCATATATGATTATCATCAATTATTTTGGATATGTAACTTCTTAACCTTTACATCATATGTACGCACTAATTTGATTGATCGTTAACATTTTTGGATATGAATGGTGTTTAACTATTGCGTGATCGAACATTTCTATAACGTATTAATTACTTTGGTACGGCAGCTGAAAACACCATCCCACAATCGCAAAATAAAGAAGGTAGGCGAATCTCCATAGAATCTCCCAACTTTGGTGGGTCCCATTAGAATAGTAAGGTTTTTTTTTGTCACCTAATTAAAATTGCCATCTAGCTTAAACACCTAATACGCAATTGTAAAACTCTTAGAAGTTAATTATTCGTTAAAAAAAAACTTCGAAGTTAATCAGAACTTTATAATTCTTCCTTTATTATCAAAAACAGTAAAATTATAAAGTCACAATAAGCAAGATAATCTAGGAGAAGATTCCTAAGGAATTGTAAGAGAGGATGATGTTGAAGAAGAAAAGATTAGAACTGTATAATTCGTTGCAAAAAGTATTATCTTTTCCAAATATAGCCAAAAATAATTATAATTAAAAGTTCATATATATATATATATATATATACACTATCGAGCATATGTGATGCAATATCAAATTTAATTTTTAATTGGTTGTAATTTGTACACAACATTGTTCGATACGTGTACTCAGAACTTAGCTGGTTTTGTCATATTGTTCCTTTGTCTCCATCTTTTAGATATGTAGAGATAGAAATTTAGAATTATCAAAAGTATAGGACCAAGTAGCACTAGCATTTAAACCGGAACCAAATAACCGAACCGAACTGAACCGAAATAAAAGATTCAGTTAGGTTTATGTTCCTACTTAGTAACCGATCGGTTCCAAATTTGATAACCGACCGTTCTCGGGTTGATTCGGTTAATACCCAAGAATCGAATGGAACCGAAAAATTCTGGTATTTTTGGTATTTTCGGATATTTTCAGATATTTTTGGGTATTTTTGGGTATTTTCGGTTCCAAAATCAAGTAATCATACCAAACCGAATTTTAATCAGTTCCAAATGATTAGCAGTTTTTAAAAACCGAAAAACTTGACTCGAATCGAACCGAAGAACCGAATGCCGAAGACCAACTATGTAGTTCCTTAACGATATGGCTCGTCGTAATGTGAAACTATATGGGTCTTACCCTCTTACTATTATTATATAGACTTATAAGTTATAACCGAAAAGATAATCCGTGATTTCTTACCCTCTTACTATTATTATATAGACTTATAAGTTATAACCGAAAACATAATCCGTGATTTCACACATATCAGACAAAATTATTAGTGGCAATCTAGTCAATCCACGTAACAAGGATGGGTAAAATTGTAACATGAAAACCCATCCCTAAGGCCTACATAAAGCGCCGATCACTCCTCTAAAATCTTACAGGAGAAGAAAAATTAAATAAGCAATTTCGAATAATAGTGAAAATGGTAAGCCAAAGCCATACGACGTCATTACTCTTCTTCACCACACTTCTTTTCATTTCCAGATCAATTTCAGCCGTCCATTTCCCTCCACGACCAAACACTACAACAACCAACGATCTAGATTTCATCCGAACAAGCTGCAACGCCACGCTATATCCAGACGTCTGCTTCACGTCACTCGCCGGCTACGCCTCCGCCGTTCAAGACAGTCCGGCGAGGCTAGCCAAGCTCGCAATCGGCGTTTCACTTTCACAAGCCAAATCCACGGCGGCTTTTCTTTCCAAACTCTCACGCTCCGCCGCCAAATACTCCAGTGATGGCCACCAAACTGCTTCCGCCGTAATCCGCGACTGTGTTTCGAACGTTGAAGACGCAGTGGACGAGATGAGAGGATCTCTCCGACAACTACGCGACATGAACGGCCGAGGCGGCGTCGCGGCAGCTCGGAGGTCGGTGGAAACGTTTAGATTTCAGATGAGTAACGTGCAGACGTGGATGAGTGCAGCATTGACGGATGAGGACACGTGTACGGATGGATTTGAAGATATGGACGAAGGAGGAGTGATTAAGACGACCGTTTGTGATCGGCTCGAGGAAGTGAAGAGGTTAACGAGTAATGCTCTTGCCCTTGTCAACACTTATGCCAACAATGGAGCTCCATGACCATGAGACCATGACGAATTTTAACTTTAATTTAAGTGTCTCTTTTGATAATTTAATACATTATGGGTTTAAAGTTATAACTATATAATAGTTTTGTGTGAAAGGAAACTGAAAATTAAGTGCAAGCTTCTAAAAGGTACTAGGGGTTTATGCTTCGTCTCTATTATGTGGATATGATTATGATTAATGATGTATTGAATTTGGTTTTTGTTTTAATCCGAGTTTACTGAAAGCTTTGTGTATGTTTAACGGGTTCAGAGAGATGTTAATTATATCGCCAGCTTTGTGTGTGTTTTGTTGTTTTGTTACGTGATCTCCACCGTGCAATATGTGATTATGTGGATATGGTAAAATTAGTAACAAAAATTTATCGGAAGTAAAAACAAAAACAAAAAGTAACAAAATTTACATTTAAAATTTAAAAGACTATTAGCTTAGCCCCACAAATAAATCTTAGTTTTCTCAAAAGAAAAATAACATATAGTTTAAACGAGACCGATTAACATTGAATCACTGTCTTTACTAGTAATTGATCACTAGTAATTGATCATGCAGTCTCGAAGATGATAAGTTACATCTTTGATTTACTAATTAAACTGCATGATCATATACATATATATAAGATTATCGTAAAAATACGTATATACGAATATAGTAGTTATAGATCACAATCATATGGAGTGGTTATATGTTTTGTTGTGTTTTTTCTTCTTTCTAGACCCGTGAAATGAGTAGGACATATCACATATCCAATAGACGAAGATCGATGTGTTCATATACTCATTTCACACACTTTTGTGTGTCTCTAAATTTCCTGTTAATGGGCCCACTCAAGCCCTTCCAAACAAAAAAAACGTCTGTCTTTTACTCACGAGATTGCACTGTGTCCAAACTCAGCCAGTTTTTGTTCACTACATGCCAGTTTTTGTGTACATATGATAGGGTGTTACTACTGGTTATGAAAAATGATATTTAGATCGCTGGAACTTGGAAAGCTTTTTATAATATTATCAAGAGTACAAGGTTTGTAAATTGATTTTACGTACTGTTATTATTTAACTGTTTATATAGACAGAATACTGTTAAAATACTCAAAAATATGCCGCAAGTTTTGATATATATATGTAATTCCGCAAAACTGACAGCTCTCACAATTTTGATCCGAAAATTAAAACCATACAAAAAAATTTATAGTAGTATGTGCTGGTTTTTAAAGCTTTCGTAAACAGGTATATACCATTTTGAGCACAGATTTTTGCGGTTTCGGATCTCATTCGTCTTAATTAGAAACTTCGCTGGAACATATAATTTGTTCGTTGGTTTTTCAAGATGTACGGATTAATGTTCACACGTTCAAGAGAATGGTAACATCAGATTAAGTTATCTAGACCAGTGTTGACAAAGTTACATACAAAAATACTGTGATCAATGGAAGAGAGTATGGCTTTTAACATGAAGTGATAAAAAGCTATACTCACCAGAACAGTAACACCAAACAAGCAATTAGCAAAAAGACGTGAACCATTGTATGCTTAAGATTGTTCTTTTGTTTGTCTTGCTTGTTTACATGTACGATTGTATTGTTGTTATAAGCTTGTAACTTTATTCGCTCAATCTCTGCAAATCAAATGTTTTCTATAATTATAAATTTATTTGAATTAGAGAAAAGATACATTTCTAGCTACATGGAGGATAAGAACTTTAGGGAGAAAAGGAAAAACATAAATTAAGATAATTATATAGTGAGACTAACCAGAGACACAAGTCTTTTAAAAAAAGAAAAATAAATGATGTGTTATAAGGACGAGTGCTTATGTTCCAAGCTAACACAATTCTAGATCATGGGATTGTAACTACAAATATTAAACTAGCTCGAGAGCCCTTTAATTAGGAGGCTCAAACTGTCAAACATGTTATCAAAGTAATTTTTAACTTCTTTTATACTGTATTCCTTAGGGCCATTATAGATCCAAGAAATTGAATTTGGGCCCTTTCTCTTCGAAGTTTAAACCAAAAACAACCTTTTTCAATCAAAGTGTGAAAGGTTACCAATACCATCATTAGACTAATCCAACCGTGTATTCATTCATTAATACAACTGGGGATGGAGCATGTTTTCAAATATTTTGCTATCTTTTGAAAACCCTACCTCCCGCCTGAACAACAAAACCTCAAAATAGCTCAATTTGATGGGTTTGGTTAGTTGTTGTTTTGAAATTCTTTCTAAGTCATATTTGGATTTACATCTCTAAATTCAAAACAATCATGTTTTCAAAGTTAAAATAATTCGTGCCGCTATCTATTTTTTAGATGGTTATTTCTCCAACATTCAATAAACTTGTAATTTTATACTGTTTCGCCACCAACTATAATTGTAACTGCTTTATATTGTTGTTTTACTAAGAAAAAGACAAAGCCAACTTTGTTGAATCACACTTAGATTAATAAAATATCAAAACGATTAAGAGATCAACCGTTACTTTAGGAAAGGGTAAGACCCGAAATTTACATGACACACCAAATGCGAAGTCGAATTACATTCTCTTGGCTACACAACCCCCTAAACAAAATAACGGAACACACAATTAAAATTAAAACTACACAAATCTCTTCAATTACTTCTAATGAGGGAGCATTTTGCGGTTTAATCAATCAATCAAGGTGGAGAGAACTCTTAACAACCAACAGGCACCATCGCTGGTTTAACTTTCGGTGGCCTTCCACGACCTCGACGTTCACCGTTAGGTTGAGCCGTTGGTGCTTCAGCTTGAACCGTCTCTGATTCCGTCTTGGGCTTCTTCGGTGGTCGTCCACGTGGTCTTCCCGAACCACTGGGAGCCTTTGATTTTGGCTCTGATGCAGCCTCTTTGGACTTGGGAGGACGACCTCGAGGCCTCGGCGGAGAATCAGATGGAGCTGAGACCGCCGCCACGTGGCTTGAATTAACCTCAGGTTTAGGTTTCGGAGGACGGCCACGGCCACGCTTAGGAGGACCATTTGGATCTGGTTTCATGTAATTGTTTTTCACAATCACGATCTGGCCTGATTGTTTCATATGATTGAGATGGTAATTCAGAAGCGTGGTGTGAGACGGAGGTAAAGTCATCTGAGTTGATTCTATGTGTTTTGCAATCGCTGTTTTGTTGCATCCGTTCGCGTCGTTTGATGCTTCAATCGCCTCCATAATCATCTAATTCCAGTAAAAACAAAATCTCAGATCTAGGAAGGGAGACGGTTCGTCATAACAATGAGAATACAGCTTTAAATAAATCTGACTGATATACCTGAGGATACGGAGGGAGAGAGAAGGGAGGATTCTGTGGCTGAAGCACCGCCATTGGATCATGTTGAAGATCGATTTCGTTCTCCATCGCCGTCTTGTCAAACATGAATTTGCAGAGAGAGAGAGACTAGCACTGTTGCGGTGAAGCAAAGACACTGTGTGGGTTCTTAAGGATTTTAAAAACAAAATAATTAATTGGTAAATGTGGTTTTCTAGCTCATCGGACGGTTAGGGTATGCGGAACACGAGAGATGATCTGACGGCTATGGATCGATCAGAATATCATCTTGCAGGATCGCTGACGTGGATGAAGGTGATAACTCATAAACTTTTCTGAATTTACGCTATTCTCCCTGATTTTTTACTTTATCATCCATCATCAAAGAATAAACAAACAACTGGGGCCATTCGATGATTCGGCTTGTTAAAAGTCAACACGTGTTGAAATATCAATGGGCGTAAAGGACGAAATGGAATGAGAACCTAAGACGAGACACGTCATATAGTTTGTAAAGGTAAAAGTACGGAAGAAAAGGCCCACTAAGACTCTCATAGAGCACACAAAATAGCACTTGAAGATGAATAATTTTAAGAATGCAACAATAAAAGTGTGTGGGGAGGTTTAACTCATATATGCATATATATAATCCCAGATATTATCCTTCTACAAGCAGTAAGACAGAGATCATCAAACCAAACATGTGGTTCTATTACTCACAAATAAACCCTCCCTCCACAAAAACCAATGAAGCCACAAGCGTGCGTGAATAAAAACATGATTCAAAGGAGGCCAGTGCTGCGGAACGGGTTGTTATGTTGGTTTGCCGCGAAATCACCATAACCGGTGGTATTTGGCTGCTGTGATACCTGGTTAACCGGGAATTCCCCAAAATCACCAAATGGATTACTATTGCTGGTAGGTGGGTTGGACTGATGCTGATACGTTGGCTGGGGCTGATGCTGATAAGTTGGCTGGTAAGCACCGAAGGGGTTGTTCACCGCTGGCTGCTGAGGTGAGGGAGTTGTGCCATTGGACGACACAAAAGGGTCATGGGACGCAAAAGGATTGGGAGCTGGTGCACCGTAGACAGGACGTTGGGAAGCTATGTAGGCTCCATCATCGTATAGACTGCTAAGTGTAAGCGTGTCTAACCCTCCAGCCTAAACATTTTTTGTGCACAAAATAATGGTTTTTCAAGATTAGCTTACAGCCTTACACACTATCCTCCTATATAAACTAAACACCTACACCAACAATGAACTTCCTATTCTCACGGTTCCGACTTCCATAACTATATTAATAGCAAGATTCCTTGTCTCAAGGTTCACTAAAACAATGCATTTGATGACTCTTTCATTATGAACTAACTAATTTGCTAATAACAAGGTTCCTAGTCTCAAGATTTACAAATTGAACATCTAAAGTTCCAACTTTCCAGCCAAATATTTAGCCAGCAACTACCAACTGGCATTGATTTGTGTGATCTAGTGTTTTAAGAATATGGGATTATGAATAACAATTACCAATTTCCTCTCGGTGGCTGCAGAGATATCGCTGCTGGGTGCCGTCACCAAGGCAAGCTCCCATCCTGTAGGATCGTAATCATTTGCTTGACCAAAACGAGGCGTTGAAGGATTAGCTGGAAATAGAGAGATCCAAAATGAGTCAGGAAAAGGAAAAAAATACAGTAACACCCTCTCCAGACTGGCAGAATATTAGTGGACATGTAAATGGTCCAACAAGAAGCTCACCATCAGTTGAAACAATGGCTAAAGCAAGTGCATTTTGGTCTTCGATCACTGATGCATCAGGAGTACCAGTGTTCAGACCCTATGGGGAAAATTGAACAAAGTGAACTTGAGACATAAGAAAAGCAATAAAAAGCAAAACTGAAATCAAAATCATAATAGAATTTTCACCAGTAGATCATCTGTATCAATGAAGTTCTGAGTGTTGGCTGAAGGAGGAGGCGGAGGGGAAGGTTCTGTCTCTTCAGATACAACAATGACATCATCTGAAGGTAGCATTTCACGTTCTTCATGCGACGGTTCAGTATCTTCGGCAGTCATTCCATCATCCGGCCTATACGTTAGAAGCTGTATGAAAACAACTTCATTAGCACATAAGACACAGGAAAAAAAGCCAAAAGACCAAAAAACTTGGATAACTAATATGAGAAAATATGCATGCATACCAGTGGTTCCGCTGGGACATCGACAACCCGCGGTGCTTCTCTAATATACTCCTCCATTGTTGTCAGAAAAGATTGTGGGGGCTATAGAAACCAGATATAAAGTAATGTATTAAGTAACAGAAACATGCAATGGTTGTCAATTAAATTTATCAAAAGTTGTCCTCATTTGGTACCTCTCTTAGAACAGGAAACTGAAAATTCCTTGCAAGTTCCAATCCTTTGCAGGCTTCATAGAAATCAGAAAGGCTACGAGCCTGAAAAACACATTATCCATTGTTACACACAAAAAATGTCTAGAAAAGTGATGTCTATACCGACAAAAATAATCCAACAAACATCACCTGCTGACCCGCACGCTTGTATATTTCAAGGGAAGTGATAGCTTCATGTTTTGGCATTTCAAAGAACTGCAATATATGTATAATTGAGCAGGGAGAAAGGAAAGGAGATAAAGTGACACGATAACTACGATGGCAAAAAAAAAAAAACCTACCTTATCAATGAGATTGATGATTCCATCATTGATAGCACAATAGACTTTAAAACTCTCTTTCAACACCTATAATACGATCACAAAGAAGTTTAGAAATTTTCGAGGTTTGCTTTTCCAGATGGAACAGAAAGCTTTTGCAGAGAAAGACACCAACAACTGTGCCCAGTTGTGGAAATGGTAATTCTAGGACCAGGGATCATTGTCACTTACCAGAGCAAGTGCATATTGTATTACATGATTGTGGTTAGCAGCACCTTCTGGCTGAAAAAACGCAAAGGGGCAAGACAATTCATCGATCAGCAAGTGCAGCCACAAGATAATGTTACAATCTATCAACAACAGAAACAAATAACATCAGAAAAGTACCCTGCAACCGATGAGACGATACAGAAGCTGCTGCAAAGCTGGCAATTGTTCCAGGAGTTCTTCACCCTCTAAATCCCTGGTTCTACTGTACCCCTGGCCATCCGCAATATGCAAAACTGAAACAATCAGAAAAATAAAAGAGGTAGGAACACAAAGAAGGAAAGAAAAAAAAAGTACACGAACAATTGGTACCTTATCCTGCCCTGGGGTAGATTTTGGAAGACGTTCTGCCTCAGTATCATATTTTAAAACCCTGAAGCATTCAAGCCGTTCCTCAAGGAATAATGCATAAGTACGTACCCAGGCTGAACAATCCCAGGCTGTAAAAGAAACAAAAAAGCTTCCAATTAGCATTAACACTCAATAGGAACCTCGTGTGATTCTAACACATGCCCACAAATGAAGCAGAAACACTAAATTGAGTTACCAATAGGGCTTGAATCATCCTTGAAATTAGAAAGTTGCAGAATTCGCCCTCTCTGCGAAAAGTTTAATAGCTCCTCTCTGAATGTAGGATCTCCTTCCCTTAGAAGTCGGTGAATAACAATTAGTGTTTTCAGAGCAACCTGTTGAAGCAACCCAATAGAGAAAAGAGATAAAGTGATCAGTGTCATGAAACCAAAACACAATATCAATTTTCAAGAGAGGGTAGTCTCAATAAGTACCGTCCAATTTCTGGTTTTATGCAAACGGCGAGAAAGCGCGTGAATGCAATAGGCAACATCTGCTCGAGCACGAGTCACTGATGTTGCAGCGAAGATTTCTGGAACAATAGAGAAATCAATCATTATTCAGAGAAGAAGAACAAAAATCAGATCTAAGAATTCCCAATGAAAATAACTGAAAAGTGAATCACTCACTTCTGAGATGGCGATCTTTGGGAGGACACTCAACATGATTTGTAGCTTTAACTATAGCAACATCTAAATCCTAAAAATACATGAAAATTCCAGAAACCAAAACCGAATCTATCAGAGATTAAACAAATAAACAAAATCAATGGATAGAAAAATAATTGAGAAATCGGAGAGCGCGTACGGCGTAATCGCTGTTGACACGGACAAGGCCGACTTTGGTGGTATCTTTTAGGGCTCCATAAGCTTTTCTCCATGACTGAAGCGTTCCCATCGGAAACTATAGAAGACTCGTTCAGATCTCTCTACTAAATCGGAGATGACGTGTCTCAATCTCGAACCTTCTTAGATAGATAATTTTCCCGAGAAAAGCTCCGGGAAAATTCACGGGAAATCACAGAGAGACTAACGATATAGGTAGAGAAAGAGAGAACAAAGTGAAGAAAGCGAAAAAAAAGAGGACGCCAGGTTTCAACTTGTTCCGTTTCGGTTTTTATTTTCTTAATTAAAAGTCAATTTATTCAGACCCCAAAAAAAAAAAAGGAATCAAAGTTTGAATTTTCTGAATGCTTTATAAGTTTTTATTATCTGTACGTTTATAAAACTAATTGACTTATATTTTTATTTGACTACACGAAATAAAATAAGTAAACAAGGCAGGATTTAATGATAATTAACGAGAAAATCGGATTTATAATAATTTTCGTTTGATCAATGGGATTCATAATTAAAGCTCTCGCAAAAGCATAAAATGGTAATGATATATATATCTTGAAAAGCTGACAGTACTAATGACCTAACTATTAATAAGAATTCGAATCTGCTCCTCTGGATTATAATCTGTTATAGCACCTTTTTTTTAATATAAAATCACAAAGCCATGTGTTCTTAAGCAATATATTAGTTATTTCAATAATAAATAATAGTCTAGAGATGCTTATACTATATATACTACAGTCATCAATTTTAAAGATGACGATTATTTCTTCAATTTCATAAGAAAATAACATAAGAAATGCGGTGGAGATTACAGATGTGAGAGTGAGAAATGTTGGCCACCTACCACTAACTACGTAAAAATGGGCCAGATTCATATTCCAAATTTGGACTCAAAAGTCTAATTAGTAGAGTTCACAGCAACAGACTGGTTTTTATGTAGGTATTGTTTGAATCTTTTGCTGCTACAAAACTAAATTTTTAATATAGAGTTCGATTCATTTAATTATAACATGTAAAACAATGGTGAAGTTGCGGAACATCAACAAATTGACATGCTATTTTGTAATAACTTTCTATTTATACTTGTGACCAGTTTTTTTAGCAGGATAGTGTTTATGCATACACACCATTCTAACCAAGATTAGTACAAAAATTCATCCAAATCGCGTAAATGGGTTACTAGTAGAACTGTAGAAGCTATCAAGATATCTATCATATGATCCATATATCACAGACAGTAGACGTATAATTAACGAAACATGGTATCTGTGTATTGAACGCGAATCACATGATCAAGTCATCAAGTAATGGGAGGCTAAAAGGGAGTTTAATGACTCCACAAGCTATGAGCAGAGACATAATCCACATGGGAAGAATCCACTGAATTGTAAACATCAAAACTGGTTTCCCTGCAACATGAGTGATCATCCCGATATATTAAGCCAACGCAATTATAGAATTTAGATGTGATGATTAGCATGAATGAGATTATAATCACTAAACTAACCGGAGGAACGAAGCTTAGGTTCGGTTCGAGCTACGAAGATTTCGCCAATCTCTCGTAGCTTCTTTTCCAGTTTTCCTTCGAATTTATTAGCATGGCCTAATAGAAGCTCATCAAATACTGTATTCGTATCCATTTCCCTTTCAGACACACAAAAAAAAATATAATTAAACGATTATAAGTATGCACATTTCGCAAATGTAATGATTATCTTTACCCTTCGGAATCACGATATGATCCAGCGCCGAACGCTCGCTCGATCTGAGCTATCGAAGGCTTGTTGCCTCGCCGTTGTTGCTTCCGTAATTGCTGGTTTTGATTTCCCATTTGTTTGCTCACTTTGCTGAGTTTTGCCGCTTTCTTCGACGGTGAAGAAGAAGGAAGTGGAGACGGTGAGTCATTAGTTAGAGACGCCATAGGAGGCGTTGAAGCTCTGGTGACGGAGAATATGGTGGATAAGACCGCCATTGCCTCTTCCTCACTTGTGTGGTTTGAAATTTTTTTTACTTAAAAGAAGTTTCTTCTATATTTCATCCTCTTGAATTCTCCAGCCAATTAAAACTTGAGAACATGCCACGTCAGCTAAGACAACCTTGAGTTTTGTTTCTTTCTACTCTTGCTTGTATATATTTTTTCATGTCTCTTCAAATACTCAACTACCCTTTCCATAGAAAAGCCGAAATCTACTACTAAGACAAGTTTGCATCAGAGATTCCAATTTCAGTATAGACTGCGAGTTGCTTAACTCAATTTCCAAATAATTGGTTTTGGATCTCTTAATCAGACTTCGAATGCTAAGGCAAGAGCTTCGCTTGAATCTAATAGAAATACGTTTAGCGCATAAACACCGTTTAAGTCTTAACCCGATTTCTTGAACACCGGCAAAATGGAAAAGAAAAGGTAAAAAAATATAGATAACGTGTAAACTTGTTACAAGATTGTGTTGTTTTTACATGTGAATAAGGTCTTCTTCTTTCACAACAAAAGGAGAAAGGTGTGTGTACCTTCCAAGACTTCAAAAGGATTTTAATATTCATTTAACATACATCAATCGTTTTCCCAAGGCTAATCGTTCTAAACCAAATACCACCCACTCTTAACCAACATTACCAAATCAATTAAAAGGGAATCATAAGAACACAACAGAATAATGTGATCCACCACTAGAAGCTTTTAAGCTATCAAAAAAAAAAGAGATCCATTGGTAATGGCAGATTCCGACATAGAGACGAGCAGCAACCACAATAGCAACAGCAACACCAGTCGTTCAACTTCAACCTCATCGACCACGAGCGTTCATGTTACAGCCCTCGATGGGATCGTAAGTGCTAATTCTCTCTTCACGGTTGCCGTCTTTGTCGGAATTTCCTTCGACCAACCACGTGACCTCAGCCTCACGGACAGATCCGAGTGCTATGCAGGACGAGACGTGGAACGCGACCTAGTTGTGTTTGAAGTCCTCTCATTTGCCTTCTTCCTCTTTTCCTCCCTCGTGGCTCAAGGGATGAAGCTAGCCATCAACCTTTTGAACAGCAAAGAAACGGACGAAGTGTTTAAGGCAAATATCAATAGTGATGTGCTTCGTTTCGGTGTGCTTGGTGCAGCTGGTGGATCTATCTTGGGCTGTGTATTTCTTCTGTTGTCAATTGTTGATGTTATTCAGCTTCGTATCGGGCTTCTCTCTTGCGGCAGTGCTTTGGCGATTCATACCGTGTTGGGGCTTGTGGTCTTAGTCTCTTCTGCTCTCAGTGTTTATATCTTCACTGTATTCTACTCTTTCAGGAAATAATTGATCTTTAAGAACCTGATAATTGTGAAATTAACGATATAATTATATGCATATGTATCTTGGATAATGTTTAATAATGTAAATCAAACATATATGTATCGGTTGAAAAGATAGTTACCGAGAATGTAAATTCTGCGAAACTCGGTCATTTTCTTGCAAAACAACAAAGCCAGCGTCTCCAGCAATGAAATGAGCCAAGTCCTTAAATATTGAGTTCATTACTAGACACCAAAAGATCATACAGATGTATCAGCCACAGAATAAAGCAATGATCAAGCATTTGATGAAAAGAGTTTGAAGGTGCAGACAAAGTGCTTCATGATACGGTACCACCCAGAAACAGTCTTATATATTGCAAAAACCAGGTATTCAAATAGGTCATTTGATCATTAGAACATCATTACTATTGGCTATATAACAACTTGCTCAAACTCAATGGAGCTGACCAAAACTCTGAGGTTCAAGGCTTCAAGCAACTAACCAATTCTATCAAAGAAGACAAGCCAATTACTGCATAATAAAGTAAATAAGAGTATACTTGTAAACTTGATAAGCAGCAACCTAAACCAGATAGGAGGCCAAAACATTTGAAGTGAATTATCTTAGCATTCAAAGCAGATTGAAGATATCAAATTGATTCAATGGTCAAGAAAAGTAGAAGAAAAGCAAAACATAAACACAAAGATTAATATAGAATTTCACAAAATCCTACACTATTCTAAGAACAACACTTTCATATTTTTCTAAGAACCCACTAGAGCCACTTCTCAAAACAGAGCCTGGAGATCAAAACCTAAACTATTTCTAAGAATCGGCTTATGCTTTTGTTCCACAATCTTGCTACCATTAAGAAACGGATATGGCATTTCAGCTAATTGTCCTCTAACTCCAAAAATCCTATGATCCAAGATCCTCCAGCGATAAGCAAAACATTGAGATACCTGGACTCGAAATTGCGATGAGATTTAGCGACTTCGCCTACACGATCTAGACAAATCGATGAAACGTGTTCATTAATTCTCATATACTTCCATATCAAGGACTCAAGTCACGGGGCTAAAGAGGGCTAAAGACGCCATTGTCATCGAAGCTCTATCTCTCTCTCTCGAGCCACTAATATCAGTGCAGTAGTTGAAGCTAAAATTACCTTTAATTAGTCCTTCGAGGGTAACTACGACGACGTTTTAAACTGTTTATCACCTTTACGGCTCTATCCCTTTGATGACAAATATTGGACACGGTGATAACTAAATACCGTCGTGTTACTCGTTACATCAGGTTGTCATAAGACTTGCATTAAAATTTTCAATCCACATTACAACATGAATTTTTTTTACATTGGCATATTCAAGTTTTTCTTACATACATGATTATATCTCCAAGTAGTAAAAGATATGATTTATAGAAATATTTAGAAAACCAAAACAGTAAAATATTGTTTATATATATAATAAGATACGAATAAACATGAATATTCTGAGTTAATTTATCCACTTTAAAATTGGCACTACGAGAAATTAGAGATTTAGAAAACGATGAAAATGTTTCAAACTCTTCTCTATCTTCTCTAAAAAAGCTGGCCACTCTGTTGGTATATGCCATCTTCGAAAATCTTTATATGGACTACGTCAAGCTCTTAGATGTTGGTTCGCTAAACTTCGCACAGCTTGAAGGCATACGGTTTTGAATAATCAGTTAAGGACTATTCCCTTTTCACATTTGACAAGAGGAATATTTGGATTCATGTGTCAATTTATGTTGATGATTTGATCGTTACGAGGAGCTCAATCGCGGTGATTGAAGAATTCAAGGCATATTTAAGTTTATGTTTTCACATGAAAAACCTTGGTATTTTGAAATATTTTTTAGGCATTGAAGTTGCTCGTACTCCTTCGGATATTTATCTTTGTCAACGAAAATATGCTTTGGACATTATTGTTGAGATTGGTCTACTCGGAGCCAAACCTACCTCGTTTCTACCAGACCAAAATCATAAGCTTGCGCTTACGAAGACTGATCTTCTTCCTAATCCGACTCGGTATTGTCATTTGGTGGGACGCTTGATCTATCTTGGCAATACACAACCAGAATTATCCTATGTTATCAACATCTTATCTCAATTTATGCAAGCTCCTTGTCAGGCTCATTGAGATGCTGTTATATATGTGGTTAGATATTTAAAGTTGAATCCCCGATAAGGAATTCATTTTTGATCTAACATTAAGCTCACGCTTACTGTTTGGTGTGATAGTGACTGGGTCAGATGCCCTTTGACTCGCCGATTTTTCATAGGTTGGTTGATACAACTTGGTGGTTCACCGATCTCATGGAAGATTCGAAAACAAGACGTAGTTTCTTGTTAATGCGGTAGTCGAACACCGTTCCATGGCTGATACTGTGAGTGAGTTACTTTGGCTAATTGAATTGCTTTAGTGTTTTGGTGTCAAGTTAGATGCTCATATTCTGATGCATTGTGACAACCTCTCGGCCATTCATCTTAGCAAGTTTCTGGTGTTTCACAAACGCACGAAGCACATCGAATTGGATTGTCATTTCGTCCGTGATGAGATAGTCTGTGGTACTATAATGACTCGACATGTTTCTATCAAGACACAGATGACGGACATAATGACAAAAACACTTGGGAAGAAGGAGTTCGATAGTTTTCTTCGCACGCTGGGAGTTTCGAACCTCAACCCTCCACTTTGAGGGAGGGTATTACGGAAGATATTTCCGTATCTTCAATATGTAAAAATTTGTGTATATTTTCTTGTCTTATCTCTAAGTGCATAATTTATAATTTACTTGTTCGGGAAGCTAAAACCCTAGAATTGTATGTGTACATAAAGCAGCCGAAATTTATCATTCTAAAGTTTCTGAGAATTTAGCTTGTTTAGTAGTTAGAATGTTACGGGTATTCAAATCTTTTGAATCTCGTTTTGATATTAAAAATAAGTGTTTTACATAAAAAAAAAAATTCTCGGTAATAAATTGTTGGAGTCATTTTTTCAAGAAACCAAATAAGCTAACCTAATTTGTGGGTTAGATTCTTCAGTATATTGTTGGGTTGTGATCGATTTGGTTAATGAGATTTCTAATTGGTGATCGTAGTAAAACGAATATGAGATGATTTGGATTCTGAACCTCATCCGTTTCAAGTTATCTCCGTGCATAATTCAGACATACACTACTAGTGAAGTGATAAACCATATAAGGAGAAATAATTGAGGAAAGATAGGCCAAATCTTATGATGAAAGATTCCGAGTCTTATCAAATAGATTTGCGCATGTCGCCTTCTTGGGCCGCAATCTACGACATGTCCGCATGTCGGCATATATATATATATATATATATATATAAATGTCTTTAATTCATTCAGACCAGCTTTTATTACTTTCGCTTTGTGTAATGATAATTCTATTATGATGTAATAAAATGAGTTCTGTTGAAAAAAGTCACTATGGTGATTGGCTAGTAGAAAAAAAACAGGGATATTAGTAATGACACAGAACAATATGGATAAGTCCATAAATAAGAGCGGAGCCACCTTTTATTCATGTGGACTTCATGCTTCTTGCACCTGAAGCCAACGAAAGCATGATTCGTTGGTCCTCCTCGGCCTTAACTTCTCTTCCTCTTATTATTTCTTTTGTGCATCGTCGTTTTCAAAAAGCAAATTGAAGGTGATAATTAAAATATACTAAAAGTTATTTTGTTTTAACTCGTTTTGACGTTGTACATCTCAAATCTTATCTTAAAGAGCGCTGCGTGTGTGTCCCCCCCTCCCTCCTCTTCGCCTCTGACCAACGATTCTTCAATTTTATTTTATGTTTTTACCATGCACGTGTATTAATGTAATCCGTTCATTATACAATTATAATGTATACATATATAGAATATATATATATATATAACTTAAAAATAAACTTCGGGAAACTAATTTTCGAGATGTGAATGTGAAGTTCACATGGGCATAGTTTGTTCCGGCTTCTGCATAGATTCCTTATATTGGTATTTTTTTGAATATTATGGACAATACTAGCTTTACATAAATAAAATATTAGATGGTAAAAGAATCAGTTACACAAAAATGTAATGCCAGGTTTTTCATATGTTATTTCTTCGATAATCCCGGTTAAACTTGTTAATAAATATTACTTTACTAATAAAATCAAGCATTTTGTCTTTAAAATGTAAAACAAAACACATTTTATCAAACAATATTGCTCAAAATGATCGCACGCAATTTATAAAAATATGCGAGTGTAATTATTTATTTACTACGTTTACGAATTACGCCTAAATGATCATTTTGGAAAGCTGTATATCGCAATACAGTTAAAAATTACACCAAGACATGCACAATAGTAATGACCACCGAATTTTAAGAAGACCCTCTACCCCTTTATCTTTTGATTTTGAGTTTTTTTTTTAACAAATCTAATTTGGATAATCTTGTTCTTTCGTTAAAGGTTCAGTGATGCTATCTCCAATTCTATTATTTTATAAAACCATTCTAATAGATTACTTTTGAATGGTGTTATTTAATATTTTCTCTTGTATATTTCTGTTTTTTTTTATCAATTAATTTAGTGGTTAAGAAACAAGATTCGAACCTTAAATATATAATTTTATGTGATGAATTTTTAAAGATGGTGACTATTATACCATTGACTCTCACATATATTTCTGAACCTTTTAATCGAACTAATTATTGCTTTATGGTTTACTTCAACTAATCATCAACTAATAGAAGGTATTGCGACTGCGAGTGGGTAATAGAAAAGGTGCTCACACTTTCATGCTTGGACGACACGTATCCAATTTCCAGGCTGTCTTAAACTGTCTTTCTTTGACGCGACTTTCTCTGCTTCGTACGCTACACGCGCCTCCACTAATTATATTAACATATTAATTATTTTCCTGTCCATATATATTTGTGTCATTTAATTATTTCATTTTCATTCGATAGTGTAATATATTGATCTACTTTTTTTTTTAATCTTACAAATTTTAATTTAAACAAATTAACCTTACAGTTTAAATAATCATAAATATTTGCAGTGTAATTAAATGGAATGTTTTTCTACAAGAACAAATAATACAACATCATAACGAACATTTATATCCATTATTTGGGTCCATATTCAATCTTGAGTTTTAAGTTAGCTGGTCCTTTTAAAACCGTACTGTTGTCAAAAAAAAAATCATATTTCCGCTAATCATGAATTTTCCGTAGTAATGAAATGACTGAAAGGCGTTTGTTCTATGCTTTTCGTAAATGCCTTCAATCACACCATTGTCAACCTTTTTTTTTTTTCTCTCTCCTTTTCAATACACCATAATGTCTTAACTCTTATATAATACAAAGTTCTTTCAAAATAAAATAGAAAGCAGATTTAGGTGACGAAAAGGAAAAGGAATAATTCTAATTCTGGTATGCATGCAATTTTAGTTGCCCCTACCAACTATGAGTGGTCTCCCTGCCACCTCATATCAATTGATGGGAAATTCACATTTTTGTTTGTACAAATAAGTTTTTTTTTTTCTAAATTCATTTTTATTTATGTGTTTGTTTCTCAATTATTATAGCTTTTTTGGTATATTTTTAATTTTTAATGACAGATGATTTGATACCATATTCATTTCCTGTCTTCCACCAGAAGGAGAAATCAATGAGGGGACTTGATTGCAATCTATAAATAAAATATAAAAAAATTCGTAAACTAGTTTATTTAGCTGAAATGATGATAATCTAATAACTATCTTACTGACTTACTAAACTTAATCAAATACTTGTAAAGAACACAATATTTTTTTTTCATATATCCTAAGTATACAAAGATGTTTGAGAGTTGTTCTTCGTTGATTATCACAGAAAAAAAACTCACCACGTAACATTAATATCAGCACCAAAAGAGGACAGTAATCGACAGATTTAAGAAGTTCAATCAATTAACCATTTCAATTCAAGAAGGGAAAATGTGCTATTATCGATCAGAGGAATATTTTGTAGTTGTGATATAAAAGTTTTCGTGCTAAAATCAGATATAGCAGATAAAGCGATGGCTGATGCGTCGAATCAGAATTCTTATCATCTTTTTGTGGTTTTACTTGTAAGGATATTACAGGTTAAAATATATATCAGTAACGAAGAAAATTGGAATTATAAATTATTCTGTCGGGTACTACTAATAATAATATTTTATGAAAATGTTTAAATAACAATGTTTGTGTATTAAACATTTAGCGTAACCACCACTTATGTGTCTGTTGTTATACGTACATTTTGATTACTTTTGCGTTGAAATTAACTTGATAGCAAGTATAATGTATGGATTTATAAATTGAAAAGGCACCTGGTCAATCAATTTATACGCTCGGCGTCATTGTTGTGATTATTATTTACCTAAATCTTAGGTGGCGTATAAAATCTAAGTTGATAAACCCCAAACAATACAACGTATTACGAAAATAAATTAAAAAACATAAATAATTCGTAGTTGGCAAAGAAAAAAAAAAGCAATACGTTTATTATGATTTAATAGTGATTCACACAGATTTGCTGGTTGATGATTCCTCATGTACAGAAGCAATAATTTATAAATATTTGTCTAAATTGTCACACGGTTTCTAACATTAATTAGATCATACAACATTGTGCAATTGTGTTAGGCAAACTAAAATTCGTGCAACGCAAAACAAAAACGATAGCTCACAAAGCTGTCTCAAAACCTATCTATCACCAGAGAATATAATTGATTGGGACTATTGTTGCATGTAGCACATTCAAAAATATTTGCACTATGCATAGACATAGTTAAAAAAATTTTAATTCATATAATATCAAAGTATACAAACATTAAAAACATAAAATGCTAATACATTGCTGTGCACATAGAGACATATAGTTTTGATGCAGAAGTCGTAACAATACACAAACTATTCATGTAGGTACATATATTAAATCGATAACAAACATGTCCAAATACATACATTAAAATGATTCATGTACGTATAAATCTTAAATCGAAATTTTAATGCAACTGTCAAAACACATTTTTCATGTACTGCTTGTAAAAACAATGTAGTATATGTTCAAAGCCATACACCATAACGATTTAGCTCGAAGACGCACTTTGATCATAACATCACCTCATTTACTATACCGAACAACTCTATATATGAGAATAATATGATCTTCTAGGTCATCAATCATCATTAATGTAGTTTCGATAGCATTTCTGTAAAATGTTAGTTCATCAAATTCTATTCCGAAAGTGCTACATTTTGCAAAAGACCTATATTTAAAAATTTTAATCATCATTTTCAATATAAATTCGATTTTGACGCCGTGGATAATATTATGATGTCTACGAGTATACTCAATGAATTATTGCCTTTTTAGGGGAGTGATGTGGTTTGCTAGAAATTGTGGAAAACAAATATGAATACTTTCAAGATATATATATATATAAATTATCGCTGAATATATGTTTTATATATTTTATATAAGAACTACAAAGTCTATTAAAATGGAGAATACTAAAAAAGCAAATATTATGGAAATTGATGTAAGTTTTTATAATTGTTAAGTTTAAACAAATAATGCCGATTATATTTTTAATAATTACATGATTAACTGTTTCTATATATAATTTATCTAGGCCTGAATAATATATAGTTATAGTTATATAAGGCTATGAATGGAAGAGTGAGTTTTGTGCGTAATAATAGAGGATGTGTTTAAATTTGCAGGTTGGACCATTTTATCTCCATTCAACCGAATAATAAAAACTATAGTGCATTTTCTATATTATAATAATAAAAATAGTGAACTATGGCAATTTGATGCGTTTCATGTGTGGTTTTTTTTTCTTTCAATTGAAAATTATTAAAACTTCCAAAATCATTGTATAAATTAAAATGATTAACATTAATTCTTTCTTCTTTTTTTTTTTGCTAAAGGACACCAAATGTAATTGGTCTTTTTCCATGTGTTGTATTTGTATTTAGTTTGTGTACCATATTTTATATATATTTATAACCATAATTTATTTTAGATTGTAAGTATATAATAATAATAGTAATAAATTATGCAGCTATTCAGTTGAGAAATTATATATAGTATACTTATCTGAATTTTGTTTTATCAATTTTAATGTAAAACAATAATTAAAAGTTTAAAAATATTAATACATTAAATTAAAAATTACACGTTAAAAAAAGTGATTTAATATTATTTATTTTAATATTTGTATAATTCTATTAAAGTATTTCATCTATAATTTATGTTAGATACTATTTTTTTTTACTATTTAAAACCACTTCTAAATATTTTTTCCCATTCAAACATTCTTTAAACAATTTGATACGTTTGATCTGTACCGTTCGATCCGCTTTCTTGATTCGAAACCTAAGGTTTATCTGTACATTAAGAAAGTATGATGATTTGGCGAGGGAAAGTAAGAATTAAATAAATAGGTAACGAAAGAGACGTAACATCACAACATAACATGTAAGTTTTTGTAACCCATGAGAAGTTAATAAATAAAAAGGACAGAGATCAAAGGGATCCGTAAAAACGGCCGTCAAGGCTTAGATCTAACCAAAAAAAGACACGTGTTCGAATCTCCATAAATTTGTGTGGGGACCACAAAGTTCGAACGGCGTACAGTTATTGAAAGCTATATGGTGGGATCCACTTACACGTGGAGACATCACGTGCTGTCAGTTCGAGTTTGCCGAAGGGTACGAATAAATTCTCATTTAAAAAAAAATATCTTACATATATATATAGAAAGAGTCCGTTAATGACGGCGTTAAGCAATGGAACGGGGAATCTCATTTTGAAGTTGACGGAGATCGGGGGCCGTTATTATGCTTAAAAACGGGTTTTCTTGTCGCGCGATGCTTTCAAGTCTATTAATCTTACTTTGAGACGACGATCTTGTTTAATTGTATATCTCTTTTACATGCAATTTCATAGTCTATATAACGAGCTATGAATACTTACTACAGCAGTTTTATGTAACTTTATTTTTATACGATCAAATGTCATAAATTATATTTTTCTATTCGTGTTTACATGTTATATTGTTTTTTGTTGTCTTCGTAAGTTTAAAATGGCTAGTTATATATTATTCTTTAGACTTGGACAGTAACCGTAGATTAGCATGTTCACTGAATATAAATTGAAGATTCATATATCCTATTAATACTATCATAACCCAATTGTTGAATTTTATTGAATTTGTTTTCGTTTTTTTTTTGGTTGTAAACTGTATGCATTTTGAAAATAGAGAAAAAAGTAAGGCCTTAATTTAACTTAAAAGTTATAAGAAAAAAAACTCGAAAATTGAAACACATTGGTCCGATGATTTCACAAGACCCAATTACAGAATCTTTTTGATATGAATTTCTGTATATAAACTGAATCTGTAAGAGTTAAAGGTACTGTATATTACTATTGTTAAAACCAAAAAATAACTATTCTTTTATCTGATCGTACGCATTTTCAGATTGATGTTTTCGATGGGTTTGGATTATTAAAAAAAATATATAATAACACAATAATCTGTTACCATATTTCAAAAGCTGTCAATGTAATAATTTTCTACACCCAAGACATATGGTTGAATTATTATTACCATTGAACCTGGGAAGTAAAACAGTCTCATGAGCTGAGTTTAGCTTTTTAAGTTGAATTTAATTTATCCACTGGAAAAGCATCTTCAGTTCTCCATCAAAAGAATCAAACGAAAAACTAAAAAGCCCTAAATCTCTATTTTTAAAGATTTGACAAAAGGTTAATGATTCTCAGACTTGTATACTTTCTTCAAGATTTAAACAACAAGTATTATGCAAAAAAAAAAAACAAATATTATTATAGAATGTCAGTTTAGTAGATCCACAAATTATTTACTACTCGATCAGATCTTGTGATCTAAATAAAAAAAATACACATCACAATTCACAACAAAAATGAAAGAAAAAGATCTCTTCAAATATACAGAAAAAAGTGATATTAAAGTATAAGGAAAAAAAATGAAGGTTTTTACACCGTTTTATTTCTATTTTCACCTAAAGTACGTATGTAACATTTATATGGTACGATAATAAGAAAATAAAAATTTGTATGTGTGTTCTCATTTCACAGCCTTATCGCTTTCGAGGTGTAGATGTCATACATGATTCATTGGTCGTCGAGCCCCATCACCACCATTCTTTTTTTTTTCATCCAGAATAAATATCTTTTTATTATAATATTTTATTTTCTTGGTAATTTTTTTTGTAGAAATTATGAATATTATTAGTTCGTATGAATGATGATTGAAGTGGTAGTAGCAGTGAAAAAACAAAGCAATCCATCCCCACCAAATTGCTCTCCATTGCTTAAGATTCTTCACCTAAAGAAGTCACATGTTCCTTCTTCTTCTTCTTCTTCTTCTTCCCCAATACCAAAAAAGCAAACCCTAGATCCCAGATCGGAGAGAAATGAAGAGAGATCTCCATCAATTTCAAGGTCCTAACGCTCGATTGTCCAACAACGGGACTTCTTCTTCATCATCATCTTTACCGGTTTCTAAAGATAAGATGATGATGGTGAAGGAAGAAGAAGACGGTGGAAACGTGGATGAGCTTCTCGCTGTGTTGGGTTACAAAGTTAGGTCATCGGAGATGGCGGAGGTTGCTTTGAAACTCGAGCAGTTAGAGACGATGATGGGTAATGTTCAAGAAGATGGTTTATCTCATCTCGCGACGGATACGGTTCATTACAATCCGTCGGAGCTTTACTCTTGGCTTGATAATATGCTAACGGAGCTTAATCCTCCGGCTGGTTCTAATGGTTGTTTGGATCCGATTGATAACAACTCGTTTCTCACCGCCGCCGCCGCCGGAGATTCTTCTACTGTTACCTCGATTGGTGGCTTTCCGGCTTCGGATTATGACCTGAAAGTGATTCCTGGAAACGCGATTTATCAACAGAGATCTAATCAAAATCAATTCGCGAACCAGAACAAGCGGCTGAAGTCATGCTCCAGCCCTGATTCAATGGTTACATCGACCTCAACGGCTACGACGGTGACAACCACCACCCCAACAACGACGGCGGCTGAGTCAACTAGGGCTGTAATCCTCGTTGACTCGCAAGAGAACGGTGTTCGTTTAGTCCACGCGCTTATGGCTTGTGCTGAAGCTGTCCAGCAGAACAATTTGACTCTAGCGGAAGCTCTTGTGAAGCAAATCGGATGCTTAGCTGTGTCTCAAGCTGGAGCTATGAGAAAAGTGGCAACTTATTTCGCCGAAGCTCTCGCACGGCGGATCTATCGTCTCTCTCCGCCGCAGAATCAAATCGACCATTCTCTTTCCGATACTCTTCAGATGCACTTCTACGAGACTTGTCCTTATCTCAAATTTGCTCACTTTACGGCGAATCAAGCGATTCTTGAAGCTTTCGAAGGTAAGAAGAGAGTTCATGTCATCGATTTCTCGATGAATCAAGGTCTTCAATGGCCTGCGCTTATGCAAGCTCTTGCTCTCCGAGAAGGAGGTCCTCCGATTTTCCGGTTAACCGGTATTGGTCCTCCGGCGCCGGATAATTCTGATCATCTTCATGAAGTTGGCTGTAAATTAGCTCAGCTTGCGGAGGCTATTCACGTCGAATTCGAATACCGTGGATTTGTCGCTAATAGCTTAGCCGATCTTGATGCTTCGATGCTTGAACTTATACCGAGTGAGATTGAATCTGTTGCGGTTAACTCTGTTTTCGAGCTCCATAAGCTCCTAGGTCGTCCCGGCGGGATAGAGAAAGTCCTCGGCGTCGTGAAACAGATTAAACCGGTGATTTTCACGGTGGTTGAGCAAGAATCGAACCACAACGGACCGGTTTTCTTAGACCGGTTTACTGAATCGCTACATTACTATTCGACTCTGTTTGATTCCTTGGAAGGAGTTCCGAGTAGCCAAGACAAAGTCATGTCTGAAGTTTATTTGGGGAAACAGATTTGCAATCTGGTGGCTTGTGAAGGTCCTGACCGTGTCGAGCGACACGAAACGCTGAGTCAATGGGGAAACCGGTTCGGTTCGTCCGGTTTTGCGCCGGCACATCTTGGGTCTAACGCGTTTAAGCAAGCGAGTATGCTTTTGTCTGTGTTCAATAGTGGCCAAGGTTATCGTGTGGAGGAGAATAATGGATGTTTAATGTTGGGTTGGCACACTCGTCCGCTCATTACCACCTCCGCTTGGAAACTCTCGGCGGCGCACTGAGTTGACTCGATGCCTACGGTGAGTGGACTCGGTCATTTGAGATTGAATCAGTGGACCGGTGATGACATATGTTCGGACCAGACCAAACCGAACTGAATCGAACCGTTTTGCCTTTTGTTTATTTATTTATTTTCGCCTGTTCAAAATTTATATATATGAAATATCGTTTTGGTAGGTCATTTTTAATTTATGCCTTTTTTTGGATCAATTTTAAATAGGCTGAGTATGTATTTATTAAATAATATTTATGAATTTAAAATAAAACTATGAATTTTAATCTCAATTTCTTGGCAACAAAATTTAGAACAATCTCTTAACTTCACAGTGTGTGAATAGGTAATTGAGAACTATAATGATATATATTAGATATTAGATATTTGTAGTTGATTAATGAGTTTTGTAAAGTAAAGTTGAGAAAGAAAAAGAGGTGAGAGCGAGAGATATAATTATTACGAAGAGTACTAACTACTAAGCGATACTTTAATGAAAAAGGTTTTGATAACTTTTTATTGTGGAGTGTGATACAACAGTTTTTGCTTATATTTTACTTATATCTCATTGGCTGTTATTACATGATGGAATGGGTCTTTTCATATCGAACAAACAAAATTTATGAGTTATGGTGAAGATATTATTTAGATCTACACATCAACTTTTAGATCCGATGTCTAATCTTTTTTATAAATGGTAAAATTACTTTTTGCAGGGGTTTGCAACTTATAAACAAACGTTTTCTTTGTTGTTATAGGAATAAACAAACTCTCGTTCAGTCATGGACTCATACGAGATGGTAGATTAACATTTTGATTTGTCTACACGTATGACTATCTTTTTTAAGTCTAAAATCTGGTGTAGATGCATATTTTAGGTGTATGTAAGCACATGATATTATTATAAACCGCCGGAACAAATTTAAAAATAAGACAATGTCCTCTATATTTAAAATGTAACCCGCACATTTTGAGCTCGACTCGATATGCTAAAAAATACTCAATTTTTAGTTAGACGATTATTATAGTAAGGTTCCAGAAATTAGTAGATGCCCCACAACACAAGGCAGCTCAGTCTCAAAAGGATTGAACCGACCCATGTCTTTATTAAAACAATTTAATCTCGATTAATAACGAATAATTGTCCACATTTCTTATTCACTAATGTAGAATTATTAATCTTATCTTATAAAAAATGCAATGTCATTAGATACAAAGGAAGGTCCCACGTGCATGAAATGCTTTTTAACCACCAAGTAGCCAACTTGCATGTGTGCAAATTCTCCTTTGACCCCACGCTTGATTTTAATAACTATATATTTTCCTTTCCTCTATCAAATCGAGTTACAATTTTCATATGATAGGGGTCCATATATTAATCGATCATTTGTCCTTTCAAATATTTCATCACAGTATACTATTATACATATATAAACATTGAATTCGGCAATTATTTGTCTGCAAGATTCGATTTTCTACAACTTTTATAATAGTGCGAATCAAATTTCCATTTTTCCTTATTCTCAAATATTATTTGTGTAATAACTTCTTATTTATTTATTTGTGTACTAACTTTGGTAAAAAATAAATTAAGTTTTTAAAAGCAACAAATCTATAAACCCGAATATAACCCTGTCAAGATCGGATCACCATTCTAATCCTGTCATAGCATTCCCTAATTTACACCAAAGGATTCGATTTTGCATATGTTAAATTCGTATAACGTCAGAAAGTTATTTGGGACAGTAGGCGGACCATATTAAATAATGCTACTTCGTTTCATTATTTTACTTTTATTTATATAATATGAGAGGAGGCACTTACCTTTCTATTCATATCTTTTGATTCTTTTCTGTGTCAACTTTTATTTATAACTTATTCATAAACTACGATTATATACATAGGGGTTACATTTTATAGACAACTATATAACACGGTGAGATGGATTAGTTACATATAAATAAATCCAAGTGAATAACTAATAAAAAATGTGACTTCTAAATAGAAGAATAAATCCCACTAAGATTTTTACTATCCACATTCGGGAGGTCCATTATTAATTATATTTTTACTTTTTCGGACGAACAATTCCATTTATTAATAATAACTGTATTTATTTGCTTTTCATTCATATGATTTTGTTTGACCAATTTTTTTTGGGTATTTAATATGGCTATATGATTTAATCATTGGTCCGTGAAATAGTATTTCAACTCGTTTAACAAAGATAAGAATTAATGGCCTCTCCCATGAACATGATGATATATTTGTATTCAATTTAATATTGATTTCGAATGTAAATTGTACTCGTTTATTAAAAATATTAATTTTCAGCAAAAATACCATGCCACATACAAGAATAAAAAGAGGAGAAATATATTACACATCCTTATTTTCCAACAATAGCTGAATATAAAGACGTTTTTCAAACCAAAGTTATTATTTTTAAGTCAGTTTACAAATGACAGTTAAAATCAATAATAACCGACGTCAAGTGCCGCATTTTTTGTAGTAGTAAAATATTGTAATAGTAACAATAAAATCTGATGAATTTTATAAAAAATGTAATAGAATTTAATGTAATTTTTAATAGAATTTGACGAATTATCTATAAATTTTAAAAATTACAACATGCGAAATTCATAATTTTAATTGAAATTATTATCTAAAATATTTAATTAAATGATTAATTGAACAATTTTTTTTTTCAATCACACATTAATTAAAAACCCATTTCATGATGGGTTGTCCAATTAAGAGAGGAAGAATTTACAAAAAAAAATTAGAAAATAAAGTCTTTGGAGGACCGAACTAAACAATTGGCTTTAAGATTACAAGTTCGAGGAATACAAGAGAGCGAAAATTAGAAAAGTAAACACGGAGCAAACCAATATCATCAAAAAATTGGAGAAAGCTAGCTATTCTTCAGGAGATTGCACCATTGAGACGAGCTCTGCACAATCTGTTTCAAACACCTAGCAATTTATCCCTTTAGATAGATAGTCTTCATGGCCCGTATTAAGCCTTTCATATCCAAGTGAAGGGGTGAAGAGCTCCTCCGATGACAATTTACCCTTAGAAGCGCTATATGTGCCTCACCTTGCAAGCAAATCCAACCTAGACTAGAAGTGGGATTTGTAGACTTTCACGACTCATCAATCTGACAACTTAATGCTTGAGAACACCTTCCTGGAGGTTCAAGAGTTTCAATTTTCCCCACTGGGTTCTTTTGAGCCTCCTCCTAAGATACATGTTCACTTATTGCGTGATTCAAGATGTCTAGAGGTTCTTGCTAGATTCTTTGGAACACTTTATGATTCCTAACTTTCCAAAAAAACCAAAAAATATATGGCAACAATTACAGTTAACCTGCTCGTCTAAACCAGGTGATAATCTCCAGAATAAATAATAAAGATTAGTGAACACAGAGCTTGTTGGAAAACTTCTTGGTTTTAGCAGGATTGGTGACAACGCCCAAGTTTGATGTGAGTTGGACACTCAAATAAAGCATGATTAATGATTTCCTCAATCATTCCACATCTCTTGCAGATATTATCACAATGAATTCGACGTTGACTTAAGCCTGAAGTAACAGCTAGGGAACCCGAAACTATTTGCCTAAGAAAATGTTTAAGCTTTGGGGGTGCTTTAATTTTCCCTGCTACAGCTTTTAGAGTATTGTAGTTTGGTCCCTATTCCACTATCTCTGATGTAGCTTGTGCTAGCCAATAGCCATATTTAACCGTATACCGTCCCGATTTTGTGTAATGTCATAATAATCTATATAGCTAGTAAGTTTGGCTTATAGTTATACCCTTAACAACTTGGATATTTTCCGAGTCCATGAATTCCTGAAGATAAGGTAAGTGTTGTTATTTTGTCTCTGGATTAATCAAATGATTCTTCACCTTCAAATTGGTGTGTAAATATTTACCTCGACTAGTAGCCGGTTGTGGAATACTATTTGGTAACCATGGGTCATGCCAAATCGAAATATTAAAACCCGAACCTAAGTCCCACTGTACACCATTTTTCCAAAAGGTCCTTTGATGAGAATATACTCTTCCATCCGAAGGATGGTCAGTATGGCTTCTTACCCTGTCATTAAATCTTTTTCGGACGTAGTTAATAATTTTACTCTTTGAGCCTCCCAAACTCTCTAGTATTCCCAAATAAACACCCATTCCTTCCTCAATAGAAATCTCTAGAATGGTTTTTAATTGGACCTTAGAGTTCCCATATTGAGTTACTCTCTATGATTTCTTTTTTGAACTATTGAAAACATGACTTTTAAAATTAAATATTCTGAAAACAACATGGCAAAATTACATACATATATGTTTTAAAAAATATTAAATTAATATATAATATAAATAATATGATAGCTTCGTTAATAATAAGATTAGATACAATTAACGGATTAGTTATAAATTACGATCATGTAAAATCAAAGGCAACTAGGGAGTTGAAATCTTCTAATTTGTAGTCAACTTATCTTTCTAATTTCCACCATCGGCCGAAGACAGCGTCACTCTATTTGCTAGATACAGTAATTTTACACTCTGTAATAATATCTCGGCCCAAAGAGAATAAATGGGCCGACGCTTAAAAAGCTCCAAATAACAGTCAACAAAATTATATAAGAAAGTCCATAAATAATGAATCAATCAAAGATGCAATTTAATTTTGCGCTCTCCTTTTGTATCTCTATGACTCTTTATCTATTTTGTTTCCATTAAACCCTTTGACTAAACTCTCATCAGAATCTCTCTTCCCTTCTCCAAAATTGGATTTTTTTTTTAAGCCCTGAAAAGATCGCAGAGAGAGGTTTCTTGATCTTTGAAACTAGAGAAAAAAAGTTTCAGAAAAATGAGTCCGCATGTTTTAGATCTTGCTGGTGGTTCTGAAATCTCTAACGATATCACAGATTTTGTAAGATTCAACCTTATATCCAATTATAAAAAAAATTATTTTCCCAAAAGATTCAAATCCACATTACAATCTCTCTGTTCTTTCTTTACTCTGTTTTCAGGTTCATTACAGAATCGAGGAAAGCATACAATGTTACAAGAGCAAGGAAGAAACTGTGAAACTTATATTTGATACATTTGGAATCCCACCTGAATTTACCAGATTATGTGAGTTCCTCTACGCAACTCTTTTTTTACCGAATCATCAAATGGGTCCGACGCAAAACCTTGAAAAATGGAATCTTTTATGTTGTAGTTTGGTATCTTCTTGAAAAAGCAAATCCAGGTTTCTTCAGCTAGTTCAAAACACATTGCGAGGATATTCGGAATGCACCAAGTAAGCTATAACAGAAACCAAGAAACCTAGAATAAAAAAAACCTTTTTTTCTTCTCACCCAAGTTTCATTTGTTTGTTGTATTGGCCAATTGGGACAGGTGAAGAAGTAACAGCTCCTGCAGAAAATGCACCATCAAATGTAGAGATTGAAACTTGTAAGTCCTCCAAAACGAATAAACAGAATCGGTTTTGTGTTTGTTTCTGTCGTGATTGTTGTAGTTTTGAAGCCAGATGAAGATATAGCAGAGGCAAGTACAACTCATGCAGAACCAGATAATAGACCAAGAGCAAGGCGGTCCAAGTCTCGGAAGGCGAAAGAGCTACAACAACGTCCTCTTTTTCCTATTCACTGCTGTCTAAACTGTTCATTGTTCATCAGGTTTCTCATTGCATCTTTCTAAAACTTGAAGAATTTGTTTGTTGACATTGTCTTTGCTTCTGTAGTGAAGGAGACTGGTCCAAATGATGCATCATCACAAGTGCCTCAAGACGCAGCTACTATTAATGCTGGTGATCCGCAGATTCATGTGGAGAAGGTTTCAAGTAAAGCGAGGCGGTCCAAGGCTCGAAAGAAAGCGAAACAAAGGAAACAACAGCTTCATGCTTCTCAACAGCAGCAACAAGCTCCAGATTCTCCATGTAATTCAAACTTCTCTCTTTTTCCTCTGTTTCTCATCCTGTGTTTGTTTTTTTTTTTTTTCAACAGAATCTATTGTCTTTTCCTTCTTTTAGCAACAGGGACTACTCCAAATGTTGAGAGAGCTGAAGTACTATCTCAAGAATCTATACCTATTGCTGATGTTGAGATAATTTTGAAGCATATTTCAACTAATTTGCGATTGCTTGAGAGTATCATAGAACAAGTACACAAACTACTGAGTAAAGGACTTGGACCACCTCGTTCTGCTGCGAAAACCCTCAAGAAGAAACAACGATCATGCACTACAAGAAAACATTCATTTTGCCACTGAAATTTGCGACTACAAAATTAGTCTCAAATTTTGCTGGAACTATAAAAAAAAGTCACAAATTAGTCGCAAAATCATTTGTAAAAATTGATGTCACAAATTAGTCGCAAATTTACCACTGTTTTGCGACTACAATTTAAATAAATTATTAAATTAATTATTTAAATGGTAGTCGCAAATTAGTGACAACATGTGCCACTGTTTTGCGACTACATTTAAATAAATTATTTAAATAACTATTTAAATAATTTTTTTCTTTTTTTTTTCTTTTTGAGGATTGGTAATCTTGTTAAAAATATAACTAATCTTTAATTACTTATATCAATATAACAATACATGTATATACCATATATATAAAGTAAAATACATACAATTTGATTAATATTATTGATTTTGATTAGTAACATATGATTCCATATGTTTTTTTTATCGATACAATTATTTGGAGTTACGATTTATGTTCGAACAAGTCACTAATATGCTAAGTTTACAATACATTTTGTTTTGTTAAAGAAGTTTACGATACATAATAAAAATCATTATAACAATTTTTTTTCTTTGTATTAATGTTTTATCCATCATTAAATTGAACTCCTTAGACCTTAGTTAATATTATCAGATACGACGATAAAACTTGAAGTTTATATATTGCAATTTTCACTCTGAATAACTAATTGAGTCACTATAGAAAATTTCGTAATTAATATTTTCAGGTCGCCGTCCCGCCGCCGGAAGTTGCCGGTGATACTATATTACCAGTTTAGTGGCAAATATTTTGCCACTGTTTTGCGACTAACTCCATAATAGTAACAGTTTAGTCGCAAATAAATTTGCCACTGTTTTGCGACTAACATTCCACAGTAGTAGCAGTTTAGTCGCAAAATTTTTGCCACTGTTTTGCGACTAACACTGTACGTAGCATTTTAGTCGCAAAATAGTAGCATAATGCAGTCGCAAAAAAGTGGCAAAAATAGCATTTTACGACGTATACGTGTAGTCGCAAAAAAGTCGTAGATTTACTACTAATTTGCGACATTTGCAAATTTGCGACTCTATGTCGTAGTCGCAAATATGCAAATTGAGACTATTTTGCTACTAATACGTTAATGGCAGTTTTTGATTTTTCTGATGGGAACAAGTGAGAGGGGATTATAAACAAGCAGAGATGCTTCAGGATCTGAATCAACAAGTCCAACAAGAAATGCAAAGCCCGGACATCCCAGGGAATCAACCCAGCGAAGAAGAGGGGATTGACAGAGATTAAATTCTCACAGTAGCACACTTAGTTTGTGACTACCAGAAAATATTGCTGATACATAAATGTTACGACATTAGGAATTAAATATTTGTGTTTTTTTTTCGTGTGGGCCCTATGAGACTTTGTATTGTTGGTTCAAACTCTGAAGCTGTGGAAACATGAAACGGTTACGCAAAGAGCAAAAATGTTGTGATGCTTATTCCACTGACAACAAAACTTAAACAGAAGAAATCCAGAAATTGAAAAAGCTTTCGGAAAATTATCTAATGGGAAGGAACCATAAGGCCAAGAGACTTGTTGAGCCATGCCTTCCACCTCCCAGAGGTCTTTCAGAATTCAGATTGTTGTTGTCATCACAGAGTCTTCAAGGTTTTGAGTCTCTAACTTCTTAGACAGACCAAAGTTCCTTTATCCGGTTGACCCTATTTTCCCCCATGGATCAAATGTTGAAATGCTCAAAACGTACATAAGAGAATCAAAAACATTAATCATAGTAAAACTAAGTCACAAATTCATAGGGGAAACTCAGATACCTCGAGAGGCAGAGTAGAGGCAGTAAAGTAAAAAAAATGCTGGAATCTGAACCGAGAAGTGGAAGCATGCCTTCACGGGCATAGCATTCGAGAGAAAAATCTACCACATTGGCTACAGTTTCATCTTCTTTGACAACAAAACGAATAGGACCAGCACTTCCTAGATCCTTCGATCGCTTCTAGTTCGGGAAAATCCATAAGTAGATCTTTGAGTTACTGATTGCGAAGTTTCAAATCCGTATTCATGGATCTAAAAAATTGAAGATTCTCATATCGGAGTAAAAGGGTTTGTTCTTGTTTCGGAAGTCAAGAAAAGTCGGAGTGAAAAGGGTTTCACTAGAGTTTGTATACAGGGCCGTGCCAATGTGGAAGGAAAAGAAACACTCGCTTAGGGCAGCAGATTTTTTTTAAAAAATTAAAAGCATATATTTATGGGATTATATATATATATGTTATAAAGACGGTGTTTATATATAGTTATATTACCGAAAAAAATTTATCGTACCCGTGGAACTCGGATATATCGATATATAAGAGAAAGAAGAAAAATAGGTATGTATCTCTTTTGTTTCTTTTCTTTTATTGTTGAAGATGTTATCCTCTTTACATCGAAAGCAAAGCCTCATATTTATAGTGTAATATATGAAGTTTACTGTGCATGCATAGTGACAGTGGTCTCCACCATAAACGTAAACTTTTTTCGTCGGTGCCTAATTCTTGTCAACCTTATGACTTTTACAACAATATAGTCTATATTGTTTATTCTTAGTGAGTTTCTAAACATAAGAAGTCAATTACTTTTTTATTAATAGACATGTTCTTTTTCTAAAATTTTATATTATCTAAACTTTTAATCCATGATGGCCCAAATTAAAAAAAATAACCTAATCTAATGTGTGTCTCCTTGGTTAACTCAATTAAACGTGCTTCAATTAACGCTTTTCCTCTCTTTCTCTCTCGACAAAAACAAAACCCATAAACAAAATTTAGATACATTCTCTCTCTTTAACTAGATCACCTTTATGAGTTTCTCGCACCAAAATCTCAAGATTCGTGTATATTTTTTTTAATTTTCGATTGGATTTTGACTAATTATTGGGTGTTTAGATGTCAATTAAGAGGTTTCAGCTTAGATGTATTAAAATTTGAACTCAACGACCTATTTTGCAGAATATTGATTATAGGATTATCTAAATTTATGATATTAAACTAAAATCTTCCTAGTACACTAGTAACTGTAAGTACAGATTAATAAAAGTTAATGTTTTGATTGATACTCAAATTTTGTGTCCGATCGATTAAATTCGTTTATGCTGTTTAGAAAAAATGGTTAACCTTATTTCTTTTATTGCAGGAAAATGTCATCAACAAAGAAAAATCAACCTTGTGGATCACATAACAGAAAAAAGAGAAAAATAAAAGACGAACAAGCAAAATCTCAAGAAAATGCTTTCAAGTACTTCAAAAAACCTGAAACTTTTGATAAATTTGTGGAAAATAATGATAAACAACATGACACTCTTGGAGATGGAGTGGATGAAAATATAAATGAGTGTCTAAGAAAAAAAGCAGATGTTGAACCAGAAAATGTAAATGGAGTAAATGAAGAAGAGTTAGATTGACAAAAAAAAAAGATTAAATGAAGAAGAGTTTAATGTAAAGGATTATGCGAATAAGAATGACCGTGAGAAAAGTGATGATTTGAGGGAGTCTTTTGGATTTTTGGATATATATGATCCTAAAACCTGGGAAAACGTTAAAAAGGGATAGAATGAATGGAGAGATTTTATGGTTGTACAAGATCCAACAAAAAGAATGCCACTTGGTTTTTATTTTATTTGAACTGGGATATTTTTTTAAAAATCGTTTATGCTATTTGTTTACGTTTGCACGGCTCTGGTTGGGCTTGGCCATGGTGGTTAGCGAATTCATACGAGCCATGATGCTCATCGATGGACGTCAGAAGGATGACAAATTAAGTATGATATTCTCCACAATATCTTATTGATTTTACGATAACATATATGCAAGGAATGATGAACAAGTCAAATCATTACTGCTATTCCTTACCTTGCAAGAATGGATTTGAGTATGTAATGCGTTATGGAATACAGAAGAAAGATATACCATATACAGATGTTCTCCTACTAAACCGGATAGTTACAGTGACTCAGCTAGGTGTGCCTATATCAAAGACTATATTACTATTCATTCATATGAAATAAGTTTTTCAAGAACTCAAAAACCACCTTATTGGAGCAGCTTTAACAATCTTTCAGGCTGAATGCTCTCTACATCATAAACATGTAAGTGATTAAGAATTTATAAACAGATTTGCAGTTTAGTGATAGCTTTGCCATACAGAAACTGATGAAATTATCTAAGTTGCATTTTCAAGGCTCTAGACATTCTACATCGGTCGTTGAAGAGATACAAATCGCAAGTCTATGTTTAGCTTTGTTCCTTAGTTTAATCTTTTGTTTATGTTTATCTTTTTTGTAGCTTATGGTGTGGTATCATTGTTTCTTTTAGGCTCTTGTCTCCAGAGATATTACTATTTTCCGTCGGTAAAATTGAGATATTAACTATTACCACTGGTCATTGTATCTTAAAAAAGAAAAAAAAACCTAAAATATTTAAAATGGCCCGTTAATGAAGTCGTCCGGCCCATTACTACGGTTTCTTTTACCCGTCCATAATGAAAAGTAGAAGTGTAGAAGCATTAGATTAGTACTACTAATCTATACTAATAAAGAAAGTTTAGAGATTCAAGAAAGCATCCACATCAGCAAAAGTGGAGATTTTTAAGAATAACACATCAACAACTAATTAAATAACCACAAATCAAAATAATAAAATTCATCAGAACTCAAATTAATAAAATAATTAATTATATATATATATATATTTATATCTTATTATTAGGCTTTACTTATAATCAATGTTCTCTTCACCTTCCTACGAAAGAAATAAAATAATATTTGCCAAGAAAATAATGTATGCTTTAACAATTATCAGTTCAAATAAATTAATAAATTATCTTTGAAAAAATGTCAGAAAATTAATAAATTAAATAATCACAAATCAAAATAATAAAATTCATCATAAATCAAATTAATAAAATAATTAATCATATATATATTCATATATTATTATTAGGCTTTACTTATAATCAAAGCTCTCTTCACCTTCCTACGGAAGAAATAAACAATGTTTTCCAAAAAAATAATGTATGTTTTAATAATTATAGGTTCAAATAAATTAATAAATTTTCTTTGAAAAACTATCAGAAAAAAACCCAATAATCTCTTTTGGAGAAAAAATGAAACTAAAATTCTACCAAGACATATATATAGGATTTTTTAGATGTTTTATTATATTGAAATTGTAAAATTAAATATAGAGTTTTGCATACCAAAAAATGACTTATTTAAGTTTTGATCAAACTATATATAGATATATAATACATTTTTAGTTTCATAAAGAATGACAAATAAAATGATGTCGACCATATTTTTCTCTATTACATAATTAGATAGTAATGATTATTGGAATTCTGTATATGACAAAAATATGTGTTATATATCTATATATAGATTCATCAAAACTGAAATAAGTCATTTTTTATATGTAAAACTCTATATTTAATTTTCGCGTTAAAATCCTAAGCTAATTTTAGTAATTAGTTGAAAAACCATTTTCAAGAAAATTATTCTTCATTTGGCCTGAAGTGAAACACAAGAATTGTGTCTTAGTTTTTCACATATTTAAAGTTTTTTTTGTTTAAGTAGATAAATTTTTATTTTTGGTAAATAAATACAAAACAAAATGGTTAAGTTTCCTCATGATTTATGTGAACTCTAAATATGTATATCTTGCTTAACTAAAGAAAAGTTATTTTAGTAAAAACAGTTACAGACTTATATTTTCTAATAACGTTGACTATCTTCTCCTCTATTGCCAGCTTCTTTTAAAAAATCCTTATTTAAACATTCCAAAAGAAAAACATAACAACAACAAATTCCTATTATTCATTCAAATAAATTTAAAACTGTACCAAAAAAACACTATTATGAATAAACCATTTACTCACCATCATTACCATAAATCATTAGTTGTTGGACTTAAATACAAACTTTCATCAAAACAATTCTAACGTTTCATTTGCAACCTCCACCAAAGATTTAATATGAAAGCATAAAACTAAAATAAATTAAATAATAGACAATAATTACACCAATAATTGATCTTCTATATTACCATATATATATATATATATAACAAGCATTCTCATATTCCTACAAAACAAACATTTATATCTCATTATTAGGTTTTACTAATAATCAAAGCTCTCTTCACCTTACTACGGAAGAAATAAAAAAACGTTTGACAAAAAAATATTGTATGCTTTAATAATTATCACCCCTTTCGTTTCGGTTTTATCCTATTATATTTTTACATCTACTAACTTTTTCACAGTTAAACACATTACTAATTATTTTATAATAAAAACTTACAACTAATACAACTGAGTTAAAATATAAATTTAATTATATTTTAATTATTTTATTTATCTATATATATATTTAAAAATATATTAGGAGTTCACATTATCTTTATATTTTTTGATTTCAGTCTTTATTATCAACTATTTATTTAACTAATATCTATTTAAAATATTTTAAAGTAATAATCTAAATGTTGAAGCTTATATATTTATATATCTATAACGCTAATTCAAAATATGTAAACAATCCGCTATGTAGTTATATAATAAATAATGGTAATCATCTCTTCCTCGGGTAGTTTTTCAAATAATGGTAATCATCTCTTCCAGTTAAGGGAGAGAACGTGTTGAATAGTTGGGGACGAGATTACAAGCACCAATTCAATCTCTCTTTCTTTTTAAATTCTTCTTTCTCCTTTACCATCTCCAGCGACCTAGTCAACAAAGGCTGTCTTCTCAATTCCATCGATGGATCAAAGGCCTCTTGGATTGCTCACGATTCACGTCAAAAGAGGGATTAATCTCGCCATTCGCGACCATCGTAGTAGCGATCCTTACATCGTTATCACCGTCGCCGATCAGGTTCGATCTTATCATCAAACATCGATTCCTTTTCTTTTTTCTTTGAAATCGATAGAGAACGAATAATGGATTATTATGATTATCGAAGCTAAATCACTTGGGATTGATTCTCTGTTGCTAGTTTTCCTGAATTGTTCAGATGGGGATCGTCAGTTTATTTCTTGTGATTTGGGTTTTTTCTTCAAATCCTCTATTTTTTTTCTTTAATACAAAACCAAAAAATGAAAAAATGTTCAGACATTGAAGACACGTGTGGTGAAACGAAATTGCAATCCAGTATGGAATGAAGAAATGACTGTTGCAATCAAAGATCCCAATGTCCCCATTCGCTTGGTAACACTTAATAACATTCACTATTGATTGGTTCAGACAAAGACAATCTTGTTCTGTTCTGTTCTGTTCATGGGGATAACATCATTCTGTTGTTTTATTGATATTTGTTCAGACAGTGTTTGACTGGGACAAGTTCACGGGAGATGACAAAATGGGAGATGCAAACATAGACATTCAACCATACTTAGAGGCTCTTAAAATGGGGATGGAGCTTTTGAGGCTACCTAATGGATGTGCTATCAAAAGGGTTCAACCATCAAGGCACAATTGTTTATCAGATGAAAGTAGCATTGTGTGGAACAATGGTAAGATCACACAAGACATGATCCTTAGACTTAACAATGTCGAGTGCGGCGAGCTTGAGATCATGCTTGAATGGCATGAAGGTGCTGGTTGCAGAGGTATCACTTCCTCTTCCAAAGGAGGCTCTCCCTCTACCTAACTAATGTTTTTTTTTTTTGTGTGTGTGTGTTTGTATGCATCTGTTGTTGTTTCGATATGTATAAGAAATTATGTTTGTTTTCTTGATGACCATTTCAATGGCATGATCAAGAAGAAAATTTGAGACTTTTGCATGTGTTCATTTGAATATCTTTTTGATTTTTCACTTTCTGTTTTGGATTCTCTAGTTTTGTTTTTGTTTTGTATTTTCAATTTTTATTTTCTTGTATGACGCATGTACGAGGTATTTTAGATGGGCTACAAATTTTAAACTTGATTTTGTTTGCCACTTAGTGGACCATTTTTTTTATTTACGGCCCATTAATAACACCAACTATATTTGTTCGCAACATATTTATGGGATGGGATGGGATGTGACGCTGACGCATTTATGGGTTTCTCTCGTAGCTTCATGGATTAACAATTAAATACGAGTTCGTAAAGTGGTTTGCCGTTTGCCTGTCATATCATCTGCATGGGCCAATGTAACATTGCTATATTGAATGCATATATAAAGGATTAACTAACTGTACGAAATTTAATAATGATAATGCGCCAGCCACCACGAAAGTTTCATTTATCAAATTATCAATATAGTCGTCTATTCCCGTCATGGTCATCAACTCACAAATTCACAATTATGTACGTAACTATAAAATATGGAGTAACGAGCAAGCATGGTCGATTTTGATGTCTAAAGTGTGCAAATACAGATGGTCCTGAAATTTTGCTTATAAAAAAAGTCATAGAAAATCTTATTATGTATGGCAGAAGAATATTTATGGGACATCTAAAAAGAAGGACAAAAAATCTTGCAAAAGTGGAAGGATCGATCGTTGCAGGAAGTTTGACCGAGGAAACCTCTCACTTCACTTCATACTATTTTAGCCCAACCGTCAAATTAAAAAAAAACCCGTCTTAAACGATATGACGATGGAGGGGTTGCACCAACATATAGCGTTGAGGTCCCAGATATATTTGCCCAAATAGGGAGACTTGGTGGGAAGTTGAAAGAAGTTTGGTGGGAAGACCACAAATATTCTCGTGCGGCTCACAATTATATATTGCGAAACTGTGAGGGAATACAACCGTTTAAGAGGTATAGTTTCATTTATTTCATATTTTCATATAAATCTAACAGGAGATATGTTTTTTGTTACAAAAAAAAATTTCTATAGTGAAAAAAATTTCGACAGGCAAATGAGAGAAGTCTTCCCCGATTTACAAGAAAAAGAGTACGAAAAGTCCAAAGAACGTGATTTTGCTGGATGGTTAAAATACTATGTAAGTTTTGAACTACAAATATAAATATTAAATTCTTTCAAAATTAAATAACATAATTTCTTAAATATCATATAGGTAATGAATGGATGCAAACCCCTGCATCTTACACGAGATTGTTCAAGAACCACGCGAAGATCACTACTACCAATGTACTTCACTCGCGGTTACACTTTTCACACGTATGAGCATGGCTCCAAGAGGTCAACCGCAAATTATGGAATTCACGTGAAAATGACTTCTACGGTATTTTGACGAAATTATGGAAGTATCATATCCAGAATTATCGGGTTGAAATGCTTTGTTCAAATGTCATTGGTATGATCCAACGGTCGGTCGAGGCTGCACAAACTCGTTAGGTAACGATGTCAATGCCAAGAAAAAATTTCAAATTTGAACTGCTCATCCTAGCATGTCAAGCGTAACAAGTGTGTTTCATTCCATATCCTCGGATAAGGAAAGACAAGAGACGTGGTTATCGTATAAAAGTGAATCCGGAGGTGAAATGGAGAAGCGATGATGTAGTTTTCAATAAGTCTCTAGAATCGAATCAACGTAAGATATCTTACATATTGATCCACAAAACAGAAGTAGAAGAGATGATCATGGATGAGAGGTAAAGATCCGAATGTGACGAGTTCGAGAGCAGATGACGGAGAAGAAACTGATGGCGATAGTGAAAACTCCTATGTATCTGAAAATGAATCTGAATAAATGTTTGTATGTTTGTAGGTGTTTCATGTGTTATATGTAGATTTCGATGTTTTTTTGTTTTTCACTTATTTGGAATTGTGCAATTCGCAGCAATATTATAACTTTGTTACGGAATTGCGACGAACCGAGCAGTTCCTCAGAAATGATTACTAAATATATATTATAATTTTATTAATAAATATATTTGAATTGAAAAATGATTACTAAATATCTATTGATCATGTCAACTCATTTGAATCAGAAAATAATGAATTTACAATCAGATTAATTTGTTTACAACCTCATATTTTGATGTTTAATAGTTTCAAATATTTGCTAGGGATTTGCGAGGGCTCCCTCGCAAATCTCTAGCAAATTTCTAATTTTTTTGGCTTCCCGGTTACAAAATTTTTAATTATTTGGAAAGAGTATTGCGACGGAGTTACCCTAGTTTCGCGACGGATTCGCGATGGACTTGCGAGGGTAGGGTATTTTAATTACTCTTCTTCTTCCCCAGCGCAAAATCGAAACAGCGCAAAATAAAAAAAAAAAACTTCGTGAAAGCTGTGATCTCTCCTCCCGCCTCCTCTCCCTGCCGCCGCTCTCCTCTCCCCAGCCGCCATTGTCTTGTTAACCTTGACGCGTCTTCTACTCAACCGATGTAAGCTGTGATTCTCTCTCTCACAGTTTAGTTTTATTTCCCATGGCTTTGTAGTTTAGGGATTTCATTGTTAGATTAGGTTGATTTTATTGTTAGATTAGGTTGAATTTTATTGTTAGATTAGGTTGAATTTTATATGAATTTGTTAGATTTTTAGATTAGGTGTTATAATTTGTTAAATTATATTTGATGAATTTGTTATAATTTTAGATTTATTTGTTAAATTAAGTGTTATTGATTAGAATTAATTTGTTAATTTAAGTGTTATATTTGATTAGGTTTTGGATTTGTTATATTATTAAATTTTTGATTGGAGTTTTAATTTGTTAAATTAGGTTTTATTGATTAGGATTTACTTTGAAAATTTTAGGATTTTAGATTTTAGGATTTGAAAATAATTTTTTCATGAATTTGAGAATTATTATAATTTATTCATGAGTTTTAGGATTTTAGATTTTAGGATTTTAATATGATTTTTTCATGAATTTAAAAATTTTAGAATTTGAGAATTTGAGAATTTTTATATTTTAAAATAGTTTTTAGGATTTGAACATGATTTTTTCATGAATTTGAGAATTATTATAATTTATTCATGAGTTTTAGGATTTTAGATTTTATGATTTGAATATGACTTTTTCAGGAATTTAAAAATTTTAGAATTTGAGAATTTGAGAATTTTTAAATTTTAAAATAGTTTTTAGGATTTGAAAATGATTTTTTTCATGAATTTGACAATTATTATAATTTATTCATGAGTTTTAGGATTTTAGATTTTATGATTTGAATATGACTTTTTCATGAATTTAAAAATTTGAGAATTTGAGAATTTGAGAATTTTAAAATTTTAAAATAGTTTTTAGGATTTGAAAAATGATTAATTAATTACAAGTTTTATTAATTAAAAAGTTTAGATATGTAATTTTGTTTTTATTACTTGTTTTCCATTTCTTTTTTGCAGATGTCCGGATATTCTAACGATTATACGCGCTATCTTTCGAGGCTGATCTACGCCGCCTACCTGGGCGAGTTTACTTCTCAGATGGGCGGGTCACTTATTCCGACACTCATCATCATCACCGCTCCAACCACATTCCTCCGCACTCACGACAGACAACCGACACCACCTCCATCTACACAGTGCACAATGACTGACGCTGAGCATGATCGGGTCATAGCGGCGCTTTTTGATCAGCCCGGTCATGACCGTCTACCACACCTTGATCCAACCCGTCCTCAAGGAACTTTTTGGTTATTTGTTTTATTTTTTTAACTTTTTAATTTTATGTTGTTTAAAACTATATTCATTTTAATTCTCTTTTTCAAAATATTTCAGGTTTAAAGATGACGGATGTGTAGCTGCTAAGGTGCAATCGATCTTCGAAAGAGACTTCAAAGAACCTCATGCTAATTGGACACAAACTCCGAAAATTGTATGTCACCGGTGGTTTGAGACATTTGCCGTAAGTTTTAAAATTTTATTTATTTCAAAGTCTTTATTGTTATATTTTTATCAACGTAAAACTTCTTTTTTTTTGTAGCAAGCTTATCATTGGGATTCTGCGATTACATCGATGGTTCGCAAAGAGTTCGAGGATGCCTGTGTGGCTGGACCTGGTGGGGTCCGAAAGGCCTCGTGCGGGCTATTGGTTGGATCCGCGAGTGAGACAAGAGCGGAATGCCGAGCGGCCCGGCCTCTAATCCGATGGAGACGGTATCATAAGCATCGTTCGACAGCTTTTTAAAGCCCGAGCACGAAAATAGTAAGTTTTTTTTTAAGTTATTTAATTTTATAATTAAAGATGATAGTAATTATTTATATACTTAGGCTGAGAACTGTGGAGGCGATGCGATTCCGGATTTACTAGCGGTTCTTGAAGAGACGAAACGGAGACCGGATGGATCGTTTGTCGACGGAAAATCGGAGAAGATCTATAATGACGTACCTCCGTGTGGGAGTGACTTGAATTCTGATGGTGATGATCCCAAGAGCACGCATCTCTCCATGAAGAACAAAATTTTTACTGAGGTATGTCTTTAAAATTGTTGTAAATGTTTTAATTATGTTTATAATAAATTACAATCAAATTTTCTATTTGGTCGCCTCGTAAAAATGAAGAATTTATGGTGTCGGTTCCCTGCAATCGAAGACGACTCCTTCGTATTCCTCTCAATCCCGACAAGATTCGGAAGCTCTTCAGATTATCATTCAGTCCCAGGCGAATATTATCGCAACTCAGAGTCAGCAAATGTCTAAGTATGATAAGCTTTTTAGCTACTTGGGCACAAAGGATCCGGAATTGGCTAGGCTCGTTCGGAAAGAGTTAGGAGATGACGTCGGTATGAACCGAACCGGACACTCATCACAATCCTTTTAGTTATTTTTTTATGTATTAAAAACAAATATTGTAGTTTATTTTCTTTTGAATATTAAGAATTTTAATTTTTATTTGGATTTTATTATTTATTTTAATTTACTTAATTTTAATATTTATTTTATTATAAATTAAAAACGATTTTAAATAATTCATCGCAAATCCCTCGCAAGTTTGCGATGGACTTGCGACAACAGGAAAAGGTATTGTCGCAAGTTCATCGCAAATTTGCGAGGGATTTGCGATGAACATTTTTAATGTCGTCGCAATTCTCTCGCAAAAATCGAAGATTTTCCGGCCACATAATGTCGTCGATTTAACGCAACTACCTCGCAAATTTTGCTACAATTTTGCGACAAATATTTTGCGAGTGAAATTATTACACGCTAATCCGTCGCTTATTTGCGAAGCATTTGCGAGGTAATTTGTGAGACGGATTAGCTATTGTTTTTATCCGTCGCAAATATTGCGACGACATTGCGATGCTTTTAGATTTGCGACCAGCGATTAGCGACGAATTGCTAGTCCTCGCAAATACGTCGCTATACTTGTTTTGCGACGGATTTGCGATGAATCTGTCCATCGCAAATCCTTTGTTTTCTTGGATAAATACCTAAAATTTTAAATTAGTGTAGTTTAGCCTTGTAATTTATCAGTCAATTTGCTATAAGGAATTGTTAGCAAATGAAAAAAAACTTAAAAAAAGAATAATAATGATTACAAAAAGAGAAGAGAAAGAAAAGTAGGAGAATTTGGGAACAAAACATTAAAAGAAAAAAATTACAGGAGAAACAAATGTGCCGCCGACAAAAGAAAGGAAAAATAAATCACTGAAAGAGAGGGATGAATTTTGGTATTCAAACATGGCTGACCTAGGATATATATATGTGGGTGCACCGTCCACTTTTAGAGAGAAACAGCCTCTACACTAAGGCTTATTATTTTTTTAAAAATTTCAAAGGGATGATGATGGTGAGGATAATAGGGATGCTGATGGTGTTTCCACGAAATATTTTATATTCTTTTATTTTAACAATTTTATACACAAATAAGCACATTTTTCAAGGCTATAGTGATAATGTCAAGAATATTCCAATACAAAGTGGGATGTAATATGTAAGGGTAGAAAAACAAGAGACACACAAATCTTAAATGAGTTTAGCAAAGTGTCTATGTTTTCAAACTTTTGTTTTTTTTAACACAATTACATTTAGTGTTTCATCTTGAAATTACACGATCCTCAAATTTTCTTTTTAAGTTGCTCTCGATCAATTTTTAACTTATTTTGAAATCTTTAAGATCAACAACAGTACTAATCTACGACAAAAGTTCTCACCTTGTAATAAATTCTCACCGTTTTCTCACACCAAAAAAATGTCAAACGATTACAAATCTTTCTGTCTTTTAACGTTCTAAAGGATATTCTTTTTCGATCTAGATACTTTTTCTTATAAGTGACCATCCTTTCCCTTTCAAGCTAACAAAGTCTTAGTCTCCTATGAGAAAATATTCTTTCAAACTTAATCTTTATTAAATTAATTAATACTTTCATATCTCATTTAGTATTCCAAATATCTTTAAAAGTCTTCTTTGGTACTTTGCTCTATGAATGTTAAATCATCTCATCTTTTTTTTTTTGTTTTGGTCAAGTACAGCACAAACATTATTTACAAAGATATTTAGAATCGTATAACCTTAATATATATATACGTTAGGTTAACAGATATTTACAGCTAATTTCGATTGTGTTGTAAATCATAATTCACGTTTTCCAAGTTCTTATCATACAATAGTAATGATAACGTATTAGGTTTGACAAAATGCATAAAATAACCACTGTCCTCGTCATCCATATCAACGTACATTAGAAAAAGTATAGACTTAAACAAATCGTAATTAATTTATCGATATGATTGGGTTCATGGAACTCCGAACGTCCAACAGATGAAGGTACGGTGGCTTCTCTGCGAACGGTGGCTTTCTTTGCCTTTTCACGTTTTGTGGAAAATCGATCGAATCCATCTTGAATCCTTTAATGATCACTCTGTAATAGTAATACCAACCTTTTTAAATTCAACTATGCTTTTTTTTCCTCCTTTTTCTAAATATTATATATATATATATATATACTACAATTTTACGTACTGATATTTATTTCTTTATATACGACCAATTAATAATGATACAGTAGTACTACTCACGAAGAATTAACAATTAGAAAAAAGGATGAATGCTACAGCGGGTACAGCCATGTATATATATATGACCATACAAATACAGCATTGATTACTCTATACTAAAAAAAAATACAATGACAGCAACAATATATATGAACAATACAGCCACTAAATACTGTTTATGAATAATACAACCAATAAATGAACATACAAAATGATGAATAATACAACCAATAAATGAACATACAAAACGATGAATAATACAACCGCTAAATGAACATACAAAATGATGAATAATACAACCAGTACTAAATACTTTATATATAATTAATGTGCGCCTTGTGGAAGCTGATACATATATAGTGCAACACTAAAAAGGACAGTATTGATTAATTACTCTTTAAAATCATTAATTAAAAGGATACATGTATAGATGAACATATATACATGAAACCTCAACCGTAATTACGGTATATTACAGTAGATGAAACCAGACATATGCATGCGAACCCCCATTTATTGTACTGAAAACACCATACAAAGATACATGATACATGATACACGAACACAAAAAGTCAAAAGGAGCCATGTATGAGGGTGATGATAGGTGATGGGTTGAGGTGAAAGGGATTTAGGCTTTGAGAACGTGATCGTCCATGTCAGCAACGAGGCTCTTGACGAACTTCATGTAATTGCTGGGCTCAGGCATGTCATCGTTTCGCTTCTCCCAGATCATAGTGATCTTACAGATGATATCATCAGGCGACTTTTGAATGAACTGAAAGATGACGTCATACACTTTAAGCTGCTCCATCACGTGACCTTCCAGTCCTCTGAACGTTACCGCCATATTCTCATCGTCTATCTCTCTCCTCTCCTTGAACACCTCCGCTTTCCCATCTTCATATATATGCATGTGTTTCATTCATAAGTTAGCACCATATATACATATATATGTTTGGATTTATGTAACAGTCAACTAAATTTCAAGGTAAAGAGATTCTTAATTCCACAAAGATTATTCTGATGAATGTTTTAAATGGCAAGATCACGTATGGTTGTTCCATTTAAAAAAATCCGCAATTCTACTTCTGGATGAGTCTTCTGCTTCTGAATAAAATTGCCGAGTTCAAAGATAAAGTGAATCGAATTTAGAGAGAGATGAGTTTACATATATATGGTCATACCGTTTGATAAATGGATTCTCTGTATACTTGTGATGACAAATTGGTACAACTATCTATTCATTTTTTACTGTGGTTCTGGCAGTATGATTTTCTAAAAACCTAGTTTTCAGACGTGAGTTATATTAAAGTAACGTATTTTTACCGCATGTATAGTTCCAAATCTTGATGGCTCCATGGGAGTCCCATTCGCCGTCGTGGATGGTGACACCTTGGATGTGGTGGCCGACGGCGTCGGGGAAGAGGTGGTTCTCACTCCTCCACCGCTTGTAGTGTTTCTCCGCTGATCCTTTCAATGGAACCTCCGTCACATATGTACCCGACGTTGCCATCTCTCTCTCTCTCTCTTCGTTGGGTAGCGAGTGAAATGGGTGTTTTTTCGTTTGTTTGTTTCTTTGGTGGATATATGAATATTCACTTCTGGTCTCCTTCGTTTATATAGAGAACGTAACGGTTAAAACGTAAAAAAAAACATGTTTTTTACTCCATTTGACGAATTTTTTTTAATCACAATTCTGTCAATTTGCATTATTGCAAATTAAATTAGTATATTTGTGGATTTTTAAAGAATTAATAATTTTAAACAATTTTCTGTTTTTGTCGGATTTATTAATATATGTAGGGTCATGTATTAGGTGTTGTCGTGTGTTGTAGTGGGATAATAACTAATAATAATTTTTTGAAATTATGATTTTATTATGGATAATAGTGGATATATGAAGCAGATAAATATATTTAGAATATCAAAAATAATATATGATATACATTTTTAAATAATGGGTTAGATAATATAGATAGTGTATAGATAATTCGGATATATAAAATCACTACATGAACGAGTGAAGACCATCATTGTGTTTGGGTATTTTGTGTAATTACAAACAGTTTTGGACAATTTCTAGAAATTTTTGTTTTGAATAACTTACGATAATTTTAGTAATTTTCAGAATTTTTAAAAAATTTAAATAATTTTATTAATTTAAAACATATGCTAGATTCGTGTTCGGGTAACTTAATTATACGTTAAATATAACAGCTTCAAATTTCGTCAAATTCAACCTTATTTTTTTACTAGTTACAAGTTTTTCATAATATTTCGTTATTATCTAATATCAAATTTAGTATTCAATATTTTTCTTAGTTTATTTAACTAATTTTGTTGACAAAAAAAAATATCTAATTAATAATATTAGAAGTTTATTTAATTAGTTAATTTTTAAAAAAATTCAGCAAGATTCAGCAGTTACCATTTGAACTTTAAATTATTCAGCCAGATTCCGCAGGAAATCACAAATAAATTCAGCCAGATTATTCGGTTACCATTTAGAGTTTTAGACCATAAGTCTAGATTTATTGTGCCTAAAAAAGTTAATAGATTAGGGTTAATTGAATTGTGTAGTACGTAATTCACGTTTACCAAGTTCTTATCATTAGAAAAAAAAAAAAGATTTGGATGATTATTGTTATTGATATGATTTATTTCTTGAACTCGGAACCTACACTATCAACACTTTCACTTGAACCGTCGTAAAAAAAAAGTTATATGACATTCCTAGAAAATAATAATAATAAAGCCACAGATAATAAATCATATTTTAGTGAAGCCGGTAACAATCACTATCGTCTTTCTACAAAAGAGAAAATAAGTGAACCGATGGGAAATCTGGTTGAAAACGACTGTTTTAGAAAGTGATTTTTATAAAACATCTTTTAAAAAGTGTTTTGAAACCTGTGAGCGAATAGGATTATTTATAGGGGTGATCAATGAGTTACTTGGTCAAAGTAGTGTTAATCCGATCCGATCTAAAAGGAATAAAAACATGGACGGGGAATCTTAATATAGTTAGATTCCATGTACATGAACCAAGAGATTGAGGTTGGTTTTAAAGCTGATTGGGTGTCGGTAATCTGGTGTTGAAACGGAGCCATTTTTTTCATTTTTCAGCGAAGCTCAAACATGGACGGGGCTACATTATGAATATGAGAAGGGGTGCAAAGTGATACCTCTAAAATATATTATTTTCATTAGACTACAAATTTTCTAATATTGGTGAGACGTAAAGAGTCACTATGATTGAAACGAGGTTTAGTTGGAGACAATACAATTAAATGACCTTTTTTTATAATCCAAGATCGGCCTGTAAAGTGTAAACAGATTGAAGATAATGGCAAATAATTAAAAATATAGCGAAATCTCAAATCAAAATAAGAGACGAAGACTATTGGCCAAACGTTTTCCACGTTTTTGCTGTCCCATCGACAGAAAATTAATAAAAGTATGCTCTAAGAGAAAATTATCAGACAATGAATTGATTATGACGATGGGGTTGGATCATCCGTATAGTATTTTATTACTAGATTGCATATGTTGTTTTTCCCTTCTAGATATCCGATATCGAGGGACTCTTACATTCATACTTACTTTATGCGTGTGTATAGATGAATACCAATCATTCGATTTACTGTAGACTGAGCTACGTTTAATATGACCAAATTAGTTAATATACAAACAACTGAAATATTACACATTTTGCAAAACTGGCAGTAGAACAAGAAAACACAAAAAAATGGTACAAGAAAAAGGATCTTCTAATCAAACCAGCAATCAAAGAACATGCTTTCAAGGATCTTCTAATATAGAAGATTACCATTGACCCAATTTATGTTTTCTTATTAAACTTCTGGTGCCTCACATGTTCTCTACATGGATTTTTAATCATTAAAATTAACTTTCGGCAAATCAAAATCATAATTTCTGACGGGTTATGATCCGATCCTTGAAATCTTATGATAATGAGAAGTGTCTATTCTAATTTCCATTGGCAAAGTCAGAAATATATTTTACTATCGGTCAACTTATATTTAAATAAACTATTAAAGCAAAATTTATTAAACGAGATAAGAAAAATATTTTAAAATTAACATTTGATGGGTAAAATTTATAAGTTCATATCATCTCACAATGTTTTATTATTTTTCTTCTTTTACTAGTTAAAATTTTATATATTACCCATGTTCTTACAATAATAACATAAAAAATTTCTTACTGAATGAAATAATTAAATGTCAATATGACCCAGTTTGGTATTTAAAAAGATTACATTATTAATATCTTATAAATAAAAATTAAAAAGTTTTTATTTAAAAAAATATTTATTCTTATCTTATCAAAAGAAAACAAATACAAAAAGAAATGATTTTTGTTTGGGAGAAAAATAAAACTAATTAAAAAGGGAATGGTTGCAAAACTAAAATCATTCTGATGTCAATTAATAATTTACTAGACATTTTCATAAATTTAAGAGTGTCACCTCACCTCATTCCATTGATTTAGATATGGGTGGTGGGTCCGTCCTTAGATCCACAGACCACACTTATTATTGTGAATCATTCAAGAACAAATCGAAAGAATATATATTTATATATATATATATGTAATTTTCTAGCACTGTTGGGCTTACTTTATTGGGCTTTTCTTGAAGAAATTGGGCTTTATAAAAACCAGAGAGTATATTACATTTTAAGATAATTGAAATTACGATCACGACAAGAAGAGATGCTTGCGAAACAAACGCCATTAACAAAACAAATGCTCTCCGAGCTTCTACGAACAAGTTCTTCAAAACCAAAGCAGCTTAAGAAGATCCATGCGATTGTACTAAGGACAGGTTTCTCTGAAAAGAACAGCCTCTTAACCCAGCTGTTAGAGAATCTTGTACTTATAGGTGACATGTGTTACGCACGCCAGGTGTTCGACGAAATGCACAAGCCGAGGATCTTCCTTTGGAACACTCTTTTTAAAGGGTACGTTAAAAATCAGCTCCCTTTTGAAAGTTTCCTACTTTATAAGAAAATGCGTGATCTTGGTGTCCGCCCTGATGAGTTCACTTACCCGTTTGTGGTGAAGGCGATCTCCCAGCTGGGGGTTTTGCCCTGTGGATCTGCCCTTCATGCCCATGTGGTGAAAAATGGTTTTGAGTGTCTTGGGATCGTTGCAACTGAGTTGGTGATGATGTACATGAAGTTTGCTGAATCGAGTTCGGCTGAGTTCTTGTTTGAGTCAATGCAAGTCAAAGATTTAGTGGCTTGGAATGCGTTTATTGCTGTTTCTGTTCAGACAGGGAACTCTGCTATAGCTCTTGAGTATTACCACAAGATGTGTGCGGATGCAGTTCAGTTTGATTCTTTGACAGTCGTGAGTATGCTTTCCGCTTGTGGTCAGCTAGGCTCTTTAGAGATTGGAGAAGAAATTTATGATCGCGCTAGGAAAGAAGAGATTGATTGTAACATAATAGTCGAAAATGCAAGGCTTGATATGCACTTGAAGTGTGGTAACACCGAAGCTGCGAGGGTATTATTCGACGAAATGAAACAAAGAAATGTGGTTTCATGGAGCACGATGATCGTAGGATATGCAATGAATGGAGATAGTGGAGAAGCCTTGGCATTGTTCACTATGATGCAGAATGAGGGACTTAGACCTAACCACGTTACATTTCTCGGGGTCCTCTCTGCTTGTAGCCATTCTGGACTAGTGAACGAGGGAAGAAGGTATTTCAGTCTCATGGTTCGATCGAATGATAAGAATCTTGAGCCGAGAAAAGAGCATTATGCATGTATGGTTGATCTCTTGGGACGCTCTGGTCTTCTAGAGGAGGCTTATGAATTTATCAAAAAGATGCCAGTAGAACCAGATACCGGTATCTGGGGAGCTTTGTTGGGTGCTTGTGCGGTTCATCGCGATATGATATTGGGGCAGAAAGTGGCAGACGTTCTTGTAGAAACAGCTCCTGATATTGGTTCATACCACGTACTACTGTCTAATATCTATGCAGCTGCTGGTAAATGGGATTGTGTTGACAAAGTAAGGAGTAAAATGAGGAAGCTGGGCACTAGAAAGGTTGCTGCTTACAGTTCCGTTGAGTTTGACGGCAAAATCCATTTTTTCAATAGAGGAGACAAATCACATCCGCAATCAAAGGCGATATATGAGAAATTGGATGAAATCTTGAAGAAGATAAGGAACATGGGGTATGTTCCTGAGACGGGTTCGGTGTTTCATGATGTGGAAATGGAGGAAAAAGAATCTTCTCTCAGTCATCACAGTGAGAAGCTCGCTATTGCATTTGGACTCATTATTGGGAGAACGGGACATCCTATACGGGTTATGAAGAACTTGAGAACCTGTGATGATTGCCACGTTTTCTCCAAGTTTGTTTCCAAGCTTACTTCGACAGAGATCATCATGAGAGACAAGAACAGGTTTCACCACTTCAGGAATGGTGTTTGCTCTTGCGGAGAGTTCTGGTGACTTCACTTATTGACGTTCTGATTATTAAGAGGGATCTGATGGGAAAATGCATTCACAGATTTGGAATATATCTGATGCTCTGAAATAGATTCAAAAGACCAGTTGATGCAAAACCAAGTTCTTGATCCACTAAACTTGTATATGGCAACAAATCGTGAAGCTTTTGTTTCATTTTCTGCACTGGTCAGAAGCCCGAAACAGAGAGACCCTACTGAATTAGGTAGCTAAGTCAATCTGTACAGTATACTCATCATTATTGCTTGTTTGATCTTTAATTTCTCATTAATTAAGTAGATCTTTGCCTGCCTCACGTTTTTGCCAATTAATGGTTTTGTATATTTCTTAGTATATTCCATTGATTTTACAGATCTTGTATTGTATCTCTTGTGATGTAAAAAATAGCTGAAAATGAACTACTTCCATACCTTTTTTTGCAGAAGATAAAGAAGGGTCAAATTTGTGAATTTGAATTCAATGTTTATGTCAGTCGTTAGATGCTACTGACACTGATGAAAAACTGAGTTTGCCTCTGTTTATGGTTTTCTCTGAGAGTTGAAAAGCAGGGACATGGAAGAAGCAAGAAATAGAAAAAGTTCTCGTGAAAGACAGAGAGAGATGGAGACGAAACAGAGAACAGAGGTTATCTCACTTGTCGTCAAGACATTCGAAGCAAAAAGACTCTGCAACAACGGTATCTTTTTTAGGGGTCAATTTAGCAAAACTAAGGTAATCCTCCATTAAAAGCTACTTGCTTTAATTAGTAAAAACACTAATTGTACATATAACATCAATTTGATTTCACAGTCAAAACACCCTTCTCTCTCTACTCAGAAAACATAAATTCGTTTTTTTTTTCCTGGGGACAACGGCTATTAATACGGAACTGTCCACTGCACCAACTCCAAGCAACATGGCAGTATTGTAATTTTCGTTAGTAGAGAACAATCAAAGCATTGGGAGGTTAGATCAAAAAAATAAGTTTCAAAGTTTAAAAGATTTGAGTAGTACAGATGTGAGAAGGTTCTCCCAGGAATCAAGGGTCAAGATCGTTTGATAAGACCCATAAGATAATGTAAAACTAAAATTAAAATAAAGAACACAGAAAGCTAATTTCATAAAATAAAAAATCTTTTCATCTTCTCCTCTTTCTACTTCTTATACTTCTTTCTTCTTTCTTCTTTCTTTCTTTCTCATTATCCAAAGAGACCCAGACAAACTTTTTTGTTACTTAGACTTCACTCAAACAAAGAAAGTGTTTTGTCTTTTGGGTTTATCCTCTACCACTACTCAAATTACTCACTTTCTTTTCGAGAAATTATTATTATAACTACTCCAAACCCATTTTTCTCATCAATTTCTTGAATCCAAAACCTGCTCCTGCACTTCCAGACACAGACAAAAAGGAAATAAATTCCTGTCACAAGAAAACAGAGAGAGATACAAACTCAAATACTCTGTTTTCTATTACCTCATGGGCTTCTAAAAACCCATAAAAAGCTTCTCTTTTCAATCATATCAAACCGCCATGGAAACTTGTGTAGGAACCGAGCAAGACAAAATAGGAAGTAGAAGAAGACGAAGAAGACGAGCACTCACAACCACCATCACCACCTCCACCGTGTTCTTCTGGGGAATCTTGATTTTTGCTCAGTTTGGTCTGTCTTCATCAGCTCTATCTCCTGATCACTATCATCACCAATCCTACCCTTCAGCACCGAGAAAGGCTGGTCATTTCCATGAAACAGCGTCGTTTCAAGCTCCGAAAGCCTCATTGTCGTTCACGGGTCCACGTCGAGAAGAAGAAAACAGAGATGACGTTTATAAAGACGACAAGAGATTAGTTCACACAGGTCCAAATCCACTTCACAACTGAAAAACTAATAAACAACATGTGTCTGGTCTCTCTTCGAGCTCCAAGAAATTGCCTTGAGATTCTTCAATCTCTGCTTCGAATCGTATGAAAAAATATCTCTTCTTCAGCTACTTTTGTAGTTTTTTTTAAATGTTTTTGTTGTTTTAGTGACTATGAGAATGAGATATGGATCATTATCCTTAGCCTTCTTTTCTCTGAGGCTAAGAGTTAATGATCTTGTTTCTCAGTTGTTGTAACTCTTTTGCTTCAATGGCTACCATCAAGACCTTCAAGATCCATGAATTTTTGAAAATAGTTTTTTATTTATTTAATTAGATCAGTATTTTGGAATTGTTAATATATATATATATATATATTAGAAGAAAAAAACATGGTTGAAGATTCGAATGCATGGATTTCTTCGAAGATCATGTTCTATGCAGAAAAAGAAGGTTGTCTTTTTGTGATAACTGATTAATTATTGTTATTTTAACCATATAGTATATTTCTGTGTGTATATTTATGTTTTTAAAATCGATGTTGAATGGGTCCAAAGACTAATCGTAAACTACATATAATAAAATTAATGTATTAGTATTATTAAATGTTTAATTTTAAATATATGAACATGGAAGCTGTTGACTGCTCCTTCGCTCCTGAAAAAGGGAGAATCGAAAACTTGAAATTTGGTGAAACTCATGCATAATGACTATTTAATTATAATGATGAGCCAATTGTTTTGGATTTTTTTCCAATATATTAAAAGTGAGAATATGAATATGGTAGACTCTAGTTGAAAAATACATATGTTTCTAGGTGGTGCATTAAGCATCCAGTCTTTATGTTTTAAACGGCTTTGGATGTGAATTCAGTCGTCTAATCATATATACTGAGTAGATACCCTTACAATAAAAAAATTGCATAAACAGACATGAATATATTTGGATTTTGTGTCCAAATCTAACTAGCTCAAACCTACATAGATTGAAAGAGTATAATCTTGATGATAAGTATACGGTGGTCTAGTGGTTCTTGAAAGTAGTACTCAAGATCACTAGTTCAACCCTAATTTTTTTTTTTTTTTTGATAACCAGGAGGTTCGGGATCTTTGCGGATCCGTACATCCTCCTAGGACGGGACAAAACCATGTTGTTTTTCTCTTTTGTAAAATAATCCTTTTCTCAAATCTCGAACCTTTGACCTCAGGTTTACCGTAACAACCTTTTTTGCCCAGTGTCTTAGCGAGTTTTGGTATTCAACCCTAATTTACATCTAATGATTATGGACATCGGAAAAGATTATGAGTCAAAAGTTTTGAATTTCTTAAGTAAAATATTTTTAAAAACAAGTGTGATTTATACATGTGGAAATCTAAATCTAACATAATCATTTTTAGTAAATGGAAGCTCTTTTTGTTTAATAGTAAATCGAAGTTTTGTTCAATTTTCCAATCAAATTTATTTTTTACTCACTTTGCATCAGTTTGACTAATCCAATTTAGACATGTTCGGATTTCGGATTGACTGCATCTATTATTGGAAACTAGTCCATATCATCGTAGAGAAGTTTCCTTAATACAAAAGTTAAAAACTTACCAACTTATGCTAAAATCGGCTAAATGATTATTGTGACGTGGGAAAAAGATGCTATTTATGACTGTAGGCCATTGATGGTTTAGCTTTAATAATTTTTTTTGTTTTTGTTTCATTTGAATGTGTTTGAACTTAATGCATACGGTTCTCTCGATGGGGATGCCTGTCCCCAAGGACCTCACCTCTATATTTTTCTCTCTTTTTGAGAAAATTTATATTTATATACGTACAAACATAATTAATGCTCATATGAATACTAGTTTTACTATTCCCTCACGGATTAATATTTCTATTTTGTTAAGGTATGAGACTTAAATAGTAAATACTCCCTACGTTCCTAAAAAAATAATTTTCTAGAATTTTTTTTGTTACACAAAGATTGATTTTTTATGCACATTGAATTAATTAATGTTAATAATTAATGAAAACATTTGAATTTATGAATTGTTATTTGTTCATAATTAAATAATATTTTTTTTGCTGAGAGAAAATAATGTATTTATAGCTAGATATTTATTGTTTTTTAATTTGTGTAAAAACTCCTAAACATTAATCTTTTAGGAACGGAGGTAGTAGTAAATACAGAATTTTCCAACACAACCAAATTAAATAGGTTTAGGCAAAAATAAACGTTCATCTTCGTCCTTTTAAAAAAAATAATAATAATATGTATATATACACAATGATTAGAAATAAAAAAAAACACATCAAAATGTATACATAATTACTAAAATGCAAATTTGTTGCTGACGATTATGACTCTTTTGTATAAAATAATTTTATTTTGGGTCCATTGGGTTAAAGAGGAATATCCTCAGAGAGGAGGTTGTTGCATGTGGAATGAATGTTTTGCACAGTGGGAGCCATAAATGGTGAGATTTAAGGAGCTCTACTGATTATTCAACTACCCACATTCCCATCTCCATATCTTAAAACTTTTTTCCTTAAAAACAAAATATTTTTAGAAATTTCTTCTACAATTCAATTTTTATGGATGGCCTGAAAACGAGTCATTCGGCTTTAAGTAGGTTCGATCCATTCTATTTGATTACTTCCACTGTGAAGCCCATTTAATTAATATGGGAAAGGGAAAGGCTCGACCCACCCGCGTCTATTGGGCTCAGTTGTGGAGTTTGCTATAAAGTGGCCCAAATCCGTTGACTATAGGTTAGCGATTACGGCGCAACGCGCCTCACGCGCGAGGACTGCGTCTGGGATTTGTTTTCCTAAACCTATTTTTAAAAGCTGTTATTGGTTCATACATTTTAATTAATCTGTACGTGATTTAAAAAATCTCATTGAATTTAAATTCATGTGAATTTTAAAATCAATGATTGCACATGATTTTCTTTAGATTTTCTAATCTATTAAAATTCATAAACCAATAAACCCCTTCACTTAAAACTTTTTGGTGTAACTAAAAAAGTTTCTGCGCCATATTACAATCATGTTTACTTCCTTCCTTTTACTTTTGCAGATTATATTACATAATAATTCATGTTATTTCTATTGTCAAGCAAACTTCAATACATATAACTGTGTATAATCTTTTCTCTCTTTCTATATACTGTATATGTGTGCATAAAGATTTGTTTGGTTTATCTATAAAACAGGACAAAAGGCAAAGTATGGTAGACCCAAAAATCAAATATCTTGTAGCCTTTTCATCGCTTTTGCATCACAAGTAAATCTCTCCTCGTTCATTTTCACACAGCACTGAAACTCAAGCATTTGCTCTCTCAAATCCCCTTTTCCCCTAGCTAAATTAAAGGTTCAGAATTCCACAGCAACAACAACAACAAAATACCTATTTTATAAAATCTTTTCTCTTTTATCCATCTTCCCAAAATTAATAGTGATTAGGGCAAAGTTTGGGTTTCTAGATAGCAAGCATGGGCTACGTCTCCGACAACAACCTCATCAACTATTTGCCCCTCTATACTACTCAACCTCATCTTCTTCTCACACACTGTACCATAACCCTTACTACCTCTTTATATATAGAGAGAGAGACTAATTAAAAATCAGTGTGTATATCTATGGTCTGTTTTTGGTTGTTAATACTTTTTTTTCAGGCGATATTAACGGCAACGATCACCATCAGCTTATCCCTGCATCATCAGGAGAACTCGATGGCGGGAAAAGTAACATTCCTGCGGCGGCGGCGACTTCGAGATGGAATCCGACGCCCGAGCAGATCACGACGCTGGAAGAGCTTTACAGGAGCGGAACACGGACGCCCACGACAGAACAGATCCAAAAGATAGCATCTAAGCTCCGTAAATATGGCAGAATCGAAGGGAAGAACGTTTTCTATTGGTTTCAGAATCATAAGGCTAGAGAGAGACTAAAACGACGCCGTCGTGAAGGAGGTACTATTAACAATGTTCGTGAACCACATCAAGGCGTCAAGGATTCATCATCAGGTATTAGTTGATTTATATAGATTTTTATCAACAAACAATATACTTTTAAGATATATAGTTTGGGTCTTTTTTTTTTGGTTAAAGGGATATAATTAAAGCTTTTGTTTGTCTACTTAGAATTTGATGGAAAATTACTTATAAGTTATAATTAAGTTGTTGTGCATGGTAGTTTCGGAGTTATAACGTGGCAATTACAGGTGGTTATCGAATTGATCGGACAAAGAGCTTCTTATCTTTTCCACACACAGACGCACAGCCACAGGTATTTTATTAATGTATATATGTATATGCAAACAAATAAACACGTATATATAGGCGACCAAAAAATACCTAAATGTAAATATGTGTGGAAAGTTGGGGAAGACAAGTAATGGATGCGGAGAAAGGTATATAGAGAAGATCTGTATATCATATATATTGAACAATAATAAGGAAAAAATATTAAAAGATGTTTAGAAAAGGCTGCTAGCTTTTTAAATCCATCGCAGTTAATCTCTTTTGATATTTATTATTTATTTAAATTTAAAATAGTTATTTGTTTTCTTGAAAAGAATTTATTGTTTTGTAATTTCTGCCCAGCATGAATTAGTTCCGGCGAGTTACAATAAAGACAACAATGAAGATCATGGGACGACAGAAGAATCTGAGAGGGCATCGGAGGGTGGTAAAGACATCACGTGGAGAAATCTTGTTACTTCGTCGATAACTCAAGAACCAGGAGAGATTACTATCGACGAAAATGTCAACGGAGAAGTTGAAACGAGGGAGATCCGAACTTTAAATCTCTTCCCGGTTCTGGAGAACCAAGAGAAAACCAGCCGGTTTAAAGAAAAGAAGAATACGAATGCAAACCAAGTGTGTTGCAACTACTGTTTCTACTACGAGTTCTTGCCTCTGAAGAACTGAAACCAAAACCCATGTGTGAGTAATAAATAGGACTAAGGGATTTAATGAAGTTTTATTTGTTGTTTTGTCCACAAATGGTAAGTGATGTGTTCTTAGATAGAAGAGAAGAGTTTGAAAGATGGAGACGTGTAGTAAATGTTGGGAGGGTTTGAAATTCTAAGGTTTTTTATAAGGATTCTAGGGTTTTGAAGATTATTATTGTTATTACCTAAATGTGAAGTTGGACCATGTTGGGGCTTGGGGGTTGGAGCTTCATATATATGTCTGAAAGTGAAAGTGAAAGTGAAAGCTTCGATGGTTCCTTGTCTATGTAAGGAATATATATTAATGAATTATTAATTAGATGTTTTCTACTTCTTCACATGCTTTCTCCTCTTCTTTACTTCTTCCATTGCAATTTATATGCGACTCTCTGAGAGAGACATTCGATGCTGACATTGCACTGTTTAGAATTACTTTAGATTTTTCAGTGAATTTAGCAAATTTGCGGTTTATTATCAAAAAAGTGCGTACCGTTGGGGAAACTAAACTGACATTTGAGTTTTGATGGAATGAAGACAAAAGGTCTTTAATTTGTGCCCATTTCTCGTGTGTTTTGTGAATTTAATAAAAAAACAAATGATCGACCAATTTACTCATAGATATGTGTTTAAAATCAAACAAGAGATGTTCAAAAGGTCTTAATCAAAAATGTATTTATCAATAATGTCTATAGTATCCGAGGGTTCTTGTGCAAAATTATGAATTAATAATCTACCAGAAACAAACATTGACCCATCTTTTGTACTTTACGATCATGAATGTATAATGGTATGAAAAAATTTCTTTTTGAGACACAGGATGAAGAACACTTCCTAAAGACAACTACACAAAGCATTTATCACTTTGGCCATAACTCTTTAATTGATTCTATTGTTTCTGCACCTAAAAGATCTGTCCCACGTTTTTTTGCCCTGGTACAATTACAATAGGACAGAGATAGTTTTGTCCCATTCCTCCAATCACATTAACATTTCACACAGCTTGATAATTAAAAAAAAAAGATGTATCCAATGGTCACTCTTTCCTCTACCTCTAAGTCTCTAAATGTTTACGGGTCCTAACTTCTTATGACTTTCTTCAATGTTTAATTACTGTGAATGTACAGAAACATCAAATAACCACCGTCATACTTTATTGACCACTGAGTTTGGTTATCTAAAGACAGAACTACAGAGACTAAGCAGAAACAAATTGTATTTCAACAAGCGAATGACACAAGAAGTCCCTTTTAGCCATGTTCTTATTACTTTCATAGTTCTCACAATAGGTCGTGGGTTGATCGTCGTAACAGAAATTTGATAAACAGCAAGTCACAATGTTTTTCCACCACTAGCTTGAATCAAGGACGAACATAGAGAGGCTCCGGCATTTTTTCTCTTTGTATCCTAGCATATAATTGAATTGTAAACATTCCATGGCCATCAAACGAGGAAAAGACTGAAAAGACTTGGTACGAATTGAACAGAACTTAAATAAAGACTTACCAGTTGTCTTTTGCCCATTTACATCCATCAGATTCTACTACATGTAAGCTATAGGCATGTCTTGACTTCGGGGATAGATTCTCAAAACTGCATACCGAAAGTCCACATTAAAAACAGTACAGATCATGATTTATCAGAGCTCAGCCAAATCTAAACTATGAGCAAGCTACATCATATACAAGATGAAATTTACCTTTGATGGATTAGATCACCATGTATGGCAATCAATGAGCCTGCTTTCATTTCAATAGGCACAAAATCTTTCTGCTCGTAAGATGGGGATGGCTGATCAAAGGTTACACCATTTTCACTCCGGATAAACCTTCTAACTAGACCATCTGAAACGAAGCAGCAGAAGAAAAAAGACTGTCTAGATAAGCGAAAAATCACAAAGAACACGTATAAAGAGAGGTAAAAAAACCCACTCTTGTGAGATCCAGGAATTGCCCAAAGACAACCATTAACTGTTGTAGAATCTTCTAAAGCGATCCAGAGACCAGTACAACTCTGTGGATCCGTGTACACAAAAGAATTATCTTGGTGCGGCACAACTTCGCCTCCAATTCCAGGTTGCTAGTAAAATCAATTGTCCAAATCATTAAATTGCATAGTGAAAGGTTCACACAAAGTAAGACAAAAAAAACTCAAAATAGATTTATTGTTCCAAAAGAGGTAAGAATACTATTTAGAGATCGGAATGATATGGGTTTAGATAATTTAAACCTAACTACAAATACTAATTCCGAAGTTGTTGGTACATAAGTGATGATCTGCCTTTTCAACTGTTGAACATTTGCATATTCTATGAGAATCTCAATTCCTAATTCTTAACAGCAATCAACATACTGTGTGAACACATCGATTTTCAGCAGCCAGACATTTCCATTGATTAAAGTTTTAAAAGATACAAAGAAGAAACAAGCAAAAGTCGAGAAGTAAAAAAAAAGTACCTTGAATATGTACATAGACTGCATGACTACAGGTCTCCTGTAACCTAAGGATGATACCAAACTTGAAAACTTTGACGAATATGTGAATTCCCTATACAATGGGTCAAGCTCATGCAGTGCTGCAACAACAAAACATTTTCAACATTTGTGAGCCATACTTTCTCTACGCAGCACGAAAAGAATGTAATAAGCGAAAAGATGATATACCATGCCCAACTTTGTTTATAGAAAGCTCTTTCGGTTGCTTCAATATCCCATCACCACCAAAAGCTTTTTCTGAGATTCAAACACAAGACTATTTAGCTTATAGATGGATTATAACAAAAGCACAGGACGATATCAACTAAACGATCAATCAAGGATATATAGATAGCCTAGAAAATTGCATCCTAACAAAGTCATTACAAGAGATGACCAAAGCTTCCCACACATCCCGCATCAAAAGAAGTGCCATAACATTGCATTAAGGTTCATCTTCAATTGTATTAAACAAGAGATGAGATTGTAGTGGTATATTCAGAGTCTGTAAAATTTGTGATGAAATAAAACTAGGAAAATGTATACTTGTACAAATCTCCACAAACAGAGCATTTGCATATACATACATCAACATAAAACCGGAAAGAACATCATAGGAACACTCATTTGGAAAAAAAACCCAAGCTATAGTTTCGATTATGTAAACACAAACAAGTACCTGGAATAATCAAACACTAAAGTAATTGAAGAAAAGTAGGATTACCTTCAAAGAAGAAGGAGATTTTCTCAGCGCTCTCAAAGAAGTAATTATCGGTGGTATACTTCTACAATACCATCAGATTAAGAAAAATCTTATAACATATGATGATGATAGGAATCAAAACTTGGTATAGTAGAAAATAAAAACCTGATTTTTAGTGGAGAAAATAGAGGAGACGGAACAATCAAACTGATTGAGCAACTCATCCATCCTCTTCCTTAAGCCTCTAATCTCATCCTCACTCGCGAATGATTCAATTACCAGATACCCTATATTCATTCATTGTATACAACAACAAAAAATCATTCACTTCTTCACTCATCAGAGTTACGAGGAATAATAATTTCATAGAAACAAACCAAACCTTGAGAGTGAAAAGACTCGAGCTGATCTGGAGTTAAACTTCCGGTGATTCCCATAACGCGGTGGTTCCGGTACAGACTTCGCCGGGAAATTGATTTTTGTGATTTCGAATTTATCCGATAACCCAAAAAGGTGAAACACAAGACAACAAGAAGTAAACAAACTCCAATTTTTTATGAGACCTTTGCCCACGCGCTTACCATTCGTGTTGGCCAAACATGCTAGTTCCACGTATAGAGTACTCTCCCACGCGCCTAAGTAGCGCGTGTAAATCAGGATCTGAACAAATTGTAAGCGTAGATATATTTTTTTATTGAAATAAATGACAAGGATATATTTTAATCCTTAAAAATTAATAAAGGCTGACAACAAGAGTGAAGTATTGGTAAACCAAGTTTAACCATGAGAATGTAAGGAGATCCTCTTTAAAGTGGTAGCAAACTAGCAATTATTGGCTTTACCAACATATTCACTTCTTTTTCTTCATTATAATCGAAAATTATATCAAACATTAAAAAGAAAGAATCAAATCAATATTGAAAATTAATTTCTCAAAGAAACACAAGATTCAACTCGAAAGAATCATAAGAATATGATGAAACAATTAAAACCCCTATTTCAAAGAATTTAAATAAAAAACAAAAGACACTGAGGGTCTCTACCAAATCAATGTACAAAACTTTTCGGGCAGCTTCTTCTCTCCTTCTGTCCGTCTCTACATATCTCCTAACACAAAAGACTCTTGACGCCCGCGTTTACAAAATGTACAAAACGCAAACGCTTCCACCCACAAAACACCCCCAAATATATAACCAAAATCCAAACACTGTCCTATTCTTTGCCCAGCAGCAGCTAGGGAATGAGTTAAAAACTTCAATTTCGTCTCTCCTGTTATACGTCAGCTTCAATGTGTCAAAAGTATCAAACAATGTTGTGGCTGTTACTCCTCGGCGAAACCTTCCCGGAGATAAATAGACGATTCCGCGGCCCCTCCAAACCTTGTCTCCCTAAAATTCTGGGCAGGCTGAGTCACTAAGTCCTGTCTGATTTGAAAGAATTAGAATTACAAGGAATGAACATAGCCTTTAGCAGCGGATTCTGGAAGGCCAGTAATCAAATGTGTGTTTTCAGGTGGCAGGAGATGGTCTGGAATCTGGGGTTGTTGTTTTGTTCCTACGGGACATGCAGTCAGGACAAGGAAATGTGTAAATGGAGTCATTAGGTCGTTTTAGCTCAAACCCCTTTGAGTCACTATGAGACCTCATGTTTAGCATCTGTCGTTTAAAACTCCGCCATCTGCGGGAAAAACAGAAACAGCGTTTCAGCAATAAGTGATGACACAGCAACAGGGTTTTAGGTTTGCAGATGAGTGCAAACACACAATGCTCAGGAGAAACACTGGTATGGTAAGTAAAATGTGGAGCTTTGGTAGGGTTTACCGAAAATGTAGAGTAGAAGAAATAAGTACCCGATGTTGGGATTGTCAAAGAGGATTGCTAACTTTCGCTTGTCCGGTCTAATGGTCTTGGAATGTCCTCCAAACAAATATCTCCGATGACCCATGAGGAAATGAGGAAAGTTTCCACCTTGTGTGGTCACAAATACCTCACTGTGGAGACAGACCGTGTAATCTATAGCAGCCATTCTGGACGAGAAGTTCTAAACACAGACTCTCAAGTCAGATATCTTATTCATCACGAGATACATACTCCAGAACAAACACCAGGAAAGAAGCAAACCTTATATGGAGCAAGTTCCTCCTCTGATGCAAGCATCTCCTTAGTTTGTAAATTTGGGAACATCTCTAGTAGTGGGGCCATAGTTCTATTCGCATCATATATCTCACCAGATGCAAGGTAAATATATGTGCTTTTGTTGAACCCCATTCCTCTAAGCATTAAACCCACCTGAAGTGTTTATAAGAAAAGTATATGCCAAACAGAACAAGTCACACTATTGCTCACAAAGGTTTGTGGAACTATTCTGATGGATGATTAACTAATGAAGATATCCAAGAGTGCTACAATATTGTAGATAGTAGGAGCAGTCTCCAGAATCAAACTAATGGATACATACCTCTAAAGGAGTTAAAGGGCATTTTCCGTTTTGCCTGATAGCACCAGGTCTTATAACACGGCCTGGTTTTGTGAACTTTCCTTTCCATCCTCGTTCTCTTGCTGCAATCATATCTTGTTTTTCTTGGTTCCCACCATCAAATATGCAACAGGAGAAAGCTACCATGTCCTGCAACATGTAGATTTAGCTTATTACATCTCTCACCTCAGACACAAAGCTCTCCATTCAAAAGTTTACAGCCATGATAAAGACCAGTGGGGATTCTTTAGTTGTCTCTCCTTTACATGGAACAAACCTCTTCAAAACGCAGATGTACAGAAACGTACTTTGCGCCGTGGTTTGCACTTTGCTCTTTCATTCTCTTCACCAGTGTTTCTCCTAGGGTTAGTATGGGTTTCGAAAACCTCAGGGCTTCGTAATTAGCCAAACATCTAAGCCTCTGGACAGCTTGAGGAGCATCAAACGAAAGTCTATTTGCAAATGGGGATATTCGTATAATCCTGTGCCATGCAAAGACAACAGTTCTTCAATGACAAGTGCTAAACAGATCCAAACAAATCTTCCGCTTAAAAAAGGTGGTTTACTATATATCCTGTTACGAAGTAAGCGTTTTTAACTCTACCGACAATGCGTAATCAACTCTACCACATGAAAACAATCTTCTAAAGAACAATTTGTAACTTACTTCTCCTCAAGTAGCTTCGGCAAGATCGAGTCTCGATAATATTGAATAGGTGACCATGCTTTAACTCTGAAGTTGTAGACATTTGTCATGTTATAGTCAAAACGCTCCATTAGATATTCAGGAATTGTATCAACCACCCGCACATCATTTGCTAAGGTACTGACAAAGAACTCTTCATCGTATATGTCCCCAAATTTACTGAAAGAAAACCCTCTGTCAGAAAGCAATCTACAAAAGATGGCTTTGATTTGAACAAACAACGGCAAGACCAGATTTTCAGAAGGAAGCAATCTAAAACCTTGGATCTCTCCATATGCTGTGATAGTGAAAGTTGGGAATTACTAGAGTTGCATTAAGATAGCCTGCCACAGCAACCGCATTGCATATCTAAGCATAACATCGTAGAGATAAGTCAATAGCTTTGACATAAACAAGATTGCTAGATTGATTGAGCGAAATGCATAGATTTCATGTATCATGAAAAGATCAACAAACCCACCGATGTCCGCTGCTGATTTAAGCCTCCGTTCGCCTCGACATATATGAAACCGTTTGACTCGGGCAAGTCTACAATTATTTTTAAAAAAGCAGATACCCAATTAATCAATTATGATCCAAAGAACAGGCTACATCTGAGCTCCACGCAAAACTTTACAGAATGTACAGAACACTTTACTCTTGCAAATCAAACTTAATAGCCAATTTTAATCAACGTGAGGACATTTGGACAAGATATAATTCATAAACACTGAAGCTTACTGCATATGAGAAGCATAAGTATGAAGAATTACAAAAACAATGTAATACCTCCAGTAGACTTGTTCACGTATGGCTTCCATTCTCCACCTTTATAGGAATGTTTCCAAATGGTTGATATCTGAGATGATTATAATTCCACTGATGATACAGGAAAAAGAATAGCAAAGCAATCTATACTAAGATTCTCAACGCATCACTCAAACAGGCAAAGCATCCACAGAACCAATGTAGCGATTGTGATATATGGAGGTATCTATTCACCAAAATCTCCTAATCTAACAGTAGAATCAAGGGTAAGGAAGATAGCCAATACGAACCTAGAAATCAAGGGAAAACTTCTGGTCAATGCTCTTTCTCTCAATGTGTCTTTGTACTTAAGTCGATAGAGAAACATGTTTTTATAAGTAAATAGAGCTAAAACTAAATAGCACTGTATCTTCTCATCGCCCTAAATGTCCTGAGATAAGGATAACCATCACCATTATCCAATCTTATGTGCTTGAATTCCTCTAGAGAAAGTTCAATCACGAAACCCTACTAGATCCGAAACACTAATTTAGCCCAAGGGCAACGAATCAGCAAATGATTGTTTCAACAACCTCATATCGTGATCTAATGATTCAGGGGAAATTGCTAAGGATTCACTAAGAATAAAAATTCTAAAAAAACAAGCTATGTAAATGTCAAAGGAAGAAGCAGAGAAACAAAGAAAACGAGTTGCGTTAGACAATGTGGAGCTGCAAAGAGAGAACTGACCGCATCAGCAGAGGAATTATCGGCGTCCATCTCAGGGCGGAGCTTAGCGTAAACCTGGGGGCTTTTGTAAACGGATCCTGGCGGAGGTCGACGCTGGATGATTGGAACAACATCGAAGGAGACCGTTCCCATGTAAAGGAGCATACCAGAGATATAGATGAGAGGAGCGAATAGGAAAATTCCCTGACGACGGAGAAGAACCGATACGAGGATCCAGGAGAGGCGATGAGCGAGGGTCCGACTTGGCTGAACCGGAGGAAATTTACTACCGGCGGCGGCTTTAGACCGGCCGTGACGGTAACGAGGAGAGCGGCGAGGAGACGCCGGAGGAGACGGAGTAGTGTGGCCGCTTCCCGGCAGCCGATTCTTCGCTAGCATTTGAGAAAAATCGACAGATCTCAATCCCTCCTCTCTTTCGTCAACGCCTTACGTCATCACTAATCCTATCTCCGGCGGCGGCGATATAAATCCCCCAGGCGGAGACGGCGGTTGCAAAATTAGAGATAAAACGCCGGAAGGGGGAGAGAGAGAGAGAGAGAGAGAGTATCTGTAAGGGAGCTTTTGTTTCCTGTTTAGCGGTGGAGGCGAAGCGTGATCAGTCACATGCCATTACCCTTTTCTTCTCTTCCTTTGCCTTTTCTCTCTGTCTTTTTTTTTTTTTGCCCTTTGTTAGATTTCAAATTTTTATTATGAAACGATCAAATATATATTTAAATATTCTGGATCAACAGATTTATCTAAATTTCCATATTTTAATAATATACTAAAAAGTAATTCATTTTTTTAGTACTTACACTAATTAATTTATAGGATGCTTGTGACTTGTTTGTGCGACCTTGTTCTACTTTTGATTATTCGTATAAGATATGGAAAAATATCCAACAAGAACTCAGCAAATTTCTTTTGTCATGTTTTGGATTACTATGGAACAATATAATAAAATACTAGGTAATTTTCGCATTATACGCGGAATAACATATTTTTAATATTTTTTAAAAAATTAATAAATTAAATAAATATTTGTAAATATTTTAATAGTATATTATCGTATAAATAATTGAAATCTATAATTTAAGAAACAATAAAATCAGATATAATTTTATGAAATATTTACTTACTTGATTTTCCATAAATAAATAAATTTAATTTTGGTAAGATAAAATAAAGACTTATTATATATAATTGATCTAATGACATATTATGTAGTGAGAGTCAAGTGACACAATGGTGGACATCTCTGAAAACTTATCACATTAAGTTGCAGGTTCGGGGTTCGAACTTTGTTTCCTACGGATGTTAAACGATTATTAAAGCCACTAGAGTAATTGACAAAAAAAAATGACACGCTGAAAGTTATTTTCTTTAAATAATTCTCAATTAATATATAAGGAATATCTTTAAATAATATATCTTCTCGTTACAATTAAACTTTATCTATCTACAATTGTGAATTATCCCTTTCTACAATCATATTGTACGATATCTTTATATCAATATTTCCCGAACTGGTAGCCATAATTAATCGTTGAAAACAAATACATTTTAAATATTTGCAAAAAGAAGAAAAAAAAATCGTAGAAAAAAAACATCTTTATCATCTACGTATTATTCGGATAATAGTTGTATTCAAAACATCAATAATATGATGACAACACTAGTAAAAATATTAAATTAAACAACTCAGAAGACAAAGCCAACACGACAAGCAATGTTGATTCCATGCTCTATTTAGCTAATCTTGAAACGGCACGTGCTTTGGTAAGGAATTAGGGTGTAATTATTTTGGATGACAATATTATAATTTTCCAAGCATGATATATTGCTTCTTAACACGATGCAGCCACATAATTTCGTAGATTGAAACAATAATTTTTCTAAAAGTATTTTAAATGTGAGTTATAAGATTTAGATCTCCGCTTGTGGATGACACCATCCCCACACAACTATACAAAAATATATATTTATATATATATATATATATATATATTTAAATTTGAGTATGTCGAAGCTTAATCTGTAGGTATGTGGGAATTTGTTGTAAATGTGTGACTTATTAATGTAAAGAAATATTTAAAAGTAAAAAAATAAATGCTGGTTATCATTGTTTTGGTATTACATTAGGGAGTTCATTAATCATGTGAGTTTACTAGAAATTAGCCTGTGGCCGTGTTGCATGTGCAAGTGCAACTGAGATGGAGAGAGAGTGGTTGGCAACAGCGACATTATTTATTTTTCCCACATAAAACGAAAAGATTCCCAAATTTAGTAAAATACTATATGCCAGTAGGAGATTTTTTCAACTGAGAAATATGACAAGACCCTACTTTAATCACAAACTTGCATGTTTAAGGTAGTTATAGAACCGTAGATCAGAAGAATGTGTTTGCTTATTTTCCAGTTCTCTAGAATAATAAAAAGGTTTTGATTAACTTTTTTTGTGGTTATCATTGGAAGCCTAAAATTTGTCGAAGAGTAAAGAGAAATGAAGATTTTTTTACAAAAGGAAGAATGTCGTGATTAGTGACACTTGCAAGTTGCAATAAACTCTGTCGTGTTTTGTAAGTTTCGTCGTAGTTACAAGCGATTCGACGATGATGTTCGACTATCTTACTATCAGGTAAATCATGTCATCTATTTTGTTTCTATATATTCCTTGGAATCAGCCGTGTTAGAGCTTTTAGCTTATATATGCACTAAATACAAAAATAAATCACAAGACAAGGATTAGACATTAGATAACGACAAGTTATAATGACCATATCCAAGATGAGAAATAACAAAAGTTTTCAACCACATTTATCAAGATTAGTCAGCTGAAAATTTATTCTTCCTCTGAACACAAACGCCACCAAGAAACCCACTAGCTGACTCAGAGACTTATCAGCATTTTTGCACTACTCGTGCAATGTACCGAGGATGTCTTCGTCCATCATTACCAACAAAAATTTATTAGAGAACTATTATCTTGGGGTTGTTTCTGATGGATCAAGAATTTTGGGGATTGACGTTAAACAAGTATTGAGATTTTAGACACTCTTGGTTTTTTAGATCAAATCAATAATTTTGGGGTAATTAATGCAATATTGTAAAATTAAGGGGTTCGGTGTATGTACTCCTTCTCGCCGAGTTTGACCTCTGTACCGCCGTATTCAGGAAGAAGAACAGTGTCACCTTCTTTAACCGAAACCGGTACTAATTGTCCGTCTCCATCCCGTGAACCGGGTCCAACCGCTATGACATCACACCGGAAAATGATCACCGATTACAAATCTCCGGCCAAAATCAGGAGATCAAATCGTACATGAATAAACAAAAAATGGTCTTACTTTACCTTGGTAGAGATTTCTTGATTCACGGTTCTAAGGTCCCGTAGGGTTTTAGGATTTTTTTGGGGAATTTTGATGGGTCAATAGATCTGTCAAATTCTATAATGGGCCTGGACTTGGTCCATTAAGTTTTGTAAAAGTATCGTATTTACTAATCGGCGGAGGACTCACTTCGCATTGAGCTCGACAAAAAAGTACAGATATGAATCAACCGTCGAATATGCAGACTTACGGTGTACCGATTTACGCCGCCGATTGGATCTCGGAGGAAGCTGTTAGATCTAAAATCGTTAAGGATCAGGAGAAATCCGAAGATGATGATGAGTCTTCGTCGTCCTCCTCCTCGTCCCGGAGCTGCATCGTTTTGTCCGGCGGAGGCGGAGATGGACGAAACGGAATCCCAAATGTTATCTTAATTTGTCGTGTTGATCTCGACACCAACTCTCTCTCGGAACAACCTGTAAGTGGGAACGGTTTTCTTTTGTTCTTATCTGAATCATAGCTTGACCTACTTAGTGTGTAGCAGATCTTATGCATTTGCAAGGATTTCTATTTCCTTGTTTAGATCCGATATTTACGATCCAATTTCAGTTGGGTAGGCTTGTTGTCACTGATCTACCTTACCGGATGGCTGTTCATCCTCGGGAAGGTGGTCTTATTTGCGCATTGCCAAACAGTTGCAGGTGAGTTATCTCATTCGATTTCACAACTCATTAGCTTCGTAATTAGTAGGTTTTTGCTATTATAATTGGGGCTTTATGTTTGAGAAGCATATGAGCTTGAAGTTTCTGTATACAAAGTTGTAGAGCATGGGATTTTAGAGAGAAATTATGTCACTGTATCTTATGGTTTGGAGTAGAGAGAAAGTTCAAGGGATGTGGTTATAAGTGCTGTTCTCTTGATACACAGACTGTTTGATTGGGAAAACATTATGCGCCCACGAGAGAATAATCAGGCTACTGAAGAGTCAGAGGAAGTGATTAAAGAGTTAAAAGATGTTGGACAACAGTTGGCTCTGGCGTTCAATCCGGAAGGATCTGTGCTCGCTGCTGGTGCGGAGGTAAAAAGACTCTTAGATGCAATCTCTTTCAAAATAACAGAGAAAGAAACTTTAGTGGTTCTTATGCATTTTGTTTTGATGCAGTACAGGATGGGACTTTGAGGGTTTTTGAATGGCCCAGCATGACAATGTTACTTAATGAGTCTCAGGCACATTCATCAGTCAAAAGCCTAGCTTTCAGGTCTGCTTTCTCCTGTCAAATAAGGAAATAGATCTGGGAAGAGGTTCATTCTCTTGATGAGAAAGGGATCATCTTCGAACAGTGATTGTAAACAGATATCCTGATAGTGAATATTTTTCGTTTACAGCGAAAGTGGTAAATTTCTTGTATCTCTTGGAGGTCCACTTTGTCGGGTTTGGGAGGTGAATGCTTCTACTGCTGTTGCCAGTCTATCAAAAGAGAAGGTCAGTTGGGTTTTGCTCTTAGTATCTATTAACTTTATATTCACACTTCCAACATTATTGTATTGGATCTGATGAGTGTAAATACTGAAATGCAGGACGAGATGTTTGCCTCCTGTAGATTCTCTGTAGACAGCGCAGGCAATGAAGTTCTTTACATTGCTGCAAACACTGGTAAACTTATATTCTGACAGTGCAAGAACATAGAACTTTAAATTCTTCTTTTTTTGTCACTGCTAACAACTGAGGATTGATTTGTTTTTCGTAGAACGAGGTGGGAGTATTATAACATGGGATACAAAATCATGGAAACGAAAAGAGTCAAAGCCTATAAAAAAAAACTCTATATCAGCCTTTAATGTCTCAGCTGATGGGAAGCTGCTTGCAGTGTAAGTTTATCTTTCTTCTCACTTTTGGGGACCAACAGATAAAAGTAATACTATTTTTTGGTAGTCATGATATTTTCTTAATGCAGAGGAACCCTTGAAGGAGATGTTTTGATACTTGATTCGACGAGAATGCAAACTAACCAAGTTGTCAAGAAAGCGCATCTCGGTTTGGTCACAGCACTGACTTTCTCCCCTGATTCAAGGTTTTTCTCTACTCATTACGGCTCAAGTCTTTACGATTCAATGATTCCAAACAAGCAAATAGATAAAAAAAAGCCTGAAGCAAAATTGAATGCAGTTTGAATTTGGGTTTGGTTTTGCAGGTGCTTAGTGTCGGTATCGTTTGACTCAAGGGCAAGGCTAACTGTTATCGAACATAAGGGTGAAAAACGTACGTATATTTACGGTATCTCCTCTTAACTTCTCCATTTTTTCAATCAGAAACCTAAAACTGTGGATTTTGATTATGGAATTGCAGCTGGAACAAGGTGGTGGTTACTCGCATTATTGTTTGTGTTGCTATACGTGGTTGCTTATTATTTTTTGAAGGCAAAGGGGATCATACCTTAAGAAGGCCTTTCGAGTGACCCCACAAGGACGATACAGCGGAGGGGCTTGTAACCAACATATCATACGCTCTTTGTGTTAGGCTTTTCGCCTTAGTGTTTGACAAAGTCTCAGGGGTTCTTCACCTTTACCCGAAACTTGCATGCTTTATGTCATAAAAAATGTAAACCAACACTGAAACAGTAAAAATTACAATTTCTTTCCCTTTTTTTTTTGTAAACATAGTGAAGTACAGTATTATGGATTAATAAGACTCTTTTCTGTCCTCAATCGAACTTAAAACATAAAATAAAATGGAGTAAATTATAGAATAGTTCACTGATTTTTAACTTTCATGGCTAACTTATAATTTTTTTTCATACTAAACAATGATAGTTACAATGTCTGGAGTCTGGAGACTCAGTAAGCAAAAAAAGAAACAAAAAGAAGAGCTTTTGTGTATATATTGGATATTCCCACAGCCGCAGTAAAAAAGCATTATTTTCGGTGATTAGATTATTTGGTAAAAGCAAATAAAAAAGAAAGGAAGATTACCAGAGAAAATATTTAATTATTGGCGCTTCCTTTGGTAGAGAGAGTAACCAACGAGCGCAGACATCAAAAATGTCCATAGTACCTGTTTCCACCATATTTGTTACTTTTAATCATTATATAAACAAAAATAAAGATGTGATTAGTGTTTTAACACATGATCTTGAAACGATACCGTATTGATGGTGTGCCAACGTTCGAGTCGTTTCATTCTTGACTGCATATCTTCCAAAATGTTGTCTATGGAAGAACCATCTCTTCTTGGTGATGATTCCGAGACACTGTTACTGCTTCCCTTTTTTTTTATGTAAGATCGTCGAAAAGGCAATGAGAACCATTTCAGAGACACCGAAACTCAAATGAGAGAAGAGGATTGAGGAGACTTTTGATTACCTGAGATTGTATGAATTCCACAAGTTCTTGCAACCGTGCTGCTTGCTGTGTATGGATTCCACTTGAACTTCTCTGCACTGGTGGCAGTCTTTCCAACACTATTTGAAGGTAACTCTTCACTCACGAAAACACAAAATGGAATAAAGATTGATTGGGTATAATATGTAAATGAAGATCAAGAACGAAAGGTGTTTCGAAATGGAACCTTTGTTGTGTATGAACCATCCAGTTTGAGAGCTGAACCAGCAGCTGTCACAGCTTCTTTGTTTGCGCCTTTGATCTGTATGTAAGGACTTGGCACATCTTGGAGATGATCAACCTCAATAAGAATCTTCAAAAGCCCAGAAAAAAATATTACAAAATCGGTTTTCTAATCTCAAGAAGCTTGTTTTGCATATTCAACTAAGCGCAATGCATCTTCACCTTTCCGTCTTGGTATATGAAGGCAGAGGCTTCAATATACGCCACAGCTTGATACCTGAAACCAGAAGAGAAAACATATATATTAGCATCTGATGAAATCTGATTGGATAAAAATTGTTTACTACTGAAAACTTAGAGTTTCGGATATAGAAAACTATTGAGGATGACTGAAGAAAAAAACTTATTTGATTTCTTGCTCACCCGAGATTAAGAAGACCTGCCACAGTACTTACGCTAATGTCGAAATCTACTTTGGGCTGAATGATGAAATTCCCTTCCCTAATTGGCTGTGACACGAAGAAGATTCATGAGACATTAGGTAAAGAACTGATGAGTTCAATAATTAACAAAGTATTTATGAATTTACAGATATGAAAACCAGACCTCACGTATAAGCACTGCAAACCTGCCCTCGCAGATTCTTACGCGTATGCAGTCACTATCTGACAACTGACCATTCGCAGGAAGCCCAGATAGCCTGAGATATATATCGATAAAATTCTGAACGGAACTGCAGAATTTTGTCGAATCAAGGATGCTGAGAATATCCTGATATGGAACCTTATCAACCACATGACGAGTCGTGAGTGTTTCGGTAAATTACGGAAGCTCAGAATGTGATTATATTTTTATCCTTACTTGTTTATTGCTCTTCAAAACGAACAAAGAGCTCTCGGGAGAGAGAACTGGATCAAAATCATTCCGAATCTTAACCTGTATTATAGGGAAAACTGTGAGTACGGACATAAAGATCATACATACACTCAAAATCCTGTCGGTTGAGTACAATTTTTAGAATTGGGATTGATTTTTGTTTTTCACAAGCTAATTGTAATCACAAAAGAGTAAGCCAACAGTAACAGATTGAAGGAAAATTTGTAGAGAACGACACTAGTAGGTGAAATCTAGAGTCTCAGGTGTACTCACGTGTGCATGCACTAGATGTGGCTCGATGTGTTGCTGGAACATTGGAAATACGGTCATCATTATCTCATTCTGAGACATGAAACACCCGACTCGACTTTTATCCCTCTGGACTCTAGAGATAAGATGTGAATGAACACCTCCCACCTGGTTTATGAAGAGAAACAAAAATCAATATGTGCTTGATAAGAAACGAATTATGAATGGAAGAAAAGGAACAATGAAGCAGAAAAGTATCTTACAACAGCAACCCAAAGGTCTAAAGATTGTCTGATTTCTGGATGCAATGCATAAACCCCCTCGAAGATGATCTGAAAAAACGATGTGATATTGAAAAATCATCAACAACTACGCTGAGAAAACAACAAAGACAATCACCATATAATATGTGAAGACTATGATCACTAACCACACCACACTCTTCAGGAACTTCTAGTTCCTTGAAGCCACATCTGGTGCCAGTCTCCAAGTCAAATACAGGCAGTTTGGTTCTTCGACTGTTCGTTATGTCGGAAATGTTCTGCAAGTGAAGTAGAGAGAGATTTTAATTCTAATAAAACTAACCCAAAGGCTGACTGATTACCTTATCCTTTTACGTTCACAAACCAAAGCATTACCTTTGAGAGCAAAGGCAAATCAAGGGAACTAAAGTCGTCATGCTTGAAATCTTTGACTTGTTCGGACTTGAAGTAACTTTCAAGGGAAACCACTTCACAGCCAACTATATTTGCCATTTTATGAGCCAAGCTCGTCTTACCAGACCCACTAGGACCACCTACAGTGAAATCAGGGTGATAATATAGAGAATAGAAAATAGCTTTTAGGCTAAACAAAAAATGACACAAACAGCGAACAAGCAATATTACCTATTCCAACAATAACAGGGGGTCCCTTATTCTCCAGCAATGCCTGATAATTACAAGCAAAAGAACCCTTACTAGAGAGAACAAGTGCAAGATGAAGCAACTTTTTTACTTAACAGAAGAAGATTTCTCCTATCTTCTTGCAACCCCATTACCTGTATTGCTTGAACGGAAAGTAGCAACCCTCTGTCCAAGTCGTATGAATCAGGCATAGGAACAAGCCGCATATTATCCCTGAAAGAGGAATCTGTGGCTGCTTGATGAGAAAGCCTAGGCATAAATACAACGATAATACTACTGAAATACACTTCATAGACGATGAAACTAAGAGATTGAAAATATCAAACGGAAAACCCCTCGATCTTCAAAAAAGACGGACATACCTACAACAGAGCTTACTGAATGAGGTGGATCATAAGAGGTGAAATGCCAAGTTGCAACCATCGGTTCCATTTGGGATTTGGTAGGAGATCGAGTCCAAGGCTGCGATAAATCTTCAAGGCGGGTAACAATGTTTGGGGTAGTTCGAATAGGTTTTGGTGCAACAATTTGCTTCTCTTGGTTGGTGATTACAGGAGACGGTTGCAAAAGTGGAGGTGTATTCAAGCGTGGTACACCTGCAACATGGGTTAGCTTGCAGAACTTAAGATTCTGTTGCACTGCAGAGCATAAGAAAGGACGAAAGTGGAAAAAATATGCTATATCTAATTCACTGACCTTTACTTTCGAGGATCAGTTCCAGGTATGATTTGGTGATCCAGGGCCCAGTGATGCCCATTCTCAGAGCTTCAGCTCCCACACTCTATGCAAAAAGATCTATTAAAACATGTATATCAAAAGGGATACTGAATAAGCTAAATCCTCATTACTGACAGAGAGGAAAAAATCAGTTAAGAAAATGTGTACTAGAGTCTTTCTGCATTGAAGATCAATGTGCTTGTTCTTAGAGATAATATTGGGTTATTACCTTCCTATCTGTCCCTCTCAGTACCAGGAAAGTCTCTCCAAGTGTATCGATCGTTTCACGTGACAAGGATAAATTACCATAACTGACAGCAGTTGAAGCTCGCTTATAACTCACAACAACATTGTAGCCTAAAGCTAGTAACCCTCCAAGTGTCATGCGTCCAACCTGCTAGACATTAGAAATTAAGTCACATAGAGAAGTATAGTAGGGAACAAAAGGATGTGTGCAAGCTGCCCCCACAACAAAAAAAAACCCCATCTTGACCAGATTCCATAAATATAGACATGCCTCTTCAGTAGAAAATATCAGAAATTAACAAAATCGAGGAAAATACTGGACCGTGAACTAAAACAGTAAAGTTCAACATAATCCCACTTCTACTGTTATCTTTTCCACCCAACGATAAAGAGCTAGTACCTCACATTCCAGAAAAATTTACAGACCTAGAAAGAAGGAGACACCAAATAATAATTGTAAACTTGGCAATTCCATGTAATAACTCACCTCAAACTCAGCTTTCGGACGGATAATGAAATGCTTGTCGACAATCCTTTGGTCTCCAAGTGACAGATAGTACCTTATACCAGCTTGACGAACTTTTATCCAGTCATTTATCCGTGCCTCTTCGCTTGCAGAAGGAGGTCTAAGGTACATCTCAATAAAACTGAAAGCAGTACCAAGGGAACAAGTCAGCATGCATATGAAGATCCAGTTAAAAGCTTAAACCATACATATTTACTAGAATAATCCTTCTTACTTATCCTTCTGCACGTCACTTTCTTGAGCAAATGAAGTTACTATCTGTTACATGAATTAGTCAAGTGGCAAACATTATTAAATAAATCAAGGTCACGACAGGAAAACACAATAATTGGAAGAAGAAACTACAGACCTCACTTTTGCATTTCAATTTGTATATGGCTTCTCGAAATGATGAAACAAAACTATTGTTGATTCTGATCTGCACACTCCCAACAAACGAAGAAGTCAAACTTCTGAACACTTAAATGGAGAAAGAAAAGAAGAAAAACCAACCTGTGCATGATGAAGATCGGGCTCAATATGCTTTCTAAACAATGGAAAAATGCTGTCAATAAGGTAATCAAGCGAACACGAATCTCCAATATCATAACGAACTTTAGAGAGAAGGCTAAAATGAACGCCCCCAACCTAATCACAGAGAGAATAAAGGATATCACAATCACAATGTTAGGTAGTACATTAGCTAGGCCAATAAGTGCTGTGGAGGAGAAAATATTACCACTGCAACCCGAATATCCAGTAAGGAACGCAATCTTGAATGGAGAGCATACGTTCCATCAACAATAACCTACAATAAACCATAACGAATAAACCATAATAGCCACACCAAAACCATAACCAAAACCACATTTCCGACTTACCACTCCAGATGATGTCTTCACCATCTTGGAATCAACACGCCTCTTTTGCTGGAAATCAAAAACCGGAACAAGAGTATCTTTTCCTTTGATCAAATCCTATTTATAGAAAGAGCCAAAGTTAGTCAACCTTAGTCATTCTACAGAAGTTTCACAAGTTAAACAATACAAACACAAATCTCTGAGTCAAAAACCTCCAAATTCTGGACTAATGCATCAAAATCTAATGTTTCCAATTCATTTCCATCGTCCAAACTGTCTCGGTAATCCTCCATGGCAATAACAGTACAGCCAATTACAGATGCAACTTTCTCTGCCAAGCTTCGTGCACCCAAAAAAACAGCAAAAAAAAAAAAATTGAAATCGAGCATGCCTCTTGAGAAAATTACAAATTCGACCTAAACATAAAAGATGGATTACCTGGATTTACCGGAGCCGCTAGGTCCACCAATACCAACAGTAACAATGCCGTCCTTCTTCTCTCTAAGTTCTTGAATGGACTTAACTAACAGGTAATAGCCATGATCGAAAGCCTACACAGTAATCAACCTCGATGATTATGTTCTACTTGTAATTTTCCTGAAAATTCGAACACGGGAAAGAAGCGTACCACATGAAGAGGAAGAGATTGAAGAATCGAAGAAGACGAAGAAGAAGTAGAAGGTTGCTGCTGGAAGAAATCTCGTCCTCCCTCTTGGAAAACTCGCTGAACAACCTCGTCGTCCATAGATACGCTTCAGCAACTCTCGCGTTGATCTCGATGGAGTAGTCAAGTCGGGAAAAAGACGATTCCGATGAATCCGAGGATCGAAAAAAGGGAAGATCGAAAGAGAAGAAGTGTGTTGGGTATGAAGAAGATCGAACCAACAAAAAATCAGGAATCAAAAATGAAATGATGAGAAACAAATTTTTATTAAAAAGAAAAGAAGAACAAAAAAAAAAAAAAACAAACACTTTTCTTTTGCTTTCTAATTTATTTTAATTTTTATGTAAAATTAGGAACACTTTGCTTGCAAGCATCAAGTCTCCCGCTTGTTCTTCCCTGTCCGGCTCTACTCTCTCTGCACTCAAATGCCCCAAAAAAAAAATAAAAAAAAAATAAAATATATATATATATATATATTTAGTTACATTTTTGTTAAACGATTGGGTATAGGTAAATACATTAAATTCTTTTCTCGCAAATTTTTTACAACATAAATTTAATTATTGCTAGTGGCAAGAAAATGAAATTCTTATTTGTATATTTGTTTTTAGGAGAAGATTATGGTTGTTCATTCTTTTGCAAAATGAAACCGGTGTTGAAAAGCTTGAATTTGCAGAGCAAGAGTAGTATGTAAAAGTCATGTTCCTGTATGTAACATTTAAATTAACCTCTATCAAAAAAAAAAAACAACAAGCTAAGTATAATAGCATACATGTACAAGTACAATTATAATGGATTAAACTATAAAGGGTCGTGCGGAAAAACTAATCTCACGTTGTAGCCTTAATAAATCAGCCCAAATAGAAGGGAAGAAATTCAATAAACTGGCCCATATATGGCTTTTTGTGAGTCAATGTCTAAGGCCCATTAGCTAATTCTACAATGATGTCAACTTGTAAATGAACTTTTGAAATTGATGATAGAGATATCATAGAGTAGGCATATATTTATATATTTATTTGTCATCGCCTCATCACCTAACGACTGAGAAATTTTAAGGAAAAAAAAAAATACTAGTTGTTGAAGAGTAATTTTTCTTTTCTTTGATGCGTCTAAAAACGAATCAATAAATTCACCTCTGACACGTGACGTGGACATTCAGGCAAGACCGGACCTGCTTAGCATGATTTCCCACACTTACATTAACCGAGGACGTAATCGTGATCGTCTATGGTTAGTGTGGGAGGATCTAACGATATGTGAAACTACAGAAACATTAAAAGTGTGACTAAGCCATAACGTGTATTCCTATAAAAAAAAAAAAAGTCAAGTCATTAAGTCCGACTAACCATATATCAACCAAGCGAAACATCCGGTCTGACATCCACGATACAATAGAAACCAAAAAATATGGAGAAAACTGTAAAAAAAATCTTGTACAAGCATAGATTTGTCTTTTTAACCACCAATTTCCGTATTCACCAAACAAACCATGATTTTATGTTGACCGAGCCAAATTAACCAGAAGAAAGTCAGACTTAACTTCCGTTAAGACGGTGTTGACATCTTCGTTAACTCCAACAAAAAAGTCCGCCAACCCCTAATTACTCCCGCCAAAGCCATCTCCATTGACAAAACAACCGCTTCCATCACAATTTCATCATCTTCTTATTTTGTAAATCCCGAAATCCCTAATTCTCCACTCTAAATCTCGATATGAGCTCAAACTCTCAAAAATCATATGGGATTAATGGGATTCCGGCGAAGTGTGTGTGTGGAGGTGATGTGAAGATTTTCACATCAACGACGCAAGAGAATCCCGACCGTCCTTTCTACCGATGTGTAACGAAGCAAAATGTAAGTGGTTCATCTAGATTTGCTTAGTTTTTAGCTAATCTGACATCAATTTGTTACATAGGACCATTTGTGTAAGTGGGTTGAAGAATTGGTGCTTGAGGAGGTTGAAGATGCGTTACCGAAATTTGAAAATCTCGAAAGTGAAGTTTACAATCTCAAGGCCGAGGTTGAGTTCATGAAGGATATGATGCAAGAATTGAGAGCTGAAGTAATGGGATGCAAAAGTAAAATTAGGAAGTTGAATGTAGTTTTCGGAATTTGTTTTGTCTCCACCGTAGTCATCGTCTATCTCCTTTATCGTCGTATGTAAGGAGCTTAACATTGAGTATGGAATGGTGTTTAAATTGAGCATCGAATGTTGTTTAAAACCGATATTTATGGTTTTTGTTTAATGTTGTTTAATCTATGATATTGTCTATGTTTAATCTTTGTTTAATCTATGGCATTGACTTTGTTTAATCTTTATGTAATCTATGGTCTTCGTTTAATGTAATATATGAAATTGTCTATTAACCAAAAGCAAAACGAAATAGCAATATGTCTTAAAAAGAAGAAATCTTAAAGAAGGATAAGATGTCTTAAACGAAATAACAATATAGCCGATAATAAGATTCAATAAACCAACAAAAACAACAACATAGCTGAAAATTGGTTTCAACAGAACCAACAAAAACCATCATAGCCGATAAGTAGAAAAAACCATCATAGCCGATAAGTAGAAAAAACCATCATAGCTGAGAATCCAAAAAAAAAAAACAGAGGAATTGAGTCTTCTCCGTCTAAGCTTGGGATAATCCTTGTGATCCAAATTGTGACAGTCTTTGTGATCCTCCTTGTGATCCAATTTGTGAATCCAACTGTGATCCTCCTCCCTGAAGTGTTTTAAAAAAAAAAAACACAAAGTGTTAGAAACATGAACTAAATCATAAAACAGGAAATTGATTTAGAGACTAACATCACTCTTCTTTTGGCCACACCTTGGTCTTTTAGCTGGAGGTTCAACACTAGGTTTCGAACAGGATGACTTATTGTGCCCTTCTTCCCTACAGTTTGAGCATGTCATGATGCGATGTTCTCGGGTTAACTTGGTTTTGTCCTTCTTAGAAGAAGTTTCATTAATGCTTTTACGCCTTGCATATTTACTTGGTCTATCACGGTTGTTTAATCTGTCTGGTGGTGGCAAGACAGGCAACCTAGCTAACCTAGGCCATAGCTTCATCCCTTGGACTGGTTGTATACCACGCTGATATGTTGTCTGCCAAGTCTTAGTTGTGAAATACTCAGAGACATAATCTTCCCACTTGAATTTTTTGCTCACGATAACACAAGCAGCATGGTTACAAGGAATGTCATTCAGCTGCCACTTCCCACAGCCACATGTCTTCTTACTCATATCAACACGATACGCACAACCATGCCATTCAATCTCATGGATATCACCATTATTCAAGTGCCTGACACATTCCCGAGACTTCTCTAAGGCAGATTGTATCTCAGCATGTGTGTTCTTTGTAAACATTGTTGTGCACCTGTTCGCAATGATAAACCTCTTAGCAGTTTGGACCATACATTGTCTCCTTATGCTTTCCAACAAGTCAAGTAGAGGTTGCTTCCTAGCCTCCTTAATGGTCCTATTGAAAGATTCACACAGATTATTCAGGTTATCATTGTAGCATGAGCCAACCTTGAAAAATGCACGAGGCCATGTTGGTGGATCTGTTCTGAGTAGGGAATCATAAGCAGCTTCATTGTATTGTCTCAATGCCACCATATTATCTGCATACTATCCTTTGGTATAGCTGCGAGATATTTTCCAGAACAACCTTTCAAGCTCCATATCATGACTATCTCTTTTCCAATTTCCTAGAATGTGCCTCGCACACATTCTATGTTCTGCTTCCGGAAGTTGATTGTGCACAACTTTAACCAAACCCTACAAAAGATATGATTGTAAGTACAATACACAAGTTAATTAGAAGTACACAACACAAGTTAATACAAATGTACCTTTTGCTTATCGAATATGAATGTGTAGTCTTTTCCTCACCAAGTCCCTAGTCTCTTTTCAGATGATTAATAAACCAATCCCAATTCACATCATTCTCTATCTCAACAACAGCCCAAGCAATAGGGACAATTCTATTGTCTGCATCTCTTCCAACTGCAGCCAGCAACTGTCCTTTTACATCCCATTTCAGAAAGGCACCATCAACACCTATGATAGGTCTACAACTAGTCTTCTAAGCGATCATTTGTGCTTCAAAACATATATATATATATATATATATATATATACGATCAAACCTTTGCTTGCTTCTTGGAGTTGGACTCGAAATAGTTTGAATCTCCATGATGGTTCCTTCGTTTGTCCTGTGAATCTCTGCCTCATAATCCCAAATGTGCGCAAATTGTTCTTCATGAGTACGTCTTCTTTCCCTTGTCAATTTTGTCTTCGCTTTCCGACATTGATCTTCGGTAACAATCAGATTGTACCTTCTCCTTATCTCAGCTGCCATCTCCACCGCAGTCATTGTTGGCTCTGTCCTCAACCTCTCCTCAAATAATTCAGCAATGCTTGAACTCTTCAACATCTTCGAGAACCCAGACCGGATACATATGTGCCTGTCTTCATAATTTTTAATCTGCAACCTGTTTTTCCTCTTCTCGTATGAACAATACACTCTCCACTTACAATTGTATTATTTGCCCGAGTACACTGCACCAACCATATTAGATGCTGACTTCTTTAGCTTGATATTGTATCCGGTTGTTAAAGAATAATTGAGAAGCGTCTGCTTGAATTCATGAGCAGACCGAAATATCTTACCCAGACTTAGAATTTCAGGCACTTCTTCTTCATCCTCCTGTCTCTGTTCTTCGACATCCTCATCTGAAGGTGCATATGGATCCGGAATGTTAGCCTCAGTCCACAAATCAATTTCCCCATATAACGCATAACCTTCTTCTTCTTCACCTTCATGATCTTCACCATCGCTATCTTCACCTTCTTCTCCCTCTGAAGCTTCACTTTCTCCTTCTTCACCGTTGTCATCTTCGGCTTCCGCTTCATCATCGACGACTTCACAGTCGTTTCCGGCAATAGACTCCGCCGCATCATATTCTCTTTCCTCTTCCTCGTCTGCGTCAGTGACTCGTGGTTCACTCTGTCGTTGTGACTCCGCTTCTTCTCTCTGTCGTTGCGCCTCGGCTTCAGCGATGGCCTCTCTCTGTCGTTGAGATTCAGCAATGTCTTGTTCTCTCTGACGATAAGACGGTAAGTTCATGAGACTCACCATCTTCGATCTGGGAGAGCAATCAAGCTACCGATTTGGGTCGATTAGGAAGAGTAATCGATTTAGGGTTTTTATGGTAGGAAGATAAATCAATTTGGGGTTATTGTGAGAGTTGGGAGAAATTTAGGGTTTTTTTTATGGTTTTATATCGATTTCGGAGCATTGTTACTAACGACACATAACAACGTTTATTAGGTCTCTTAAGTTTCGGTCTCACTGACTGGTTAATTTGGCTCGGTCAACATCGATCATGGTTTATTTGGTGAATCAGGAGTTGGTGTTAGCAATCTACGTTTATGAGTTTTTGACCGTTTTCCCAAAAAATATGACTCAACAAATACTTTGATACGTCAATCCCCTTACTAATATTTGGAGAATATCCATTTAAAAATAACATTTAAATTCTATAAAATTACATACAATGTCACTAGTCTTAAGAAATAAATAAAAAATCACTAAAGATAAAATTGTCTAAACACTTAATATATTTTTACTATTAAAAATACATATTTAAAAATAAAATCTTCACAAAATCTATTTTCAGTTTCATGCAAATTAAACTTAATTAATTTTTACTATTAAAAATACATATTTGAAAGTAAAATCTTCACAAAATCTATTTTAAAATTTATTCGAAATTTCTTAAGTTAATCAATTAGTGAAACAAAATTTAATTTAAAAAGTAGTAAATATATAAATTAATAATAACTAATTTATAGATTACAAAATAAATAAAAATAAAATTATAAACAAATTTGTCAAATTTCCACTACAATATTACTATTTAAAAATCATATAATACATATCTAATGCTATTAATTGGGAGTTACACATTATAAACTAAACATTTAAATTGTAAACAGTTACATACAATATTATTAATCTTAAAAGCAAACAAGAAAAAATCATTAAGGGTAAAAATATGTTAGTATTTTATTATCTATCTTCATAGCCAAAATAATCTAATAAATCTTTTTCTACTACCCATATAATCAAACATAATTATGTAATTAAATCTTATTAAAAATTAGACACAATTTACAATAATAAATCAACAAAATCTTTTGTTTTACAAACATAAAAGATATCAATTTAAAATTCAAAACATTCATGTAAAATCTATTGTTTTTTTATGAAATATTAAAATGAATATTTTAAAATAAAATCAAACATTTACTAAAAAAATATTTTTAATTCTCATAGTTTTCTATTATTTAATAATAAGACATCATGAAATTAGTATAAAAATGATATATATTTAATACTGATACGTTTATTCAAATTAAATCATATAGTTGAAGTTAATATCCTATTACTAATATTTGGAGAGTACAATTATACAAATAACATTTAATTTGTTGAAAAACAAATAATAACCTAATTCAAAATTATTATTTTAATATTAAATTTATTGCAATATTATAAGCAAAAATTTTAAAATAAAAGTTAAATCTATAAAAAATCAATCCGCGTTATAACACAAAATATAATGTAGTATATATATAAAGGGGATCAAAATTTAAAGACCCTACTAAAGGTTTTGTAAAGTATCCTGACTTAAACGTCGGAGTGTTTGGAGAAGAAACACATCGGTCCAGAAATCAAATATCTTTGAAGCTCCTCCGCAAGAGATACACAAAAACTTACCTCAACGAGTATCACACTTATTTTAATTCTTAAATACAAAACGTCAATGAATATGATTTATATCCTTATCATGTTCCGTACACTCTCTTCCGTAAATTAAGAAGTTTTAATGACAGCTTTTTCATTTTATAAATTATCACTTTCAAGTCAGGTCAACTGATTAGTGAATGTAAGTTGATTTTGCAAATCGATTTTATGACTTAGCAAAGCGCAATTGATTTCTTTTTCATTTATTTTAATTAACTGATGAAAGCTATAGTAGTATTAAAGATATCTGACTTTTGGCAAACTTAATAATCGCCATATAACGTTGAATTTAGAGGGGAAATATAAAACGACAGAATAATAATGCATCTGTTCCTAAGAAATTAATATTTAAGAGTTTTTACACAAATTAAGAAACAAAAATTATTAACTATAATATATTATTTTTTTTTCACAAAAAATTATTATTTAATTATAAACCAATAACAATCTATAAATTCAAATATTTTCATTGATTATTTTTTGAAATTTACAAATTATTAACACTAATTAATTAAATGTGTATATAAAATCAATTATTGTGGAACAAGAAAAAATTCTAGAAAATCATTCTTTTAAGAATAGAGGTAGTAGTATATTATCAGATTATTTTGTTCTAAACCGTCAAAACACACGAGTCCATATTTTTTCCGCCAAAAACACGAGTCCACATTTTTCAAAACACAGTCGATTTCTAAAAACATGAGTCCGTATTTTCTGTCCAAAAACAGTAAGTATTTTTTAAAAAAATCGAGTCCGTATTTTCAAAATAAATTCATTATTTTTCCGTAAACGTGATTCTATCAATTTTCCCAAAAACGTGATTTCATTATTTTCCCGCAAAAAAACGTGATTTCGTAATTTTTCCGCCGAAAATTATGGTGTCACAATTATCCCGCCCAAAAACGTAATTTCATTATTTTCCCGCAAAAAACGTGATTCTGTAATTTTCCCGCCAAAATTTATGGTGTCACAATTTTTCCCCCCAAAAACGTAATTTCATTATTTTTCCGCAAAAAAACGTGATTCCGTAATTTTCCCGCCAAAAATTATGGTGTCACAATTTTCTCGCCCAAAAACGTAATTTCATTATTTTTCCGCAAAAAAAAACTTGATTCCGTAATTTTCCCGCCAAAAATTATGGTGTCGCAATTTTCCTGCCAAAAAACGTAATTTCATTATTTTCCCGCAAAAAACGTGATTCCGTAATTTTCTGCCAAAAAATATGTTAGAGATGATGAAGTTAATTACAGAGAAGATTCGTCGTCTAGGGTTCAAAATGATAGAGAAAAGAAAAAAAAAAGGGCTACCCATTTAAAATTTACTTAGCCCATTAATTAAATGGACTAACCCATTTAAACCCATATAATAAAAAATTTAATTGGACGGGTCACGGGCCAAATTTTTATACATGAGTCTAGTTAAACCCGCTGGCGCATGATGGTAGAAATAGAGGATGCAGATCAATCACTTCCAAACAAATGTTACGTCTTTTTCAAATAAGATAAGAAATATTTATACAAATAGATATTCAGTGTAGATACTTACGTTGATATTTCTCTTGATACGATTAGCGATAATGTGTAAAATGATAGAGGCTTGCTTGTAGCAATCTCCTAAGACAGAATTTTGTCTCTACTGTAATGCGTAGATCGTAGGCGTCTCTTGCGGATCACTATCAAACTCCGTATAGCACACCTTACGGAGTTTCTAGCAAACTATACTTTGTGTTTCTCAGAAGAAGAGAGGCAAGTTGGAAAAATCTATCTGAAAATGAATCAGACAATTTCTATATATAATAATCCAAGAGGTGTATTTCCCAACCAATACATGTGTTAGAAGAAGGTGTCTTTCCAAAACAAGTGTGCCTTCTCCAAACAACACATATGTTAGAACATATCGTGTCTCTCAAAAGTGTTAGTTATTGTTTTATTAATTAATAAATAACATTAACTAAAATAGATAAAACTCCAATGACCCATTTTAACATCCCTAATGCTGAGTATGAAACTATGATCTCTTACTTGGATCATATATTCATATACGTACGATTCTAGATGGGATTTGGAATAAGTGCGTTTCAGATACGATGGCTCTTCAGTTCGGGATTGGCTCGCAGAGGACGAAAACTATCTACATGGAACTCAGAGATGGGTGTGAGAATACTTTTCATCCGTATTTGAGCTTGTTACTCATTAAAAGAATGTTTGTTCTACCTTTTAAAGAGTTTTAACGTATCTCACATGGAGCATATATATATATATATATATATATATAGGTCTGGGCAAAAAACGGAAACCGAAGAACCGAAGCGAACTGAACCAAAAAATGAGAATCGAACCGAATCCGAAACCGACAAAATACTCGAACGGATACTAAATTTTTATACCCGAAGAACCGAAACCGAATCCGAGCCAAACCGAGAACCGAATGGGTAACTGAAATACCTGAAATATAATTATATACCCAAAATATTAATTACATTTAGATTTGATATAACTCAATAACTCATAATTATAATTATAACTCAATTTTTTTGTTATATTGGTCTAAAAATAACTAAAATACTCAAAATAATCAAAATATCCGAAAATTCTTAGTTATATTTGTCAAAATTTAACATTTAATTTTTTTTTTAATATTTATGAACTAACGAATTTTATTTTAAAATATCCAGTAAAATTCCAATCTCTACTTAGAATTAGAAAGACGGGCACCGAATCCGAATGGATAACCAAACACCAAATATATGTCTTCCTTAATCCCTTGTTGGGTTGTTTTCTTTTCATTTACTTACTGAAAAAAAACTACCTACACAAGGCAAGTGTATGGAGTTGGTACGTGGAAAGTTGACCGTGATTATAACAGCAATGTAAAACGCCCATTACGGTTACGGTCCACTAGGGTAACGAAAAGAGAAAGCCAGCAAAACAAAACGACTTCGTTTAATACCAACTTGAGCACCGTCTCAAAAACGCAGCGTTTACAAGGTTGGTGGGAATCCTGGCACAACGGAGAGACTTTCCTGGAGAGTTCTATATTTCGCTATAATACGATGTCGTATCGGGTAGATGAAAAAGACAGAAGGGCAACGAGCCGTGTCTTCCATAACTCGAATATATCTTATCTGTTTTGAATTATTTCGTCAAATTTGGCACTCAAGGTCGAGGATAAGATAAGGTATGGCTCGCTTTTTTAGGTATTTCTTTAATCTCGTTTCCTTCTATTCTTAATTTCTTATTCCATTTTTTTCATTTTGTTACAGTGATTACAAATCCTCCATCTAATTCCCTGTCAGATTATTTCAGCAAAAAGTCCTTTTCAGGATTTTTTTTTGTCTTATCTAACTTTTATTTTTTTATTTTAGGCAACTTGTTTCATTTTTATTTTTTTTATTAAAAAAAGGTATTTTCCCATAATCAAAAGGTGTTTAATTTAAGAGTAATCGGTGAAATCTGAAATGAGCTGTTTTGTCTTGAAGCGGATTCATAAGATTTATATATATAATAGCTTGTGCCCGTGCTTTAAATTTCAGACATATCCATCATCTTCATTGCAGCTTCGTGGAACTATTTTCTCTTTCTTCCAAGATAATCTAAAGGTCTGTCTTTTTTTTTTTTTTTTTTTTTGTGTATAATTAGGGTTCTTCCTTCCTTGTGGATATTTCGCTGAAATATAGCAATTGATCTTGGTATTATTACTCAGGATCTGATGTTTTATGGGTTTGTCCTTTGATTTTTATCGAAAGTATCAAGTTTGTAAATTGGATCTAGGGATTTAGCTGAAATAACGTTTTTGGGTTGAAAACAGAGCAAATCAATCATGTTGGAGAAAGAGTTTTTCACGGATTACGGTGAAGCAAGCCAATATCAGATCCAAGAAGTGGTGGGCAAAGGAAGCTACGGAGTTGTTGCTTCTGCAGAGTGTCCACACACAGGAGGCAAAGTGGCGATCAAGAAGATGACCAATGTGTTTGAACATGTTTCAGACGCCATTCGGATCCTCAGAGAGATCAAGCTTCTCAGGCTTCTTCGACATCCGGATATTGTGGAGATCAAACATATCATGCTGCCTCCTTGTCGCAAGGAATTCAAAGATATATATGTTGTTTTTGAGTTGATGGAGTCAGATCTTCACCACGTCCTTAAGGTAAATGATGACCTCACTCCTCAGCATCATCAATTCTTCTTGTACCAACTTCTTCGTGGCTTAAAATTCATGCACTCAGGTAAGGTTTCTTGTTTCCCTCTCTTTAACTGTGTTTTGTGTATTAGCTCTTACAATTTCCTCTGAATTTTTGTGGTTTTCTTTGAATGTTTTTATCATAATCTTTTGGCTCCCTTTGTTTTGTGTCTTGTAGCGCATGTGTTCCATAGAGATTTGAAGCCTAAGAACATCCTCGCCAATGCTGATTGCAAAATCAAGATCTGTGATTTAGGACTTGCTCGTGTCTCCTTCACTGATTCCCCTTCTGCCGTTTTCTGGACTGTATGTATCTATCTATCTCTTTCAGAGTTGTCCAATTCATATGTTCTTGAAAAATGCATGCTAACTTAGTTTATTGTTCTTTAACTGAGAAGTATGTATGTATGTCATAATGCATTCGATTTCAAATGATTCAATACTTTCGCTAAGTAACCAATCTTGTCATGTGCTTTTGCAAGGACTACGTTGCTACAAGATGGTACCGTGCGCCAGAGCTCTGTGGTTCCTTCTACTCTAACGTAAAATTCTGAAATCCTTATTTCTTGTTCCGTTTCCATATATATCCTGATGCATAATGTGATGTGTTAGCTTATGGAATTGATATGTTTGTGCAGTACACTCCGGCGATTGACATGTGGAGCGTTGGCTGCATATTTGCAGAGATGCTAACTGGAAAACCCTTGTTTCCTGGCAAAAACGTTGTGCACCAGCTAGAACTCGTCACTGATCTGCTTGGAACTCCGTCGCCGATAACTCTATCCAGGGTTTGTTTTGTTTTAATTTTTCCCGGAAGCTAACTAAGTCCCAATACAGAGGCTTCTCTCTCCCAGATAGACTTGCTTTGGATGCAAGTGTTTTTTAGCTTTGTGTGTCATGAAGTTGTTTATAATGAATCTGTAGATTCGGAATGAGAAGGCTAGAAAGTATTTGGGTAACATGAGGCGAAAGGATCCTGTTCCTTTCACCCATAAATTCCCCAATATCGATCCTGTGGCGCTGAAGTTGCTTCAGCGTTTGATCGCTTTTGATCCAAAGGACCGCCCCTCTGCAGAAGAGGTAAGAGGAAAACACACTGAAATGTTGGTTTTCCCCGTGAACTTGCATTCATTTTCATGATTCTTGATGCTTTTGTTTTCTTCTTTCCGCAGGCATTGGCTGATCCGTATTTTCAAGGATTGGCAAATGTGGACTACGAACCCTCGAGGCAACCTATCTCGAAACTCGAGTTTGAGTTTGAAAGGAGGAAACTGACTCGGGATGATGTGAGGGAGCTCATGTACCGAGAGGTAAATAAAAACCCGTCAAGGATATATATGCTTAAGAGACAGATTTGAGTTGTAGGAATAATCTCTTAAAACTCTTTTTGTTCTCTGTGTATGAGACAGATTTTGGAGTATCATCCACAGATGTTGCAAGAGTATTTACAAGGAGAAGAGAACATCAACTCTCATTTTCTATACCCGAGGTTTGACCCAATTTCCCGATAAACTTGGCTCTTGATAGAAAATAAATTGTCTGATATTTGTGAATCGATCTTGATATCCAGCGGAGTTGATCAGTTCAAACAAGAGTTTGCCCGACTCGAAGAACACAACGACGATGAAGAGGAACATAACTCTCCACCACATCAGAGAAAGTACACGTCACTCCCTAGGTGAGTTAGTTACTTCTTGAAACTGAACAACCATGAGTTTAAGCGAATCAGGCTATATAATCTGTTTGGGTTTGTTGCAGAGAACGGGTGTGCTCATCAGAGGACGAAGGTTCTGATTCGGTTCATACCCAATCGTCTTCGTCGTTAGTGGTGTTTACACCTCCAGAGACTCCAAACACAGCAACTGGCTTATCGTCACAGAAGACAACACAAGTAGACAAAGCAGCAGCAACTCCGGTAAAACGGTCTGCATGTCTAGTGCGGAGTGATAGTATCTGTGCTTCCAGATGTGTGGGCGTCTCCTCCGCAGTGTCTTAGTCAGAAAATTGATTGTCAAGTTGTTTAGCAGCAAACCATTGATTGTGTTCTGCCTATTCTGTACGATGTCTCTCTGAGTTTTCACCTCTACTCTCTTCTTCTTCGTCATTGCTCTCTCTTGCTCTCGTCATGTTGGAATCTCGTGTGTAATGGTTTCTCTTGGAACTTGAAATTCATATATTTATTTACTCTTTAGAACCATATTTATTACAATCCACCTTACCTATTCATTTGCTTATAATGTCTACATAAAACACTAGCTGGAAAAACTCACTACTTTGAAAAAAGCTTACATAATCAAAATCTATGCAAACTCCTCCATCCACAGTATTGATGTCAAAATTTAAAAAAAAAAAAAAAATCAATGATCCCATGTACATTAATAATCTGAAAGTGGATTAAGAATCGATCAAATATGTGAACAACTCAAAATTAATGAAGCTGCAAAATAAGTAATTTAATTTAATTGAAGATTTAAGACAAATTAAAACCCCTCAAGTCCCTCTTTCTCTCTCTCTCTCTCGCCCAAAGCTCTCCAAGACTCAAACTTCAAACTCGATTCGTACTCTGGAACTTATAATTTGAGAATCCGTTTTCAGCGAAATCCTCTTATGAGCCTTACCCAATTCTAATCTTGTGTTTGATCAACCAATATCACTTGATTCTGGTCGATTTGGATTTGTCTGTAAGTGTTTCTAATTAGCCTCAGAAACCCTTCTGAAAATTATTCAGGAAAGCCATGTTTTGATCTCCAATGGCGGCAGTGACTCTATCCATGGTGCAACCCTGTGGCATGGTACTCATTTGTATTTATGATTGTGCTTCTTCGGGAGAACGTATCTCTGCAGTAATATTTTTTTTTTTTTTGGAATAATATCTCAGTGTTGTGCTGGTAGAAGATTGCGTAGTGTGATTGCAATCGAAGCTCATAGAGGAAACTGGAATAGAATGAGGTACCCTCATCTTATCATCATCATTTTCTCTGATTTTTTCTTGTTTGTGGAAAATGAATCAATCAAGCTGGTTCTGTAGGTTGAGTAATTTCTTCTTCTCCAAAGTGTGGAACATATCTTATCGTTCAAAGCATAAATTTTCTGACAATCTTCTCGAACAAGTTGAGAAGTATGCAACTGCGCGGCTCGAAAACCATTCCAAGTTGATAAGCAAGGTTAAAAAATCCAGTTTTGTTCGTTTGTTTATTGGTATATGAATTTTGTATCCATGTTTCTCTATGCATTTCAAGTAGTTGTGGTTTCCTACCCTATTGCGCAGGTTGCAGCTTTGATGGAGTATGATAATGTTGATGATTTTATTGATAAGAAATCTGATGAGCTAGTTAAGAAAGATCTTGTATTGGCGTGTAAGAGATTCCCTTCTATCATTCTTGGTGATTCTTGTCCGGTGGAATTATACGGCAATACCAAATCTTCCGATGAATCAAGTAGCATTCTTAAAACGCCAACTGAAAACAGTTTCCTTCCCACTCATGGAGGATGGTTTGATCCAGACAATCTTTCCAGAACATTGTCTTCCTTCTGTCCAGAGATTGAAGTTGAAACAACATTTAATGATTCTGCCGCTCAGCAATTTCTTGATAGCAGTATAGGTTCTATGCCTGGGCTAAGTAAGAGACACAGTAATCAGCTAGACAGCTGTGGCTTTCACACGGTAGGCATTTGACTACATAGAAACAACGATTTTTTCTTGATGGACGGCTTAAACCCAGTTTTCAAACTGTCTATCAATGCAGATGAAGAAATTATTGCATCATTTACCTCGAACCTATGCAGATTTGCAGAATGCACAGGTTGATATTGAGGATGGACAGTACTTGATATTTGTTGGCAAAATCTTGTCTTCTAAGTGAGTATTTCTTTCTGAAATCATTCTAAAGTTCATCTCAAACATACTTAAAAAAGGATCTTTGTCAAGAAATCGTCTCTATATTACCACTGTTTTTCTGTTGACAATTACTCAAATCAGCATTGCTTATGCCTTTTGTCTTGAGCCGCATCTACAGGTTTTTGAAATTCAAATTTGAATTCTGTGCAGGGGAGTTAGAGCTAGCTCTTCATTTTCATTTCTTGAGGTTATTGTCAGCTGTGAAATCTTAGGCAGTGACAGAACTCCGGAGAATCTGAGCTATAATGCTGAAGATAAAGCAGGAAAATCAATTTTTTTGCATCTGAAGAAGTTTTTTAGGGGGACTCGCTTTACCTGGCAACCCTTTCTTAATGCTATTCAAGAGAAACATAAAGTAGGGGACCTTGTATGCGTTAGTGGGAAGGTAATTCCGTTGCTTACCTTAAATTTGTCTTTGTATGTGTTTTTATTGCTTACTTAGGTTGTTTACTTGTTTGCATCAGAATGCCTCATTAGTCTTTAGCTCTCTTCTTGAAGTCAACTTTTGAAGCGTGGACTTGTTTTAGCACGATAAAAGATCGCTAACGCATCCGATTTACGTTCGAAAGTTTTTGGCAACTCTGCTGATTTAAGAATCTGATTATAATATCTTCTACATCTTCTACATCTAGGTAAAGTCATTACGTGCAGAAGATCATTTTGAAATGAGGGATTACAATATTGATGTACTCAAAGATGAAGAAGAATCATCTCTTCGAGCGCAGGGGAGACCATATCCTATATACCCTTCAAAAGGAGGGTTGAACCCAAAGTTCCTTAGCGATGTCATCTCCAGGTTTTGTTTCTCTTTTCTTTTCCGTGATCTTCACTGGTTAGTAAAATATTACATTATTTGTTTCGGTATCTAAAACTGAAAAGTATTTGAGACAGCAGTTCTGAATGCCATATCAGGGAGTCGTTTAGATTTGAGTAAAAGCTTCACCCTAAACCTGATTGAGTGTTTCAAGACTGGCCTGAGTATAATAATTGTTCTTCATATATCATATAGCAGTGCATTACATATTTCAATGATTAGTCCGCTTGTTTATCACACCTCACCCACTTTTTCCCTCTTAGGGCTCTGCGGGTTCTCCCCGCCAATATGGATCCGATTCCTAAGGAAATCACTACAGTTTTTGGCCTACCATCTCTTAATGATGTAAGTCTTGCTTCTCTGTTTGAAGCATTGCTCTTTGATTAACTTCTTCTTTAATCCACAACAAAATCTTATGTCCTCAATTGCTTTTCATTCTCAGTTTTTTCCCTTGCTGTGAATGTAGGCCTACGTTGGTATTCACGAGCCCAAGACTTTAGATGAGGCTGATTTAGCTCGCAAAAGGCTTATATTCGACGAATTCTTTTACCTCCAGGTAGCTAGCTTCTTGAATAATTGTCTTCTCAGAAGCCGAATTCTTATTCTTAATCTGTTAGTGAAAAAGCTATTAGTCCGTTGAATTTTGTTTTCATACAGTTAGCACGCTTGTACCAAATGCTTCAAGGCCTTGGCACAAAAATAGAGAAAGATGTATTGCTGGAAAAGTTCAGAAAGCCAGTGCTTAATTCCGTTTATATTGAAGAATGGTCCACTCTCACCAAGTGTTTTCTGAAGGCTCTACCATATTCCCTTACTCCTAGCCAGCTAAGCGCTGTCTCAGAAATTATTTGGGATCTAAAGCGCCCGGTTCCAATGAATCGGCTTTTGCAGGTAGTTTTTTCAGCTGAGCTGGCTGGTATTTCTTTTTTTTTTTCGGCTATAGTTTAGTTCTTTCTTTGTAGGCTTTTAGCCAATCTTACCAGACTATCAGAATAAGATTTAACTGTTGCCACATTTTTTTATTTTTAACCAAACAAAGTTTCTTAATAAATCGATTTATCTTTTAGGGTGATGTTGGATGTGGCAAAACAGTTGTCGCTTTCTTAGCGTGCATGGAGGTCATAGGATCTGGTTACCAGGTTGGTTGATTAAATCTCTTTACGACCTTCTGAAATTTCACCATGCGTAGTTAATTTCTCAATAAATCTTCTGATATAAGTCATTGACTCATTCCTTGCATGTAGTTGAATTTGTTATTTGAGTTACTCTTTTCTCATATGTAGGCAGCTTTCATGGCCCCCACAGAATTACTTGCCATCCAGCATTATGAACAGTGCCGTGATCTGTTAGAGAATATGGAGGGAATAACATCCAAGCCAACCATTGGGTTGCTCACAGGTTCAACCCCGGCAAAGCAGTCACGTATGATTCGCCAGGCAAGTCATGCAGCTGAGATGTCGTTTTAAATAATACAATGAGTTTGTATTCCTTATAGTTGACAGCTGATGACAGGATCTTCAAAGTGGAGCTATATCGTTAATAATTGGAACTCACAGTCTAATAGCTGAAAAGATAGAGTACTCTGCATTACGTATTGCCGTAGTTGACGAGCAGCAACGGTTTGGTGTAATCCAGAGAGGAAAGTTTAACAGCAAGGTCAGGTTCCTAGAATATTTTGATCTATCGGATAATTGCATTATTCACTCTAGTTGAACTATCATGAAAAAATAACAGTAATGATTCATGGTGATCATTTGATCGGTGACCTGAAATGAACTTATGTCTTTAATTTTCATGTAAGTATATAATTCATAAACTGAAGTGTATTGTGGCGTGACTTCTGCAGTTATATGGGACATCTATGATATCTAAAAGTGACTCATCTGACTCTGATGATACTTCTAAAGCTGATCTCAGTATGGCTCCTCATGTTCTTGCCATGTCAGCCACCCCTATCCCGAGATCACTTGCCTTAGCTTTATACGGAGATATTTCTTTGACCCAAGTATGTAAAGCGTTTCCACTTTAATTCAGCAGGTAGAAACACACTTGTTCCACGTGTTTAACGTCTATAAGCATTTTAAATGAGTGCAACTCTTTGTTTCTTCAGATTACTGGTATGCCACTTGGAAGAATACCAGTTGAGACGCACATTTTTGAAGGAAATGAGACTGGCATCAAGGAAGTCTACTCAGTAATGCCTATGACAATAACTACAATTCTTTTCTCTACTCTCATCATAGAAACAATCATGCAAGACGTTGCTTTTGAATTTTAAAATTTCAACAGTAGGTGATGTCTAAACCTATAATCTATCCATTGACAGATGATGCTGAAAGACCTGAAGTCTGGAGGGAGAGTGTACCTTGTGTATCCTGTTATTGAACAATCAGAGCAACTGCCACAGCTCCGTGCTGCCTCTGCTGAGCTCGAAATAATAACCAAAAAATTTCCGAAGTACAACTGTGGACTGTTACACGGAAGGATGAAGAGTGACGACAAAGAAGAGGCTCTAAAAAAATTCAGAAGTGGAGAAACACAGATACTTCTCTCCACCCAGGTGATAGAGATAGGTGTTGATGTTCCAGACGCATCAATGATGGTTGTCATGAATGCTGAAAGATTTGGAATCGCTCAGTTACACCAACTCCGAGGACGTGTTGGGCGTGGAACCAGAAAATCGAAATGCTTATTAGTTGGGTCAACCACCAATAGCCTAAAACGGTTGAAGATGTTGGGGAAATCATCAGATGGGTTTTACTTAGCAAATATAGACCTTCTTCTACGTGGACCTGGTGATTTGCTTGGGAGGAAACAGTCTGGGCACTTACCAGAGTTCCCGGTCGCGAGGCTAGAAATAGACGGCAATATGTTGCAGGAAGCCCACATCGCCGCTTTGGTAAACATTCATTCTCCAGTTGCATTACAGTGAAATTAATTACTTCAACGTCTCTGGATTCATATTTTTCCTTTGATACTCTGTTTGCACAGAACGTTCTAGGAGATTCTCATGACCTGGAGAAATTTCCAGCGCTGAAAGCTGAGCTTAGCATGAGACAGCCACTTTGTCTTCTGGGCGACTAAAAGTTAGCACAAGCCACAATGTACATACATAGTACATACTTGGTATGTCCTTTTGGTATTTTGGTACTATGACATGTTGTAGTAGTAGTATAGTCTTTTGGTGTCAATTTCAGATTAAGCCTAGACGGGCGCGTGGCATAGATCCAGCATGTTTTGGTGTCATCTAAGCCTTAAGTTTTGTGCCCAACAAGAGACCCATTCATGTGAAAAAGGAAGGATACTTGACTTGGAGTTGATGCCTTTGAATAGGACGTGAACTAATGGGATCTGTAAAAGTATAAAATTAGTGGTGGCTTTATGCTTACTAAGTTTATTTGGAGAGTTTTGTGGAGTGTGAAGTAATATAGAAAGTGGTAATAGGAATTAGGAATGGTGAGTGACTCAGACGAGTTTTTGGGTAGCAACCAATGAGGAGATTCACGGGGAGGGACAAAGAGACAAGTAGTGGCCCACAAAATGTTTCCTACCCAATCATCAAACGATGGGACCCACTAACCTCCTTGTCTCCTCCTTTGTCCTTCTCTTCCATATTGAAACTTGAAGTGTTGGCAACTTGTTTCACATCATATTGACACTGCTTTTGCCTGAATCATTCTGCGTCTTCTTTGTCTGCGTCTTAACACTTGCAAACTTTCATCACTCCACTGTAGCTTCTACCAAATTTTAACTGTATCGAGTTTATTAGGGGTTCAACATGTTTTTGGTGTCTATCTTTAATAGATCATCATCGGTTGAGATAGAAGTATAGAACCATAGAAAATAATATTCACATATTTTTTGGTGTCTGTGTATGGCTATTATTGTAGGTATAATTGGTGTCGGTCGGCAAATATTTTGATGATGACTAATGGTATTTTTACATTTTTTGATATATATGATAAACTAGCATGGGAAGTGGGTTGAAAAAGACAATCATGATAAGACAATTCTCATGTTTAATTTGAACACTACAAGACCAAAAGTTCTCACACATAACTATGCCGGCTTTTTAGTCCTTGTTTTGATAACAATAGTTTAACAACCCCTTATTTCTGTCTTATGTATTGCATTAATGTGTTTGTTAACCTTTATAACTGTGCGAATTTGTATGAGTAGCCAAAGTAAATGAAATAGACACAAGGGTTTGGATCCAAAGAGAGTAGAAGAAAATGAGTAAGAGACAAGACAGAAACTTTTTTTGACTTTAGAAGATAGTGATGTCGGAAGATAAATCTGTGTACGTCCCTAGAAGAATGATTTGCTCATCGGAAGCTACAAAAGCTGTTTGTACAAATTGGGGATCCTCTTTTCGTTTTCTATAATATCTTATATGCTCTTTCCATGACAGTAATAATTGAAGCTTTAAAATCCACACAAATGAATACTTTCAACTGTTGAGAGTTGAAAGAGAGTGGTCACTATGGTCTATGGTACTGGTACACTTACTGCGATATTAGTTAAATAACATACTAAGTAATCAATTCTTTTAACTATTGCTTTTTAAGCACAAATTTTGTAAGAACATTATTTTGATGAATCATGTTTATTTTTTACAGAGTTATATTCCAATAAAAGAACTAGACAATGATTGTAATTGTGTGCGATCGACCGCACAAAGAATATGGTTGTGACTACACAAATTTGGTCTGATATAACAACTTTCTTAAATATTTTCTTTTATGTTCGAAACGTAATGAACGCAGATCATCATCATGCACCAACAAATATAATCAGTCTTTACCCCAAAAAAAAAAAACCATGATAATCGGTACCAATTTATTTTGGAAATATACACTAGATAACCTTACATTTATTATAGATTAATAAATGACCTTGATCTTCAAACTACATTTTTGTTGATTACCATTTGACCAACATACTTTCAAAAAAGTGCATACAAATATTTTATTCAATCCACACGAAAAATTACGTACCCCCTTATCCTTTAATATTTTGCCACCATAGTAAAATACTTTAATATATGCTTTATTTAACTTAATTAACCTTTATTTTTGTTGTGTTTCCCTATGATAATCCTAATGTTTATGCGATAAATCGTTGCTGTATAGAAAATATATTATATGAGAAGCTTTGGTTTGAATTTTCACATATCGTCTTCAATTTAATTAGTATGAAAAGGTATATAATTCGGCATATATTATTGGGTCTCATGCACCATATTACCTTTGAATACGTAAGTTTTTTTGCTGTAATTAATATGGTCAATATGATTGAACAATGAAACATATTATTTTCATGCGTTTCGCGAGCTAGCAGGAGAATATATTGGACTCATGGTGTTTCTCAAAGCAGAAAAGAGAAAATGATTACTAATTTCTTTTGTCAACTTTTACTAATTTCTTTTTATAGAAAATGAAATATGAATGAGCAAAATACTATATATATGATTGTCATAATCACGAAATTTGGATATAGTAATCTAATCGTGGACACAACCAAATAATTAAGCAGTCAGTTAAATAAAGGAACGTGTGTTGATTTAATCCAGTGCTTATTATATGCAAACAAAAAATATATGACTGATGCAAATAACCAAGAATTCACCACAAAAGGTCTAGACCGGTCAAGTATGTTATCTCATATTTCTTTTTTTAAGTATCTTAATAAAACGAACAATACACGTAGTATTGTTAAATTTCACCTACTTTTTTGTCAACAAAATTTATAATGTGTGTGAATTGGTGGAACAAAAACATATATACAAAAATGTACAAAATGAAAAGTGGTTTCTAACTAGTTTAGACTACTAAATAGTTAGGGTAATTAAAGAAAAGTTAAAAAATAATTGGCTTTAAAACCATGGATGGAACTAGGCTATAGATGGAACGTTACATGTTTCAATGGTTAACTAGCCGATGGACATTGACCCAGAGATACTATAAGCGCAATTATTGAATCCCATGGAAACAACAACTGATATTCTTATGTTGTCTTAAATGCCTCGTTTCTAAACCGTACGAAAATTCAACAATCCCAAATTAATGTAGTAATATGATTATTGAATATGCGTTTCTATCTCAATAATTTTCACCAGTTATATTTTGGTTTTCACTGTCCCATTAATAACAAACATCATCCTCTACATATATGCATATATATAAATATGTAGAAAAAGTGAAACAAAAACGTAAGTAAAATAAATAAATAAAAATAAGAAAAGTAATGATAGATAATGGAAATGTGGAGGCGTATAGAATAAGAAGAGTTCTTCAGGGTCTCAATCATTTTCATAAACTCAGTATTTGGACCGACTCAGGTTCCTACGGAATAAAGAGAGAATCGATCAAATATTTTTATTTTTCTATATTAAAAAAAGTAGTAAATAAATGCTAATTAATTAAATGTGAAATCAATAAACAAAGAGAAACCTGCTGGTTAGTCTCCCACACGGAGTCAGCATTTACTCCAACCCATTGATTTACTGTTTAACACGTGTCACCTATCCGATGACTTTTCACATAATTCCTTTGACCGGCGGACCTTCAGTCAACACACCTCCGCTCTCTTATATTTATTATTATTCAATATGACTACATTTAGCTTTTAATTTTAAAACAATTTTCCATATTATTCTACTATTTAAATTCATAAATAATTTCATAGGTTAATGATACCCAACGCATCTTAATATTTATCTTCTAACATTGGTTATATCTTTAACTCCTTTTTTATGATAAAACTACTATTTACGTAGATATGACAATGATATACGTACACATATTCATATAGTACTATGCTATATGGATTAAGCATGCGTGCGTGTACATACATATATATATATATATATATGTATGTGTATTTATAAATATAAAGGCATCGCCACGCTTCAAGTTTGTCTCTTTATATTAAACTGAGTTTTCCTTATCAAACTTTACCTTTTTCTCTTCTTCCTCTTCTCTTAAGAACCCTAAAATTAATTGATCAATGGAGATTTTACCGGAGAACTCATCTAACTTGGATCTTACTATCTCCGTTCCAGGCTTCTCTTCCTCCCCTCCCTCCGGTAAGCTTTTCACACACACATATATACCATATAAACACTATAACCTATTATTTATATGATCAAAAGAAACTACTATATATATGCTCAACTATATTTAATTTAATTAAGGCTTGTGTTTGGATTCTATGTTTCTTTTCGTTGATGATCTGATTATATTCTTAAGGAAAAATCATGAGTTATAAAAACAAAATCTCAAAATTAATATATATTGGCAAAAAGAAAATCTTAAATATATAGAATTATATCTTTTATCGACTTATTTTCTCTTTGATCGACCACGATATTTCGTTTTGTCGTTGTTATGATAATGTATGTATATACAACATAATAAGTTTCAGATGAAGGAAGTGGAGGAGGGAGAGAACAGCTAAAGCTAGACATGAATCGATTGCCGTCGTCTGAAGACGGATACGATGAAGAATTCAGCCACGATGGCTCTGCTCCTCCGCGAAAGAAACTCCGTCTAACCAGAGAACAGTCACGTCTTCTTGAAGATAGTTTCAGACAGAATCATACCCTTAATCCCGTAATTGATTCACACTACTACATAATTACTTCTGTTTCTATATCATTATCTTATTTTTATTACAAGAATTTTAGAACAAAAACAATTGTAATGAATGTTTCTTTATTTCATTTTTTTTGTAAAATGTAGAAACAAAAGGAAGCACTTGCCAAGCATTTGATGCTACGACCAAGACAAATTGAAGTTTGGTTTCAAAACCGTAGAGCACGGTACTGGTTTAATTTTCTTTTTGTGACCAACTTTTTGATTTTTTACATCATTGGTGAATAAATATCTGACTATATATAAGGTTAAAATAAGCGGGTGGTTGATGAATAACTAGAGTTAACATAAGCGTTAAACGTTGACGGAATATAAAAATAAAGCAGAAAAAAATGAAATCTGAATCGGATTCGACCCACCCCGTTAACATATAAGTCGTACCCTTAAATAATAAAAAGTTAAACTTGTCCTTTTCATAAATTATTATCTCATTCCTCCATCAAATATTTATTTAATAATGCTTTCCTTCTAGGTCGTTCTTAAATTCTCGAAGAGTCACCACTGTTTTACATATATAGAAGGAAAATGTCAATTGACCAAATTTATTGAAGTCAAACAAATTACAGAAAGAAATTAACAGCCACTCAATTAAACAAACATATTAATAAAAGTAATATATTAGTGTTGAAGTAGTTATATATATCAACATCACGTACATATGTGTCGTTGCATGGTTATTTTCACAAGTGACAACAGCATTTTGGAGCCGCCAATTGTGATATCCATTAACACGTTTTATAAAAAAATGTGTGATGTAATTTGGAGCAAGTTTTGTTTTTAAACCTACTTTGGCTCATGTACGTCAATACGTGTATACATTAATACATATGTATATTCACGTGTCAAGGTCTCTTGAATGTTTCATACACTCATTAGTCGTTTTATTACAATTTTTTTTGGTAACGTGTAGTTCTTTAAGTTCTGCATGAACCTATTTGTTTCATGTGTATTACATATATTATTAATCAATCTATATATAATTCGTTAGTGATCATTGTTACTCTAACCGAAAAACAAATTTGTTAAAATATCTTATATATATATATATATATATACTCAATGCAAATTAATTTATTTAGATCCCACAATAATTGTGAACAGATGGGAAAGGTACGGTGCAATAAATAAGAAGAGTTTCAACACTGGCCGTCTTACTATTATGACGGTTTCCCAAAACATAACTATAATCATAACCACAACCTTTTTATAATAGAAGTATATTTTATAGCCTCTTTTTCTCTTTCATTTTTTTATGTTTTAATTTTATTTAATTTTATAAATTCCAAGTAAATCAATCAATGTGTTTTATTTCTTCTGCCTCGTGTACTTACTTTCTCATCAATGCCCTTTGACTCATAATTCATTGGGCAGTTCATGCGTTTTTATTTTCCATCATTTTTTAATTATATTCTTATATATTTGCATCGTCGACAAGCATTTGATCCTTGTTTGGATGTGAATATGTGATATATGCAACTTGTACAAAACATCTATGAATTAATTAATATATCTACATTGCATAATTAAATAACTCGTATCGTACCGTTTTTGGATTTCTCTGGTTTAGGAGCAAATTGAAGCAAACCGAGATGGAATGCGAGTATCTTAAAAGGTGGTTTGGTTCGTTAACGGAGCAAAACCACCGGCTCCATAGAGAAGTAGAAGAGCTTAGAGCCATGAAGGTGGGTCCACCGTCGGTGACCTCCGCTTCGAGCCTCACCATGTGCCCTCGCTGCGAGCGAGTCACCACTACAGCGAGCCTTTCCATGGCGGTGGTGGCGGTTCCGGCCAAGAAAACGTTTCCGCCGCAAGAGCGTGAGGATTGATTTATGTATCTTAATTATTGGAGTATGGTTCAGAATCAACGAAAGTCAACCCTTCAGCCAAAAAAATTGATGATCACATGATTTCATGTAAATAGTACTTATAAATTTTGCGCTGCACAACGACTGTTTGTAAATATTATTATTTTTTTAATTAGAAATCCAATATCCTTATTTTTATTTGAAACTCGAAATAAGAAATTAAAACAAATATATATTTTCAAATCATTACCACAAAATCCAACTAAAAACCAATTGTTGAGATAGTGCTCTCAGTTAACTCGTAAAAACACATTGAGCTAATACGCAAACTCTATCGAAATTTCACTATTTCAGAGAACAAAACGTAAACTGGAAAAGAAAACAATATAAGCCAATCTTATGAGTTTGATCACCAGTCACTAATTTCGAAGTACCAAAAAGTGTACATTCACAAAAAAATGGAGAACCAAAATAAATCACTCAAGGAAAGAAAATGATGCTCAAGTTTGACACTCCCAACCAGTCATCTAACCAAATCCGAGGTAAAGGATGATTCTACCCGAACTCCAACGACTCGTAACAAATCCGGCTGCATGCCTTCCGCTTGATTACTTAAGCCCCTTTAGTCTGAACCTTACATTTACCTCATAGGTTCACAGTATTTGTCACACTGGAACTCAAACAATACCTTGATCTTGGAGCGAAGACAAAGATTCTTACTTCACACCGATTATGAGTCAAAGAAGTTAAAGTTTTTTATTTTATTTTATTAATACATTCTGAATTTCTTCAAGATTTTTTATACAATGTAGTTTTTAACTAACTAAATATAGGATGCCATGAAAAAAAAATGTTATGGCACTTAAAGAAGAAAAATGATAAACTGATATGTCTTGTTTGTAGAAATGCATATTCCTAGCTAGATCGGTTACTGGGTTTAACAAACACTAAATAGGCCCACTAGTGCTGTGATTTAAACCATAAGAATGCACTATGGCCCTTAAATTTAGTAGCCCATCACAATTTCGGCCATGAATATTCGAATTCCAGGTGTTATATTAGCGGCCTGCAATTTTTTGTATATTAAACAACGTATGCTTAACAAGTTTTAATTAGCAGTTTCAAACTAGACGAGTCACACACGCTTGCCTAAAGACTAAAATAGGCAAATCGTTGTGTTTAATAAAGTAACATCAGATGTTTGGTCATGATTCATCAAATATCGATAATTAAATGAAGCTTTTTGTAGTTTTGTACTTGAACGATACAAAACTTTTAGAGGAAACAAATTATAGTGTAAATGTAAAAGAAAGAAAGAGCGTATAGGAGAGATATTAAAAATGACTCTCTTAGTCTTATGTGCCATTGCAAATTTTACATTTCCACGCTAGCCCCCATAAAGTACTATCGGATTTTACCCAAAATTTACATTCATAGAAAAGAAAAGAAAAAATTGGGAACTGAATACAAAAAACTTTTTGAGGCCTTGGGTTTGGTAGCGACGGGGACGACCCGGCGTGAGGTAGAAAGGCATGTATGGGAAATGGACCATGTGCGTGTCACGTGACATCATTATGGTATCTTTAGCCATGAATGGTTGTAGATTTTATTTTATTTTATTTATTATTTTTTTTTTGTCGACATTTATTAAAACTTAAAACGGTTTGGAAATGCAGGTGGGGCCAGAGTTTATGTCTGCTCACTGCGATAATCGGCGTGCTTACCGTAAATTATCCATGCATTAGAATGCGTCTTGTAGGATCTTGTGAATCTGGCAATGCTGAACTTCTGTGTGTAAATAAATACCGAGCATTGTAGCCCGTCTCGGGCGAAACTCCAGTTTCAGCAATCGTATGGAAATTAACTTGAATCTTCGGAACAAGTATTCCATTGCCTAAAAGTAGTGCCTTCAACTCCGCGTGTAGTGGTGATAAAGTCTTGTATGTGATTCTGGATCCCATTAAGACGTCTTGAGTGTTGTCTTGCGTGCAAATCCATCCCAACCCTGATAGGAGATAGGAATCCTTCCATGATCCATCAATAAAACAATGAATGCTGGGGCGTCAGTTCTCCTTTCAGTAACCACATCACGAAAATTGTTACCATCGGGATCACGTGAGCCCCACTCAAACCTTGCTTTCGCTAACAGGGACCGTATCCTCCTCAAACACGCTATTTCTAGCTTTCAAATGAGCAAAATAATCCACGAGAAAAGCTTTTTTGAATTTTTCGGAGTATGAAAATGAAAGAGATAGTCCAAATTAGCAAAAAGAGAGGATGTTGGAAAATTTTCTGGACCAAATGGTATAATAGATAGTGTCCAAGTCTGAAGAGCCGGTGGGCACTCGAAAAGGGCGGGGTTGATTGTCTCTACATCTGCTCCACATCTAGCACAATGAATATCACCCTTCATACATTTTGAAATTAAGTTAGACATTACCGGGAGACATCCTGATAATACTTGCCATATAAATCCTGGACAATTAAGTTTCCAGCAATTAGCTTGTAAGAGAGTGAATATTGGACCATTTTTTATTTCCTAATTGTCCTCTGAGACAAATTTTCTCATCACCGCATACCCTGATTTCACCGTATATTTACCGGATTTGGTAAAATGCCAACCTAATTTATCCTTTTTGTAGAGACTGCTAACTGACAGATTCTGGATAATAGAGACATCAGAGGGTTCGGCAATTACCTTAAGTAAAGATATATTCCAAGATTGTGTTGATTGGTCAATATGGTTGTAGGTTTTTAAATGGTTTTTTAATTATAGTTTTTGGTTTTTGATTTTTGGGTTTTTAGTTTTTGTAATAATTTTTTTGTTTAAAAAAAAATTGAATGGTGATTTTAGTTTGTGGTTGTTTTATTTTCTATTTACAAAAGACAGAAAAAAAAAGAAGACGTGTCGTGAGTTTTTTTTTCTAAAATCCAGATTATGTGGATTCTAGTTTCTATTAAGAATTTTAAAGAAAAATTAAAAACTGGTTTTCCTATTTTTTAGGGAATCTTAGTCTAAAATCTTGAATGGAGAAAAAATAGATTTTTGGAAAAACAAAAAATCCAAAAACTATTGTAGAATCTAACTACCATTCAAGGCCTTTATTTCTAGATATCAGACTTGAATCATGGCACGTTAACCCCTCTCATTGGTTGGTTAAACTTAAACCCATCAGCATCTGCTTAAGGAATAAGGACGCTTTAGCTCTTTTGAAAAAAAAAATCACAGCCTGTAATCTTTTTTATGGGTTCAGAATCCAGATCATCGTGTCTTACCATTAACCATATAATTTGATAAATAATGAGATATTATTTACAATGAACGAACATGCATGTGTTTATATATTATAAGCATACGAAAAGAGCATTGATTTTGTAGGTACGCCAAAATCGTAATCTTGATACTATAATATGTATTTGAATGGTAGTTTATTTGTAGGTAATGTAAAGAACAAAAAAAAAAAACGATTAATGGTGATGTGACTCGTGCTCTCGTTTCTTCGGTCTTCAGCATGTGATTAGGTGTGTGTTAGAAAATATGTCGTTAACAAATATACCTCCTCTTCCGCAAATACTCTCACTCTTAAACAATTTGCAGCATCCCATGATTATTGATTGGGTCGTATCAAGTAGTATTAGGTCAAACTATATCCGTCTAGAAAAAAATAAGGATATAAAATTGTATCTATGTGATTGGGTTGGACATAATTGAGGTGTCTTATTCGGGATGAATAATAATAATTTGATCTTGGACGGAAAATGATATTATCAAGTGCTTAATCAATGAGATCCTTTGAATTTGAGCAAGATTATCTAAATCACAGGTTCTGGTAGAGAGCTAACTATGACTGTTTCAATGGTACCTGCAACACATTAGTTATCATTAGCAGATAAAATTGTGGGTGAAATTCTTATGACTATTTTTTTTTGATAACTATGACTATATTTTGGTTACCAAGCCAATAATCATTGTTACAATAACACTTATAAATATTGTGGAAAGAAATAAAACTAAATTAATTTGTTAGTACCAATTCATTTGGATGCCATTAGTTCAGTTGGCGACGATGTAAGTTTTAATTTTATCGAACCTATTGAGTTGGAGTATATTTTTGGTGTCAGACTTGGCAACTAAGCCCCGTCCGAATAGACCCAGTATTCTGGTGGTTGTGGCCTTGGTCGCCAAGATCCGAGTTTGTACGTAGGATCGAAGTTGCCCAAATCTTTTAATAACAATTGTCACTGGGGTATCAAAGCCATACCTTAGAAAACCCAATTCAAGATCCCCAGGTTGAAGTAACCAAGTTAAACTCAAACCCCGTAAAGTACGAGATCGTGTTCAAAGTGAATCAAAATCGACGTGCATAATTTTCGAGGCCCTACTCGTGTTTCATTTTATATTATTCCTATGTATGTCGATTTTAGAACCTAGATAAAAGTGTATTAGGATTTGTAGTTCATTATTCACACGTTTAATGAAAGAAGGGAAAACTCTAGAGGTTAAAAGGTATTTGCCGCAATAATATGTGTGTTTTCTTGGTTACGTATTTTTGAGATTCATCGAAATTTACCCGAATTCACAAGAAATTATATGAGATCAACGACCACGAGTCAGTAATTAGCAAGACTGGCGAGAAGCTCAGAGACAAGTTGTACGTGCCTTGGGAGATGGTGAAAGCTGATCATAACCGTTTTTCACTAGTAAAAATGCTAAGGAAGATCATTGGGACTTCTTCCGGAAACCTTATAATTAAGCTCAAAATAACTTACTCTTGTCTGGTAAACAAAAATTATTATAGCTATAATAATAAAATGCAAGTGAGATTGTTTGAAAAGGGAATAAATGCGTTTGTATTAAATTCAACGGTCCAGCAGTGCTTTGGACCTAACACTAATGACATTTGGTCTTCTTGTAATTTTGGTGTGGCTGCCCCTGTACCAACGAAGACAAACCTATTTAATCGACTAAATTCAAATTGCTTACTGTTAGGGGTGTCAAAATAGATCAAACTTCACGGATCGACTCGATCCGATCCAACACATTAACCCTAATAATTTTACTATTTAGATCCTAATAAGTTGATGGGTCAAATGATTTATGGATCAAATGAGTTATGGATCATATGAGTTGGGCTGTAATAGTTTATGGTTAAACCATTTAACCATTAAATTATCATACTTAAACATCATCATTATCTTTATACTATCTTCATCATATCATCATTGTCATACCATATTTTATCATCAACATATCATTATCATACTAAAATTTTCCTACTAAAAATTCAGTAAACACGAGTTCATTTTCGCAAAGTCGGTATTTTTCGCACGAGTTCACATTTTCCTGCAAAAAATACGAATCCACATTTTTCCGCCAAAAACATGTTTTCATAATTTCCCGCCAAAATTTAGAGTTTATATTTTAAAACAGCGAGCATTTTTCAGAAAATACGGTTTCGTTTTTTGCCAAAATCCGTATTTTCCAGCCAAAACAGTCCACATTTTCCAAAACATAAGTCCGCATTTTCTCGCCAAAAACGTAATTTTTCCGCCAAAAATACGAGTTCACATTTTTCCGCCAAATATACGAATCCACATTTTTCCGCCAAAAATACGAGTTAATATTTTTCCCGTCAAAAATACAGTTTCACATTTTTTCCGCCAAAAAAGAGTCCGTATTTTCTTGCCAAAACGAGTCGCATTTTCCCAAAACATAAGTCGCATTTTAGCCATAATTTTCCAATTCATTTTCTGCAAAAACACGGTTTCACAATTTTTCAAAAACACGAGTCGTATTTTTCAGTGATTCGAATTTTTAATACAATCTTTTCGCCTAAAAATACGCTTTATAAATATTTGCCAAAAACTCGATTCTATATTTTTTTTGTCAAAAACATGATTCCATAAATTTTTCGCCAAAAACATGATTTCATAATTTTTCCGCCTAAAATCGTGTATCCATATTTCATGACATTGATGATAATGGTAAAATGATATAATATATGATAATAAATTATTAATTATTTATTTTTATATTTATTATTATTAAATTATTAATTATGTAATTATTTTATTTTTATAAGTCAACTCATTAACCATCCAAACCATCAAATTAATTAGATTTATGGGTCAACTCAACCCATTTAACAAATGAGTTGGATTAACTCAAAAACTATTTAAAGTTCAATTTTTTAAGTTATGTATTGATTTGATTTGGTTTAACCATTTTTACATCTCTATCTCTAGATGCTATATAAAAGAAAAAGATTACAGATATAGTAATTCGTAATATTCCCTATTAACTTTTGTTGTCAAGTGAAAATAATAGTTAAAAAAAGGTGCAAAAACTTTGACTACTGTTTGATAAATAATTAATTAAGCAAAAGCACGACTATTCCATAAAACTGTCCACGTCCCGCCACATGCGATTTGCCACGTGTCCACACTCAACTACACACACACTCTCAATTTAATCTCACATAAATTAATTAATTATGATTTAAACTTAAAAACGTAATCGTGTGCAGATGACAGTGTCAGTCAGTACGTAGTGCCCTCAAAAAGCTCTATATATGAGAGGAGGCGCCTCTCAAATCCTTGTAAAATTAGTCTCTCCTAACGGTTTCTTTTATTTTTCCCATTTTACCCCTCAAATGATTACATGGCACGACTTGTACACCGTCCTCACCGCGGTGGTGCCGCTTTACGTGGCTATGATTCTTGCCTACGGATCCGTGCAGTGGTGGAAGATATTTTCCCCTGACCAGTGCTCCGGTATCAATCGCTTCGTCGCCATTTTCGCAGTTCCTCTCCTCTCCTTCCACTTCATCTCCACCAACGATCCATACGCCATGAATCTCCGCTTCATCGCCGCCGACACGCTTCAGAAGATTATCATGCTCGTCTTGCTTGGTCTATGGGCGAATCTTACCAAGAACGGTAGCTTGGAGTGGATGATCACTATCTTCTCTCTCAGCACACTCCCAAACACTCTCGTTATGGGAATCCCTTTGTTGATCGCTATGTACGGAACTTACGCCGGCTCTCTCATGGTCCAAGTCGTTGTTCTTCAGTGTATCATCTGGTACACTCTCCTTCTCTTCCTGTTCGAGTACCGTGGCGCTAAGCTTCTCATTATGGAGCAGTTCCCGGAGACTGCCGCCTCCATTGTCTCCTTTAAGGTTGAATCCGACGTCGTTTCGCTCGACGGCCATGATTTTCTCGAGACGGATGCTGAAATTGGAAACGACGGCAAGCTTCACGTTACGGTGAGGAAATCAAACGCATCGAGGATGATGACTCCTCGGCCTTCGAATCTCACCGGAGCTGAGATCTATAGTCTCAGTTCCACTCCCAGAGGTTCTAATTTTAACCATTCCGATTTTTACTCGGTGATGGGATTTCCCGGCGGGAGGCTATCCAATTTTGGTCCGGCGGATCTATACTCCGTTCAATCTTCTCGTGGTCCGACTCCACGGCCTTCCAATTTCGAAGAGAACAACGCCGTGAGATATGGATTTTACCCTAACAGTTCTGCTCCGGCGGCGGGTTCTTACCCGGCTCCGAACCCGGAGTTCTCATCCGGTACGGCTGTTTCAACTAAACCGAACAAAATCCCTAAAGAAAACCAACAGCAACTGCAAGATAAGGATAACAAAGCGAGCCATGACGCTAAGGAGCTTCACATGTTTGTTTGGAGCTCGAGCGCTTCGCCAGTTTCCGACGTGTTCGGTGAAGGCGGAGGTGAACACGTCGCGACGGAGCAATCTGAACAAGGCGCCAAGGAGATACGGATGGTTGTCTCTGATCAACCTCGAAAGAGTGATGCCAGAGGTTGGTTGAATTTACTATACAAATACTAGTTAATCAAAATTCATATTAATTCTGATTTTTGTCAGGTGGTGTTGGTGATGGTGGAGAGGGTGAAAGAGAGATAGAGAAAGCTACAGCAGGGCTGAATAAAGTGGGGTCCAATTCCACGGCGGAGCTAGAGACGGCTGGTGGAGATGGGGGCACGGGAACACATATGCCGCCTACAAGTGTGATGACGCGACTGATTCTGATAATGGTGTGGCGAAAACTCATCAGAAACCCAAACACTTATTCCAGTCTTATCGGTCTCATCTGGGCTCTTGTTGCTTACCGGTCAGTCCAATCATTTTCTTACTTACCGATTATGGATATATATATTTTATTATAAAGGAAATAATATAATCATATGCATGGAATAATTGTAATGGGACTAATAATGAGTATGGGTTATTTTGGAAAAGCAGGTGGCATGTGGCTATGCCCAAAATATTACAACAATCCATCTCCATACTCTCAGATGCTGGTCTTGGAATGGCTATGTTCAGCTTAGGTAATAAAACGCACAAAACTTGCTTCCCTTTTTTAAGGACTGTAAGGCAAATCAAAAGATTTCTTTTCATGATTTAATCTTATTAAAGATTATTAACGTAATGTTGGGTCCAATTTGTTCTCATCATATCTGTTAAAGTTTCATTTAATGCAAAGGTGGGTCTGGGTGTTTAATTAGCCCTACTTGTCCGGCTTGTAATTGGTAAAAGTCATATGGACTGTACAAAGCACTTACCCAAAGAGAATCCTTGTGACCCAGACATGTTGGTAGGTCCGGTCCCCCCCACTGGCTGTGTGTACTTATTTGGGTCTCACCAAGTAGCTGACCTAACTCTTGCTGTCAATTTCTCAAATCCCTTAATTCATGAATTGCTTATTTTTGGTGTAATTTTAAGGTTTATTCATGGCACTTCAACCCAAAATCATTGCTTGTGGGAACTCGGTCGCCACGTTTGCCATGGCAGTCAGATTTATAACCGGTCCGGCCATCATGGCTATTGCTGGGATTGTCATTGGGTTACACGGCGACCTTCTCCGTATAGCCATTGTTCAGGTATACAAATTTACATTGTTACATGATATATGTCTATAATAAATATTATATGATGATGATGTTGAGTGCATGGGGTTATAATTATAGGCTGCGTTGCCTCAAGGAATAGTCCCGTTTGTGTTTGCAAAAGAGTACAATGTGCATCCCACGATTCTCAGCACTGCGTAAGTTCCAAACTTATTATGTTACAACAACATTTTTATTATTGTTCAACTATATTAACAAATGTTGTTGTGTGTGATGGTGAAAATGGATGCAGGGTAATATTTGGAATGTTAATAGCCTTACCCATAACTCTGGTCTACTATATTCTTCTTGGCCTCTGAATTGGTCCCTTCAGTTTCAACTGGCTTTTGAGAGCTCCTTGGAGATTGGGTTATTTATTTCTCGGTAACCAGGAAATAAATAAAGCCTTTATTTTCGTGGGAAAGAGTGGAAGATTAAGAAGAAGATATATGCCTTTGGTTTTTGGTTCCAATATTTGTGGAACACAACAAATGTACTTAGGATTTAGTGATGAACAAGATTTGAATGGATTAAGGATCTTGTCTCCATTAGACGCCAAAAAAAAAAAAACTCTCTTCATCTATCTTTATTTTGCTTGTTTTCTGTTTCTGTTAATTTATGTGTAGATTCTGGCTAAGCATATGCAAAACATTATTATACACCCGTATGTGTATATGCACCTTTTTCTTAACTGAATCATATAATCCAAGTGGTTTAGTGGTTTGTACTAGAATGATACCTTTTGATTCGAAATCGATGATGTGCGAGAGTGAGTTTGTAAACGATACAAAAATACTAAGACTAGCTTATGAATTTTGTTTCGGTTGGAGTAGTCCTATACAATATATATGAACCCTCTTACCTGGTAGTCAGGATTTTATTCATTATTAGTTGAGCATAATACTTGATAACAAACATTGCTTTACGACAAAAGCAATCTTATTCTCTAATTAATTAATCATATCTTCATACGATGCATGTTTACGGTCCCGTTTTTTAAAGCAAGCATCCTTAGATGTTCACCCGTGACCGTGACTTATCACGATTTCATTCACAAAATGTGGATATCAGTTCACTCCATATTCTCACAGCAATAAATAAATTATTGTTTAATTTTTGTAATTTTTTGAATATTTAATATTTACTCTTTCTGTTTTTTAAAAAGTGTCATTCTGGCATTCAAATTTTGTTACAAAAAGAATGTCGTTTTAGTATTTCTCATTTTTTAACAAAAATTAGTATTTTTGACCTCAGTCAAAATGATGAAAAAATGTTTTAAAACTTAAAAGTATAACAAATTGTCAAGAGCAATCGAAAACTATCCATTAATAGTTTGTATTTTCCCAATTACAACTTAAATGACTTTGTTTTTTCCCAATTACAACTTAAATGACTTATGATGCACTTTAACTTCTATAAATATTTTATTTATTTTACTAACTGGTTATGAATACAAATATGATTAAACGATCTATACAAATATTGCATAAAGAAGGCAAGAAAAAGTTGAAGCATAAGATGGTGCATGCTTTTAATTTAAAGATGAGTAAACGATCAATCAAATTTTTGTTGTTTACCTCCACTATAAATATTTGGCTCTATTATTTTTATGTTGTTTCCTAACGTATGTTATGAAAATATTTGGTAGAAACAAGTTTGCCTCCAAATTATTGTTTTGATCAATTAAATGATGACTATTGACTCATTGAAGAATACTACTCATTAATGATGAATGATAGTATTAATAATTACACTAAAATAAAATAAAATAAATAATTGTAATTATATGAATAGTTAAAGAGTAGAATAAAATTTTAATCTTATTTATTAGTTTGTGCGATAAATATTAGAATGACACTCTTTCAAAAATAGAAGGGATATAACGTACGTATTATACCCAATAATAGCTAGTAATGGAATTTTTTTTTAAAGTGGAGAGGTTAAAACAGTTATGCACCCCAAAATAGCTTTCTCTTTGGCAAAATTTTTTTTTTTGGTCAACAATTTAATTTTATAAATTAAGTTAAAATGCCCAATGGGTACAAGGAAAATGAAGACATAAGGGCTCTTAAGCATTGGAAGATAGATAGGTGGGCTCGCAGGCCCATGAAACATCAAATTGGAGACAGGCCACAAAGGCCCACTCAACAAATGACCCACTCAACAAAATAAAAACTGTAAAAGCATAAGCCAATGGGCCTTGCAGGAGGCCCAAAATCAGCAGATTGAAACGTTAGGGCCCAAGGCCCGTTAAGACAACGAGTTTGCCCTAAACTCCGCGCCGCTGCTGCACGCAGTGTCCTATGCCGGCGACAGAACGGCGGCAGAGCGTTGGGAAGCTCGTGTGGGTTCACAGATTGACATCCGGGAGATTTCGCTGGGTTCATGAGATTGACGGCGACTGACGAGTTCGCTGGAATCCTAAGAACGACGGCGATGGAAGGTTTCGCTGGATTAGACACAGCGGTTGTAGCGGAGGAGCACCTCAAGATTCTCCGGTTTTCGACACCGGGAAGTTTAACTGTCAACTCTAAAACAGAGGATTTAGTAAGCGATTTGATAGATCTGAAGAAAAAAGCCTTAACCTGTGAACTTGGCGACTCGGCGGGAAGAGATCGACGGTCAGCGACCGGGATCTGGGTAACCTCCGAGGCATGCATGTTGTGAGAGACAACACGAGTTAAGCTGAAGGAACAGCAACACACAACCGCGAACTGAAGTGAAAATGGAGAGACGACATCTCCACGCAGCAGCGACGGGGACTCCGGTGCAGCGGCGAGTAGAAAAGAAGCGGTGGAGCAGGGTTCTTCCCCGGAAGTAAGGTGGGTACCACGGCCGAGGCTTTCCGGGGTGAGTGGCCGTAAGAAGACGAGAGGGATACAAACGGGAAACAGGAGCAAGTAGACGAGCGCGAGCAAAGCAACAAGGAGCCAGGGGCGACGTCGGCGAAAACCTTCGCCTCCCAAGGCCATCGGACGCAAAAGATTTCTCAGACCTAGGGTTTCCTAGGGAAACGGACCATTCATGATTTTAACTCTTTAAAGTGAAATGCTATGCCTTTTTTGTTTCCATACAATAATTACAGTTTACACCACTTTCAGGAAAATTTCAAAAAGTTTTTGTGTTAACTTCAATAATTCTATTAACCTCCTCAAATCTAAAGACCAACCCTTTAGATAACCTAAAATCTCTAACCGATTCATAAAAAGAATTTGTAGAGAAAAATTATTTGGATTATCAAACGTAGTCTTTATGTCAAGTAGTGTGAATCTCATCTTATTTAATAAGAACCTAGATTACTAGCTCGGGCCAACGCAAACATTTTAATGTTATGATTTTCGTATTAGGATTAGTCATTAATATAGTTAATATATTTACATTTTAATGTCGGAAGATTGTATATATGATTACTTTTCTAACATGAAAATATACTAGTTAAATAGTAGCATTTTTTTTAAAAAGGCATCAAATTACTATTTAGAAAACAAAGCAAATATTCCGAAACTAATGGAGAGTGGATATGAAGAAAATTCAATGAATGCAAATCTAAGATCGACCAACATTGCAGGCTTCCCCCGAAAGCGACGAGGCATTTTACTCGACGACAAAAGTTTTTACCTTTTTTAAAATTTTTTTTTTTTGCAAGTAAACCTTTGCGTTTTACTTGTTTACACACATCCCCCCCCCCGATATTCTCATATTCTTATATATATGCCCCTATAATTTCCGAGTAGTTTCTTTTGTTACGGGAAATTCTAAATCCGTTTCGAACGGGACTTTTTTAAACGTATAGTTCAAAATTTTATGAAGAAAGAAAAACTTCCCACGTGTGAATTCAAACATAAAAATTCGAACATCAAAGTATGATAACAACATGGACCACACTTTAACTCGCATTTCGATTATATCACTAATCAATAGTCAAAATGTTGAATTTGTCATATTCCCACATATTATCTATCGGTAATATCACGAAAAAAAAAATAGATTTATCATCCGCTCAAAACTAAACAACTTCGATTACGCATCCACTTTGAAAGTAGCACATTTTTTGTTTCTTTAGCAGATTAACCCATGGACGTTTGTCACGTTTCACTCGAAGTTACTGGTTAGAGAGCTAGTCTCACCAACGAATCTAGGAATTTTTCAAGCTCTAGCCAATGAAATAAAACTACTTAAAAAAATAAAAAATACTACTTTATTAAGTATTGGACCATCTATAGCAATTATCTCAATTTTATTAAGTTATTCAGTAATTCTCCTTAGCAATCACTTTGTTTTAGCCGATCTCATCATCTCAATATCGATATTTTTTATTGGACTGCCATCTCAAATATTATAGTAAATCACAATGTGGTCCTCATGAAATCCAGTAAATAAATATGGTGTGAAAAGATTGTATTCAAGTGGTCTTTTGGCTGTAATATGTACTTTTTGCTTTTTTTGGACCAATATTTTTGTTATATATTAGTAGGCCTGGCCAAAATAATTGAATTTAAAACAAATAACTAGAACCAAACCAAAAAAAATCGAATCCAAACTGGAACCGATTAAAAATATCCGAATGAGACCTAAATTTCTAAATTCGAAGAAGCTCCACCAAACTTGAACCAAACCGAAAACCGAAGAAATACCCAAATATATCCGGAATATAAGTATATACCCAAAAATGTTATTAATATTTTTTAATAACACAAATACCCAAAATTACAATTTTTCGGATATTTCAGGTATTCTTGGATAATTTGGGTAAATTGGGTGATACATGTACAATTCTTTTTCGGATATTTCGGGTAATTTGAATATATTTAGATGATACAAGTATATATTTTTGGGTATTTGGGTACTTTCAGGTAATTTGGATACTTTTCTGAATAGATTCGGCTATAAAGTATCCACTTAAATTGCATCCGAAGTTTTTCAAATTTTCACCAGTTCTCAATATAAATATGAGAACCGACCCGGACCCGAATCCGAACCCGAAAAGATCCAAAAATTTAAAACACCTAACCTAAATCACATGATCGAAAAATCCGAATCCGAATGGATCAGATCCGAGTACTCAAACGGGCAGGCCTATATAGTATGCTCAAGTGTCCTTTTGAGTCTAGTCGAGTATTCTTGCCTCTCTCTTATAGAAATGATTTCTCAATTATTGCAACATAATGTTATTCTACTAAATTCATGACGCAAAAATTTTAAATTTGTTTTAATCGTGCAAATACAAAGACTAACAGTCATATGACTCACATATATCAGACTGGACGATTTTACATATTGATACGACTAGTAAGTTAATAATGGATATAAATACTGGAAAAAGATACGCACTGTGATCAATAATTAACTATAATTTAAGAAAGCTCGAAGCTCAATAACAAAATTTATAAAATACTATATGATTTATCGTAAGCGGATTATTGACCTTTCATCGTTATGTAATAAATATGTTGATCGGTTTTGGATATCTGAATTTTCATATATCAAAATTCATTTTTGAGATTAGAGTAGAGATGAAATTACAATAAACCTATTTTTTTTTTTATTCATAACAAAAAATAGTTTTGAAGTGAGAGTGCGATGGAATTTTATTGAGTCAAGTAAACAAATCAAGGATAAAGATATCGGATTTCAACAGTTTTTAAAGCGGAATTGCAAGCTCTATTAACGAAGAACGGTCAGTAAGTCAAAACTAACAAAGTGCAGACGTTAACCAAAAATAAACGAAGGGACACTTATGCGTGAAGCAACATAAAAGTCGATCGACCATGGAAAGTACTTTTGCATAGACAGCTTGGCCCTTGCTCTTAACATTATTATAAGACTTCTGTTTACACCGATAAGACGATCAATAAATTTGCGTACATTTAATTATTCTTTTTTTTGTGGGGGAGGGTTGTATACTTTGTTTTAGTATCTAAATCTAATAATATGACTTTTGCGAAACGAAATGCTTTGAATTAATGGATTGAATAAAATGCAAACAAAATGAAAAAGCACCATCTATAAAAATATAAATCGAATAAAACAATAAAAATGAATTAATGGGGTAGTGAGAGAGAAAGGTGATGGGCAATGTATGAGGAACCACGAACACTGGTCTAATCGTAGGGTCGTTCTCCTTACATTTAGATGCAACGCTCCAAATTACATAACATGCATGAGGTTCACATCTCACGTATCTATCATTTCCTATTTAATGTCTTATGGATAACAAATCCATGCGTGTGTATACAAACAACAAAACACCAAGTACTTAAGCCTAATATGTCTGGTGTGCTGGCCATATCGTATAGTAGTGGCCATATCTTATAGTATATAGAAATTTGTTTGTTTTTATCATTCTAATGCACATAAAAAGTTTAAAATTTATTTTCACGTAGCAAGAGTTCAATACTTGTAACTGATGAATATTGGAAAGCCTCAATTTATCTTAAACTACGATTATAAGAGTTTAAGCCCAAAATTAGCACTAATTTCAAAAAGTTAGGTATTTAGACTAATACAAGTATGGTGTTCTTGCAAACAATGGCCATCGATATTTTGTGCTTGTTTTTTTTGTTAATATCGGAAATCGACCATTAATTAATGAGTAGATAAACGTGAAGCACAAAGAGACAATTGTGGTTACTGGAACACAAGTATGATGTTAATTAATTAATGAACTTATGTCGTTCAAGTTAAAATGAGAGTTTGATTGGAACCGAAGGGAAAAATAAGTAAACTTATATGCATATGGGCTTGAATGGAGAAGTTTTTTTTAGAGTTTAATGCTCTTTAAAAGCAAATCACAAATATTTTTAAAAGCATTAAGTAGAGCATAGAGGGTTTCTTAATGTTATATACTTTAATGCTCTTAATTTGAACTTTTTCAAAACTTAGAGGCTTTTAAAATATTAAAAAACATATTTGTCCTTTGTCCTTTGTCCTTAATTATTAATTAATTTTTTCATGCTTTTTAATTGTAGTTTCAGAATATTATTCTCCACAGATGAGATTAGATTAGAGACTAGTCACACATTGATGAGGTGTAAAATGCTTAATTTTAGTGTTTTCTTTTTACTGGGTTCGTATACCGGGTCATCAGCTTCTAGGGTGGATAGATTGACTATTTTCAATCTTTTGCATAAACCAATAGATTGACTAAGTTTTTTGTTAAGAAGAAAAAACGATTCTGAACAAGCCAAAGTTTGGGCACTAATTTAAAGTATTTGAGTTACAGTAAGCTTAAGATAAAGTTAAGTTGTATGCACCTCTTTTTAGATACAGCTCTTCCCAGTTTGAGTCTATTGCATCCAACACCGCTTTTATGTATTTAAACACTGATTCTTTGTCATCCATAGGATGATTTTTTTCTTGCAATTGGCTACACAGAGGTTGTTGTATCTTTGCTACACAGAGGTTGTTGTAATGTTAAAGATGAGTCAATGTTAGTTCATAATTGAAGAGTTCAGAAATCTAAGTCCAGTAAAGCATTGGATCTTTCTTTTCATACCTCTTGCTTAACTTAATTCATAATCAATGAATAGCGGCTCAAGAACTGATTCATATTCTTCAGTTCTAGATATATAGTTAGATTGTGAGGCCAAAGAGAGAAGAAGCAGTGTCTGTTAGAAGAAAAAAAGCAACCAAATAAGTTTATAGTTCTTTCTGTGTTCTTTTTTTTTTCATATCAAAATTTGCATAGAATCAAAAATGAACTGGCCTCTTCCAAAATTTCACCCTCCTTCTCTCTACCATAAGCTTCAACTTTTGACATCTCATCAACAATCTGATTGCGTGATGAAGCCGAATCTATCTCTTTGATAGTTATGGAATCATTTGCAGAGTCTCAAACAATCGTTGGATAATTAATAGTTACTGTAAATCTCAAATGAGAGAAAATATAAAACTACATGCAATTGTTTGCCGACTTCATGAAAATATAAAACTATTAATATGAGATATAGATGAACTAAACGGATAATTCCAACAAACTAAGAGCGGCGAATTAGAGAGAAAAGCTCACACGCTAATATATTCTTTAAATAAAACACAGAAGATCGGATTAAATAGTTGAAAAGAGAACTAATAAAATTAACACTACAATTTTCGGTTTAAAATAAGGAAGTAGAAATTAAAATAAAACTAAGTTTTTGATATAAATCCGCTGCAACCATCTCATCCGTAGCGCATACGGCATACCCGCAAGCAAAACGGGCATATCCACCGCTACGAACAGAAGCTAGCTAGTCCACATAATCAGTATCAGCCCTGATCTTCCGACCCCTCAGGTCGTTTCTTTTTGAGACTACGTTCTTCCCTTTCACCGTGGACACAGTATACTTGATCTAATAGCAAATCTGGCCATTTAAGGCTTTCTGGTTGGACGTTCTCAGTCGACTGTACTAAGAAAACATTGTAAAACCAGAAACTAAAGTTACTAAGTATACGGAAGAAAACCTTGTCAGATCTGACTTTATCTGAGACTACGATCAAATTTGCTGGATAAGGATGTTCCACAGGAGAGTCTATTCTCCAAAAAAGTATGTCATGTAACATTCTATCACGTCTCGCGGGTTCATCCCCTGGAAAATATAAATATCAATGGAAGTGAGATATAGAATACATACAGATCGATCGATCGGATGAAATCTAAACAAACAATTTCGGGTAAGAGATGGAGAGATATCTTACCGGAGAAATCTTCGATCTTGGAGAGTTCTTCCCCCATGGTTCGATGGAGATCACGAGAGAATTGGAGACTTTCTCGCTAAGTTAGGGTTAGATAGAGCCTTTGTGGGTCTTATCGCTGCGGCGGAGAGATCTGCTATCATCTGTGCCTGCATGTTTTTATGGATGTTAGATCTGTGGCATGTTTCCAACCGTCGCATCTGTCTATTTTATTTTTGTATGGGAGACCTTAAAAAATCAAATGATTTAACAAAAAAACATGTTTCGATGCTTAATGATTGATTTCGATTTTCTTACAAAATCAGACTATTTTTTTTTAAAAATTATCTCACGATTTCGTAATAGTAATATTTCATTACTAAAAATTATTTATTCGTTTCATTCAACTTGTTTATCTCATTTTTATTATTCTACTTATTTTTATTCAGTTCACTATTATTCATAAAAATTCAATGATAATTTTTATATAAAAAATGTTAAATAGATAATTAGTTAAAAATTTTGTCAGTTCAATAGTAGAAAATAAAATTTTCTTCTACAATTGTCTGCTAAAACAAAAAATGAAAAAACACACATAAAAGTGAGGTTGGCTTGGACGCTGGCTTTTTCTCCAAGTTACCAAATAAAGAAAACTCAAAATTGTCAACCAGAGGAAGATTCCAACTTGGACGCTGCTGGCTTTGTCTCCAAGTCAAACCCAACCTCTCTCTATATATACATAATCAAGAAGAAGAACAACAACTACAAGAACATCAACTACAAGAACATATCAGGAACATACAAAGAAGAAGAAGAAGAAAGGCTATGGCAGGAGGGGGAACAGAAGCGTTTCCTGATCTTGGAGAGCATTGCCAAAACCCTGATTGCAAATTACTTGATTTTCTCCCTCTTATTTGCGACGGCTGCAAATTGGTAAACATTTTTGTTCAGAAACTTTCAATCTTTTATTGTTGGACTAATTTTTTTTTTAAAGTAGGTTTATTTTACTCAATTGAACCATAAACTTAAGAATGGTGGGGGCGAAAGTGAAATTTTGATGACGCTCCATCGGTCTGATCCACTATCTAAAATTGTCAAAATAAGAAAATGATTTCTTTTGGAGAGGGTCATAATTAAAATAGCCTATAGTTTTTTTTGAGTCAAAAAGCCCATTATGTTTAGACCAATAAATAGAAAACAAATTCTAGTAAATCTGTTAAAATTTGATAAACACAAATTTATCTATTTGAATTTTGAAATGTTATAATTTTTAATAAACAAATCAATATATTATATATATTAATTAATAAAAAAAATCCGTGCGATGCACCGATCCAATATCTAGTTGCATATAAGTTCCATAAGATGTGAAAAATGTGTCACTTGAGTACCGTCGTTTGTGTATTGCGGTTTTGGAAGATTCGCGAATGTGGAGCAAATTTTTCAAATTATTTTATTACCACAATAGAAAGACTGCCTGCTATTTTATTGGTACCTCCGATATCCAAAATCTAGATAATTAAAAATAGTAACAAAATTTATACTTTTGTAATTGTAATAATTATATAACAATTAGGGTGAGAAAAATATATGGACTCTGAGATCTAACCCAATCTAATCCAAAATTAGTGTATATGGAGCTACTAGTTTCGGATCCGGATATTTAGATTTAAAGGTCATGTTAGGATCTGCTTTTTACGTATAGATTTATTAAAATATATGTATAAGATTAAATATTTTATAATAAGTAGTAGAATTGTTTACAATATCACCAAAATAAAATGTATATTGAAAAATTAGTTCTTTTAGAATAAACATAATAAATATGTCTTAAAATAATTTATATGATAGTTTCTATTAGATTTTATTTTTAATTTTAGGTTTTCAATTTTTTTAAAATAATTTTTATTATTAGTTTAATATTTTAGCTAATTTCGACGGATCTGGATCTCCGCGAATATTGACTGATCCGAATCCGGATAGTTGTTTCACGAATCTGACGGATTCGGATCCTGATCTCGATATCCCAAAATTTCAGGATATCCGATTAATGCTCACCTCTAATAACAATCTAAAATTAAACATAACACTTACCAAAATTAATTTTACGGGCTTTCATTTATAGATCTATGGTATCAGTGGCAGACCTAGAAACTTTTTTTATTGGGGTCAAAACATAAATAGAATTTTTTTTAAATATAATAACATCTTATAAAACTACCATACGATTTTTCATATCCAGAAATCTCTTTATCACAGTTTCATTTGTAATAGTTTCGAATACATCCTTTTCGACATAGCAAACTAAACAATCATTCAAAAAATGATCCCCGATCCAATTGCGTCGATAAGTCTTCACGATCTTCATTGCTGAAAAACATCTCTCAACAGTTGCAGTACCAACAGGCAAAATCAAAACCAACTTCAAAAGCCTATATACACCAAAGGATGTGACATATTTTTTCGAGTTTCCACCATCATACGAGCAAGTTCTCCAAGAGACTTCAAATGAATAAATCTTTTATCATTTCAAACATTATCAATGTAGATATCTAATTCTCGTTCAAGAGATATGCACTCTCCATAAGTAAAATCGTCTGGATAGAACTTAGATAACCTCATCAACTTTGAGTGGTCAAATTCAGAGAACGAATCAATAGGAGATAAAGAAGAAATACAAATAAGCAATTCGGTGTTCACCTCATTAAAACGATCGTTGAACTCTTGAAGCTGCAAATCCAAAACAGCATATAGGCAATTGACCTTGTAGTGATGCATGTTTGAAACTCCTGTTTTTTTCTTGGTCTCCTTGAGTCAACAAAATCTTTCTCCATCTCAACCTTTTCAATATCATGTTCATCACAAAAAGAAGAAACTCTATTCATGAGAGAATTCTATCCATCATCCCTAAACTTCTGGAGTTGTCTTTTAGTTGATTCCACCAATGACATAGCATTTAAAATATCTTGATCTCTTCTTTGTAACGCCATGGAAAAGTTATCCGTGAGTCCTAATAGGTATATCATCATTTGCAAATAAAATACAAAATCAAAGCTATGAAAGTACTTGAGGAGTCCACATGCTTGACGTCTTTTCAAGTCTTCTGCACCTTCATTCTGAATGTACTCGAGCACTTCGATGATATATGAAAACAACTCAATCAAACGCAATAGAGTTTTATAATGAGAATTCCAACGGGTATTCCCTAGTCTCTGAAGAGAAACCTCTTGATTCAACCCTGTTCCAATACTGATTTCACCATTATTGATTCCTTCTTCAATCTTTTTCCTATAACTCTCTCGGATCATGTCCTTCATTTTACATGAAGCTCCCACCACATTCAGCAACAAAGAAATCATATCAAAAAAATTCCCAACATCAAAATGTTTCTTTGCTACCGCCACAACAACTAACTAAAGTTGGTGAGTAAAACAATGGACATAATATACTGATGGGGTTTCTTTAGAAATTAATGATCTTAGTCCATTGAACTCACCTCTCATATTACTTGCTCCATCATAACTTTGTCCTCTCACCTTTTTAATGCTCAATCTATATTTTGCAAACAAAGAATCAATCGCCGCTTTCAAAGATGATGAAGTTGTATCGCTTACATGCGTAACACTCATGAATCTTTCTTTTACCATCCCGTTTTTATCAACAAAACGAAACACTACTGCCATTTGTTCTTTATCAGAAACATCAGCTGATTCATCCACCAACAAGCCAAAAACATCATGATCAATTTCTTCGATAACAGGTTTGGCTAGTTCTTCTGCAAAATAGTTCACTATATCTTTCTGAATCTTTGGACACATCATTTGATTATTCCCAGGAGCATTTTCTAAAACAACCTTACTCACAACTTCATTTTGTTCAGCAGTGTATTTCAAGAGCTCCACAAAATTTCCTCTATTAGCAGACTTTTCTGACTCATCATAACCACGAAAAGGTAATCCTTGTCGCAATAAGTATCTAGAAGCATCAATTGAAGCATTCAACCGAACTCGATACTCATTCTTCGTAACATCATCTTGCTTTTGAAAAACATGCTTGATAGACTGACATTGGTTCATCAAGTTTTCACACTTCATTACTGTTTTTTTATGAAAATCACTTATCGCATGCTCTGAAATTCTATCAAACTTATTCCAGCAAGAAAAACCTTTATTGCTCCATGATTCGTTTTTTCCGCCCTTACCAGCATTATCTCTGAACAAATAACAACATAGACAAAAAACTGCTTCTTTCTTCACACTATACTCTAACCAGTTTTGAAACATATCAAACCAAACTACGTTAAAACGCCTCAATACACCTCCTATTTCTTTTTGTTCAAAATTATGAACTCGAGGTTGGCAAGGACCTCTAACCAAGTACTTGCGAATTACTTCATCTCTTTGATTTGGATGATAATCTGCTATTCTTTTTTGATCGACAGGATTCCATGGCAATTCATCTAAATTACTGCAAGATGGAGATGGATCTTTTTTTTTTCAAAAACTTTCTCATTGTTTACTGCATTTTCCTGAAATAAAAGCAATAAAAATCTATTAATAAAAAATATAAATTAACAACAATTATTCATAAACTCAATCACTATATGCAATTGAAAATGTTTACCTCATTAGTTTTATTCAGTTAATAATAATAGAATTATACAAACACGTAAATTAAATTTCATTCACTACTAGTCAAGCTATCGAACATGTTTCCTTCTACCGTTCTACGAGTCTATGCTTGGCTTGCCTAGTTGCCTTAACACAATTAAAAACAGATTGAAATTGATACATAAGCTTTAATTAACAAATCATGGCAATTGGCAAATATATATACTGATTTTGATTCAGCAAATTAGTATTTTTTGTGAAGTTTATTTCATTTTTCGTCATATATATGATCATATGAATATTTTCTAAAAATATCAAAGAAACAAAATTTTAATCTTAAATTTTGACTTACTTGGATGAAAATGAAGTCTGAAGATTAGAAGTTGAAGAGGTGAAAGACGAACACAAGTAGTCTCAATCTTAGGTTTTATTAGGATTTGTTTAATTGTTTTGTTAGGGAAAAAGATTTAAATAAATTAGGCTTTACTTTTTATGTTTTAGCTAAAAGACAATTTTTTTAATGGGCCACTGTAAATAATCTCATGAACTAAAAAATTTGTATACTATTTTTTTAAAAAATTAATAGGGGGTGAGCTAATGGACCAAGAAAAAACAAACACAAATAGTCTAAATAAGTAATATAATTTTTTTTTTTTTAATTAATGGAGGGTCCGCCCTAATGGGATTAAAGATCAGCCCCGAACTCTTCCACAAGGCCAATAAAGCATTAACTTTTGGCCATAAATTATATATTAAAATTGATGCCATTTCCAAAATTTTTTGTCATAGTCTAGTGGTTATATCTACTTTGTGACTGTACGCTGTAGTGAAAACAGCCCAATCCCGAACTCTGTTTCGACCCTTCTTCTAATTTGGTGAGATTTTTTTCCTTTTTTCTATTTGGCTCCCGAACTCTGTTTCGTATACTTTTTTTTTAGATCTTTTTCTTTTATATATTTTAAAAAAACTTTAAATTTGTTAACCATTAATTACACTTTTACCTTTAAAATAGAAAATTTGAAAAAAAACTGAATAATGAATTATACATGTTAAACTTGTTTTTATATTATACATGTTTTAATATTAATCTTGAATTGATTCGGCCTGGTAGTAGAGAGAAGTCTATTAAGAGCCTAAAAATAAAAAATGAATGACGACAACAAGTACAAGAGGCGACGGCACATTTTGTTGAGTTTCTGAAACTCTCCGTCAGCAAAACCAAAAAAGTTTACTAAACTAAAATGTGGCCCATGAGTTACATAAATGGGCTTGTTCTCATTTGAATAGATCGAATTGATTTCTGGTATTTTCTAAAAATCGATATCTCTCAGATGAAAGCGAACATGTCGTCGTCGTCGGCTTCGTCTTCGTCTTCCACTCGATGCAGATCCTTCTTCGTCTTCGCAACTCTCTTAGCCGTCGTCCTACTTTTGGGACTTCCGATTCTCTCCTCCGCCACGAACCGCCACGTTATTAACTTCCGATCGCCGGGACTCTACCCGGAGGGATTAACCTGGGATCCAAGGGACCAGCACTTTCTGGTTGGTTCCCTCCACAGCCGCACAATTCATTCCGTCTCCGACGCTGGAGTCATCGAAACCCTAATTTCTGATCCCGATCTACCGGAGAACGCTACTATACTCGGTCTCGCCGTTGACTCTACTAATCGCCGTCTGCTTGCCTGCATCCAGTGTTTGCCGCCTCTCCTTCCCTTCAGTGCCCTAGCCGCCTACGATCTCCGGAACGGAGGCCGCCGCATCTTCCTCTCTGCTCTCCCCTCGCTTCCCGGAGACGACGAAGACATCTCCCGCGATGTCGCCAATGACGTGGCGGTTGATTTCAAAGGCAACGCTTACGTCACCAACTCAGCCAAAAACTTCATCTGGAAAGTCGATCGCGACGGCGCAGCCTCGATCTTCTCCAGATCACCGGTGTTTAATTCGCAGCCTGTGGCGGCAGACGCCGACGCAAGTTTCCGCGATTGCGGCTTGAACGGAATCGTGTACCTCAGCAAAGGCTACCTCGTGGTTGTGCAGAGCAACACAGGTAAAGTATTCAAAGTGGACGAAGAGAGCGGGACGGCGAGGCTGGTGTTGCTGAACAGAGATCTGATTGCGGCGGACGGGATTGCTAGGAGAAGGAGCGACGGCACGATCATGGTGGTGTCGCAGAAGAAGCTTTGGTTACTCAAGAGCCAAGACAACTGGAGCGAAGGAGTGGTTTATGACGAAATTGACCTCGACGTCGAAGGCTTTCCGACAGCGGTGACTGTGGCGGGGCGGGATAGGATATATGTGTTGTATGGGAGAGTGATGGAAGGCATAATGGCAAGTTACAAAGGAGAAGGAGTGAGGGAATGGTTTGGGATAGAAGAGGTTTGGTCGGAGAAGGAAGGTGGGGAAGATAAGATTTGGTTGTATGTGTTGATTGGTTTTGGCTTCGCTTACTTCTGTTTCTGGAGGTTTCAGATGAAGAAGCTCATCACCAACATGGACAAAAAGATCACCTAGCCCTTCTACTTTTATTTTCATCATCTTCACTTTTATCAACACGTTTTGTAATAGGAAACCTAGCACAGAACTGCATGTAGTGTGTCATTTACACTCATTTGGATGGGTGTTGGAATGAAAGCTATTGATTCTCACATTGTTGTGTCTCTAGTAAACAAAAGAGAGAGATAGAGAGAGCTTATTGCAGCAAGTTTGCTTCCACCACAAGAGGTTGAGGAAGTAGAGGAAATACTTCTTCTCTCTCTAACTCTTTCTCTGTCTTTTGGTTTCTTGACTTGTTGGGCTCTGACTCTTTCGCTTTCGCCCTCAGCTTCTCCAATGCTTTTCTTCTATTCTCCTTTCTCCCCACTCGAGCTTCTGCGGCTTCACCATGGAGAAAGTTGATCCCTCCCACAAAACCAGCCGTTAGATACAGCATCGTGTTTCTTCTGGAAATATCTTTGGAATCAAGGACTTGAAGCTTCTGGGGTTCCTTGATGTTTGCTTCAAGTAAAGGCTGCCAAAAAAAAAAAAGACAAACGAACAAAACTGATGCTTGCAATGCAAACTTAATACCAATCTTCTTCTTTCTTGTATTGACCATGAAAACAGCAGAAGCAATCATCAACATATGAATAGATTCGTCTGCACAAGTTTATGGCTTGACATTCATATATGTAGAAAGAAAGCCTTTTGTTGCCCAATGCACAAACGAACACAAAACTCTCAACGAATGTTATGATTCCGTGAAATTTAGGGCATTTTTATACAGGAATCACTAGTTGGAAGCATATAACAGCTGAATTCCTGGGATCGAACAATCTTTAATAGCTCAACGCCTCAACCTATACTCAACGGCCTCGGATTCATTCACAGAAAAAGGGATTCCATATTTGAAAGCTGTTGTACGAACCTGAAGAGAACCTACGCTTGTGGCTAAAATCACCCGGCGCCGAGAAATTTTAGGTGATTCTCCGGTCATCGGAGAAAGTGAGATCAAAACAGGCGTCCAGATAGAGCACGATCTCGCCATCTCTCTTCTCCGGCGTCAGCAGCACCGCTAATCTATCAGAAATGTCAATAAAATGAAAAATTAAATTAAATAATAATAACATGATGGGTGGTGGGCTTAAAACAGTATAGGCCCCATATTTGAACATTAATGGGCCTCGTTTAAACATGTACATGTTGACTTCACCTGCTGCAATCAGAATTACAGATTTGTAGCAAACAGAAGATCACATATTTTGTCTTCAACATGAACATTTTCCCGGAAACGTGCAGAAGCAACAAGACTCTTCTTCTCCTTCCTCATCGACGCTGCTTCTTTCTGGAAATCACTGGTTTTCTCAAGACCAGACAATAGAACATTGTATGTCCCCAGGGAAGGCATTATCTCTCGCTCTCTCATCTCTCCCAATATCTTCATTGCTTTCTCTGGACTCCCTGCTGAGATATAAACATCCATCAGCGCAGTGTAAGCAGCTACGCCCTTTTGATCATCCGGAAGTAAGTTGAAAACCTCTGCGGCCAAGCGAGGTCTTCTCCCAAACCCGAGCCTGTGGATCAACATTGCTCCTTGGTACACACCAAGCGAGTGTTGGGCTTTCAGCATCTCCTTGACCACTTCAATCACTTTAGGAAGTTCGTTTACTCTCAGAAAATGACCAATTGACGCAAGATATGCTGACTTCTCGAGATGAATTCCCATTTTCGAGCTGTAATCAAGAGCCAACGAAGCCCCCTCAGTTCTACAACGCCCACAGTTTGTTTCTACGATAGCTGAAACAACAAAAGAATCCAACTTCATGTTCCTATCTCTCATCTGTTTAAGTATAAGATCAACTGCAACCAGATTCTGCTTCATCAAGAGAACGGAGCTGATAACTCTACTATCATCTGAACTCTTAGTGTCATCAACTTCGGCTGTTGGAGTCTCATCGATGTCACTGGAGCACAAAGATTCAGCGGAGATATGCGAGTTGACTTCCCGTAACAGATCATCACTTTCGCCTGCGGCTTTCAGGGTCTCCGAAGCATCAAGAAAAATAGGGTAACGAAGGACAATCCCATTTTGTTTCATATATAGAAGAATTCGAGCCATGAATGATGTTTCCCCGAATTTACAGGCTTTCCCAATCAGAATATTGCAAGCTGCTTTATCTGGCTGCACCCCAATTTCTTTCATTTTAAAGAAAATGTCCAAGGCTTCCTCACATTTTCCTGCAAATCAAACGAAGAAACTAACACATCATCATCATCGTCAAGACAACAAAAACATTCAGGAACCAATATCCAGAAAACATTCGTAGTCTTATTTCAAATCATCTACATAAAGCAAAAGTTGTGGACTTTCAGCTGGGCATTTTAACAAACAGTTGGTGTGCGTAGAATGAAGCTCACCTGTGCCGACAAGATACTCCATCAATACAGTATAAGTGTGACAATTGGGAGAAACTCGCGACCGTAACATCTCCTTATACACCTCCGTGGCTTCTTCCACCCTCCCATCGGCGAAAAGTATCTTCATGTAAGCTGTGTACGAGACGACGGTAGGTTCGCACCCTTTATCTCTCATCTCCTCCCACAACCTCATTGCTCCGTCGACATCGCCGAAACTTGAAACCCAGTGAATCAGCGATGTATACGTCACCGTATCGATGAACACACCCTTCTCTTTCATAAGGTGGAAGACGGAGTACATGGATTGGATCCGACCGGCTTCACCGAAGATATCGAGCATGGTGGTGTAAGTGAAGTGATCGTGTTTGAATCCTTTGATTTGGGTAGCCCAGTTGAAAAAGAGCCAGGCTTTCTGCATCGGAGGGTGTGCTTTCAAGACACGGTTGATAATGTGAGAATCCCATCTGACACCGAGATGAGGGAGCTGTTCTCGAGCAGATTCCCAAGTGGAGTACTTGAGGATGTTATAGATGTTGGATACAATATCTCTTGTATAAACCCTGGGATCTGGGGTCTGTGTTTTCACAAGTTTGGGTTTTTGAAAGAATCGCTTGCAGTTGGAGGAGTTTTTGGGTCTTGGTCGGGGCAGAGAGTGAAGTAGCTTGACGGAGCTCCGGCGATTGGAGAATTGGATTGGGTGGTTGGAGAAGATGCTAGAGAAGCGCATGAATTTTGCTGGTAGTGTCCAGGAGAGAACCAATTCTAAATTCCAACCTTGCAGTGTACTTGAAACTTGGTTTGAAGATTATTATTAGTCATAACGAAAACGGCATGAAACTTTGTTTTGTTTGTAATGTGTATACAACTTTCTTTTTTTATTTAGAAATTTTTTGTCTAAAATACCCTAAAAATTGAATGAAATAACTAGAATACATCCATATCAAGTAATTACTTCAAAAATTTTGGATATGTCCACTAAACCCGGTTTTAAAAAAAAAATAACGAAAATGTCATTCAAATATTGAAAATTGTGTTATAAACGTGGGCTGCGCGAATATTAAATATAGGTGGAGTCCACTATCACTATGCATGCATAGTAACTCATTTTGTTATCCTATAAATAGAGGCTTCCGCTTAAATCATTCCAATACAATTCAATACATTACAATCTCTCTGATAAAATATYTTTCTCTTTTATATTTCGGTAATATAACTATATATAAATACCGTTTTTATAACAAATTGAAATATTTTCAATTCTCCGCCATTTTCAATTTGATGTCTTTTAAAACATATAAATCGAAAAGCAACAAAAAAAAAACAAAACAGAAAACCTAAAAATCGCTCTTTCTCGACGCCGTTCTCTTCCTCGTCGCCGTCTATCTTCGTCTTCGCGGTCGCCGTCTCAGGTGATTCCATAGGGCTCTTTAATTGGCATCTGAGCTTTCGAAGAATCTTAAGATTGCAAAAGATGGTAAAGAGGAGAACGATGAAGAAGAAGGAAGCAAAGGTGAATGATTGAATTTTTTTTTTTTTGGTGCTCTGATTGATCACATGGTTTTGTGTTTGCGTCTTTAATTCCTGCACCATTTGAGAAAAAATGGATCTTTCTATGTTATTGGTTAGTAAAATGTGGAAATTTGGGGATTTGGAGTGTTATATTTGTCAAAGGAACTAGCTTTCTTGGATTAGTCCATCAGATTTAGTTCTTGAGATTTTGAAAGTTCTTAGATTCGATTCTTTTTTCTGATGGTTGATTAATATAACACTTATATTATTTTCTGTTATTTTGAAAGTTTCTTTCGAGAAGAGACTTAAACACATCTCAAGGAAGAAGTGATTGTTCGGAATAGTATGAAGCGTAGATTGAATACAAGGAGGAACTTCATTATAAACCTCATCGCTTTCTCTGTCTTCTTTGAGGTTAGCTCTCTTCTCTTCTTCTTCTTCTTCTTTCTTTGGAAGAAGTTTTTGTCTCTGTTGCTTTTGTTAATGGATGAAGTGATGTTTTTAGTTTGTGTGTAGTAGAAACAGTTCATGAACAGTTTCACTTTTTGTGCCTACAGATAATTGCAGTGGGTTATGCAATCATAACTACCAGAAATGAGGATTTGGATTGGAAACTGAGGTGTTTCAGGATCTTGCCTATTTTTGTTTTACCTGCTATTGCTTCTCTTTGCCTATTCGTCACTCGTTGGCTCCCGGAGGATGTGTGAGTCTTTATATGCTCATTTTCATGTGTAATGTTGGCATTTTTTTGTCTTACGATTGGTGTCTTAATCATTTTTTTTTGTGTAAAATGGTTTGGTTTAGGTGACCGCAGAGATCAACATACCTTGGAAAAGCTTCAAGCAGAAATGCTTGGGAACATCAATGAGTTATACCTTGTTTTGGCTTTTCATGTTCGATCTTTGTCTACCAGTTTGATTACCTCAAGTGCCCTCCGAGTGAAAGCTTCTTGTATCCTCAAAAGATTGTCTTGTATGTTTAGGGAGTAAACCCATGGATTGAAGTTGATGGTGGTGTCATTCCAAAGAATGCATACAAGGTGAAGCTCGAAAACTCTTCGAATTTCATATTTAACTCACATTTTGTACCCGCAGATTTTTTTAGTTATTCACAGATTTATTTATTTGTACCCGCATATTTTTTAGTTATTCACAGATTTATTTCTTTGTACCTGCAGATTTTTTTGGTTATTCACAGATTTATTTCTTTGTACCCGTAGATTTTTTTGGTTATTCACAGATTTATTTATTTGTACTTGCAGATTTTTTAGTTATCACAGATTTATTTCCTATTTGGAGTTTCATGGGATTTAACAATTTCAAATTTTGACTACATTCATATGTTGAGTTCATTCATTTACATTTGGTGGGTCTTGGACTATCTCTGTGTATCTCTTTAGATTTGTAGTCAGATTTTGTTTGGAATCATTATCCCATATGGTAGAATTTTTGGTGGTTTTGTTCTGTGCAAAATTGTTTCTCTGATTATGGACGTAATGGTTTGTATAATCCTGACTTGTTTCGTATCAGATATGACATAGTTTGCACATGAATATAGAAAATGGTTTTGACGAAGAATGAGTCTAGACTAGGTTTCCATTTTTTTCTGTTTGGGAACTCAATGAAGACGAAGAAGATAGAACAAATTGAAAAAGCTGCTTCTTGATACAGTTCTTGTCTACAAGGCACAATATGTTCTTCTAACCGAACAATTTCCTCTTCCAAAACAGCAACTTTTGCAAGTAACTCCAAAATCTACAGGAACAACCAAAAATCAATCTCAATTTTATACCAGATTTTGCGGGGAAAGAAATTCACCAAGCTATGTTTTTAAGTTACTAACCGATGGAGGTGAAAACGGAGGAAGACGGGGAAGTGCTCCAAGAGGTATATTAATTGCTCTTTCCATTGCTCGGTGAATGTTCTCTTCAAGTCTAAGCTTCTTCCTCAGCTTTTCAACCTTAAAACAAAATAACATCCACTCTTATACAATTCTGTAAACTGACTTTAGATTGAAACTACAACCAAAAACTCAAAAAACGGTTAATCTTGTTGCAGAGCAATTATCTTCTCTTGGTTTACAACAACATTTTCACCACCTCTCAACAACATTTATGAGAGGAGCATAAATTTTGAAAGAAGTACAGTATCTTCTGTTAAGAAATACAAAAAAAAACATCTATTTAGGAAAATGCATATTCAAATATAAGAAAAGGATGATACCTTGTTACTAAAGAATGATCAAAACTTGTGATTGATGGGTTGCACAAAGAGAACTCCATCTACTCTTGCCTCTTCCATGTTCTAAATTAAGACGACAAACAACATCAAAACAGTAAACAAAGGAAGAACACAACAAGCAGCAAAATAGAAAATCAAACAAAAACTTAGTCATAAACCCAGTGATCTCAATCATAAACTAACACATATCAGAGAGTTCAAAAATCCAGTGATCTCAAAACCATATTTTTATTAAAGTAAAACTGAAACGTCTAAGAGATGTTGGTAGAACCCAAAGATGTGGAATACAAAAAAATATTATTTATCATCACTAGGCTACAATCCACTTCCAAAGAACCTATCATGATTTATCTCACACTATGGACCAAAGATCTCACATTTCAGATGGACATTCATAAACATTCGTACGATGCAACACACAAACCATTGATCAGCCAAAACGAAAACCAAATTCCTCAATGTGAGTCAATTTGTTCACTAGACATAAGAATAAAAATTTTCTCCATCATTTTATTCCTGATAGGTTCATATATCGGTTCGATCCTAAGAAGAGATACAAAAAAAAAGCATTGACTGAAACAATTCCAAAATTCTCCTTTATCGATATACAATCAAACCTGCATCCACAGTGTGGCGACTCGTAAAACTCATCGATGCTAAGCTCGCCGATGTAATCCCAACGGAGAATGGGAAAATTGTAGCTTTGGAGGAGAGTGTACGCGGTCGGCGAATTTTTATCTGTAGCGGAAACGATTAATGGCCAAGGAGCACAGAGGAAGAAGAAGAGAAACGAGATGATTGAAATCGGAAGCAGAGTCATGTCGATGAAACCCAATTTTGAATCTTTAGGAGTCGTAGCGAAAACACTGATTTAGGTTTTAGGTTTATCCTATTTGGATTTCGTTTTCCTAAATTGGACGGTCGAGATTTGTCAATCTCATTTCCAGAAAAACAAATCTGCGGATACTGGAAATAAATCTGCTGCCAAATGGTGTCAACAAATCTACGGATAATAAGTCTGCGACTACTAAAAGGTTAGTCTGGTCATGATTAAGTATGTCGATACATGGTCGAACAAATCTGCGTCCATGACAAATAAGTCTGCCAAAAAATATAAATATGTTGTCGCTTAGGATAAATATGCCATCGCTACGAGTCAATCTAGTAATTATCTTCTGTGCAAACAGTAGAATAAGTATGCGGCAAATGTGTAAGTCTGCGGCAGATTTGTAAGTCTACGGTCAAGTCATAACAAATCGGAAACAGATTTGTTATAAACAAATATGCGGTTACTATGCCAACAAATCGGCCACAGATTTGTTTTCGCAGATTTATTGTCCTAATAGTGGCAAGACCGTAAATTTTTGCAGGTTTTTTCGTAAATAACTCGAATTTTTCCCAGTGGCGCAAAAATTCATTAATGGTATTTTCGTAATACTTTTATTCCTAACACTTTGAATAAAGGTCATTTTGGGGGTTTAAAAAATATTCTGACAATCTAGTAAACCTAAGATATTATGGTTATAAACACGAAAACTTAGGCTATTCTATTAATCCTCCTTTTTATTTATTTATCAAAGCGGGATATACCAAAATGCTTTTAGTGAAATTCAATTATAACATGTTGTTGCAACTCTTCACCTCTTCACTCTTTGAGGTCAGCTCCCTCACTATCTTAGTCTCTCTCTGTTTCAACAGAAACAAACAACCGGTGTTCCCTCAACTCTTCCTTAGGCTTTGTTTTGTTTTTTGTTCTGCCACAAATACATAAATGAGAAGAGAGAAATCTTTAATTGCCTACATTGTTATTTCGGATTCTTTTGATTGGATACCTTTTACAACATCTCACACGCAGATTTATAGTAGTTCTCACAACTTACTACACACATACACACACTTAAATCTCTAGATATAGAGAAATACCACATCCTTTGATATGGTACCTTATTCCGGCCAGCTCCTTGCAACTTGTATCTTGGCTTTTCACAAAACTGACATTCTTACCGCTTATCATCATCTTTCCAAAATATCATACAATTGTCAACACATATATCTATCATTTCGAAAAGCAACCCAAGACTAAAAAACAACTTATGTATGTCATAATATGTTTCCCAAATTGTCCTCTCGCAAATACACTTTAATTAAATCAGTCCAATTATCCATGCAGACCTCATATAAGTTATGATTAGTTTTAATGATCATCATCCTCGCTGCCAACGATAATTTTTAATGCCCTTCTCTTCATCCATCGTAGATTGGCTGATTCAACGCGTCTAACATATCATAGATTCGTTTTGCATCTAAGTTTGGTTCCTCAGGAATATTATTTACATGTGTAATATTTGTTGTGGTTTGCATATGTAACCATTTCATGAATTCTATCATGGTCCTGACTATGGTCCATATGATAATCAAATTGATGCATATTATTTGACTCATCAACAGTATCCATAGATTGATAATTACTACTACTAGCTGCATCTACACCATAACATTTTCTGTGATGATATTAAACATAATATTGCGGCATAAACCCCTCTATACAATAAATGTGACTATACTATTCCAACGCGAATAAATATACTATTCATGCATTTCGGACAAAAAACAAAGCATCATCCCGGTTTCCAATGTAATTTGCATATTTCTTGCATGTTGCATGAATCCTTCAAGCCCTTCTTTGAACTCCTTTGTCATTAGCTCACCTCACCCTCTGAATCTTTATGCATATACATCTATTTTCGAAATTGGTATATCGACATCTTTTAATGGTATGAAAAGTGTATTTTTGGTATATGAAGTTTCTGATTTTGAGATTAGTTTATAAATCTGATTTTTTTTTCATTTACTATGGAATTTGCAACGAGTTTGCCTATGAATTACAGCGACATAAAAATTAACGACGAAGAAACGACCTAAAGTTTCGTCGTAAAGAAACATGTATACATTTAAAATTTTAAAATAAATGTGTTTATCAACTTTTGGTTTCGTCTTTAGATGGTCGTTATTTCGTTGAAATGAATGCATCGTTCTTTCGTCGTAAATTAACAACGAAATTACGACGTATTTCGACATAAATTGAATTGTATTTTACGACGAATTGTCGTTGAAATGTTTCATCACTTATATACGACGATTTAATGTCGACTTAGAAATTTGTCGTAAATCGCTCGTAAATTACACAACGATTTAGTTTCATCGTAAATGTTCGATGAGAACACTATGTTTTCTTGCAGTGGTTGTGCCTTCAATAAACCAAGAGACTTCAACTTGTTGATTGGAGAGTTTAGTTTTTGTATTGTGCATGTATATATACTGAGGATTAAGATTTATAACTTTGGTTTATGGTTTAGTATTATGTATTTCTATACCTCTAAATCTTGAATTTCATTAAACACAATTTTAGAAATGCCGCATCTACAAAATCTGGATTTTTTTTTAAAATTTAAAGAAAAACACACAGAAAAAATAAAGAATGACAAAAAACCAAGCTAAATTCCCATAATATAAGTAATTTTAAGAATCTATGCAAGTCTTTAACCACAATTAAAAAGTTAGGATTTATAATTTTACCTTGACTAGTGTTATCTAAGTCATCATCCATCTTCTCTTTGAAATTTACTCGCTCATTTGTTACTTTCCCACTTTTATCTTCTTGAGTTTTCCACGCTACAAAAACTAATTGTTGGCACTAAAATTGTGTTAATTAGTTAGTTAATGATCAAATGATTAATTCTATAACACAAGAAGTTGTTTAATTTATGTCCAAAACATATTACACGTGCGACTCTTTCGAATTTGGAGGAGTCGGATCGGATAAAGTTATGTATGAGATGAGAAACAAAAAAAATGTTGTTGATCGATCAAGGGCAAGCAACATAAGTGTGGGAAGAATAAACTTTTGAATAAGAAAGAGGGTTTAGTTTGTTGTGACATGGAGAAGGCTGTGAAGGAGGAACTGGACCTCGTTGGAGCTTATTCTGCAAAGCAAACCTTCTTCCTATATCTTCGTTCTTCATCCTCAACCTTGCCGTTGCCGATGTTCCTCTGGATCCCACGAAAGCTATAAAATACATCACTATAATGAATTTCCACATGATCCTCATGATATAATGCAAAAACTCGGTCTTGTGACGTCGGGATTAAAACTAAATTGAATGAATGGGTTAGTGGTTGATTATAATTATGAATGGATCTTTTGAGTAAGAAAGGAATTAAGAAGATGAGAGATAAAAGCTTTGATGGAGGAAATATATAGATACATGGAGAGGGAGAGAGACAATGGTTTTATTTGAATGTTGATTGATATTATTGTGAAATTTTCAAAATAAACGAAACAGGGAGGCTGCTTCTTCTAACTGTTTGACTTATTATTATTCTTACTTGTTACAATTGACTTATTATTCTTACTTGTTACAATGCTTGTGTGTTATGTTTTATGTTGAATTTCTGTTGTGCCTTCTTCACTTTAGCAGCCTATTTAGAACAATTTCTTTATTTTATTTAAATTTTGCAGACATATTTGTATGTATACATAGACTAGTATTTATTGTCATACATTATTTTCTATTGTTTTTTTTTGAAGCAGTCAATTGCTGGAAGATAGATATTTATAGTTTTGGACATTTGGTATGCTTTTCAGCTTTTGTATGAACCTAGACAATTTGCTTTGCTTCTGTTTGTATGAAACTAATCAAACTATGAATGTTGAACCTACTTCACAGGTATGTTGTGCATTGTTTATCGGTTTACTCGGGTTTAGGTCATTTCGGTTTTAGTGAATTTTGGTTTTATCGGTTTTTTTTTAAATGTTGGTTTTATAACCGGAATACTTAGGCAATTCGGGTTCATTCAGAACATATATAATTGGCAGTAACCGAAGCGAAAAAACCCGATTACCGAACCAACCCAAACCGAATCTTAATTCGGGTCAATTCGGCATAATTTCCCCCAGCCGAACAACCCGTAAAACCGTTTAAACCAAACTGAACAACCCGTACAGGACTAGTTTAACTTATCTACGTTAAATAAAAATTTATCATGTTTCATTGATCTTTGGTTGAATATAACTTAACTAAAATGCAGATGTGAGTAGTATGGAATGGGAGTTTTATCAATATGACCGAACAAGAAGAGGATCTCATCTTTCGAGTTGCCAAGTAAAATGGGCTTCTATGGAGACATATAAAGTCCAATAGTTTGTTGGTTCAACCAATTATCTTTTTCGAGACCTGTTTATTATATCTTCACAGAAGAAGACCAGGAAACAGAGTTGAGTCTACAATGATCTCTGTCTCTCGATTGCTGTCGCCTCAGTTCTTCGCAATTCAAAGGTTTATCCGACAATGCAAAACCCAATCTTTTAGTCTCTCTTTTGGTTTCATTCATTTCTCTAATTTTCCCCACAACACCCAATCTCGATTGTTTCAGGAGCTTTGTGAAAATGTCTGCTTCTGCGACTCAAGCGCCTGGAGGAGTTTCACACGGGTCCATGGCGATCAAGCCTCCTTCACATCCTACTTACGATTTGAAAGCCGTTATCAAATTAGCCCTAGCTGAAGATGCTGGTCATACAGGTTCTCTCATCACTTGTTTCGTCTCAAAAGTAAAGTTGCCATTTTTATTTAAGTTTTGCGAAATTGAGTTCGTGAATTGATGATTTGAGTGAAGGAGATGTAACGTGTTTGGCTACGATACCGTTTGATATGGAAGTGGAAGCTTATTTCTTAGCCAAAGAGGATGGTATTGTTGCTGGAACTACTCTTGCTGACATGATTTTTGAAATAGTTGATCCCTCATTGAAGGTTTCCATCTTACTTTAAAAATCTGAATAATTGCAGTCATTTTGTGGAAGGGATTTGTATGTATGTGTCTTTTGGTTAAGTGATTAGTTTTGAATCTCAGGTTGAATGGATGCGAAAGGACGGAGATTATGTTCATAAGGGAATAAAGTTTGGAAAAGTATCAGGGAATGCACATAAGATTGTTGTTGCAGAAAGAGTTGTGCTCAACTTTATGCAGAGGATGAGCGGAATTGCAACCCTTACCAAGGTTTTGTTTTTATCTCTATAGATTCTCAAGTATTGTCTAGTGATTGGTGTGGTTGCATTCATATTAACTTAGTGACCTTATGTCTTAATGAGAAGGCTTTATTGGTTTGGTATATGGTTTATGGTAATACATCGATATCCATTCCTTCTTTGGTTCTATAGTGCAGTGTTAGTAGTGAATTGTGTCCATCTAATTGGTGATTGTCTGTGTGTAAATTCTATGGAGAGTTTAGCTGATGAGTTTGTCTCGTGCAGTTAATGGCAGATGCTGCATACCCTGCACGTATACTGGAGACAAGAAAAACTGCTCCTGGTTTGCGGTTGGTGGATAAATGGGCGGTACGTTCCACAATTGTTTTACCTATTTCAAACCCAAACCATTGAGACACATTTGCTGCTATTTTAATCTCTTCTTGGGAACATTTGGATTCTGAGATTATTATCTCTTGATACACCTCAAGTTTTCTTACTTAGCTTAGGTTCTGATTGGTGGAGGGAGGAATCATAGGATGGGATTATTTGACATGGTGATGATAAAAGATAACCATATCTCAGCTGCAGGAGGTATAGTAAATGCCATCAAATTCGCAGATGAATATCTAAGGCAAAAGAATCTTGAAATGGATGTAGAGGTAAATAAGCTTTCTAACCCTTTTGTGGCTGCAAGTTAGAAGGGACACATGTTTTAACCACTATCTATATCTCTACTTGAAGGTGGAGACGCGGACGCTTGAGGAAGTGAAGGAAGTGTTAGAGTATGTTAGTGGAACAAAGACTCGGTTGACGAGAATAATGCTGGATAATATGGTTGTACCATTAGAAAATGGAGACGTCGATGTCACGATGCTTAAAGATGCGGTAGAGCTAATCAACGGGAGATTCGAGACAGAGGTATGTGTGTGTGTGTGTTAGAAAGAAAGATGATACATTTCTTAGTGAAACTCTCTGATGGAAGACTCTAATCTCATGATGCAGGCTTCGGGAAATGTTACCCTCGAGACAGTACACAAGATCGGACAGAGTGGAGTTACATTCATTAGCAGGTAAGAATTCTTTCAAATCGGTTTGATATACGTACTTTAATTCTTGGTCAGATGAAAACTGAAAGCATATATGAATGCAGCGGAGCTCTGACGCATTCGGTGAAAGCACTAGATATATCTCTGAAGATCGATACAGAGTTGGCTCTCGAGGTGGGAAGAAGGACAAAACGAGCATAATCAAGAGCATCGTCTTCCTCGTATTTGTACTTTCTTTTGTTCACGGGAAACAGTCAAACATATCATCAATAAGGTGAGACAAACGAATGAATCTGCCTATAAATTACTGTTTCTAATAATAATAAACTCTTGAGTACAGAGTGGAGACATGGATGAATATTGAATAGCTTTCTCTCAAACGTTCTGCGTTGTTATGTACATAGAATTGCAGAAACGTTGGGAAGCACTCTAATACGTATACATCATATATATATATATATATTGGTTCAAGCGACGGTGATCTCGCTCCCTCCTTCTCTTTCCGCCATGAAACTCACTCGTTTCTGCAACATCAATATTTCAATCAACATTGTTGTCTTCAGGAATTTTATATGACTTTTTTAAAAGAAAGAATCTAAATTTGTGTAATAATTTTGTCCTATCTAGAAAGTAACAGTATAAAAGTGTTAAAGTAGCACTGTAGCAGCATGCAAAATTTGACCCCAACAAGGATTTTTAAATCTACTCCGTTTTTTCCGATTAAAAGTGTAAATTTTTCAACACATAACATAATTAAGTTGCAATGTAATTATAAAATAATTGCATTCCTAAATCTTTGATTTTTTAGTTTTTTTTTTACAAAATTTAATTTTCTATGTTTTTCTATGTTTTTATTATTGAACGGTACATTTTAAAAAATATTAACTGTAAATAATTAAATTTATATAAATATTATTAGTTTATAATTATTAGAAATTATTAATATTAAAAAATAAATATAGACATAACTAAATAATTATTATTTTTTAATATGTGTAAAAACTTAAAAAAATCATTTATTTAGGAAGAGAACGAAAGCTAAAATATAAAGAACTCACCAGACGGGATTTGACTCCTCTTGTGGCGGCGGCAGAGGCAGAGGCGGCGGGATCTTCTCCTGGCGTGTTGTGAGGCTGTTCCTGGTGGTTCTGTTTGGCCATAAAGAGAGCAGCGATCTTTTGGGTGGCTTCGGCCTCCGTGGCTCCTTCCTTAACGAGTCTTTCCAGCTCCGACTTGGGAACCCTCACCTTCATCCTAACCGCACCTCCTTCTTCCTCCGTCGTCGTACATCCTCCTGCTGGTTTGAGTATGGAGAGATCGGAAGAAGATCTCCGGGCAAGCATGAGGCTCTCAAGCCTCTCCTTTGCACTCACGTGAATTCCCGATCTTACCCTTCTCGGTGGACACTCCTTAACAGGCTCCACCACGAAATATAGCCGCTTCGCCACCAACCTCTGCTTCGCCTGCACCCAAACAACATTAAACGCCTCAGTTTTTGTCCATCAAAACATATATGCAAATACATGGTTCGTGTAAGTTAACAAGAAACATAATATATATACTAGTTTGATGTATAAAAAACAAACCTCAAGTGGTTTGGCTCGGGCACCGTAGTGCTTGACGGATTCGGAGTCTAACACAACGTGGCCGGGAAAGTCTTTCAAGACCTCCTCCGCCGTCACCGGAGTTTTCAGCTTAAAACTCTCGCCGTCTATTTTCATTATTTTGGTCGTTTTCTTGCCGCCTAAACTGTTACCCATCTATGCACCCCTAATTAATTTATCTCCCACAGAAAACAAAAAACGAATAAAGTTTTGGAACCTTGAATTGAGGGCAGTGAGACAACTCGTTGGGGTTTTAAATGAGATGGGGTTAGCAATGTGCAAATGGGTAGATTTTTTGTAGATACGTGGAAAAGCTGGTCCTTTTTTTTAATTTCAAAATTAATGGACAAAGACAAACCTTTGACTACGACGATACAATTTCAAGCCTAATTATTTTAATCATCATGGTTTTTTTAATTGATATTTCGAATTCAGTTAAATTATACTACTACTATTCATTACTATTCAACAATATTTTCCTTTTGTGAATCACCTGCAACTATTAAATATATTATAGCTTGTAGATCCATGTTTATTTCAAGAGAAATGACTTTTATATCGCCGTTTTCTTATTCAAACTGCCAACGTTGAAGTTGTTGAATTTTTGTAAGAATTAAGTAATTACCTCAATTAACGAAGGTAAGAAAAGAAAAAAAAAAATATAAAACCCCAAAACTATTATAAAAAAATATCTGTTTCTTTAAATTATACTGTGGATCTTTTGTTTGGAACTTAATTTTGATAAAAGTAGCTCTGGTCAAATTTTTGGCAATTTTTCCGGTAAAATTCGTCATCGAAATGACTAGAACGGATTTTTTGTAATGAGCACTATAAAATAGTGTATCTACGTGTCAAACTCGAAGTTAGTTTAAATGAGGAACTAGGGTATAAAGTAGGTAACTTAAAAAGTTTATAAAACATGTAATTTTGACTAAGCAATAGTCAATAGTCTCACACTAGGAAAATGAAAAAAAATTCTTAATTTTTATTTTGCATAAATCGGATAATTTATAAGGTTCTAGATCGCGTCCAAATATTTTTGGAATATTTTCACGTCCCTATCCTTGTGGATCAAGGCAAATATACTTGAAATATTCTTATCTTTCCGCACAAGTGGATCAAGACAAGGGGATCAAGCTACTTCTCCCTATAATTATAAGTCTCGCCTCGTTCATTTTAACAGCCAAAAATCCGATTTTCGAAACATAAAAATTCCAGCAAATCTCCTTCGTCACTTAAAGACTTAAAGAAGTAAGTTTCAAGAGTATCTCGTAGATCTAGTTCGTAGATTCTATAATTGAGTGTTACGATTATAGTCTCAACACAGTTGTATGGGATTCATAATCTCATAAAACCATTACACTGAATTAAGGAAAATTATCAAATCTTGCCTCCGCGTATTCGTTTTTCCTTAATCGAATTTCTTTTTTCGTGATTTTCAATTCAAGATTTCGCAGTCTTACATCCTTTATATTTAAAATAAAAACAAATAGTGTTAAAAGTGCTAACTTTTGGCGAAATGGATCCTAAGTTGAAAATAACAGGACTTTGTAAGCAATTTTCAACTTGACAACATCAAGCGTTACAACTCTTCTACTCTTGTGGACCATATCAATGCTTTGATTTGATTATTATACGCATGCATATCGGTTCTAAGCTTAATGGGTTGGTAATTTGCGATAATCATTGTCGATTGCTTTTAAATATATTTTACTCGATAGCTACTTTACGTTGAATACGGAAGATAAACGGTGCATGCTTAAGGCAATCATTTATTTCTCCCCTTTATTATCCATTATATATATTATCTTAGATGCACCTTTTTGTCGATGAAATCTGGAATTGTACTTGTCAGGTACGTTTGTAAATACACTTTATACTCCGGTCAGTCGTGTCTAATTTCTTAATTATGGTCCACTAACGAGATAATTACAAGGTAACATGCATATTATTTGGTTGTGGACCTAATTGCAAGTGTCGACTGATACTTACAGAGGTGAGAAAAAAAGTCCAAAATGATGGTTTCCTTTGCAACTTGGAAAGCTCATTAAAGACGTAACAGCTGACACAATAATCAATATTTCCACATACTCCTATCTTTATCATATATACAGAGGGTTTCCAAAAATCATTAACTACGATTGAATAAATTTAGTTTTTTTTTTCTTCTAAATCAACTTGCCAATTATCTGTACAACAATAAAAGTGAGTCGGCAATATGTAGCTTGAATATTTATTTTTGAAACTAGGCTACATTTTGACAAAAATCAAAAGATTACCTGAACTTGTGATTACATACAATAACAATATGTCTATATATTTGTAAGCCTATATACAAATACAATTAAACGTGGTTGTTTATAAATGTTGATAAGAAGTCTAGAAGTAAGAAATGTTCAAAGAACGTGGTTAGACCATGAAGGTTATTATCCAAAAAAAAAAGACCATGAGGGTTAGTTAAACAAGTAACGTAACGTAATCACTGCGTGAGAAGCATGGGCCCTTTATATCTGTAACTTGTAAGCTCGCAGTAGCATTTCCTGCGAAGTTGCCTAACCTCGTCCACTTATAATGACTAAAAATTTGAATTTTTATGGTCAATATCGGTCATCAGTCTTAAAATATACTATTCGTCTGAAATGGAGGTCTCGAAATACAACAGAGTAACATTTTATCAATACAATATTGCACAGAGTTTATGTACGTATTAGTACGTAGTATAAAGATGATTTTATTTGCTGATGGATCATACGTACATCGTGGTTCAAATTAAGCAGCTACAAGCCTACAATACACATTATTAACACGTGCATCATGCGATATAATATAAATATAAATCAAATTTGTTTCTTAGGCGAAAAATGTTTAAATTTATTTTCTAAGTTACGCTGCTTAATTCAAATATTTAAAGTTTGAAACCAATATTCAAAAATTATTTTCCCACGGATATACATATACTCTGTGCATGAAAGCCTCCAAGGAAGGAAACTTTATGTTTAGAATCTCCTTTGGTACGAGGACAATCTTTGATAATAATTGTTAAAACTTAAAAGCATAAATCATCCATCTTGGACGGAAATTGAACAAAAAGTAAGAAATATTGTGTTGACCCGGAGTTGTGTTTTCTTGATAAGCAAGCACCTACCTATGTTGAATATATCATGTAAGGATGCTTAAGAGACATGTCCTTGTTACAAACAAAAGATCAGAGACGCGAAAAAAGGAACTAACTAACTCATATATCATTTCCTAGGCAGCTTTGAGCTTTGCACGTTGAAAATGATCGATTTTGATCCTTTGTCGAAATTAGAGCTCTCTTGCTTTAGATGTGACCATGCATACATTTAGACCAGGACGACAAGCGAACTAGTTAGCAAATGGTAGGGCCACTAATTATTCTTACATTTTTAGAAATATCAAATACAACATGAAAAGGACAAACCATGACGACAACCTCAATAAAGGAACCATTGGACAACCTGTAAAAGATGGATTAATGCCACTCAACCAATTGTATGACAAAGAAAGAAACCGACTTACATTAATTTGTGAATGGTTGTGGAAGACTCTTATCTTTTCAATGGTTTGCCCATTAGTAGCTCTTTTTATCTACTAGTTAATCTGGTTTAGTTTCATTTTGGCTTTTTAATATATTTTTTGGCCATAGAAGCTCCTTGCCCCTAAAGCTTTGTAGTTAAATTTGTTCCATTTTGGAAAATATAAATTCACTCACATATACTGGAAACCGAAGAGATTTAGCTAAACCGGCAACGAAATAACCAACAAAACGTCAAACCGAACCAAAAAAACAGGCACATCTTTAACTAGAGTCAAAATTAGAAATATAGATCATCAGAGATGAGATAGAATCGTTCAAAACCCCCAATCCTTATTTTCCGCCAATTTTGCTTCTAAACTCTCTCACCCTCTGAAGAAGAAGAAGAAGAAATGACGCACGCACTCCTTCTCCCTCTCTCCCTACCAATTCTACGATGGCGAAACTGTTCGAGACCTTTCCTTGCGTTCCCACCACCGAACGAGGCCGGGGTATTCTGAACTCCGGCGACCCCAAATCCGACTCCATTCTCTACTGCAACGGCCGCTCTGTCTTCATTCGGAGCCTCCGCCAACCCCAAGACGTACATGTATACGGAGAACACGACTATGCTGTTACCGTGGCTCGCTACTCTCCCAATGGCGAGTGGATCGCTTCCGCTGATGTCTCTGGTACGGTTCGCGTTTGGGGAACGCACAACGGTTTCGTGCTGAAGAACGAGTTCAGAGTCCTTGCTGGTCGTATCGATGATCTCCAATGGTCCTTTGATGGGCTTCGCATTGTCGCTTCCGGCGATGGAAAGGGCAAATCGCTTGTTCGAGCCTTTGCGTGAGTTCTTCCTGATTTTGAGATTCAAGTTCGAATTGTATGTGATTTAGCGTTTCCTTGGAAATTTTGTTAACATGTTTGTTAGTTGGGTTCCATGTGGTTTTATTTGTGTTTCTGAGATTGGATTACCAGAAAAATGCTAAAATTGTCTCTAAGGCTTGATCAATTTGCGTTTGTTATACGTATAGATGGGACTCTGGGAATACAATGGGAGATTTTGATGGCCATTCTCGTAGGGTTCTGAGTTGTGCCTTCAAACCAACCCGACCTTTCTGAATTGCCACATGCGGCGAAGATTTCTTGGTCAACTTCTACGACGGACCACCTTTTAAGTTTCACTCTTCCCACATGCAACTTTCTTATGCTCAATCAATCATATATCTCTCGGATATTCAATACTTTGTTTTCTTGACTACTAATAATACATCATCTGCTACATAAGGAGCATCCCAACTTCGTCAACTGCATCAGATATTCACCTGATGGTATTAAATTCATTACTGTAAGCTCTGACAAAAATGGTATAATCTACGATGGCAAGACTGGAGATAAAATTGGAGAATTAGCCTCAGAAGATGGTCACAAAGGCAGCATCTACGCTGTTAGCTGGAGTCCCGACAGCAAACAGGTATTGTTGTTTGGATATTTACGTGTTGCCAAGCTATGCAATGTTACTGACATTTATGAATTTTTTAGGTGCTCACTGTCTCTGCTGATAAGTCTGCTAAGGTATGGGAGGTAGCTGAAGATGGAACGGTTAGCTCTAGAATAATGACATTGACGTTTATGGAATCTGGTGGAGCAGGAGACATGCTTGTAGGATGTCTTTGGCAGAACGATCATCTCATTACAGTGTCTCTTGGCGGTACCATATCCTTGTTCTTTGCGGATGATATGGATAAGCCTCCCTTGCTGTTATCTGGACATATAAAGAACGTCACTTCTTTAGCTGTTCTTGGGGGAAACCAGAAGACGATTCTGTTTTGTAGCTACGATGGTCTCATTGTTAAATGGTCACAAGGGGTTGGGTACAGTTGCAAGTTACAAATGAAAAATAATACCAAAATCAAGCGATTAGCAGCTACTAAATCTGGCTTATCCGGGTTTGATCTCAAAACACATCTCTTCAATGGGATTTGAATTTGGATTGTGTTAAATTCAGTTACATCGAGTATGACTTCTTCAATTCTTGACAGGTGTGGAGAATTCCTTTACTGACAACGAATTTGGAGCTGCAGAACATGTCGATATAGGCCATCATCCTTTGGACATAAGCATAGCCGTCGATTCGCCTGAATCCACAGCACTAGTCTCGTTTGATTCTGGAGTTGCATTGCCCAATGATCTGAGCATTTTGAGCAAGATCAATCTGGGTTTTACGGTGGCAGCCTTTATGATCTCACATGATGGGAGAGAAGTGATAGTAGGAGGGCAAGACGGAAGTGACACATTTACTCAGTCTTAGGGGACAACAACCTGAAAGAAGAAGTCGTGCTAGAGAAACACAGGGGTGCTTTGACGGTGATACGTTACTCTCCTAACTTAACAATGTTTGCTTCTGGTGACGCCAACCGCGAAGCTATTGTCTGGGATCGTGAGACCAAACAGGTGTCGTGATTAGAGGCGTTCTTGTGTATGTCTTATATGTTCAATCATGCTTAAACGCTAATCTGGAAGTGCGGTTTTTGCTTTGCAGGTGAAGCTAAACAACATGTTATTCCACACGGCTCGTATAAACTGCTTGGCATGGTCACCAAACAACACAATGTAGCCACTGGGTCCATAGACACTTGTGTAATTGTATATGAAGTGGACAAGCCAGCTTCGAGTTGAATAACCGTAAGAAACGCTCATCTTGGCAGAGTTAATGCAGTCGCCTTTGTCGATGAATGCACTGTATCAAGTTTCGGCGAAGATGCTTCCGTTCGTTTGTGGCATATCGAACCTCAATGACCCAAACCAGACTTGTTATTATAAGATCATCATTAATGGGAGAAACCCATTTGGGTTTTTAACTAATATTTAATTATAAAGTTTAAGTTAAGAATCCCTGTTAAAAAACTTATGTTTTTTCTGCTCCAATGGTAGAACTCCTAATGGGTTCTTAAAAAAAAAAAATTTAATAATTTTGTTTTAGTTTAGATAGAGTTTTTTTTTTAATTAAACATAGTTGACATAAAAACAGAACATTTTAAACATAGATTTTGAAAAAAAAATGCAAAAGAAGGCTCAATTATTATCTTGATCACGTCCAAATTTTATATACGCCAATCAAATCGATTTAATTGTCAATTGCTCATCACTAGTTCGAACACCCAACATAGGCAGATTTGTAGGCATATCTAAGAATGTGAAATACGTGCACTTCCGCTTTCTCTTTTTGTGAATTCTGAAACATCAAATTGAGTGTATCCATCTCGTTCGTCTTCTACAATCATATTATGGAGTATGATACATGTTCTCATAATATTTTTTATTTTTGCTTTATTCCAAAAAAGAGATGGGTTTTTAACAATGACAAATTCGAAGACTAAAAGACGCTCGTCTTTCTGCTTTTGATGTTAAGCAAATAAAGATGTTGGGCCTTGTGGAATTGGAATAGATTGGATAAAAGTTGCCCATTTCGGATAAATCTCATCTGTGAGATAGTAAGCCAATGATACTCTCTTCCGGGAGAAATTACTCGGAGCTTGACCTTTATTATATCATCAAAACGGTGAACGATCATGAACATTGATATCGTTTAAGGTACCTGGAGGTCCAAAAAACGCGTGCCATATCCAGAGATCATATGAAGTTACGACCTCCAAAATGATTGTGGGTTTTCCAGAATCACGTGAATATTGACCTTTCCAAGCGGTGGGGCAATTCTTCCACTCTCAATGCATACAATCGATGCTTCCTACCATCCTGGGAAATCTGCGTTGCTCTCCAATATCAAGTAGTCGTTGAAGATCCTCCGGTGTGGGTCTTCTTAAGTACTCATCACCAAACATGAACGAGCAGTAGTTTCACCGAGCCGGAGGTATTCGTCAATCGCATCAGCCGAAGTACCATATGCTAAGAGACGAATTGTTGTTGTACACTTTTGAAGTGCAGAGAGACCAGGCCTTCCGAGAGCATCTTTCTTCTGTCGAAATAATCGAACTTCATTGGAGAGTCGATAAACAATACGCAAGAACAATGGCTTGTTCATTCTAAAACGTCGTCGGAAGAAATTAGCAGGGTATGTTGGAGATTCACTGAAATAATCGTTCCATAAACGTATGTGGCCTCTTTCGCGATATCTTTCGATAAAAACTCTTTTTTTTTTACTTGCTTTCCTCCTCATGATCACCATAATCAATGAATAGATTATCAAACGTTTGATCGAATATTTGATCAAAATGTTGATCGAAATTTTCATCAACTGATCCGTTAAACGTATTATGGGATGAAGATGCCATAATTGATTTAGATTTTGATTAAGAATAAGAGAAGGAGAATGAGAGAAGAAAGAAGTAATAAGAAGAGTTGATAAAAAATGTAAAGAAGAAGAGTTTGATGAATGATACATATTTGTGGTGTCAAAGTATACTAAAAACTTGTGGTCAAAAAACTTGTGGTAGCAAAAAACTTTAGTATTTGTGGTGTCAATAATAAAAGACAAAGATTATGTAAAGAAAGCAAGTTAAAGAACAGTTTTTGGGGTCTTCTGAAGAAACAAACACAAAAACAACATGCATTTCTCATCTTGTGTCTACACTTGTTTTTTATTATTGAAAGAAGAAGTTTCATTTAAACATAACATCAAACATACAAAGCTATAACAAACTGAGAATATGAAACAAAGTTATAACAAACTGAGAATATGAAACAAAGCTATAACAAACCGAGATTATGAAACAAAGCTAAAGACAACAAAACAGAAACAGAAACACAAACAACAACTTAAGCTGAAAAAAGATATCACTAATTAGCCAACATATCTGTAATAAACTTCTTCTTTAGAGCTTCTTCATTGTCAGATAGTGATTCTTTTTTGGCAATGAGACTGTCAAGTATACACAATTTTTCCTTCATAGCCAAGTCTTTCTCTTTAATCGCCCATATTGTCTGAAACTCAGCCAGAGCCCCCTTGACCTCTACGATACTCCTCTTACCTTTGCCTTTTGCTGCCTTAACACCAGGAGGTCGTTTGGTTCCTTGATCTTCTTCGCCAGTCTTTGTTTCCTCTGCAATGGAGCTTGATGATTGTGAACCATCCTCATACCTTCTCCTTTTAGAGCTTCCATCAGTTTTAGTTGTAGAAAGGTCACACCATTTCTGGTCATTGCGGAGCTCCTTCCAAGCATGTTCAAGTGTGAACTTCTTCTTATGATCGTTGTAGAAGATTTCATGCGCCAGTTTGAGAATATCATTCTCCTTCTGACCACTGGCTTTCTCTCTTGTTGCAGCCTTATATGATCCGCAAAACTTGCAGACAAGGTCGTTAATCTTCTGCCATCGTTGCTTACACTGCATTGCCTCTCGGTTTTCATGTCCTGCAGCCTTGGGACTTGCCGCAAAATACGCTGCAATGCGTTTCCAGAAAGTACCTGATTTTTGCTCATTGCCAACGACAGGGTCCTTGCTCGTGTTTAACCAAGAGCTGATGAGCAAAACATCATCCGTGGGAGTCCATTTCCTGCTTTCTCTTCGCTATGTAGGCGTGTCTTCACCGAGGCTTAAAGCATCTGCAGGTGTGTCTTCACCGAGGCTTGAAGCATATGGAGGCGTGTCTTCACCAAGGCTTGAAGTATACGAGCAAAACACACTATCTTGTTGACTGTTCAACAGTTCAACAAAGTTAGAGGTCTGAGAATATGGATTCGTAGAAGACAAATCCATATAGTTCAAAGAAGAGAGAAAGAGAATATCAAAAGTGAGAGAAGAAGGTCCGGTTTAAAAGCACAAACAAAGAGAAGAAGCAGAAAGAAGGAGAAGAGAAATGTGTTTAGAAGGAGAAGAAGAAGAAGAAGCACCGAGAAGAGATGGTAAGAAAGAGAAGAGGAAGAAACACAAACAATTGACTATGAAAAGAAGGAGAAGAAGCATCGGCTTTAATAGGTGAAACAAAGGAACATTGAAGAAGAAAAGCTAAAAAGTTTTGCTGCATTCATCCCTATCTAACCACATCGAATTGACATATATCTAACACTAACTAAACATTCATCGACCAATCCATTTATTACCTAACCAAACCATTATCTAACACTAACTATGAATTTATTACCATCATTAGTGATTTGAAGACATACCTGAACAGCTTGCTGAACGCAGATGAATAGCTGGATGTGTAGAGGAGAACACCATGATCACGGGTGATGAATCTGCATAAAAAATAAACAATATTAGCCACAATCGAATGACATTCAACAAGTAAACAACCTTGGAAATTCAAGCAAACTATTCGAACATAACTAGCAAACACTAAATCATATTATCAAACACCAAATCCTTCAAAAACAACACGATTTACACTTATATCTTGTACAAACATCAATTCCTAATATCAAACACTAAATCCTTCAAACAGATCAATCAATCTTCGATCCCTAAACAAATTCAGGAGAGAAATCGAGCCAATATCAAAAAATAAAAACGATCTACAAGCTCCAATGCCTCCATACTCTTTGATTAAACAAATCCAGGAGAAAATAGAATCAAAATCAATGAATTAAAACAAAACCATGAGAGACATCGCTTACCCTAGAAATCGTCTGGGAGATCCTCAACCTCCGATGCCTCCATACTCTTTGATTTCACGAAGAGGAATTAGAGAAGACATCGCCGTCAAGAGCCCGGAAGATATATGCATGCGACGGAGATAACTTCGGAGAAAACAAAGAGTCGTCGAAAGAGAAGAGAAATTGCTCAGAGAAGAAAGATAGAAGAAAAAAGATAATTTTCTTCATCATTTTTCTGGCCAATACAAACGTGACATGTGAAGTTAAGAGCCGATTGTTAAGTGTTCTAAATAAGAGCCGGTTCTTACAAAAATTAACATTTTATCTTTAATTTAATCAATAAAACACCTTAAAAACTTCCCTATGCGTTAATGATGGTCTAAGCTTTTTAACCATCCTTCGAAGTTGTAGTCTTTATTATATTTGAGAGTGGCTTGTTTGCATTAACTATTAGGCTTAAGTATCTTATCATCAAATGGACACGCGTCGAAAATTAGCGAATCTCAATGGTCAAACTCACTCCGTCGTGCTGATTAGTGATATACATAAAACGACACTGAGTCAAAGGTAGAAGAGTAATTAATTAGTTTAACTATTAAGGGAAAATTTAAACAAAACTATTAAGGGAAGATTTAAACAAAGGTTAAATAATTAAGGGAAGTGATAATGTTTGGAGCCTTTGGTTGGTTCTTACTTGTTACTTTGTTTCGTACGGCTTTGAAGCTTTACCTCACCGGAGCTTCCAAGGAGAAGACGACACTGACACAGGGATACAGATTATGGCGCCTTTTGGCGGGAAATCCATAGTCGACGCTGTTTCGGGCATCGGAGGGAATGGAGTTGGCCGTGCTCTGGCCGCGGTGGCCGCTGCTCTGTTGGTCCGCCTCTTCGCAGGACCCGGCATCGCTCTCTTACCTGACGATGATTACGCTGAGACGAAAGACGCTGATGATTCTTCTCCGGGGAAAATTCGTCCGGTGACAATCTGTTGGAGGAACATCACCTGCTCTCTCTCCGATAAGTCCTCCAAATCGGTAAGCACATTGTCTCCTCCTTTTGCATATTTCGAAAACGAGCTGATATTAGTCTTTCGAACTCCTTCAATTTTAACATAAGTATATGATGTATCCATTTCGATGTTGTTTTGCTCTTTAGCTCAATCATACTTGGTTGATTATGTGACTCTCAGGTGCGGTTTTTGTTGAAAAATGTCTCTGGAGAAGCAAAACCTGGGAGGTTGCTAGCAATTATGGGTCCTTCTGGATCTGGGAAGACAACATTGCTCAATGTTCTAGCTGGACAGCTTAGTTCATCACCACGTTTGCATTTGTCTGGTCTCTTGGAGGTCAATGGGACCCCGAGCTCTAGCAAAGCTTTTAAGTACGTCTTTTGAGTTATACAAGTCTAATATTTGTGTTAAATCTGATCACTGTTTGACGGATTTTCTTGCAATGGCAGGCTTGCGTTTGTGAGACAGGAGGATCTCTTCTTCTCGCAGTTGACTGTCAGGGAAACACTTTCTTTCGCAGCCGAGCTTCAGCTTCCAGAGATCTCTTCTGCAGAGGAGAGGGACGAGTATGTGAATAACCTCTTGCTCAAACTTGGTCTGGTGAGGTTTCATTGATCTTTGCATTTTGGGATAACTGAAATCCGGAAATCTGTTTTCTTGATTATCCTTTGTGTCTCTCCAAAAGGTCAGCTGTGCAGATTCATGTGTTGGCGATGCAAAAGTCCGCGGGATCAGCGGTGGAGAAAAGAAGCGGCTGTCACTTGCATGTGAATTGATCGCTAGTCCCTCTGTCATATTTGCTGATGAACCCACAACTGGTAGATGCCTAGTGCATACTCTGTTGATTCTAAACATTGATGGACTGGTTTTGAAACCAATGATACATTCATGTGGTCTTCAGGGCTTGACGCCTTCCAGGCTGAGAAAGTGATGGAGACATTGCAAAAGCTTGCACAGGATGGACACACTGTGATCTGCTCCATACACCAGCCCAGAGGTTCGGTGTACGCTAAATTTGACGACATTGTGTTACTTACAGAAGGAGCTTTAGTCTATGCCGGTCCTGCAGGAAAAGAACCTCTGACATATTTTGGGAACTTCGGGTTGTTTTTCTGAACATTTCCCCTTATATATCACATGTCTCCGTTAAGCAAATTATTTAGGATTATTCACTGATCACTGTTCTTCTGATCCTTGAGCAGGTTCCTTTGCCCAGAGCACGTAAACCCTGCTGAGTTTCTTGCTGATCTTATATCAGTTGACTATAGCTCTTCAGAGAGTGTCTACTCTTCGCAGAAGAGAGTACATGCTCTTGTTGACGCGTTCTCCCAGCGTTCATCATCGGTTCTTTATGCCACTCCCCTCGGCAATAAAGATGAAACAAAGAACAGCATGAGACCTCGCAGAAAAGCCATTGTTGAGAGGAAAGATGGTTGGTGGAGGCAGTTTTTCTTGCTGCTTAAGCGTGCATGGATGCAGGTATGCTCTTATCTATGCATGATCTAAAGAACTCTTTCTATAACATATTTAAAGCTTGAACACTTTCTCTAACTTCAAAGAAATATCGACACACAGTTTTAAGTAGTAAGAATGAAGGAAGACGCTTAAGAAAGAGATGTCTGGGAGAATCTTGGAATTGTCTCCTGTCATGTTTGAATTGTACATACTATCTTACCCAGGGTTAACTTGACAGTTTTTCTGATTGATTTCTTCATATGACTCCATAGGCTTCTCGAGATGGGCCAACAAATAAAGTCCGTGCAAGAATGTCTGTTGCATCTGCTCTGATATTTGGGTCAGTTTTCTGGAGAATGGGGAAGTCTCAGACGTCAATTCAGGACAGAATGGGTTTGCTTCAGGTCTAGCACATTTTCCTTTTGCTATATACATCTCTCTTATTTGTGTTGTTTAAAGCAATACTTAGTATGAATAGCTTTTATATATACTAAACAATGATATCTGTATACTTCAGGTCGCTGCAATAAACACGGCAATGGCAGCTCTCACAAAGACAGTTGGTATCTTCCCTAAAGAGCGTGCCATTGTGGATAGAGAACGGTCCAAAGGGTCTTATTCTTTAGGCCCTTACCTGCTCTCCAAAACAATAGCTGAAATTCCTATTGGAGCTGCATTTCCTTTGATGTTTGGTGCTGTACTATACCCCATGGCTCGCCTTAATCCCACTTTGTCTAGGTAATTCCTAAGCTTCCTATCTTTTCGTCTTTTGCTATTCCTGTGGTTACGTGGTAAATGTCATTCGCAGGCCCTAACCTGCATGGCATTGATAAGCCATTCTTGAGTTCTCTCCGTTTACTTGACCATCCAATGAACTCCAGTGAAAAATGCACATGACAACAATGTCCCTAACAAAGAAATTTCTTGACAGATTTGGAAAGTTTTGTGGGATAGTAACTGTGGAGTCTTTTGCTGCTTCTGCAATGGGTCTAACTGTTGGAGCTATGGTTCCAAGCACAGAAGCTGCAATGGCTGTGGGACCATCTCTCATGACAGTTTTCATTGTGTTTGGAGGTTACTATGTGAATGCAGACAACACCCCAATCATCTTCCGTTGGATTCCTCGTGCTTCATTGATCAGATGGTTAATCACCTCATCCCAAATTACTATACAGCAATGATGACCTCGCCTATATATCTATCTACTCTCTTTACTCTTAGCATCCATTTCGTCTTTGTTCAGGGCCTTCCAGGGACTCTGCATCAACGAATTCAGCGGCCTCAAGTTCGATCATCAGAACTCATTTGACGTCCAAACTGGAGAACAGGTAACAACTAGTTTATATCAATCAAACCTCATTCAAATGTCCCTGTTTTTGAGGTCATCGGAGTTTACATGTTTGCTGCAGGCGCTAGAACGACTATCATTTGGAGGAAGACAGATAAGGGAGACGATAGCAGCTCAAAGCCGGATTCTGATGTTCTGGTATAGCGCCACGTACCTTCTCCTGGAGAAAAACAAGCCAAAGTATCAAAAGCTTGAGCTTCTTCTTGACAATGGAGATGCTGAGAATCCAGGAGGGCAGCTGGATGAAGCAGAGGTTGATCAAGCAGAGGAACCTGAAGATGATCTCAAGCAGCCACCACTTGACGATCAAAGTAAAACATCGGATTCAGATGAGCTTGACGAAATCCGTCCCTTTGTCCTCGAAGGTTTGTAAAATTGTAGTTACTTATAAATAATAATCATCCAAAAGAATACTAAGAACAACACGCTTAACTAAAAGATGAAAGCAAAGATCTATGTATACATACACATTCCCGATAACTTTTTACAGTTAATAAATTGAGCTTTGTGCTGATTATGGATGCATCTCCATTCTCCAGCAGGTAGCAAGTGAGAATAAAGGGATTTGAATAAAAGAGTTGCTCCTCTTACCTCTCTCTGCCTTAAACCCAATGTAAAACCCATCTTCATTTCCTTTGGCTTCTTCAACTCTTTGACGTAAATCTCTTGTTCTATCCACAATATATATAAGACACTAATTTCATCATTTAGTATAGATATAGGTGAAGAAAAGGTCCATTGCGGTGACTTTCAAACAAAAAACTGTGAGGAAGAAAAGAAGGTATATATGTCGGAAACATTGAACATTGGCTGAAAACTCAATAGTGGTAACGTCAGGACCGACGTATGAAGATTCCAATCCAACCAAACTCAACTTAGATTATTTGATTATACTAATAATCGAATTAATTCCCTAACTAAACAATTGAATAAAGATAATATATAAGAAGCCGCCCATTGGAAGAAAGTCAAAGACGCATCTATTCGTGAGTGGACGTGGCGTCCGGTCCAAACATTCTCATACCTTACGTTGCCTGCAGATCGCGCTTTTTTTTTTTTTTCCTATTTGCCAAAAGTAATTTTAACAAACAAAAGAATACCATAAAAATCTTAGGTATCAAGTGCTGCATTATATAATTTTGCTTATGGTTTCGTAAAAAAATGGTAAATTTTTGTGATCTGCGAATGTATGTGATGGTGAGTTTTGGACAAGACAAATAAAAGCTTCGACTTGTACTAAAAATTATCCCGTTAATTTGTTTAAAACATTCAATTTTATTTAAATATAAAGAAGTAAGCGCAGAATTTAAAAAAAGGGCACCGACTTATACGCCTTTACAGGTGCAACTACATAAACAAATGAGAGGTCAAATTTGTTATAAAGAATGGATATAATATAGAATTATATTGAGATACAGAATTATATTGAGAGTTCTAATTTATTATTAATGGAGGGTTCTCAATTTCACCTCACTTTCCTATTCCCGTGTCTCCCAATCCAACAAGCTATCAATCAAGTTAATACCGTAGGAGCTTTCACAATGCATCAATTATACTAACCTTGTCAATGCATCGTCATCATCACCTTTCTTTTATCATAAGCATATCTTAATTAATTAGATTTGAGTAAGAATCACCGAAATCCGAATGTTAAGAAACGAAAATGACGTGGAGGAGAAGGCAAGTGGATCCGATGCGAATGGCAACAACGCGCTAATCATAAATCATATTATACCCCACTCTTTTCTTATAATGGACTAGTTTATAAATTTTGTTTTAACATTTATCCAAATAATTCGGTTATAAATACATTTCCAAATCTTCTTGATTCCAACCAACACGTTCCAAAAATCATAACACAACAAATCAATCTCACAAGGACATAACATACAAATGGAGGCTACACTGTTTTCTTCGATTTCACCACTTCGATTCCACCCACTGGTGTTTTCTCGGAGTATCACCGGAACGCAGAAGAAGATGAACATGAAGATGAGGGTCTCTGCTGCGGCGTCTTCTTCTGGAAAAGACCATTACTACTACGGAGGAGGGAGATTGGTTGACGAGAACATGATCGTTCTTAGGAAACGCATCCACGAGATGAAGATGGTTGAGCGTAACTACGAGCCTCCTTCTCACTGGATGGATTGGGAGAAACGTTTCTACAACAGCTACGACTCTGTTATCTGCGATTCCGTTGGTCTTCTTCAGACCTTCCTCATGAACTCTCGCCCCACTGTCGCAATCGCAACGCTGCTTTTTCTCCTCCTCAGCGTTCCCGTTTCCTCCACCGCGATCGCGTTTCGCCTTCTTGACCTCCTTCATTAATTGGCTTCTCTACATCTGCCCACGTGGCCTGATCCCATTCTTTTCTCTTTAATTATCTGAATATTTATCATTTGTAAACCACCATATTCTTTGATTATTTATCTGATGATTTCTTAGAAAAAAATTTACATTAGCTTAAGGCTTAAGATATGTGTAGTCTCCTTCTTAATGCTTTCATAGGGTTTGTATTTTTCTTTATATGTCAATACGATGAAATAATAGTAATAAAATACACTCTATTCTTAAATATTTGATTTTTTAGTTTTTTTTCTAGTTCTACAAAATTTGATTTTTTTAATATATTTATTATTGAGTTGTACATTTCAAAAAGTATTAACTGAAAAAATTATATTTGTACAAATATTATTGGTTCTAATTATTGAAAATTGTTAATATTAAAAAATAAATGTAAGTATAAATAAATAATTATTATTTTTAATATATGTAATAAATCTAAAAAATCACGGAACAGAAAACAGAGGATGTAATTTCTAGTTATAGAAAAAATATTTGTTGATAAGTTTAATGGAGTTTTCTTGGTTGGTCCAATGTAATCACTTTGTTTTTGATAATTTCGTTTTCTCATTTGTTTTCCCTAGAAGAAGCGAGTGGACAATACAACGGCGTCTCTTGTAACATCTTCACCCGCAATTTCCTAATCATCACCCGACCAAAAATCTACTTTGTCTATGTACAAATTTTAATCGATTTCAAACTTAACAGCACAGCACAAACTTAACAGCACAGCACAGCACAGCGATTCAGCAAACAGACTTTATTCATGCATAACAAGGTTCTAGTACAATTAAATCTCATACTTTAATTATACAACCCAAATTATTCAATCACAGCAACGACAAGTTTTAAAATAAACAAAACCTGAAACCATCCAATCTACTCCCGTGTCTCTTGCCCCACGTGCTCCTCAATCAGCCTTATCTTTTCCTGCATCCATAAATCCGGATACATAAGCAATCGAAATTGCTAGTGATGCGGTTCTCCCGTTTCACTCGGCCACAATATAAGACAATCAAGCATATAACAAGTCAAGATTGTAACAGCAAAGAATGGCTCCAAATCACGATATCAGTATCATGACAAGGACATCAACATGATAAGTGGCACACAAAATCAATCAAAACCATTCAAACAATCAAGCCTAACAGCCTATACACTTAACGATCTTATACATGTAACCACGGTCACGCACTCACCTTAGAGTTCTCGGATTTCGGCCCACAACCACTCGATTTTATGTTTCTTATGCCTTTTAAGACTAACTGTCCAAGCAGAAACACAAAATTACTAACCAATCAAAAGATCAAAAACGGATCCACACTTAACGAATCCCAAAAAGGCTCTCCTTACCAAACGATGAACAAATCCAAGGCAACACCAACCAGATCTCACCCACCATAGCAACAACAACTCACAATAACCTTGAAACAACACAGCAAAAACAGATCAAAGATCCGCTCCCAACAAAAAAACAAGGATCCTTAATCAAAACGCTTACCTTTTGCGTTTTTAACAAGATCCAAACGATAGATCTCCAAACCACTCGATGGATCTATGATTCTCAGCTGTAGAATCATTAAACAACAACATAATCAACTTCTAAACGAGCCAAACAACAGCAAAACAAGCGGGAGAAGGCTTACCAGACAGATCTAGCAAACAATCTTTTTTTCTTTTTCACGGCTCAAAACGATGCCAGCTTCTCTCTCAGTAAAGAGCACGAGGTTTCTCTGTTTGTTTATGTCTCTAAGAGGTTGAGAGACTCAACAAAACCCTTATAAAGTCGTCCTTAGGGTTTAGGGTCCACGAGCCCATCAATACTTAGAGAAAAACCTCTAAAACTCAAGTCTCTGCGGGCCAAACTTCCAAATTCGGCCCGAGACTTATTTTTCAGCTTATGCACGACCTAAATCAGCCTCTTAGGTCAGTCCAATCTGATATAACCACAAAAACTCGGTCAAAATTAAAAAGGCTCCATCGGTTTTCAGAAATTTTCTATACCGGTCAAATTTTGAGTCCGATTGATTTCTCTCGGCCAAATCAGCTTCCAACCGACCATAATGGTTTGAATTCCAACCAAGCATGATTTTCGGATACTCCTTATCCAAAAAATTAACTTTTGTTAGTACGTTCCGTACCGTGTCCATACAGTCCGTACCGCGTCCATATCTCATCCGGACCTACTGGAATCCCTCGACCGAAACTCAACGAATCCAAATTCTGTTTTGACTGTTCCATTCAACACCACAAATAACTTCGATCAACACTCGGCCAGCCTAATCCACAACAAAAATATTTTCTCGGCCTTAGGCCTTGTCCTGCATACGTCCTGTACGAAAAACATCGGCGTTTCAAAACTGCCCGATAAACTGACCGAGTCAAGAAACTGGTTGCTCGAGACATGGGTGTTACAATTATCCCCCACCAAACTGGATTCGTCCTCGAATCTAAGACTTGCTTTTACTAGCAATCTGCTTCTCATACCACTTCCTGAAGTTAGCCTTCATAACTTCTTCAGGCTCCCACGTGTTCTCTTCCTCTTCATCACGATCCCAAACAACTTGGATCATTTTCACGGCTTTCCTCTTAAATGTTTTCCACTTAACATTAATGATCCTCACCGGTCTACCAGCAATGGTCATGTTTTCCTGTAAGTCCGCCGGTATCACAGGTAACACAACATCCTGAGGCGTTATGCATTTCCTGAGCATAGATTCGTGGAACACCTTACGAAATGCACTCATAGAAGGTCGTAATTCCAGCTTATAGGCTACCGGTCCGATCCTCTCCAGAATCTTATACGGTCCTATATACCTCGGTGACAGCTTAGATTGAATCTTTGCCGGATCTTTTCCTTTATAAGTGACTATCTTCAGATACAATAAATCTCCTACGGCAAATTCCAACTCTCTGCGATGCTTATCAGCATAACTCTTCTGCCTATCCTGAGCCTCTTTCATTTTAGCTCTCACAACCTTAATCTTCTCAGTTGTATTCAGAATAAAGTCTCGACCATAGAGACTCCGCTCCCCCCACTTGTGTCCAACAAAGGGGTGTACAACATGGTCTACCATACAGCGCCTCAAATGGTGACATGTCAATACTCGCGTGATAACTATTATTATACGCAAACTCAGCCAAACTCAGATGATCAACCTAACGTCTGTCCCAATCCAGCACATAGGCTCTCAGCAAATCCTCGAGCGTTTGAATGGTCCGCTTGGACTGTCCATCCGTCTGAGGATGATTAGCCGTACTCATATGCAGCTTCGTGCTAAATTTTTTCTGTAGCTCTCTCCACAAGCCAACAATAAACTTTGAATCTCTATCCGACACGATACGAGCCGGTGCTCCGTGCAACCGTATTATCTCCTTAACGTATAGCTCAGCCAACTTTTTTGTAGTATTCGTCTTATTCATAGACAGAAAATGAGCAAATTTGGTCAATCGGTCCACGATGACCCAAACCGCATCCTTATCTTCACACATTGGCAAACCGGTGACGAAATCCATCGTGATCCTATCCCATTTCCACTCAGAAATCGGTAGATTATTCAGCAATACACCTGGAACTTGATGTTCTATCTTGATTCTCTGACACGTCGCACAGCTTACAACCCACTCAGCAACATTCCGCTTCATTCCGTTCCAATGGTAATAGCGCTTAAGATCCCGATACATTTTTGTAGCTCCCGGATGTATCGAAAACTTAGACTGATGTGCTTCGTTAAGGATCTCATTCCGTAAATCCTTGTCATTAAGAACGCACACACGACCATTCACCAAAATAATACTGTTACTAGCAGTCTGATACTCAGTCCGATCATTTTTTACCACTCGCAAAAGATTTTGATCCTTCTCCTGAGCAATCCGTATCCTCGAGAGCAAATTTGTACCTTAGGCCCTGTCCTGCATACGTCCTGTACGCAAAAACATTGGCATTTCAAAATTGCTCGATAAACTAACCGAGTCGAAAAATTGGTTGTCCGAGACACGAGTGTTAGATCTCTCCTCTTTGGGCCCAACAACTTTTGCGTGACCATGTATATAGAATAAATATATTTTTTTAACTTATACTAGTAATCTATCTACAATGCTATTTAATCATCCCACTATTTCGATTGATGAATAGCGTTGTTCCAATTTTTTCTTTTTCTTAATTTCCGCCGTTACGCTTTCTAATTTTGTAGCTCTAAATTTTAAACGTTATTCTATTAATTTAAGTAAAATCAAAAATTTAGGGTGCGTCGAAAATGAGAAGATATATTGGGGTACTATGGGGTAGTATATGCAAATAAGGACAATATATGGGACAAAAATAAAATAAAAATATGGGTCTGTCATATCCTAAAAAGTGAAGTGTTGCGTTGCCATGGCCGTTTCGTTCTTCGGTTCGGTTTTTTTTTCTTTAAAAACTAGAATTGGTAACCACTTAGAACTAATTAAAATTTGGTTCAATTCGATATGGTTTATTTGATTTTAAAATCGAAAATACCTAAAATACCAAAAAATACTTTAAAATATCAAAAAATATTCAAAAATACCGAATTTTTCAGGTTTTTTGGGTTTTCGAGTATTAACCGAACTGAACCGAATACCCGATCAGTTATCAAATTTGGAACAGATCAATTAATATGCCAAAACCAAAACCGAATCGAATCCTTTATTTCGGTTCGGTTATTCTGTTCCGGTTTAAATGTCCAGGCACTTAAGTGTGTTTTTGATTCGTTTGTTCTCTCTCCACAAACACAAACCCTATCTTCTTCATCTTCTTCAGTCATTCTTTACTTTCTTTTCTCCGCCACCACACAAACACATTCTTCTTTTCTTCTTCTTTGTAGTTGCATATTTCTTACGCTATTCGTCATCTCTATATATATACGCACACACTTCATTCGACCTTCTATATTCATTTTCCCTCAATCCCTAGTTTCTCAAAAATCAAACCTTTTCCTCCCGATTCCGCACAATTCTGCTTCTCGATTCATCGCGGTTCATATTTTTGTATTTTCCCTAGGAACGTTTCAGGGTTTACATATTTGCTTTCCTTTCCAAACGTTTCGTTTCTTGTTTCTGCAAAATTCATCCTTTTTGTTCATCCCAAATCTTTAAGTTGTGGTGGAATTTGGAGGAAGAGGCTTATCCAATGGCGCTTGCGTATGATCCTCTCTTCATTTCATCGGAAAAATCTTTGTCCGCCATTGATGTTGCCTCACCGCCACAGCCCATCATTTTAACCCAAGACGAGCTCAAACGAATCGCCGCTTACAAAGCCGTCGAATTCGTTGAATCCGGCATGGTCCTCGGCCTCGGAACCGGGTCCACCGCGAAACACGCCGTCGACCGCATCGGCGAGCTTCTCCGTCAAGGAAAACTTGAGAACATCGTTGGAATACCAACGTCGAAGAAGACGGAAGAGCAGGCTCTGTCTCTTGGGATCCCTCTCTCTGATCTCGACGCACACCCTGTCATCGATCTCTCCATCGACGGTGCTGACGAGGTCGACCCTTATCTCAACCTCGTGAAAGGCAGAGGAGGGTCTCTGCTTCGAGAGAAGATGATCGAAGGAGCTTCTAAGAAGTTCGTGGTGATCGTGGATGAGTCGAAGATGGTGAAGCACATTGGTGGAAGCAAGCTTGCTCTTCCGGTGGAGATAGTGCCGTTCTGCTGGAAATTCACGGCGGAGAAGCTCCAGAATTTGCTGGAGGGATACAGGTGTGAAGTGAATCTCCGATTGGGAGAGAAAGGTAAGCCCTTTGTGACAGACAATGGGAATTACATAGTGGATATGCATTTGGAGGAGGATATGGGAGATTTGGGAGCGGCTAGTGATGCCATTCTGAGGCTTCCTGGAGTTGTGGAGCATGGAATGTTTCTGGATATGGTTTCCACTGTTATCATTGCAGGTGAGCTTGGTGTTAAGATCAAGAACAAACACACCACCTGTTGTTGATTTTGTTTGGTCTTGGCCTTTTGGGTTATTAGGATAAAGAAGAGTATTCTGGTTTGTACGGGAGAAACGTGATCTAGATATTATGCTTGTATGATTTAGATAGGTTTGGATGATGTCACTGTGAGGAGGGATGATGACTTTTCACAGAGTTTTGGATTGCATTGACATCGTCGTCATCATCATCATCAATCTTATAAACGGCATTTTGCTTCATTGCCTTTAAGTTTGAATGCTTCTCTTTCTTTCTAAGTACTGGGCCTATGTGTTGTTGGGCTTTGCTTCGTTAAATATCATATGCAAACACTACTATATTCTCAATCAAAACCCTTTACTAAATCACACTTTTGTAAATGCCAAGATGTATTTGTTGTGTTTGAATCAATGTTAAAAAAATCGCTAGCTACCCTCTAGCACTTAGGTGGATTAGTCCGAGTCTAGACGGTGCGTAGGCGTTAATAAATTTTTAGTTTAATTTTAAGTATTTTAATATTTTTAAACTTTAATAATAAAACATAAATTTAGAAATTTAGAAATTAAAATAGTTGATTTTCTTATAATTCATTCCACTTCTTTTTATATAATATTATAATATGATGTTTTACCTATCTCCTAGTAGAAATGGCATGTAATGTTTTTCTTTATAATCGTTTATAATTTTTTAAATAATTTTTTAATTGTTTCTTGTATTAATATAAACTAGATGATTCCCACGTTATACGTGTGATAAAATGTTTATATTATTTTTTAGAAAATTAATAAATTAAATAAATATTTCTAAATATTTTAATAGTATATTATTGTATAAATGACTGAAATTTAAAATTAAGGTTTTACATATTTATGTTACTAATTAATGATTTAGTTAAAACAATATCTTTTTAAAATAAAAAATTAAAAACCAAATTTAGGAAACAATAAAATCAGCTTTAATTTTATGGAATATTTACTTATTCGATTTAATCAAATTTGGGAAATAATAAAATCAGCTATAATTTTATGGAATATTTACTTATTCGATTTTTCATAAATAAATACAGCTAATTTAGGTAAGATTATAATCTTTAAAATTAAGACAATTTATAAATGATTGATCTAATGGCATATTATAATTAGTCTAGTAACTAATATCTTATAAATATATATTTTTTGAAAATCACTCTGGCGACGACACGTAAGCATGACACTGATGTAATATTCCACGTAAACATAAGGTTATTTTGTTAAAATGATTCTCAATGAATATATAGGGGATTACAACACAGTATAAGAAAATTTGAAAAAATCTATATCAAGCTAAACCGGGTGAATTGACTTCCGATTTGAGCGAGTTGGCCGATTACATCCGATTTGGACCGCTTGGACCTGAGGATAGGTTAATTTCTCCGAATTAACATAAATCACGATGGTGTAGATATTTTGAGCACCTAACTGGCGCCTAGACCGATTTTTTGAACCATGGTATGAATCCATGTTGTGACGAAACATAACACTAAAACTACACTCGACAAATCAGCTTGCGGAGAATAATAGTAAACAACACACCCTAGTTTTTGCAAGTACACAGAGCCATACTTGACGTAATGGTTGAGCCATGAGATTGAGAAGGGATTATAATTTTAATTGGTTTTGGTATTTGGTAGTATGGTTGGCCTAGAAAATCAATACTAATAACAAAAACTGATATTTGGTTAGTTTTCAACCTGTCAAGCACTCCTCATTCCATGTAATATATACGGATATTGATATTTTAATTGGGGTATAAAGTAAACTAACAATCATAAGATTCGAGAATCTAATTACTCCATCTCTTTGCTTCATCTGTAAACACACATAACTTTATCATCTTTGATGCCCCTAATTAACCTGACTGAATAATTCCGAAAATCAGAGAGAAAGAAAGGAAGCTTTTGTGAAGCTTTAGCGTCAGGAAAGGAAATTAAATACGATTCTCTTCTTCTAAGTCTCCTTTTTCTTCGCTTTTCCACTTCTTCTTCTTCTTTTGGGACGACAAAAAAAAAAACAGAAGAAAACGGTACAACCCTCCTCCTTTGCTTCTTGCTCCTGTCCTAAAATTTGGGTCTGCCTCTAGATTCTTCCTCTGTTTTCGGTTTTTGCCATTTTTTGCTTTCTATTATTTTGTCTCGTAACTACGATTTCGTCTAAGCGTATTCTTGCTTCTTTAATTTTTTCCTCATCTGGGTAAATTCGTTGTTCCTAGATTTAACTTTTTTTGTTTCCTTTTATATAGCGTTTTTTTTTATATAAACTTGTGCAGCTAATTTGGTCAAAAGAAAAGAAATATATATATAAGTTTGTATAGCTTTGTGTTGTGGTAACCAACCAGCTTTGGTTGAGCTTTTACCTAAACCACCATGGCAAAAAACTGTTTGCTTCCATCTAAATAATGTTAAAAAATTTTCTAGATATTTCTTCATTAATGAGCAGCTTATAATCCACATGTTCATGTTGCGTATGGAATCTCCTTAGCATTGAATGAAAATGCTGACCCCAACCCATTATTATCAATTCGCAGCAAATAGGGGAGAAGAATCTAAGAGTTATTTCTTCAGCTGCAAGTTTCTGTCTATAACGTGAATAGAAAGAACATGGGAGATCATTTCGTGCTGCTGGTGGATCGGTTGATAACAGAATCCACGATTGAGGCTGCGATTCAGAGCAGGAACCGTATGTTGCAAGCCAATACACCCGTCGAGGAATGTACAATCCTCGATGAGAAAACACTTGAGAAGCTGCGTAACGGAGATTTGTCGATGGCGCAGTGCAGGATCTGTCACGACGAGGACTTGGATTCAAACATGGAGACTCCTTGCTCTTGCAGTGGCAGCTTGAAGGTAAAACAGAATTGCAAAACATTCTAACCTTGTCAAAAGAATATTGGTCTGATTAAATGATCGACGTTTGTTGTTGGCAGTATGCGCATCGGAGGTGCGTGCAGAGATGGTGTAACGAGAAAGGTGATACCAACTGCGAGATTTGCCATCAGGTTTTGTCTCCTTCTCCTTCTCTCTCTTTCTTTTTTTTTTTGTTTTACTTCTGAATGAAATCTGATCATATATATATGTATGATTTGTTCAGGAATTCAAGCCGGATTATACAGCACCGCCTCCGTTGGTAGAGTTGGGTCATGTTCCTCTCCATTTCAGGGGAAACTGGGGAATCTCTCAACGGGAGCATCGTTTCATCACAGTTGTACCTGCTGATTCCACTTTTCTCGACCAACAATATCCTCTTTCTTCTACCACAAGCTTCATCTGCTGCCGTTCCCTTGTTCTCATCGTACGGACCACCACTCTCCTCTTTTGCCCCCACCAAACCAACACTTTGATGTCTTTACTCATGTTTATGTTTGTAATCTGCAGTTTATGGCTCTTCTCATTCTCCGACATACCCTCCCTTTAGTCCTCACCGGATCAAACCTCCATGTCTTCCCTCTGTTCATGGTGAGTTTATCACCTCACAACAGATTCAAGGGAGTAAATTGATGAGCCCTAATTGTTATTTTGGTTTTCAGTTGTTATTTCTGAGAGTACTCGGGATCATGCTACCCATCTATGTCGTCACCAAAGCAGTCGCCACCTGCCGCCGCCATTCTCAGACCTTAGACACCTCTCACTCCGAAGATTCATCTGATGAAGAAACAGATTCATGGCGCTCGCCTCAAACGCAATCTTACATTATAGGCGTGCGATGAGCAACGTTTCTTTCTTTCACACACACACAAAGTCAAATGTCACTGTAAATATAATTTCTGGCTTATACATGTAAAATGTCGGATTGGTTTTACAGATTGAAAAAAAAAGAAGGAAAAGTATCTCATTCGCAGAACTCTCTTCTCAAGACCCAGATCTGCAATGCAGATAGACAAAGACTCATCTTGAATTCTTACACAACAACTCGAACCATATGGTCCGATACAAAATTATAAAACACTATAAAGATTCCTATAAAAGATCCCAACATTCACAAGTCTCTGTGTGTGTATCCCAAAATTCAAGAGAAGAATTTGGACTATCTTTCAAAATCAGAGACAAAAGTTACAAGGAAAGGACCTGCAGCAAGCAACTTTGGGATCTCAACTCCAAACAAGATCCCTGGTGTTTGTTGTCCGTAAGTTATGAAAACATCAAGAGCTTCTTGTAGTTTAGTTCCAGCTTCTCCTCGGCCTGAAAAGAAAAGATGGCCACAAGTATAAGAAAACAGGAATTGGGTAGCTACCACTAGATTTAAATAGATAGATGAAAGTAATACTTGCGGTTCTTCTGCTGTGTCCTCCAGTAACAGGCAAGCGCCCCAAATGCACAGCTGGCGATGGCTATTGCCAATGCAGCTCCAATCGGCACAACCAGAGCGTTGGTGGCTACTGTCAAATCTTCAGTGGCTGAGACGGTCTCTTCCTTGCTCCCGATGACACTCTTTTCCTTGTAAAGGGAGACGAGCTTAGGCCCATAGTAGTTCTTCAAGAACTTGTAGACATGGTCGTGGTCCCACTCTATGTTTTTCTGGTTACTTGAGAGATAGCACAATGGGCAAAGCTCCTTTGGTGGCCATATGATCTTGGGGAACTTGGGGTCACCTGTACCAAGAGAAGCTTCATCCTTCATGAGTCTCTCGTTGACCTTGTTGTGTGTGCTCCACACCCACAAGACGAAATCACGTGCCTTTTTGAAAGGGGTTTTGACACTGTCCATGAAACGCATGCATATATGGTTTAGTTGAGCAAATACCGCGATTAATCGAGCTATGAGTTGTTATTTTTTTACCTCAAACACATGTCGTTGAAATGCAGGCGGCATTCATCACACATGAAGAAGTTGTTGACGAAATCACATATTGCCGTGAATGCAAAATGACTTTCTCCATCCTCAATCCTCACGGAAAGCGAATGCATCAGAACCCATAATCCACAGCTACAGTCAAGCATTTAAGGAATAGTTCAGATACTAGTGGGGCAAACGGAATTGAAGGATCACGGTATTAATTTGAAAACAAACTACAGTACCTGAATCCGCGAGTATTGTTCTGGCTGCCACGGCAAAACATCTACCAAATAAGAAATTAGGATAATCAGATTTCTAATGCGGATATACAGGAAAACAGAAATAGGGTTGGTTGCTAGCACTCACGTAGTATCCACGTGGAACATCCTTTCCACAAATAGGGAAATTTCCCAGGGTATCCTTCCCTCCAGATTTTTCGTAAGAGCAATTTCCAAAAGGGCATAAATCATCATAGTTCACTAGAATTTCTGCAGCTCCTTTCCGACACCTATAGAATATAAATTTCACAATTAGTGTGGAAAAAGAGAGTGACCATCGGAATGCTTGAGACTTTAATTTACCTCCTGGAAAGATGATGTGTTGCTAGAAGCTGGATAAATCTTATAAATGAAGCACTTGTTTCAGATGATTTAATCGCCTGTAGATGTCATGAAACTACTTATTAATTAACAAAACTGAGCGAAAGGAAGAAGGTAATATATACACACAAAGATCATACACATTTCTCTACCTTATGTACTAAAATGATATCAAAAGCTTCTGCGGTTGCTTCCTCGACGTCATACACAGCCTGGGAAATCTGTGGCAAATTAACACCCGGATATCTTAAAGCTGTTTAATATTAAAAGAAATGCTAATAATCTCAGTAAAGTTAGGCAGAGATCAGTCTCGAAACCTGGTTGTAGTCGGTTATATTCGACCTGGCATGTTCGTTTTCGAATCTCTGATCATCCAAGCTATAAGAACTGCAAAATATGGAGAAACAAAACAGAGATAAGTAGGATGTGATATTGGTAAACTAGCTCAGGAAAATTATAGATACACTTCAAAGATGGAAAAAAGTTTGAATATGTTAGATATATTTCGAGCCAATGCTAAAGATAAAAGTCCAGCACATTTATGGCACAAACCTGTCTATCTGCTTGTTAATCCAGCTGAGCAAACGCTCAGCTGTGCGGCCGTCGTCAATAACAAGTATCTCGCTTTTATCCTTTTTAGGTTCCCAACTGCCAGAGACAAACTTTGTAGGAGGACCCCAAAAGAGCATTGGATAATGAGAAACAGAGAACTTGTCACAGAGCTTGGTATTCGTCTGTGCTGCCAGGGAAATCATCATATGGACGGACTTAGCATCAGAAACAGTGAACCAACTTAATCGAACATGATTCATAGATGAATTAGAACCATGAAGTAAGTACCTTCATTGCACAATCAACTCTCGTCATCAAAACTATTCCAGGATGTATTGCGTCTGGTCCATTGAAGAGCCTTGCAACCTTCTCGTAATGAGGCTGCAGAGTAACAGTTTTTAGGGAATGAAAAATAACACGTAGAAGAACCAAAGATGAGGCTTTGAATAGCTATGTTACCTTGTAGTTTCTACAGGCAGGACACCTAGAATAAAGTGAAACGATACACATATCACTATATCAGTATACGTCAAAACTAGTACTGTGGAAAATAAAAAACCATTTGCATTCATCTAGTAGCAGTGAGTAGAAAGAAGCACACGAATAGGACCATAAAGTTAAAAGTCTTTTCCGATAAGAACACTTGCAAGGTAATTCAACGCTAGATCCAGCACCAAAAGTTAGGTAGAAAAAGTGCAGAAGAACCCACCAACCAAAACTGGAGATTTAATTCTAAGCAATCCAATTTACTGGTCTGCGGTTTGGGAAATAGGAGAACTCACCAGTGAGCGAAGAATTCGACGACGGCATACTTGGCGGGGGTGTCTTTAAGAACTGAATCGAAGTTGGTACTGTTCAATTCAACAGCTTTGTCTTTTTGATCGGCGATTTCCCGGAGAATCAAGCGCGAGCCCGGGGAAGAAGACGCGGCGATTACAAGGCCGGCGAACAAAAGCAGATACACCAAAGACATCAAATCGAATCGAAGCGCCCTGTTGAATACGAGCCCTCCTCTGAGATTTCAAAGTTTAACTTTCTTTTTTTTTTTTCTCAACAGAGAGATAGAGATACAGAGAGGAAGAGAAGATCTACAGAAAGCTTCCCTCCTCGTCCATTGAGAAACGAAGCTTTGTGAGATATAGAAGCTCCGGAACGACGTCGCACATCTACCCACTCTTTGAACTCCGTTACTGTTCATAATGGGCTTTATTCATATAACGTTTTAGGGCCCTATTGGGCTTATCTATCACACGATCACCTTATTCAAAAACTTATTCAAAAACTGATCATATTGTTAAATAATTTATAATCTAAAAATTATCCCGATCTAGTCGAATGCTTCGTATATTTTCATTGATATTATGCAGCAATTGTTTTTTAATTATTTACGTCCTAAACTCATTATTTGTGGACCTTCGAAGCCAGGCAAAAAGAACACTATAATTTGTTGGTCATGTGCACATCCTCTAGTAAAATAAAGTCTACTTAACTGATAAACTAGCCGGTTATTGCAGAAGTCAGATTCACGTGCGGCTATGAAATTGATGCATTTCAGTTATCAAGAGTTCTTTTAAATAAAAAAAAATCTCATGTAAGTATTATTAATTATAACAATTTGAATGCTAAATTGAAGACCCACAAATTCATGAATGAGAATGATGAATATTTTATGTTATGCTACTTTTATGTTATTGTCAATGAATGATGTACAATGCATTAGTTGAATCTTGAATGGTATAGTTTTATTCTTGAGCATTGTGAAGCTTATCTATGGAAAAAAAGGGACCACCAAATGTTTACAGCCATTCTTTTGTTTCTTTAGCTGATTTAAAAAATAAAAAATAAAAATGCCAATTTGGCATATTTTATATCATCTTGTTAGCATCTAGCACAGCCAGTATCCACCAACATTAATGAAAAGAGCCTCCAAATATGAATCCCTTAGTTTTTCACATAGTGCCATATTTGTCATCAGATTTTACAAAAGTTTACATTCATAACCCCAAAAACAGTCGATCGCACCATCTACGATAAGCAGCTTCTGAGCAGTCCAAAATAGATTTGACCCCAAATTACGAGAGGGGCTAATGTGTTTTGTTTATTCACTCTCTCTCCCTCTCCAAATACGAACCAATCGTCTTTCTTCCTCTAAAGCCTCATTTGCTTCATTGACCTTTTTTTCTTCTTCTTTTTTTGAAAATCCCAAATCTCTCTCTCTCTCTCTCCCCATTAAACCCGAATCTCTCCTCTCTTCTTTGGATTCCCTCTTCCGCTAATCGTTGGCTGTTTAATCGGAGCTTTTAGATATTCAGGTCAAATCAACTACGAGTACTGGGAAGGAAGGACGGACTGTTGCTGTTTATTCGATCGATCGAACGAACTCGATTGTGAAGAAGGAGATGTTGGGGGCTGGATTTCAGTTGGCGCGAGGGCGACACGGCGAGGATCCTTTCTACTGTTCGGCAAAAGCTCGCAGGGCCAATCAGCGCATCGATCAGCTCCGGAGAGCTCAGAGCGACGACTCTAATGGCCCATCCAAGGATAACCACCAGAACGAGTCTGCTCCGTCAATCGTTCCTAAACTTGCCTCTGAGCCGTCCGCTTCGTCGTCGAGTAATCTAGAACGGTTTTTAGAGTCGGTCACACCATCCGTGCCTGCCCACTATTTATCTAAGGTTTCTTTCAAACTCAAATCTTTCTTTCTCTGGAATCTGGGTAATTTTCATTCCTTTCCCGTGTATATATATTGTTGTTCTAATGGTGATGGGGAATCTCTGCAGACAACGCTACGGGAAAGAAGAGCCGATGAAGATTATAAACCTGTGCCTTACTTTGTGCTTGGAGATATATGGGAGTCATTTGCAGAGTGGAGTGCTTACGGCACCGGAGTGCCTCTTGTTTTGAATAACAAGGATCGTGTTATCCAATACTATGTCCCCTCTTTGTCAGCCATTCAAATCTATGCTCATACTCATGCCTTGAATTCATCTCTTAAAGCAAGGTTTATTTTCTATGGGATTTGTGGACGGACCACTACTATATCACATGTTTTCATTATTATGTTGGCTCTTATTTCACTTTTCCTATGGCAGGCGTCCAGGTGATAGTAGCGACAGCGATTTCCGGGATTCAGGTAGCGATGTCAGCAGCGATAGTGATTCTGAACGGGTTTCTGCTAGACTCGACCATATCTCATTGAGAGATCAACATCAGGAAGATTCATCCAGTGACGACGGCGAACCTTTTAGCTCTCAGGCTCGTTTGATTTTTGAGTATCTTGAAAGAGATCTTCCTTACATCCGCGAACCTTTGGCTGATAAGGTTTGTGCGTTCATGACTAGAACCCCACTTATAATATTACGAAAAAGCTAAGATGATTTGACAGATATTATTGATCTTTTATGCTCTTTCATATCATTTATCTTACCAGGYAACTTCAAATTTAGAAACTAATGCTCAGAAATGACAATTGGGTTGATACTAACCCCTAAATTTAGGTCAACTGTTGGCTATCATCTAATCAGATATGTTCAATCTGCTCAGGAACTGGTCATCGTCAACTTAAACTAGACCACATTTTTTTTGTTTTTTTTTGGTCAATAACTAGACCACATTCTAAACTCACAAAAAAATGGGAACTTGTGTGAGTCTGTTGTTAATATTCGTCTCCCACTCATGACTATCGGCTATGTTGTAATACAGGTTATTGACCTCGCAGCTCAGTTTCCCGAGCTGAGGACGTTGAAAAGCTGTGACTTACTTCCGTCAAGCTGGTTTTCTGTGGCATGGTATTGTTACTTGTACTTTGAGTGCAGTTGCTTGCTGCCAATTTTTCTGTTCATGTCTCTGAGAATCCATTGTATTATATAATTTGCAGGTACCCAATTTACAAAATACCGACAGGACCGACACTCAAGGACCTGGATGCTTGTTTCTTGACGTATCATTCCCTACACACACCGTCTGGAGGTAAAACATAACTGTTTTATTCTATTAAGAGGAAACTTGCTTAGGAATTTTATCTAATCAGCCATGGGTCATTTTTACTAACGTTGAAAAATATACTTGAGTGGATGCAAAATGTTGCAATCTTTTAGTAGCATCATGTGACTATCGATCAACTTGAAAACATAACTAGGTGTATGTTCAGCAGAAGAGTTAGAGACGGTTGTTGCGAAGTCAAATTTTGTTTGAAGGATAATTGTTTGGTAGATAGATCTTTTCACAACGTTCAGCTATTGTAGGTGAAGATAGTGCACAACCAAGGGAGAGTGAGAAAATGTCATTGCCTGTATTTGGGCTCGCTTCATACAAGTTTAGAGGTTCTTTATGGACACCCATCGGGGGTTCCGAGCACCAGCTCGTGAACTCTCTGTTCCAAGCGGCTGACAAGTGGCTGCGTTCTTATCATGTAAGCCACCCTGACTTCCTCTTCTTCTGCCGCCGTTGAGTAGGATTTTAAAAGGAAGTTTCGAGAAGGAAGAGTGCGAAAGATATGAACTTGTGAAGAACTTTGAGTGAGTTTTAACAATAAACTCAAACTGTTGATATGGGTTGTCAGACTCAGGTTTTAAAACGAGTTGCTTTTTTAACCTGTAAGTTATAGATAAACCGAATTTTGTTTGGTCAGATTATGTATGTGAACCCTGGGCTAACTGTTTGTTGTATACGAATACCATGTTGTCTACAATAGAAAACTTTTGGAGTAAATGTGAATGTTCAAACTAGCATACAAAGTTAGTTGACAAGGTAAAATAGCATGCCAATGTCAGGTTAAAGAGTAAATGCAACAGGATACCGACTAAATATGAAGGTAAATGCAAATGGAGATTATTAACATGTAGAAAATAGAATAAAATGCAAATGGAGATTATTAACCTATATACCAACAGGTTAAAAACATTATTTTAAATGCAAATGCATATACACAATCATATGCCTAAATATGAATGTAAAATAGAAAAAAAAACTAAGAGAAACAAAGCTTTAAAATAATTAAAAACACAAGTATAAACATAAACCGTGATGTTTAGTGAAGAATATAATGTTTTTGAGTTGTAAAACGAATAGATTATTAGTGTAGGTAGGAAATTGTTGGAACTACGGTACCTTCAACCCGTTCAACCCGTAAAACAATGATGGAAAAAAAAAAAAGAATAAACCGATTGATTGGTTATTTAAACCGATTGATTGGTTATTTAAATCGATTGGTTGGTTATCTATACCGATTGATCGGCCCAAATTAGAGAGTATTACTGAATGAATCAGTGGTCTCGTTCGACTAGTTTTATACATTTCATTTGGGGAGTCATTTTGTGCGCTTTCGCAGAGACGACGCATAGCTTCACTTCTCAGCTCTCAACGTTTTTCATCTGAAGTTTCACTTCTGCTTCTTCTTCTTGAGGCGGATTTCTAATTTGGTAAAGTACCCTCTCTCTTCTTCGTCACTGATGGATCGGTATTTAGCTATTTAGGGTTTTGTCACAACTCTTGTTTGCTTTTGTGTTGCATTAACTACAGTAAGTCGCGAATTTTTCTCCTTTTCCTTGCGATTCGGGGAAGTATTTAGCTCCATCCGCCAATTTTACGAAATTTTATGCATCCGCGTTGATTTAATCACACATGAATTTTGACCTCTTAGTTTTGCTTCTATCTTTCTTGGAAACAGAAAAACGTACAAATCTCAAATGGGCCCTAATCAATTGGAATCACGAATAATAATATAAGGCATAGGATAGGACCATGGGCTTTTATCATATAGGCTCTCTAATGAATAATGGGCTCTTGAGGCCCATATCTTTCTTACTTTAACCCTAATTTTGAGAGCATAGCATATATATAATCGCTCATCAGAAGGTAATCAAATCTGGGTTGATCTGCAGGATTTTGGAAATGGCTGAGTCGAAGGTTGTAGTTCCGGAGTCGGTGCTGAAGAAGAGGAAGAGAGAAGAGGAATGGGCTTTGGAGAAGAAGCAGAATGCTGAAGCTGCCAAGAAGAAGAACACCGAGAACAGGAAGCTCATCTTCAAAAGAGCCGAACAGTACTCTAAGGAGTATGCCGAGAAGGTAACATTTTTGTCTCCTCCCTTGGAGAATCCAAATTGAAGGAGAAATTGATCTTGCTTGTTTTGAAACTGAACTTGATCTGTTGTGCTTTTCTCTTTATCCTTACAGGAGAAGGAGTTGATCTCGTTGAAACGCGAGGCCAAGCTTAAAGGAGGTTTCTATGTTGACCCTGAAGCTAAGCTCTTGTTCATCATCCGTATCCGTGGGTATGTATACTGTTTGTGTGAGTATTAGCATTTCCAAAGACATATGCTATGATGTTGTCCTTATCTGTTGTTCCTTGGAATTTGCAGTATCAATGCCATCGACCCAAAGACTAAGAAGATTCTCCAGCTCTTGCGTTTGAGACAGGTTTGTGTACCTTTTTTGTTTTGTTGATGTGGTATATTTCTATGATAGTGTTTGTGTAGATAGTCTTTGGAAAAATTGTCACTAGCTGCTAGTGTGTTTCATTACTATGTTAGTAGTCTTAGGTTTAGGACCTAAGAGATATAATATTGATAATCAACTGGTCTAATATTGTCACATTCCTTAGCAAAGACAACTATACGAAATGTGTCTTTTGGTATTGAATAATGATTGAATTGGGAATTGGCTGATGCAGATTTTCAATGGCGTTTTCCTTAAAGTCAACAAGGCTACAATGAACATGCCGAGTTGAGCCCTATGACATACGGGTATACATCTCATCCTCAACCCTTAAACCTTAAGCCATGATAGCAAGTCTTTTAATCACAGAGTTACCTCTCTCTCATTTCGTCAGATTCCCTAACTTGAAGAGTGTCAAGGAATTGATCTACAAAAGAGGATATGGAAAGCTAAACCACCAGAGGGTGGCTTTAACTGACAACTCTATAGTAGAGCAGGTTTGAAATCCACCGCTGTGGCACTAACTTCTTAAATGTTGTTCAGATAGGAAGTATATTAACTTACGATTTCTTCTTCCATACAAAACGAAAACAGGCTCTTGGAAAGCACGGGATCATCTGCACTGAAGATTTGATCCACGAGATTCTAACAGTAGGACCTCATTTCAAGGAAGCCAACAACTTCCTCTGGCCTTTCCAGCTGAAGGCACCGCTCGGTGGCCTCAAGAAGAAGAGAAATCACTACGTGGAAGGTGGTGATGCTGGAAACCGTGAGAACTTCATCAATGAGCTTATCAGGAGGATGAATTAGATGTTTTCTTTTTCAATGTCAGACTTCTCTGTGTTTTCATTATATGCCTCCTGGATTTTGATCTTCTTCTTAATTGTCTTTGGATCCTAATATGGGGTGTGGACACCCCATGTGTTACTACATTTTCTTCTATGGGTTTCTTGAGAAATAGTTTACTTTTTGATGTTCGATTTTCTATATGTACTAATTGATGACACAAAATTAAATATCTAAACACCAATTTGATAAAACATAGTAACATTCAAAAAATATTGGTCCGTTAACTCTCGAATCCGCAATATTAACACTCAAAACACATTTATACAAGTTACAAAATCAATATTAACCATTACCAACAAATTTATCATATCACCGAAGTCAGCCCATTGAGATATATTTCTTTTAATTAGGATCATTTTGATGCGGTTTTTAGATTTTTGCATTGTGTATCCTATATTTACAATTTTACATATGTCCGTAGAACATGTATCCTATAGATTTGTTTTTTTTAACGTCAACCTATAAATTTGGTTATTGAAAGTTGGATTGAATTTATTGAATTTCTTCATACTTTGTATATAGCACATAATGTATTTATACATTAATTTGAAATTATATAAAAATGTAATTTAAAATGGAAAGGAATAAATGAAAAAGGCAATATATTGCTGTTTACAAAGTAAATATAACAAAATTAGAAAAGCTGATATAGGTAAAATATCAACAAAGTTATCAGATTTTTTGCATGCAACTGTTGTGTATATAGTATTCATATATACGATGAATAAATCTAATAATAAAAGAAGGAAAAAAGTATCTAAAAGTGGCAAGTTCCGCTGCAAAGGTAGGTCATTCTGAGGGATTATCAATCATAGAAACGAGATCGGTGCAGTCTGAGGCAAAGACGACATTCGTCTTGTCAATTAAAATCATGCATTTCATAGCTCAAAGAACAGTCAAATTCCACGTGGAGGGGAGAGAGGCCTCTTCTTGCGCTTTTTAATCTGATATGAACAATCTTTTCATAATCCACAATAACCCAGCCATGTCCACATAGTGTCAGAAGCGTGCCAAGAGGCATCAATCGACACTCGTGTAGGCTGGTCGGTAATGAATTCCTCAAGCTCGGTGTACCTGCATAACTGAATTCTTGATTGATTTCTATCTTATTCTTTTGAGAAATCAAGCTTGGGTTGGATAGTGAAAGTTTGAGGCAACTGCAATAGATTATGGTGCCGAAAATCATAAAACCAAGCTAAAAATGTTGGTTCTTATTTTCACACAAGCATGGCAAGAACAAATCCTTTTTCAAGCTGATGCAGCTCGTTTCAATACGTAAGCATTCCATAATAACTAATAGAATGGAACAATACAGATCATATCAAACAAGCAACTGCACTAAAGAAATTGTCTTGAGCCAAGACTTTAATGCTGGTCGAAAAGTCATTAATTTGTGTATTATGAAGTAACACCCCTTGGTTTTTCTTATCTCTGTAGAGGATATATCCATTCGGAATATTTCTGCTGGAATTGAGATAAACATGTCGATTAGTTCATCGGAATATCAAGATCTTCAAGAACCTGCAGAGGAGCAAGGATTAGGCAATAGACATACAATCTCATGACAACGCTAAGAGTAAATTTGTATTGCTCGAGATTCTAGTGCTTAGGTCAAACCTTAAATACACCATCTACATTGCGGCCACCAACAAGGAAAGTGCAACCTGTCCGTTTGCAATCACCAAGTACCTCCAACATCCTTTTGCAGCTTCCTTCATAGTACTTCGGCTGCAAGAAGTTCAGTTCCTTAATCTTCTTAGATAGTGTGGAATTGGAAGATAATAGAGCACTTCAAACGTCTATGACTTGCTAAGTTTTTAAGTCGCTGATCGCAGTGTAGCATACAAATATAACTGTAGTTTAAGGAAAAAAACTTGCTCCTTATTTCATTGAGAGATCAACATCAGGAAGATTCATCCAGTGACGACGGCGAACCTTTTAGCTCTCAGGCTCGTTTGATTTTTGAGTATCTTGAAAGAGATCTTCCTTACATCCGCGAACCTTTGGCTGATAAGGTTTGTGCGTTCATGACTAGAACCCCACTTATAATATTACGAAAAAGCTAAGATGATTTGACAGATATTATTGATCTTTTATGCTCTTTCATATCATTTATCTTACCAGGCAACTTCAAATTTAGAAACTAATGCTCAGAAATGACAATTGGGTTGATACTAACCCCTAAATTTAGGTCAACTTGGCTATCATCTAATCGATATGTTCAATCTGCTCAGAACTGGTCATCGTCAACTTAAACTAGACCACATTTTTTTGTTTTTTTGGTCAATAACTAGACCACATTCTAAACTCACAAAAAATGGGAACTTGTGTAGTCTGTGTTAATATTTCCACTCATGACTATCGGCTATGTTGTAATACAGGTTATTGACCTCGCGCTTTTCACGTGAGGCGTTGGCTGACTTACTCCGTCAAGCTGGTTTTCGTGGCATGGTATTGTTACTTGTACTTTGAGTGCAGTTGCTTGCTGCCAATTTTTCTGTTCATGTCTCGAGAATCCATTGTATTATATAATTTGCAGGTACCCAATTTACAAAATACCGGACCGACACTCAAGGACACGGATGCTTGTTTCTTGACGTATCATTCCCTACACACATGCGGAGGTAAAACATAACTGTTTTATTCTATTAAGAGGAAACTTGCTTAGAAATTTTATCTAATCAGCCATGGGTCATTTTTACTAACGTTGAAAAATATACTTGAGTGGATGCAAAATGTTGCAATCTTTTAGTAGCATCATGTGACTATCGATCAACTTGAAAACATAACTAGGTGTATGTTCAGCAGAAGAGTTAGAGACGGTTGTTGCGAAGTCAAATTTTGTTTGAAGGATAATTGTTTGGTAGATAGATCTTTTCACAACGTTCAGCTATTGTAGGTGAAGATAGTGCACAACCAAGGGAGAGTGAGAAATGTCATTGCCGTATTTGGGCTCGCTTCATACAAGTTTAGAGGTTCTTTATGGACACCCATCGGGGTTCCAGCACCAGCTCGTGAACTCTCTGTTCAAGCGGCTGACAAGTGGCTGCTTCTTATCATGTAAGCCACCACTTCCTCTTCTTCTGCCGTTGAGTAGGATTTTAAAAGGAAGTTTCGAGAAGGAAGAGTGCGAAAGATATGAACTTGTGAAGAACTTTGAGTGAGTTTTAACAATAAACTCAAACTGTTGATATGGGTTGTCGACTCAGGTTTTAAAGCGAGTTGCTTTTTAACTGTAAGTTATAGATAAACCGAATTTTGTTTGTCGAGTTATGTATGTGAACCCAGGCTAACTGTTTGTTGTATCGAATACCATGTTGTCTACAATAGAAAACTTTTGGAGTAAATGTGAATGTTCAAACTAGCATACAAAGTTAGTTGACAAGGTAAAATAGCATGCCAATGTCGGTTAAAGAGTAAATGCAACAGGATACCGACTAAATATGAAGGTAAATGCAAATGGAGATTATTAACATGTAGAAAATAGAATAAAATGCAAATGGAGATTATTAACCTATATACCAACAGGTTAAAAACATTATTTTAAATGCAAATGCATATACACAATCATATGCCTAAATATGAATGTAAAATAGAAAAAAAAACTAAAGCAAAGCTTTAAAATAATTAAAAACACAAGTATAAACATAAACCGTGATGTTTAGTGAAGAATATAATGTTTTTGAGTTGTAAAACGAATAGATTATTAGTGTAGGTAGGAAATTGTTGGAACTACGGTACCTTCAACCCGTTCAACCCGTAAAACAATGATGGAAAAAAAATAAACCGATTGATTGGTTATTTAAACCGATTGGTTATTTAAATCGATTGGTTGGTTATCTATACCGATTGATCGGCCCAAATTAGAGAGTATTACTGAATGAATCAGTGGTCTCGTTCGACTAGTTTTATACATTTCATTTGGGGAGTCATTTTGTGCGCTTTCGCAGAGACGACGCATAGCTTCACTTCTCAGCTCTCAACGTTTTTCATCTGAAGTTTCACTTCTGCTTCTTCTTCTTGAGGCGGATTTCTAATTTGGTAAAGTACCCTCTCTCTTCGTCACTGATGGATCGGTATTTAGCTATTTAGGGTTTTGTCACAACTCTTGTTTGCTTTTGTGTTGCATTAACTACAGTAAGTCGCGAATTTTTCTCCTTTTCCTTGCGATTCGGGAAGTATTTAGCTCCATCCGCCAATTTTACGAAATTTTATGCATCCGCGTTGATTTAATCACACATGAATTTTGACCTCTTAGTTTTGCTTCTATCTTTCTTGGAAACAGAAAAACGTACAAATCTCAAATGGGCCCTAATCAATTGGAATCACGAATAATAATATAAGGCATAGGATAGGACCATGGGCTTTTATCATATAGGCTCTCTAATGAATAATGGGCTCTTGAGGCCCATATCTTTCTTACTTTAACCCTAATTTTGAGAGCATAGCATATATATAATCGCTCATCAGAAGGTAATCAAATCTGGGTTGACTCTGGGATTTTGGAAATGGCTGAGTCGAAGGTTGTAGTTCCGGAGTCGAAGAAGAGAAGAAGAGAAGAGGAATGGGCTTTGGAGAAGAAGCAGAATGCTGAAGCTGCCAAGAAGAGAACCAAAGAACAGGAAGCTCATCTTCAAGAGCCGAACAGTACTCTAAGGAGTATGCCGAGAAGGTAACATTTTTGTCTCCTCCCTTGGAGAATCCAAATTGAAGGAGAAATTGATCTTGCTTGTTTTGAAACTGAACTTGATCTGTTGTGCTTTTCTCTTTATCCTTACAGGAGAAGGAGTTGATCTCGTTGAAAAGGCCAAGCTTAAAGGAGGTTTCTATGTTGACCCTGAAGCTAAGCTCTTGTTCATCATCCGTATCCGTGGGTATGTATACTGTTTGTGTGAGTATTAGCATTTCCAAAGACATATGCTATGATGTTGTCCTTATCTGTTGTTCCTTGGAATTTGCAGTATCAATGCCATCGACCCAAAGACTAAGAAGATTCTCCAGCTCTTGCGTTTGAGACAGGTTTGTGTACCTTTTTTGTTTTGTTGATGTGGTATATTTCTATGATAGTGTTTGTGTAGATAGTCTTTGGAAAAATTGTCACTAGCTGCTAGTGTGTTTCATTACTATGTTAGTAGTCTTAGGTTTAGGACCTAAGAGATATAATATTGATAATCAACTGGTCTAATATTGTCACATTCCTTAGCAAAGACAACTATACGAAATGTGTCTTTTGGTATTGAATAATGATTGAATTGGGAATTGGCTGATGCAGATTTTCAATGGCGTTTTCCTTAAAGTCAACAAGGCTACAATGAACATGCTTCGCCGAGTTGAGCCCTATGTGACATACGGGTATACATCTCATCCTCAACCCTTAAACCTTAAGCCATGATAGCAAGTCTTTTAATCACAGAGTTACCTCTCTCTCATTTCGTCAGATTCCCTAACTTGAAGAGTGTCAAGGAATTGATCTACAAAAGAGGATATGGAAAGCTAAACCACCAGAGGGTGGCTTTAACTGACAACTCTATAGTAGAGCAGGTTTGAAATCCACCGCTGTGGCACTAACTTCTTAAATGTTGTTCAGATAGGAAGTATATTAACTTACGATTTCTTCTTCCATACAAAACGAAAACAGGCTCTTGGAAAGCACGGGATCATCTGCACTGAAGATTTGATCCACGAGATTCTAACAGTAGGACCTCATTTCAAGGAAGCCAACAACTTCCTCTGGCCTTTCCAGCTGAAGGCACCGCTCGGTGGCCTCAAGAAGAAGAGAAATCACTACGTGGAAGGTGGTGATGCTGGAAACCGTGAGAACTTCATCAATGAGCTTATCAGGAGGATGAATTAGATGTTTTCTTTTTCAATGTCAGACTTCTCTGTGTTTTCATTATATGCCTCCTGGATTTTGATCTTCTTTCTTAAGTTAAAAGACATTTTGAATCTTCTCTTTTATTGTCTTTGGATCCTAATATGGGGTGTGGACACCCCCATGTGTTACTACATTTTCTTCTATGGGTTTCTTGAGAAATAGTTTACTTTTTGATGTTCGATTTTCTATATGTACTAATTGATGACACAAAATTAAATATCTAAACACCAATTTGATAAAACATAGTAACATTCAAAAAATATTGGTCCGTTAACTCTCGAATCCGCAATATTAACACTCAAAACACATTTATACAAGTTACAAAATCAATATTAACCATTACCAACAAATTTATCATATCACCGAAGTCAGCCCATTGAGATATATTTCTTTTAATTAGGATCATTTTGATGCGGTTTTTAGATTTTTGCATTGTGTATCCTATATTTACAATTTTACATATGTCCGTAGAACATGTATCCTATAGATTTGTTTTTTTTAACGTCAACCTATAAATTTGGTTATTGAAAGTTGGATTGAATTTATTGAATTTCTTCATACTTTGTATATAGCACATAATGTATTTATACATTAATTTGAAATTATATAAAAATGTAATTTAAAATGGAAAGGAATAAATGAAAAAGGCAATATATTGCTGTTTACAAAGTAAATATAACAAAATTAGAAAAGCTGATATAGGTAAAATATCAACAAAGTTATCAGATTTTTTGCATGCAACTGTTGTGTATATAGTATTCATATATACGATGAATAAATCTAATAATAAAAGAAGGAAAAAAGTATCTAAAAGTGGCAAGTTCCGCTGCAAAGGTAGGTCATTCTGAGGGATTATCAATCATAGAAACGAGATCGGTGCAGTCTGAGGCAAAGACGACATTCGTCTTGTCAATTAAAATCATGCATTTCATAGCTCAAAGAACAGTCAAATTCCACGTGGAGGGGAGAGAGGCCTCTTCTTGCGCTTTTTAATCTGATATGAACAATCTTTTCATAATCCACAATAACCCAGCCATGTCCACATAGTGTCAGAAGCGTGCCAAGAGGCATCAATCTGACACTCAGTGGCCGTAGGCCTGGTCGGTAATGAATTCCTCAAGCTCCGGTGTACCTGCATAACTGAATTCTTGATTGATTTCTATCTTATTCTTTTGAGAAATCAAGCTTGGGTTGGATAGTGAAAGTTTGAGGCAACTGCAATAGATTATGGTGCCAGAAAATCATAAAACCAAGCTAAAAATGTTGGTTCTTATTTTCACACAAGCATGGCAAGAACAAATCCTTTTTCAAGCTGATGCAGCTCGTTTCTGCAATACGTAAGCATTCCATAATAACTAATAGAATGGAACAATACAGATCATATCAAACAAGCAACTGCACTAAAGAAATTGTCTTGCGAGCCAAGACTTTAATGCGGGTCGAAAAGTCATTAATTTGTGTATTATGAAGTAACACCCCCTTGGTTTTTTCTTATCTCTGTAGAGGATATATCCATTCGGAATATTTCTGCTGGAATTGAGATAAACATGTCGATTAGTTCATCTGGAATATCAAGATCTTCAAGAACCTGCAGAGGAGCAAGGATTAGGCAATAGACATACAATCTCATAGACAACGCTAAGAGAGTAAATTTGTATTGCTCGAGATTCTAGTGCTTAGGTCAAACCTTAAATACACCATCTACATTGCGGCCACCAACAAGGAAAGTGCAACCTGTCCGTTTGCAATCACCAAGTACCTCCAACATCCTTTTGCAGCTTCCTTCATAGTACTTCGGCTGCAAGAAGTTCAGTTCCTTAATCTTCTTAGATAGTGTGGAATTGGAAGATAATAGAGCACTTCAAACGTCTATGACTTGCTAAGTTTTTAAGTCGCTGATCGCAGTGTAGCATACAAATATAACTGTAGTTTAAGGAAAAAAACAAAAAAGAGGATCAGGAAAAGTTTCAGTATTTACATACATTGACAAGCCTTGCTGCAGTGTCAGCGCCAATTACAAAGCTGCTTCCTGGGAAGAGCTCAGCTTTCTTGTAGAAGTATGGCTGATTTGAAACTATTACCGTCTTTCCTGCCAACCAGATACTAAACCAATATCAAATGATGGCACAAGCAAATAGACATAAAATTGCATTGGAAACATTTATAGCTCGAATCTGGATCACAAAATTGATTGGTCTTCCCCTTTTTGGAAGCAATTGGATCTTAAGATGGTTGTAACTTAGAGATGCCAAAAAAGTTGTGCACAAAATTGAAAACTTAAATAGATAGTGCGTGAGTAAAATATCCCGCCTACCAACTGCTTCAAATTGCTTTACACGATCTTTAATCTGTGCAACTGAAAGTGGTGGTTTGTCGGCATTTATTGCGGATATTTCAAAACATGGGTACCCGCCCCCACAAACACTGCATCAAAAAAACTGCTAGTAAGATTGTTTACATATTATTTTGCAGAGAAAAAGGACAGTTATCTGATTTGTTGTTTGGAGATAATAAAAATGTCAAAATGCCAGAGGCTTCTCCAAAATCCAACCACAACATTTGGAGCACAACGGAAGAAATTATCAATTACCACTTACCTTGCACAAAATATTCAACTAAGAAACAGAGAGTCAGCATGTCAAAAAAGAAACATAGAGTCAGAAAAGAGTCAAAGACATAATAGATACACAGAAGACATATGATTAACATAACCACGATTTTTTTTTAAAACATGTTCACCTGAAAGAGAAACAGGTACTCGTTAAGCAAATAACAAAGACATACTAGCCTACCTCATAGCAACTTCCAACAGCTTGAGATGACCGTCATGTAATGGGTTAAAAGAGCCAGGCAGTATAATCTTTCTATCTTCATCAGACCCGTATGTTTCTGCCACAAAGTTGGAACTACATCATTACTGGCAACAAATGCCAGATTAAGTTTTAAAAAAAATTATAAGTTTCATTGGTTCAAATGACCAAAATTTTACCCCCAGAAAATGGATAAATCTTACAGCACAACTGCCCATTTATAAGCTGTTCTAGTTCTTGTTCTTCGCTAAAGTGGGTTTCAGACTCATAAGGCACCTCAGACTCGGTCAAACCAGAGTCAAGAGTCCCAGAAACTTGGCATGCCTTGGCGATAGCCTAAGACAATGACCAGAAAAGGTTTTAAGAACTCAGTCCACGACGAACTCAAAGTACAATGCTTTTTGAAAAGTTATGCGAGGAAAGTATGGACAAAAACCGCACCAAAAGAATATGTATCTTGGTATTACAGAATAATGAAACAAAAACATCAACAGGTACTTGTTTCTAATACCAGTAAATGAACTAACTTGTCAGTTTTCTATTTTTAATTAAAAACTAGAGAAAGGAAAAATAGACGGCAATGACCTAGGCAGGTACTAGGTTGTAATTAGCGTTGTAACACACCTGGATAAGTGCACAGCTTGACACCTTATCTTCTTCCTGTCGGCTCCGTAGGTTCTAAAATTTTCCGCAAGAAGATAAAACACATGAGTAGTTGATATTAAAGAGTAAAGCAAAATGGGAGAAGGAAGGTTGCAAAGACCTTGGTTAGAGTGACTGAAGATTCCCAGATGCGGTCGGATGCTCTCATAGACAAAAAGAACCTATTCGGGCAATAAACAAAACTATGAGTAATAGAAAGCATAAGCGGCCATGCTAGAACATCAAAATCCCTTGATATGGTTGTTTGGATTACAACTTATTGTGATAGCTTACATTTCAAGAAATCAAATATATTATAAGAGCAGGAAACAAAACAGCATAACCTGTGATCCCCACGCTTTGGACGAGAAGTTGCCAAAGATCCTGTAAAACCCACACCAAGAACCGGATATCCTAAAAACCAGATAAAAGGAAGTTAGACCAATCCGGGATTATCTATTTATTGCTAACAAGCAACAACGATGGTGAAGTGAAGAATGAGACCAATTATAAACGAAAATGTAAAGTTAAACCTGGTTTAGAGAGCTTAAGCGCCCGATTATAGGCTAATAAGGCCATCTCCCTCGCCATTGCTTGGCTACAGTGTTGGCTCGGAACCTGAGAGAGTGAACAAGATCTGCTGATAATCGAGAAGAGAATAAGGATTGCCATAAATTGAGGTATGAGAACAAACCCTTCCGAGTAATTGGACCATTGATACTCTGGAATAAGGAACCACGGCTTCCAGAAGCGTGTTCGAAGCTCCAGGAACCGACATCAACCAACCTAAAGCCTGAGAAATATATATATAGTTTTCGATCACTCAAAGCACAGAGCAATCACATAGTAATAAGAGAGAGAGAGAGAGAGATAAACCAGAGAGGCACCGCCGGAAAGATAGACGACGGCCTGCGTCGGAGATGAGTGAATCGCTTCGACGATGGTACGGATCGCAGCCTCTCCCATTGTTTCTCGGTCTGGTCTCTCTCTCCCATTCGTGCCGGAAAAAAAAGCCAAATTATGTGGAATTCCGTATTTACACTTTGTGCCCCAAAAATAATTGTATATTACGTTAAAACCACAAATGTTTGATTTAGTAGTCCTTGCCCCGCCCCCTCGGAGTCGTCGCCGTTAGTCCGTGAGGGGGGGTAGGAGAAATTAGGCCCACTGTCTCTCTGCGTTCAGGTTTAGGGGCTCTCTATCCTAAACTACGAAAGTCTACTTATCGACAATTTTGTCGTATCATGATAACGAGAATAACGACACTAAGGTCCGGACAAAGTGTTTGTACACATGTCCTCTCATTTTACCTTTCGTTAAGGCAGTCTTTTTAACTAATAATCAAAACTTAATTTTTGATCATTTTAAGCGCTTACCCATTTCTGTCTTCAGAAATATATAGAACTCTTGTTATATGAATCTTCTTCTTGGGAAAAATGTAGTCTCCATAAAGATTTAATGACATTGTGAATCATGACAACTTAAAAAATAGATCAGGTTACGATTAATAAGAAAGATGAGCTGTGATTTAATTCTTGTATGGTACTTAGTTATATGGTAAAGTAAGCGAGTATAGAAGAGGTGGTAGTACTGTAAAAGAAGCCTTGGGGAATAAAGAAAGAAGGAGCGTGGTATCTTATGACGACGTTCTCTAGTAATATCAAACTCTTATCTTGAAATCTCCTTCCGTTAGATCTCTCCCAAGAGCCAATTAGTTAGTTCAATGTTGATTTAATTACACTTTACTTAAAAATGTTCATTTTAAAATTGTATTCTTGAATTACTAGCTGTTGACCAATCAATGAATATATATGTACTGTTTATGAGTATATTAACAGTATGGTCTAGTAATATGTAACAGTTGGCATTTTTGTGGAGTTTCGTGATACAGCAACATTATCTATGATTCACAAAATGATATTTTAATTGTAATTAAAGATGTATTGGTAACAATATTGAGAAGATAAATTGAATAGAAAAAGACAGACACTGTAAATGTTACCTACATTGACACTTGACAGAACAATCAAAGGACCAATATAATACTTTTCAGAATAAAACAATAATCCTGACAAAAGGTATTTTAAAAGGATGTAACTATTTGAATAAAGGGTTCTGAATTACATTTTTACATAACATCTTAAGATAATTTTGGTCAAAAAAGCTAAGAAAATGACAGAGATGTTTATTAGTAAAGAATGGATTAGTGGACAAATTAGCGTATGGATTAGATCGCCATGGCTTCTCTTTTGTCCAACTTTCACCTCTTTTTTCACAATCGTGGTCATTTCTTTCTTTTTTTTGGTTGATTCTCTTCTCCCAAAGCAAAAACAGAGCTCTCTCTCTCTACCTTTTGTATTCTTTCTTCCTCCTTTTTCTTCAACGAGAGAATCTTTCTATTCTTTACTCTTTACTCTTTAAGCCATTACTTTCACTCCTCTTGCTCTATCACTCTCTTTGTACAAACCATTCTAACACTCGTCTTTTTGTTCTAATTTGCATCTGAAATGTTGGCCTCGCTGATCATCGTTGCTCTTCTCTGCAACTACAGCTACATCCCCCATGTGACTGTGAGTGGCTTAAATGACGAGGGCTTCGCGCTCTTGACGTTTAAGCAGAGCGTTCACGATGATCCTACAGGGTCCCTTAGCAATTGGAACTCATCAGACGACGACGCCTGTTCGTGGAACGGTGTTACTTGCAAACAACTCAGGGTGGTGTCTTTAAGCATTCCCAGGAAGAGCCTTTACGGTTCTCTCCCTTCGTCTCTAGGGTTTCTCTCCAGTCTCCGTCACTTGAATCTCCGGAGCAATAGGTTTTATGGGTCGTTGCCTATTCAGCTTTTCCAGCTCCAGGGACTCCAAAGTTTAGTCCTTTACGGCAACTCCTTTGATGGATCGTTGTCGGACGAGATCGGTAGGCTTAAGCTTCTTCAGACATTAGATTTGTCGCAGAATCTCTTCAACGGGTCGTTACCGCCTTCGATTGTGCAATGCAACAGGCTGAGAACACTCGATGTCAGCCGAAATAACTTCTCTGGCCCTTTGCCTGATGGGTTTGGCTCAGCGTTCGTCTCTCTGGAGAAACTCGACCTCGCCTTCAACCAATTCAACGGTTCGATTCCGAATGACATTGGAAACCTCTCTAATCTACAAGGAACTGCTGATTTCTCTCATAATCACTTCACCGGCTCAATCCCACCTGCTCTGGGCGATCTTCCTGAAAAGGTTTACATTGATCTCACTTTCAACAATCTCTCCGGTCCCATTCCTCAAACTGGTGCTCTTATGAACAGAGGACCAACGGCGTTTATCGGCAACACAGGGCTATGCGGCCCGCCATTGAAAGACCTGTGCCCAGGATATGAACTCGGCCTTAATGCCTCTTACCCTTTTATCCCAAGCAACAACCCACCCGAGGATTCTGTTAGTAACTCTGAAACCAAACAAAAATCTAGTGGTTTGAGCAAAAGCGCCGTCATTGCCATTGTTCTCTGCGACGTTATCGGTATCTGCCTCGTGGGTTTGCTTTTCACTTACTGCTACTCAAAGTTCTGTCCTTGTAACCGCGAGAACCAGTTCGGATTCGAGAAAGAATCCAAGAAAAGGGCTGCAGAATGTCTGTGTTTCCGGAAAGACGAATCTGAAACGCTGTCTGAAAACGTGGAGCATTGCGACATTGTTGCCCTTGACGCTCAGGTAGTGTTTAACCTGGAGGAGCTACTAAAAGCGTCGGCTTTTGTTCTAGGGAAGAGCGGAATCGGCATTGTGTACAAAGTGGTTCTAGAGAACGGTCTCACACTGGCCGTCCGGAGATTAGGTGAAGGAGGGTCTCAGAGATTCAAGGAGTTTCAGACAGAAGTTGAAGCCATAGGGAAACTGAGACATCCTAACATTGCTGGTCTTCGAGCTTATTATTGGTCTGTGGATGAGAAGCTTCTCATCTACGACTATGTTCCCAACGGTAACCTCGCAACCGCCCTCCACGGTGAGTCATCCTTTTCTCAATTCGAGATGCATTCTTTAATTACATAATGTAGTAAACTCACTATAAATGTGGGTGTGCAGGAAAGCCAGGCATGGTGACTATTGCTCCGTTGACATGGTCTGAACGGCTGAGGATAGTGAAAGGGATTGCGACAGGGCTTGTTTATCTGCATGAGTTTAGTCCAAAAAAATACGTCCATGGAGATCTCACGCCCAGCAACATTCTCATCGGACAAGACATGGAACCTAAGATCTCTGATTTTGGACTAGCACGGTTGGCTAACATTGCTGGAGGATCTTCTCCGACCATACAGTCTAACAGAATCATCCAAACGGATCAACAACCACAAGAGAGGCAACGACATCATCACAAGAGTGTATCTTCGGAGTTCACTGCTCACTCTTCGTCTGGATCCTACTATCAGGCACCCGAAACTCTCAAGATGGTAAAACCGTCACAGAAGTGGGATGTTTACTCTTATGGGATCATTTTACTGGAACTGATAGCGGGTAGGTCTCCGGCGGTGGTGGGGACATCGGAAATGGATCTAGTTCGGTGGATACAGGTATGCATTGAGGATAAGAAACCATTGTGTGATGTTCTTGATCCTTGTCTGGCTCCTGAGGCAGATAAGGAAGACGAGATTGTCGCTGTTCTTAAGATTGCAATCAGTTGCGTGAATAGCAGTCCAGAGAAAAGGCCTACCATGAGGCACGTTTCTGATACTCTCGACAGATTACTTGTGGCCGGCGATGGAGATATCTAGAGATATGCACATAAAGCTTGATTTAAAAGATGAAGCTGCAAGTATTTGGAGCATTTGCACCTGATGATGCTAATGTCGTTACCGTTTGTTTTGTTTTTTTTTTTTATTTGTCCCGTCTTTGTTGGTGGTTATTAAGATGCCCCTCTCTTCATGATCATATTTATAGCTTAAAGTTTCCGTTACAGATGTTAAATATTAGCACAACAAGTGAGCTAATTTGGATCTTAGATAAACAGCGAACGCCCTGGAAGAGGAGAAGCTTCGACTTAAAAGCTTAAAAGGGAAGAACATTGTTTCTTCTTGCGATTCTCATCCGATCCACACTTTCGACAAACTCCCTATTGAGTTTCGGGAAAATTACAAAATTGGTTTACTTAAAAGGCAAGTTTTTGTATAGAGAAAGTGTAAGAGCTTACTTCCATGGAACATCCAACATTCCTCCAGATACCTTCTCTGTCTCTGTAGACCAAAGAGAACTCAGACTCAGTCTGGAACAGCCTCAGTCCTGACACGGTCTGCATCCCTGCAAATTCAAATTGATGTGGCAAAAGCTTTTGAAACATACTTGTAGCTGGAAGCTTGGGGATCAGAACACGGCTTACCAAACATATCGTCGAGCTGAAGAGCAAGAGTTGAGTAAGCTCTTTGATCAAGAAGGCAAACCTTGCGGCCCACCACTAGGCCATCCAGATTTACCTTTACATAAGCCAATTTTCCTCTGCTCTCTTCTTCATCATTGTAATATCTTTGAGCAAGTGTTTGGTTTCCAAGTCTTTGGTTTCCAGTTTCCTCACTCTTCAGCTGTGTATTGCTGTTATAGCTGGGCTGCGACCAGTCTATGAGCTCTCCATACCCGTTGAGGCCTATCACTTTGATATGCATGTAGATATTGAAGATACCAACTGAGGAGAAAACTAACTAAAAATGAGGTGAAAGCATGGTAATTCAGCAAAGAAACTCACTCTGCCCAGATGGAATGTAAGTTTCATGTTGTATGGTCCTAAGGCTGAGGCCTAGATCGATTACCCCTTGGTCTGCGAGTAATATATATGAAATTTGGAAGATCCTCGGAAGAAGTCTGCAGGTGTGTTTGGGTCCATTGATGCTTCGGTATGTCTACAGATGCAGAGAAGGGAAAGTGGGATGAGAAAAAGAGAGCTCATTGATAAAGATTTATAGCATGAAGCTGATGCTGAAAGATTGTCACAAGAGTTTAAGAAAAAAAAAGACATAATTGCAGACATGATAGAGACAGACGACAAAAAAAACCCATTAAGATCCAGTTGGTTTGATGCAAGGGATGGGGAGCTGATCACAGAGAGATTTGGTTCAGATTTTGTAACCCAACCGCCAGCCGGAACTTCAATGCTTCTGAAGCACAAAATCACAAAAGACACATCTCCACTCAGTGAACTCTCCCAGAAAAATATCTGAGACTATGGACAACTCAATTCAGGGAGCGGCTCTTTGTTGCTTGTGAGAGGATAGTGTAGTGCAAAAGTAAAATATTATGAATCGAAAGTATAGGGAGAGAGAGAGAAAAAGGGTTGGGTTTGGTATTTACGTAATGACACATGCTCTCGCTTTCAAAAGAGATAGTAATGTTGCTAAATTGCAAGACAAGTCAATTTTGTCACTACCTTTTTCACCCACACCTTGTCTGAGAAGTTGTAGGGTTGTGTGTACTTTTGCAAGACCACACACATGGATAAGAAGAAGCGGTGAGGAGGAAGACATACATTCTTCCAAATATTAAATGTTTTACATAACATTTCAGAATCTCATATGTCAAAAACCTATAGTCTTTCTAAAAAATATTTAGAGCCTTCCAAGTCTCTAACAAGTAGGAAAACAAGTTAAAGAGATGATCGAGTGATTTATTTACAATATAAAATGAATGATAATAATATGATATAAGATCCAGGGAAATGGTAAAGCACCACCAGTATCAATTGCAACTATAATGCACTGCTTCCTTATTTTCTAATTACCCACACAACACTTTTAACATAATCCATAATACCAAATCAACATGAAGCCAGACTCTTTTTTGATGCAGCAACTTGTAAAAGAAGAGAAAAAAAAAAATTATATATTTATATGTTTAAAAACCAACCCGAGTTTTCTTCCTCCAAAATTTTGTAATTCATCTACCTTGTTCTCTGTGTGTCACAATGGCTGTGAACTCCGGATCTGTTGAGTCATGTTCTCAGCTGGAAGCTTAGCAGCAGCAGCAGAGCCATCAGGCATCATCATGGCAGGTGGAGGTCCGGTCATTGTCTGGTACTGTGCGTGTCCCAGAGGTTGGGTGTAGTATATATGTGTATGAGCATTGTCAGCGTATTCATATCCATAGTTAGGATTCCCGGCTGAACCAGGCTGAGGTGGGTGATGGATCTGCGAATACCCCATGAATTGCTGCTGGCTTGTGGGAATCTGGTGAACCATCTGAGCACCGCCCATACCTGGGGATGTTGTGTAAATCCCAGCCTGTCCCATCTCAGGTTTGCCACCAGTAACACTTCTCATGTGGTTGCTAGGAGGTGGAGGCATCATGGTAGAGTTGGGAGGTGCCTGGAGATGGTTAGAAGACAGAGACCCTGGAGCCTTGCTAACAGTTGCAGATTGTGGCACAGGCATACTGTAGGGCCTAGGTGGGACTGGAGCAGAGACGTAATAAACAGGATAAGGCTGCTGATCTAGTCGACCAGGGTGCTGGTGGAAGGACTGTTGCTGCTGCGGCTGTTGCGAAGAGTAAACCTGGTTGTAAGTCTGGACAGGAAGGCCGCTAGAGGGAGGTGATGAATGTATTGAGGTGCAGCAGCAGTGTGTATGAACTGTTGTTGCTGCTGTGGCTGAGATTGTGCAGATTGCTGCTCGAATTGGGGGTGAATGATGTAGGCTGGGTGGTGATTCAGATTCTGTGATAAGAGTGTGCTTGGATCTGAGGGATTGATCATACCAGTAACTACGGTGGAAGCAGAAGGCACCTGAGAAATTTGTTCTTGATAGACAGAAGGTCTTTGGTGAAACATAGGGTTGCTCATACTGCTATCAGTGAGGCGTTATAGCAAACACAATCAGAATCTGACCAATCTAACTCTAAACCATCAAATTAAGGCACATGGAAGAAAAAAAAAAGAGTACCTGGAAACGGAATTGGGTGATGGCAGCTCGTGTCCACCGCTATTTGATTTCAGCTGATGAGCCTGCTGAGGCGGCAAATTCTGCGGCTGCGAACGCGGAGTCGGAGGTTTCTTGTATCCAGCCGGCGCGCCGAGATCGGATCTCTCATCGGTCGCCGCATTCACCGACGCAGCAGGAAACGCGATTGTGACAGGCATCGGCGGTGGTGAAGAGATCGCTGCGAATCGTCTTCCTGGTGATGCTGGAGCTGCTTATTCCCAACGTTGAGCCATGCGAACTGTTCTTCGATTCCCAGATTTCTCTGATCCTGCATAGTCCTAACCCCGCCGGGTTCCTCTACATGTACACGAATCGGCGGCAAATTGGCGAGAGAAGGAGAGGAAGAAGTAGAGCCAAAAGAAGAGGATGTATCCAACATGGGAGAATCCGGCAAGCAGTGCACATCTTGGCCTGCTTGCTGTTGCTGCGGCGGCGGAGGCAGCAGTTGATGCTGATGCTGCTGCTGCTCGGCGCTTTTGACGGAGCCATCATCTCCATCTTGATTGTTGTTTCCGGAATTAGAGGGGAGAGCGACAGCATCGTCCAAACCAAGTAAACGATTGACGTTGGTATCAGAATCAGAGAATCCTCGATTGAGGAGACCAGCGCTGTTGAGAGCGTTGAGGAACCAATCGTCGCTCTTGGCCGAGCTCTCGAGGATCTGACCCATAGATTGAGTAGCCTCAGGCTTGGAGGTGAAGAGAAACAAACGGAGGCGCGAGGGTTTGGTGGAATTGGAGGCGGAGATGGTACGGTCGTACTCCTCGATCATGTTGTCGAGATCTTCGTCGGTAGTGATGGAGAGAGAAGGTCTCAGGTAACTGTAACTGGTACTTGAGGGTGAAGGAGCGACCGTCGAGGAGCGTGTTGGAGAGACGAGCGACGAGAGAAGAGAGAGAGGTGTTACGGTCGACGACAATGATGCGAGTGTAGCCGCCCATGTAGCAGAGGGATTTATCGTGAGGGCGAGGGAGGATATGACCGCCGTAACTGCACATAAGACGGAGTTTAGAAGAGACGGCCCTTCCGTCGCCGCCGCAGCCGCCGGAGGGAGCAGCAAGGTCATCCCAGCCATCTGTGGTGCGAGAACGAGGGGAGGAGTCAAGAGACTCGGGCTAAGATAAAGTCACGTGAGGAGGTGGCGGAGGAGGAAGAGGCGCGGTGGCGGCAGGGATGGAGGTAGAAGCCACCGCGGTGGAGGAGAGAGAAGGAGGGGATGGTTCCATTTAATTTAAAAACAAAAAAGGGTAAAATTGAATTTGACGAATTTGGTATTTCTTCTAATAGAGAGAGAAAGAGTTATAGCTATTAGCTGCTGCTAGTCCACGACTTGCATGTGTAATGTAGACTACAGCTGTTTTTTCTTCTTTTTGTTTTCCTCTTTAAATATATATAGAATATATTCCCTGCTAAAATTACAATTATTAAAAAATATTTAAAAATTATAAAATTAACATATTAGAAAATTATAATTTTTTAAAAATTTTACGAAAATTATAATATCAGTTTTTATAATATCGAATATTTGTTATATTTACGTAAACATTTTGTAATCAGAAATATAAAACTAATCTTTCATACTCGACGATATTATAAATTTTATGTTATGAAAATTATATGTAAAATCAGGATATTTTATTTGATTTAACCGAAAAAATAAGTAGAGTTTTGAAAGATTGCGACATTATAAGATATTAACTAAGATACTTTGGAAAATATTAACCCAAAATATTCTAAGATTGATTTCGCAGAATATATTTTTCTGTGAAAAATAGTATGTCTATTAGCGATATTAGATATTGCGATATATTGTTCTTAACAGAATATTTCAGAATATTTTTTTATTTGAATTTTAATTATATCTTATTCTCTTTTAATTACCAAATTTTATAATTTAAATAGATTTAAAAATTAAATTACAATGTTACATTGTTATGTTAAATTGTACACCATGTTAAACTAAGTCAAATATGAACTAACATTTTTAAATCTACTAAAAATCTATCAATAGATTCGATATTATAAAGAGAAATTAACATTAACATTAACATTCCAAAAAAAAATCGCAATCTACATCAGATCTCTTATTTTTGGAAAATTAAATCAACATTTAATTTAATTTAATTAAATTTAATTTAATTTAATTTAATTTAATTTAATTTAATTTAATTTAATTTAATTAGTTTGTTTAATTAAATCAACAAAAATCTTCACAAAATCTATTTTAACTACTTTTCAAAAAAAAGATTAATTAATTAATTAAATGAAAATTTTAATCCATAAAAAAAATTGGACAATCTACATAAATTCTTACTTAAAAGTTTCCAAAACAAATCGCAATCTACATAAAATCCCTTATTTTTGGAAAATTAAATCAACATTTAATTTAATTTAATTAGTGTATTTAATTAAATCAATAAAATTTTCATAAAATCTATTTTTAACTACTTTTCAAAAAAATTAATGAATTAAAACAAAAATTATACTTAATTAATTAATTAAATGATCACATAATAACTAATGACTAAAATACCCTAAGAGATTAAAATTTGTTCTTTGAATTAATGGTAATTTTTGATGTAAATATTAACATTTTTTAATATTTATTTATAAATATACTCCCCAAATAATATATAGGAGATTTATGGTATACATATTACTAGATATGCTTTACTTCTTATACCCTATTATGCTCAAATTCCTTTCTATTTCAACTCTATTTCTTTCAGATTTTTTTATTTATTGTATTTAATAAATGATATTTTAATAGAACATCAGAAAAAAAAAATTTCACGAAAAATAATATATCACCATACGCTATTAATCAAATTATCAAATATACTAATTTATCAATATTTTGTGTACATTTTATTAAATAGAAAAAATTATTGTTGAAATGATACATAAACTACACATTAGTTATAATCATCTTCAAGAAAATCAACATATAACCCGACATTCGAAACGATAAATTGTAAGCCACAATTTCATACATATAAGACCGATTTTAGGATGCATCCACTACAAGAAAAAGAACTATTTCCGACCGCCGTATTGGTCAGAAATAGCGTTTTTCGACCAAATCAGAATTTGTCGGAAAATAGTCGAAAATTTACAGACGGAGAAAGTAGTCGGAAAAATGATCCGGTGTGGTAGTCGAAAAACGTGGTCGGAAAAGTTAGTAGGAATTTTCTCGAGATTATCCGACCGTATTCCGACGATTTTTTCCGACCAAATTCCGACGACATTTTCCTACGTACAAAAGGTTCGGAAAGTGGTCGCGAAATACGGTCGGAAAAACTTCCGGCAAGATCTCGCCGAACCATTCCGACTTATGCAGAAATCGGAATATTCCGACCAATTTCCGACCAGGTTGGTTTGTGTGGTCGGAAATTAGTCGGAATAATTTGCTAATTTTTTTAAAATTATTTATGAAAACTAATATAAAAAGTTTTTAATTTAATATTTTTAGATAAAAGACATAAAACATAATTAACTATTGTTATAAAATATACATTCCATGATGCATCCATTACCTGAAATAGTGAAATAATTACATTATAATTAACTAAATTGCAGAAATAAGCAGAATTAAAATGTGAAAAAAAAAAATTTAAAAATGTTTGTGCACTTTTTTTTGGTGAGGAGGAATAGCTTTTTTTTTTAAATCTTTTTGTAGATTGTGAATTGTGAGGATTAGAAAGGGTAGCATATATAGTTAGATTTTCGACTAAAATCCGACCGCCTTGATCGGAAATTAGTCGGAAAAACTTTTTCATTTCCCGACTAATTTCTGACCAAGACGGTCGAATTTTAGTCAGAAATCTGACTCGATTTGACATGTCTACAATATCGAGGAAATTTCGACCACCGTAGTCGGAATCGATATTTCTGACAAAATTCTGACCACCATGGTCGGAATTTCCTCGGGATCTATACTTCGCTTTCTACACCGTAACTGAACTAATGGCCTATTTCCACGGATTTGCACTTGGGAATTTCTGCAGATACAATTATTTAACCGAAACCAATGGACTATTACCAAAAAAAATTCCGACAAACCCCCAACCCCAAATTTTCGACGAAATAGTGATATATTTTATCGGAACACTGTTGGCAAGTTTTAAATTATTTTCCCGACTAATTTCTGACCGAATTACCGACCTTTTCTGACTATTAATTTTACTCATAAAATTTTCAGTTTTTCCGACGGATTTTTCCGACGACCTTCCGACGATTAAATTTTAGTCGGAAAATATTTATAATTTCCGACCAAAATTTTGTCGGTCGGAAATTCATCGGAATTTTTCCGACCACTGTTCTGATCGGAAATCATGGTCGGAAATAGCCATGTTTCTTGTAGTGATCATATATGCCAAACATACACGGAGCAATCGGTTGCCTAGAATCTTACGAATATAAAATGGGAATTGTTCTTTCAAAAACTATGTGATGTTCATGTTAGACTAGAAAATCGAGAAATTAGAGAGAGGAAAAGAGAAGATAAAGAGTTTAGTTTTGAGTATATGGTTGAATAACTCTTTTGCGAAATAGGTTCGATATCTACATTTTCGAAAGAGGTTCGATATCTACATAAAGAATATGCGATTTGGAGGATTGGATCCAAATTAAAAATTTTGGTAGGAATGAACAAACGAGAATGGATATCTCTGACGTAAGGTTGAAGCATTTTGTAGTGTGCGAGGTGTGTATTAGTGAAATTGTGTGGAAAAACTTTGTAAATTTGTGTGTGTTCGTGATGATCTTTCATTTTTTTCTCTCTTTTTTTAATCTTTATTTGTGTTTTTAGTGAACAGGATCATGTGCGAATGCGAATGACTTTAGTTGTGCTTTAGTGAAAACGATGCAATGTGATTACTTGTTAATGCAAAAATTTGCTACATAATGATTATCGAATGGCCAAATTTTTAATCAGTCTCTTCTGATATAACTTTAATCGACGTATCATTAACTTGTTACGGTATGGTTGGGGACAAAAATACCTTTATCCAGTAATTGTGCATCTATCGACCAACTATAAACAATGTTTTATTTTCTTCAACGTGTTTTTACAGCTAAAAATAATTTAATTAATTAAATGATTATTTTTTTGTTAAAGAAAAAGCAATTAATTTATGGTAATTTAGTTTTATTATTATATATACATATATATAAGAATATTACCAGAAAGAGTTATAAATATTTTCAATCGTTATAAACATAAAACTAGGTCACATGAAAATGCTGAATAACCCCAAAACAAAAATATTTTGGCACATAGCAACAAATGCACGGGATTATTACCTTTTCCAATCACTTTATTTTAACTGTTTTTTTTTTAAAAAAAAAAAAAAAACGAATCAGATGAATAGAGTTGCCGAAACCAAATTAATGTATAAAATTGGAGGAATGATTCATGTATGGGGTTAGTAGTTAAGAGAGCGAGCGTTAGTGAATACATACTAATCAGGAATAAAAAAGAAGTTGTGGGAAGGAAGAGGTCACATTATTTGACAGCAAATGGTGTGCATTGGATACGACATGGATTCGACCTCTTTTCCTCAATACGAGGTTTAAACAAACAAACAAACAAACGAATTGATAAGCCTATGGGCCAAAAGACGAAGATAGCTGCAACTGCGACGGAGCCATCTCACTCTGTGACGTCATCATTCTCATTACAATTTTAATTTATCTTTAATTTTAAAATTGATTTATTTTATCCAAAAAATATGATTAGGGAAAGGAGAGATAATAAAAGGTTTTCACGTGCTTTGGAAATTTAAAATAAATAAATAAAGGCGCGTGGAGTCAAAGAAAAGAGCGTGAGTTAAGAAAGACTCGCGTCAAAGCTCCAGACGGCGCTCATGCAAAGCATTTATTACCACTTGGCAAAATGTCATATATTTAATAATATACGGTTTCAATAATATGTATATATATATATATATATTTTTAACTAAAATTGCATATATTCATTCGGAACCTTAATCATCCATCAGATTCTTTCTCCTTAATCTTTTACACTTTAATCTCCTTTAAAAAAAAAAAAGTTATGCACTCCATCAAAAACGATTTCATCCGGATCACATCCGAACTAAAAGATGAATGACGATGATATGACATTAAAGAACAAAATTACATAATACTTATTATATACGAGGATAATAAATTCAGGTCACAAGATAGCTTGTGGATAAAGTTTGTTTTTTTTTCAATATAAAAAGAAGAAGTCATATCAAACATAGATTATAGTTTCGTATTATTGAAATCAAAGAAGGTGGGTTGGTGGGTGTTGGTTGATTAATTAAGAAATATATGTATAAGATAAATCCAAGGGTAAACAAATCTTGCAAGTAATACAAAACCTTAACTATAGTTACAACAACCTCCGTTACATTACCGAGGGTAATTTTTTCTTTAAAACTTCTTTTTTCTTCCATCCCATTATCTTCTTTTCAGTTTTAGTCAAACTTTAATTTATGCTAATTTTCATTTTCTATATTTCCCACCGGGTCAACTCTCTAGCTATGACAATAATACATGTGCTGACCGATTATATAATTCGCTGTGTGTAGGAGATTACAGCATTTTATAAAATGAGCATAAATTGAGAAAAGTAGGTAACGTCCCCCCAGTAGTAACGTCCCCTTCAAAACTAACGTTTCATTAAATTCATGCAAAGTGACGATAAATACATCCAAAAGAGGTTGTTTTTGACAAAGATGGGAGGTTGGAAATTCCAAAAATGGTAGATAATTCTTTTTTTTTTTTATCCAAAAGCATATGATCATATATTATTACAGATACAGATACGGTGATACATATTGAGAAAACTAAATTAGAGTGTGGAGTTGGTGTGGTTGGTGGAGTTGGTGATGTTGATGGAGTTAGTGAAGTTAGTGGTGTTGGTGGAGTTGGTGGTACTAGTGGAGTTGGTGGACAAAATGGGTTGTTAGAGTGAGTATGGTTGATTTGATTATAAGTGTAAGCATATGTAGAAATCTATATATAGAGTCTTTGGGCGATTGTAAATATCATACACAGAAAAACATGTCTGAGTTTCTACAGTCTTCTCTCTTATACTCATAATTTCTTTCTACAATTTTCTCTTATATTTCTACATGGTATCGGGCGAGAGTTAAGAGATCTTGGTAAAATCGTTTGCTTTGACTTCTCACCAATTTTTTTTTCTTTCGGTTTGGTTTTCTTGATTCTAAATCACTCTCAGATCTTCTCACTCGAGATAGATTCATATCCTCAACACTTTTTAGTATGAGTTGTGAAGATCTAGTTTGAGATTTAATATCTCATCTCGAAACTCACTAAATACTCTCGAATCTTCAAGAACTCTCAACCGATTCATGGAGGTGCAAACAAGTTATTTTACGGTTGTTCTCAGGGAACAACTACTTGTGTGTCGAGGCTGCAAAACAGCCTTGAGGAGTCGAGGGCTGTGGGTATGTGGAAGCTCAGGAGCAGCAAAGGAGGAGACTACGAAAGAAGGAGATATATAGTCGTGGAAGGAAAAGGCAATGATGACCATAATCGGAGGGAAAGAAGAAGGACCAAGACCAACAGTGTTGGTCTCTCTCCTTAGAGTCCTCATACTCGCTACTCTATTGTGATACGGTAAAGAACATGGGACACCTCAGGAGTGTATGGGGACATGTCACATTTCCGGATTTTGAGGTGAAAAGGCCTTAAACGACTACAAGAGGGCAAGGCGTTTAAGGATCTTTTGGGGTCTTTAGAGGGTTGTGGGCGAGCTTGAAATGCTTAGGCCACCAACAAATGACCTGGAGGCTGAATGAGAGGCGTGAACAAGACCAGTGTTCGGGTTCTTCTCACAATGATTCTATAAAGGACTTATTCAGACATTGGTTTGACAACTACTACCTTGAATGAAGTATGCCAACAAGTTCAAAAGGAGGAGCTCACGAACTTGTTTGTCGAGTGAAATGGCACATGCAGCGTCTGAGGGCACTCATGGGGAGAAGAAGGCCTTGGAGTGTGACCATTGTAAGATGAAAGGCCACATGAAGGATAAGTGTTGGACGTTGCACCAGAAACCGATGCGTAGAAAATGGTCGAGGAAGTGGTCAGGACAAAGGGCTGAGCGACCACAGTTGGAAACAATGAGTTGGTAAGGAAGTCTGATTTGGAGGCTCTCATCAGAGTATCTCAAGTTAGTTGAAGCAGGTAACGGTCTACATGTCTCTAAAAGTAATGATAAGGTTATTGTGGATTCGGGGGCAAGTCACCATATGATTAGTAATGGAAGTATGTTGAAAGATATGAAATCATATGTTGGGAATGTTAGGGTTGCTAATGGTAAAGATGTTCCAATAAAAGGTATTGGGAACCTAGAAGTGTTTAGGAAAAACAGGCCTATATGTTCGGATTTCACCTCAACTTGTTATCCGTCATAAGGCAACCAAAGACTTGAATTGCAAGGTGATATTTGGGTCGATATGGTTCAGTTTCAGGATAATAAGACCAGAAAGTGTTCGAGAAGGAGGAGTAAGGGGCTTTTTCTAAATAAAGAAGATGATCGCGTAATGGAGTCATATGCGGTTAGTATGGTTGGTACAAGCTCTTTATGGCACTCACGTCTTGGACATCCAAGTCAGAAAGTGCTCAGCATGATCTTGCCCAATCTAATCCCAGAAAATAAAGATTGTGAGGCTTGTGTTCTAGGGAAACATTGTAGAAATCCTTTTCCGGATTCAAAGACTAGTTATGATAAGTGCTTTGATTTGGTCCACTCGGATGTATGGTCAGCTCCGTGTGTTTCTAAGGATCAATATAAGTACTTTGTGTCTTTTATTGATGAGAAATCAAAATACACTTGGTTGACACTCATGAGTTCAAGAGCGAGTTTTTGAATCGTTTGTCAGATTCTACAACTACGTGTTAAACCAATTCAATACAAGGGTTAAAGTTTTGAGAAGCGATAATGGTGGAGAATACATGAGCGATCAATTCAAAAGGATGATGGAGAGTAATGGAATCATTCACCAAAAAGTTGTACTACTCCTCAACAAAATGGGGTATCGAAAGGAAGAATAGACATTTGATGGAAGTGGCTAGGAGTATTATGTTCGAGAGGGGTTCTAAAGGTTTTGGGGAGATGCAATGTCAGCTATTTGATCAACCGTCTACTCCAAATTTGGGCAATAAGTCTCCATATGAGTACTAAGCGGAACCAAACCTAATATTGATCATATTCGGGTTTTTGGTTGTAGGTGTTATGTATTTGTTCCTGAGTCTCAAAGAAACAAGTTRGAACCAAGGAGTATCAAGTGCATGTTTGTAGGATACTCAAGCACTCAAAAGGGTTACAAATGTTATCATCGGACTCAATCGAATCTATGTGTCAAGAGATGTTAAGTTTGATGAAGCAGAAGACTACTTCACTGATAAAAGATGGGAGGATCTTGATGGTATTATGAGTCCTGTTTTGGATCAAGCACAAATTCTAAAAAGCATCATCATCGAAGAAGGGACAAATAGTGCTCCGATGGTTCCTAACTCGGGAGGAGAAAGGAATGAGGAGGAGAGTCTCGTTGAGGAATCATCATCCGCATCATCATCCGCCGAGCCATCATCATCCGATGAAAAAGATGAGGAGTCGAGTGGTACCTTGGATAATGATGAAGGTATAAGGGAAGATGAGGTAGAGAATGTCTCCGACTCAGAACCAATACTAAGGCGAAGTCAAAGACAAAAATTTCCTTCCCAATGGAAAAACTCGAAGATATATTTCAATGGCCACCACGTCAACATCCGATTCAAGCCCATTGTTATGGCTATCTTCCCGAAAACACCAAATATTTTTGAGCCAAGTTGACAAAGGGAGGATTCTACTTCATATGAGGAAGCTTGTGGAGAGGAAGTATGGGTTAAAAAATGGAAGAGGAGATAGAATCAATGAGAAGGAACAATACATGGGATATAATCAAACTACCCAAAGGGAAGAAGTTGGTAGGATGTAGATGGGTCGATCAAGTACAAAAGTAATGGAGAAATAGAGAATCTGAGGCACGGTTGGTAGCCAAGGGATACACACAAGTATTTGGGGAGGACTACACTGAAACATTTGCTCCTGTGGCCAAACTACACTCTGTAAGGGTTCTTCTCTCATTAGCCATTAACTTATCTTGGGGTTTATGGCAGATGGATGTGAAGAATGCCTTCTTCAGGAGATTTAGAGGAAGAAGTGTATATGGCCTCACCTCAAGGGTACCATGACGAAAATGGCGGTGTGTGTAAGCTTAGAAAGGCTATTTATGGACTCAAGCAATCTCCAAGGGCTTGGTACCAAAGATTAAGCACTTGTCTCATCAATGAAAGATACTTAAGGTCGGAAGCTGATCATACCTTGTTCACCAAATTTGAAGAAAAATATTGTGGCGATCCTAGTTTATGTGGACGATATCATAATCACTGGGAACAATGTTGAAGGAATTGAAGAGACAAAGAAACTCCTCAAGATAGCATTTGACATCAAAGACTTGGGGGTCTTGAAATACTTTCTAGGAATCGAAATGTCACGATTCGAAGATGGGATGTTTATTACGCAAAGAAAGTATGTCCTAGACCTTCTAAGTGAAACGGGAAAGATAGGGTCAAGACCAGCCAAAACACCAATTGAAGAAGGGTATCAAGATCACAGTGAGGGGGAGCCTTGGCCGGATGTGAAATAATATCAACGTCTTGTGGGTAAGCTCATCTACCTTACCATAACTAAACCAGATATTTGTTTTGCTGTGAATAGGGTAAGCCAACGTATGAAGGCTCCATCTACTCATCATTGGCACATGGTAGAACGGATCTTGAGATATCTAAAGGGATGTCCCGGGAAAGGTATTTGGTTGGTTGCACAAAAGTACCGAGTTAAGGGGATTTTGTGATGCAGATTGGGCCGAGGACAAAGAGATAGGAAGTCTACATTGTACCTTTGTTGGTGGAAATCTTGTGACATGGAGGAGTAAAAAGCAAAAGTGGTCTCATTGTCTAGTTCAGAGCTGAATATAGGGCAATGAAAGATGTTAAAAGGAGTTGATATGGTAAGAACATTACTCGAGAGATCTCGGTATTCATGAGACAAACCGATTGTTCTTCATTGTGATAACCAAGCGGCTACACATAGCTTCCAATCCGGTTTTTCATGAGAGGACAAAACATATTGAGATCGATTGCCACTTTGTCGAACAAGATTCGAAGGATTCATCACTCTATGTTCATCAGTGAAGATCAGTGGCGATGTATACTTAAAGCCCTAGATCGTGTGTCGATATCTTCACGCAAGATTGGCTTGAAAGATCTTCATAAGCCCCCATGAGGGGAGTATTGAGAAAACTAAATTAGAGTGTGGAGTTGGTGTGGTTGGTGGAGTTGGTGGTCTTGATGGAGTTAGTGGAGTTGGTGGTGTTGGTGGAGTTGGTGAATGCTAGTGGAGTTGGTGGACGAAGTGGGTTGTTAGAGTGAGTATGGTTGATTTGATTATAAGTGTAAGCATATGTAGAATTCTATATATATAGAGTCTTTGGGCAATTGTAAATATCATCACAAACACACAAGAAAAACATAATACACAAGTTTCTCTCTAGTCTTCTCTCTTATACTCATAATTTCTTTCTCTAATTCTCTTCTTATACTTATATTTCTACATACAGAACTAGTCCACGTCAATTAGATGGACATTTTTATTAAAAAAGGAATTATCCATTTCATCATATCAACAAAATAACATTTTGGAAAAAGAAGAAATCCGTCTACCCAAAACGAAAATGGGTGCCACTACGCCATTATACGAATATCTGAGAGAAGAGTTGCATAATTATAAGATGCATGCAGCCACTTTCTTGCACTTGATGTTAATGTGGACGTCTCGATTGACATTGTTCCATAATTATATACTGTTTGATCAATTATTACATTAATGTAAAACTTGTTCAACACATAATTATACTGGAGAGAAGGATTGTTTATAGGATCGGCGTAGTTTAATTTTGGTGTAGTTTGAATAGATTGTTAGACCATTGGGATGAATTTAATCCAACATTTCATTTGATCGGGATTTGATTCTGCTTATCGGTCTCCATGTGTCGGAAAATGTCATAGTCCTGACGCGACTAAGTTGTAAGTTTTGGTCAAGTAAAATTTAATTGTATTACCAAAAAAAAAGAATAACAAATCATTTGGTGGGATCAAATTCGAACATATAGCTTTTGCAAATTAAAGACGACGACATAAGCTTGTGTATTCGATTAATGGGGACTCTCCTTCTATGAAGACTAGTTAAAGAGTTGACGTGTTTCTGTGCATATCTTCAGTCAATGAGTTGTCTTTCTTCTCTTCTCACGATCAAATATGCAATAGACGTAAGTTTGTGCATTACTGAGTGGGCTAATTGAAGAGATGTTTTAGAAAACAAAGGGCAAAAAGTGAAGGAAATTAAAAAAAGTAAGGGATGAAAAAGAAAGAAACAAAAAAAAAGAAGAAGGAAAAGTGGGTCCAACTAAGAGGTGGAACAAACACACAAACAGCTCAGCAAGGATACTTTAGCTGGCAAGCTTCTTTTCCTAAATTTCCGTATTAAACGTTAATTCGTTTTTACAGGTTTTTTTTCTAACTTTTTTGGTGTCTCCAAGGCCGAGATGTCGTCAAAAACAAATACCTTCGGATTCACATCTCTCTCTCTCTCTGTTGCCTTCTTTTTTTTTCCTTTACTTTTAAGTTTTAACCTTAATTTTATACTGTATATTTTTATCCCAAAAAAATAACCTTAAAAACCCGTTCTGCCATTTACGAAAAGACAGGATTTATTCAATGAATATATTTGCAGGCAACAAAGCAATCTTGACTGTCTTCTTTCTTTTTCCTTATCAAATAAAATTGGTGTGTTGAGTGCAGCAAATAAATGAGATTAATCTGTAAAGTGTAAAGTTCATATTGTGGGAAAAACATACATGTATGAATGTATCCCATGTAAGCCCACCACCAAACTTGGACCCACTAATGTACAAATTCATCTACCACGTTTTTTACTCATAATAATTGTTTCTGGTTTTGTATAGTTATTTCTATTAATGCAATAAACAGTTACATTACATTCGACGAGTGAGTCCAGCTATTTTACATTTTATCCTTTATTGCATGAAATATGATTTTAAGAAATACAAAAAAGAAGCTCAAATTTATCAACCAATTTTTTTTTTTTGTTATTAAAAATCAGTAGTATTCTTTTATATATCCTAATTACACAATAATTAAACTCACTATCTGCATATCAGTATTTAAGGAAGTAAGATTATTATTGGTTGGTAAAAGATGCAAAGAATATGAAAAAACTAGTTCTCGATCTAATTGCCTGCTCCACAAACTCTTGTTCAATCTAGTTCAACCATAATTGATAATTGTCAGTCAGTCAATATGAGCAGAGGATAATTTGAAAGTCCAAGTCATATATTTTTTTGAAATTTCGTTAAGAGAAAAAAAACTGACAAAGATTCTTAGTTCTCAAGCATCTCTCACGTCCGAGACAAGTTGCCATGTACTCCAAAATAAAACCAGACAAGAGTTGTGACTTTTCGACCTCATTACTTCATCTCTATTTGGCACCCATAAACAGTAGTTTCCACTTTCTTCGTCATTGAGATCCAATTTTGGATTCTTTCCTATTTTTACCCAATTTTTAGTTTCTTCACTTTTTTTTTGGTATGTTTGTTAAAAGATATTTGGATTCTTAACTTGGGTATCTTATCCCATATTCGAAATCTGATTTATATTGACATCTTAAAAAATCAGATACATATCCGATATGTGATATCTTGGATTATCATTAAAAAAGAGAGAAAGGTGGAGTTTTGAATTATTTTCCCTTTAGTGATTGATTTGTGAAGGATTCTCAATTTTCTCAGTTCGTTTGAAGAAAATGAAATGTTATTGGGATGGCTTCCAAACTGTGTTTTTTTTTCACCTTCCATTAATTGTTAATGAAAAATTCGATACATGGTATGTACCAATGGAGCAATCCAATTTAGTGAAACAACATCAATAAAAGCATAATAAAAGTGATAGGCACTTATACCTTTTAGCAAAGCATCCGCACAAGCGTTGGTGGATCGGCTAATATGTTTCAAAGCGAAGTCATACTCAAGACTCTGGTGGAGGATGTCATTGATGAAATTTCTCAACCTTTGCCATGAGTCGGGAGACTAAGTTGCCTAGATCACTTCCTTTTAATGGATAAATTGAAATGATATTTGGGTATTAAGTTCGAAAAATAGAATTATTACGAGGTAAAGGAGTAGTGAAGGCCATATTAAGGCCTAATAAGTAAAAAGCCCCCAGAGAAATATCTAATATACATACGTACGGGCTTTGAATTTTCCGAACCTTCCTAAAAAGTAGGACCCACGCGGTTGAGAATAAGACCAGACTAAGGTCGGCAATAACTGAAAATTCAAAAGTCAAACCACTTCCGAGAGAATGAGAAGTTTAATCATCTCTCTCTCTGTTTCTTCTTCTCTATCAACATCTCTCTCAGAGTTTCCAACGAAAAGTTTTGGAAACTTTAAAAAGACAACGCGTCTTCTTCCTCATTCCTTTGTTCATCTTAAATTCATAGACAAAATCAGTCCATCAGATTTATTCTTCGGCGTCATCTGTGACTGTTTTATTCCTAAGTTTCGATCCAGATTGCTTTTAGCCTCGACCTCTCTATAAGAAGCTTAATCGAGATCTTCATTTTCCGATGACTATTGGATCGTTTTTTTCTTGTCTCAAATTCTGGGGCAATTCTCAGGTAACCCATTCGACACTTCCTATTTTTTTAATCGTTAAATTGAAATTAAAGTAAATTAAAAAAAGAAAAAAATTGTTAAGTTAAATTAAGTCAACGAAAACATTGTTAATGAAACACTGTGCTAAGCACAACGAATCAGACAGACAAAAAGTTGCTGGATCCGTAGAGGAAGTGTTGTTGTGGCTTTGACAAAGTTGTTTGTTAAACTCTACGACTGTCTTAACCAATTTGTTTATCCGAGAGAATGAATTGCATTCCATTATTACTATCATCCAAACCGGAGATTTCAAACCCTAATCCCCAAGTAGTATATTTATCTTAGCTAGACATGAATTGTTTGGATTTAATTAGAAGGGTGTGTTGATTGTGATTGTGTGTGTTTTTGGCAGGAGCAGGAGCCGCAGAGAGGGAGGATGCAAGAGATAGATATTGGGGTTCACACTATAAAGAGCCATGGAAAGCGAGTCGCCTCTAAACACAAGCACGATTGGATCATACTCGTCATCTTGATTGCCATCGAGATCGGTCTGAACCTCATCTCTCCTTTCTACCGATACGTGGGAAAGGACATGATGACAGACCTCAAGTACCCTTTCAAGGACAACACCGTCCCGGTCTGGTCTGTGCCGGTGTACGCGGTGCTTCTTCCGATCATAGTGTTCGTCTGTTTCTACCTGAAGAGGAGATGTGTGTACGATCTGCACCACAGCATTCTCGGGCTGCTCTTCTCCGTTTTGATAACTGGTGTCATCACCGACTCCATCAAGCTCGCCACCGGACGCCCTCGTCCTAACTTCTACTGGCGCTGCTTCCCCGACGGCAAAGAGCTGTATGATGCCTTGGGAGGTGTCATATGCCACGGCAAAGCAGGAGAGGTCAAGGAAGGCCACAAGAGCTTCCCGAGCGGACACACCTCCTGGTCCTTTGCGGGGCTCACCTTCCTCTCTCTCTACCTCTCTGGCAAAATCAAGGCCTTCAACGGAGAAGGACACGTGGCTAAGCTCTGCCTCGTGATCTTCCCTCTACTCGCCGCTTGCCTTGTGGGGATATCTCGTGTGGATGACTACTGGCACCACTGGCAAGACGTCTTCGCCGGAGCTCTCATTGGATTCCTTGTAGCCGCCTTCTGCTACCGTCAGTTCTACCCCAACCCTTACCACGAAGAAGGATGGGGCCCCTATGCCTATTTCAAGGCAGCTCAAGAACGAGGAGTCCCTGTGACCTCCCAAAACAGAGATGCCTTGAGGACAATGTCTCTGCAGCTGGATTCAACTTCTCTCGAAAACATGGAATCTGGCACTTCCACTGCTCCCAGATGATTCTTCTATTTCATTATTTGGTTCATTATTTGGTTTTTCATTTTGTTCGTTTGTGAGATTGTGGATTGTATAGCTACATATGTGTATTCAACCCTCTACCTAAATTCTTACATTTGTAAATCTACTTTTCAATTTTGGCTTCGGCCCCTTTTTTTAGTAGAGACAAATTCACTTTGATAAATTTTAACGTACAATTGACCAGCACATATGTTTTGGTTGGATTTTCATAATGCGCCGAATGTTTGAGTCGTGGTGGTTGTGTTCATGTGGAAACTTTGGTATGTGATGGATCTAAATTGACTACTAGGGGAGTAATTTGCACCATTGGAGACCGAACAAAATTTCATCCTCATGTAACCGAGAGCTTACGCCTTTAAACGGATGAGGCATAGGGGAAGTGCATATCTCCACATATTTGATCTCTGATCGTTTTACATGCAGAATCCTGCTCGGTGAAAATTTTGATGGATCTGATGCACGTGGAAATGTCTCCCCTGGAAAACGGCATGGTACGCTTGTCTTCCAAAACCACTCTTATTAGTTGGCGTTTTTCTGGTGTTCGAGAGACCTGGTCATTAACCAATCTCGTCTAATAGACTGACTAATTTTCTCCCACACGGCTCTATTGAACACGATATTTACATGGCGTGGTCGAATTAATAATTAAAAAATTCATCTTTAAGAACATAAAAATAAAATAATTAACGTTAAAATTGTTTAGATCATACTATATAGATGGAAAATATAAACAGGGTCTCTGAGAGAGAGAGTGATTTCATCCTTGTAATGGGTCTTTAGTAGGCTTTATACGTTGTGTATTTACCCTTTGGGCTTTTAATGAAATGGGTTGTCACCAAAAAAAAAAAAAAGATCATACCTTTTATTTTGTAATTATATATAACTAGTTTTGTCACAAATGTTATCCATATACATATGGTACTGGTATGAGAGACGAAGAAATTGTCAACTGGAATAAGATGGTCAAAGATTCAACGGTTTTTTATTACTCGAGTCACATATATTTGTCTTCAATCTTTTTAAAAAAAATATCTCATCCGTAAAAAAAAAAGACAGCTCAACAGACAAGCTTGGGGACTCCCAGGACTATGGGCGGCATCTCCGGCGATTTTAATCCCGCCATGGATTCGGGCCAAGTCCGCCTCAAGGAGCTCGGCTACAAGCAAGAGCTCAAGCGTGATCTCTCGTCTGTCTCCGCTCTTTCCTTGTTTTTCTTCTTCTTCTAGATTTCAATTTCTGTATGCTAAACATTGTTAGATTTCAGGGTCTTCTCCAATTTCGCCATCTCCTTCTCCATTATATCGGTGCTCACAGGGATCACCACCACCTACAACACCGGTTTGAGGTTCGGCGGCACCGTCACTCTTGTCTACGGATGGTTCGTGGCTGGCTCATTCACAATGTGTGTTGGGTTATCGATGGCCGAGATCTGCTCCTCTTATCCAACCTCCGGCGGTCTCTACTACTGGAGTGCTATGCTCGCCGGCCCCCGATGGGCTCCACTTGCCTCTTGGATGACCGGCTGGTACTTCTTCTCACCTGCTAGGATTTAATTTGGAATTGGAATTGGAAATGGAAGCAAACGTCTCTCTCTCTCTCTGATTGATGTGTCGCTTTTCACAAAATTTTCAGGTTCAACATCGTTGGTCAGGTGTATAATACAACCATTCATCCAAGCAGACTTTTGACTTTTATTAGATCACTGTTTGGCTCAAAAGTAAGGTTGTGGTTGTATTTGCAGTGGGCAGTGACTGCGAGCATTGACTTCTCTCTGGCACAGCTGATCCAGGTGATCGTGCTTCTCTCTACCGGCGGTAGAAACGGCGGCGGATATGAAGGATCCGACTATGTTGTGATTGGCATCCATGGTGGAATCCTCTTCATCCATGCTCTTCTCAACAGCCTCCCAATCTCCGTCTTGTCTTTCATTGGACAGCTTGCTGCTCTCTGGAATCTACTCGGTACCCGTCTCTTCTCTTTTGTTTGTGTGTTTCATGGTCTCAACTACACAAGTAATCAAGCATCTCTTATTATATTCAGGGGTTTTGGTGCTCATGATTCTGATTCCTTTGGTTTCTACGGAAAGAGCCACCACTAAGTTTGTTTTTACCAATTTCAACACTGATAATGGCCTCGGCATCACCAGCTACGCTTACATATTTGTTCTGGGGCTCCTCATGAGCCAGTACACTATTACAGGGTATGATGCCTCTGCCCACATGGTGAGTATCGAAACAAAGGGATTCTTTTTTTTAATGATTGATTAGCTTTTCTTGATGATAAAACAAAAAAAAGTAAAATTACAGACAGAGGAGACGGTTGACGCAGATAAGAATGGGCCAAGAGGAATAATCAGTGCAATTGGAATATCAATTCTGTTTGGATGGGGTTATATATTGGGCATAAGCTATGCCGTCACAGACATACCTTCCCTTCTCAGTGAGACCAACAACTCTGGTGGGTACGCCATTGCTGAGATCTTCTACTTAGCTTTCAAGAATAGGTTTGGGAGCGGTACAGGTGGAATCGTGTGCTTAGGCATTGTTGCGGTTGCTGTGTTTTTCTGCGGCATGAGCTCTGTCACCAGCAATTCCAGGTATATATTCATCTTTGGTTATAGCATTGTCTGCATTTAGGACTTGATCATATGCATGTATGTTTGGTTAATCAGGATGGCTTATGCGTTTTCGAGAGATGGAGCGATGCCATTGTCGCCGTTATGGCACAAAGTGAACAGCAGAGAGGTCCCCATTAATGCGGTTTGGCTCTCTGCTCTCATATCATTCTGTATGGCCCTCACCGTAAGTCCTTCTCTTTATGTGGCTGTCTCTGTGTTGGGATTGCTGTTTGATTAATGATATGAAATTGGCAGTCGCTGGGGAGCATAGTGGCGTTCCAAGCAATGGTGTCGATAGCAACGATTGGACTGTACATAGCATACGCAATCCCAATCATTTTGAGAGTGACGCTTGCACGCAACACCTTTGTGCCTGGACCATTCAGCCTGGGGAGGTACGGAATGGCAGTCGGGTGGGTGGCAGTCATGTGGGTTGCAACCATCTCTGTCCTCTTCTCCTTGCCGGTGGCATATCCCATAACCGCGGAGACACTCAACTACACGCCGGTGGCAGTCGCTGGTTTGGTGGCTATAACCCTCTCATATTGGCTTCTCAGTGCCCGCCACTGGTTTAAGGGTCCCGTCTCTAACATTCTTAGCTGAAACAACGTTTCAATCGTTGGGCGTTATTTATAGTAAAGCCATTCAATTTCAAGCTGTTGGGCGTTATTTATAATCGTTGGGCGTTATTACCCTTTTTTTACATACAACAAGCAACAGCATTTCACATTTTAATTTCATCATCATTACTACTCTAAACTTCAAACAAATGGAGTAATAATCAACGCACAGTGTTTGCATGGACCTCGACGAAGCCCATTAATAAAACTAAGGCCTGACACGAGTAAAAAAAAAATTGATCGCTAGAAGGAGGGGTCGAACCTCCGACCTTGTGGTTAACAGCCACACGCTCTAACCAACTGAGCTATTCCAGCATTCTCCTTATTTTAACTAGTTAAAATATTAGTTATCGTTAGTAATACTGCCAAAACGGACCTCAAAATATATGCGGACATATCGTACACATTGTTAACGAAACTAGAGCATATTTTATCCGTCAAGACAGAAGGCATTTAGATGAGCTAAAACTAATTACTTAAAGCATTGACAAATTAACAACTCACATTAGATATAATGTGGATTAGTTGATAGGGAAATTAATGCCAGTGTATTTGGTTACAAATTGACGTGCTACGATATTTTCTTGCAGGAGAAATACACTATATATATAGATATTTTCCTACCATTTACTTCAATAGCAATAAATCTAAACGCAAAGTATGGAAACGAGAACAAAGTCCATAGTCTACGGACATGCCAAGGTTCAAGTGACTATGTTGATGCTTCCAGGACTGAGGCATATCCAAATTTAAATCCAAATCCAACTACAAACTAAAAACCTTAACAAACTCAGCAAGAGATGTGATAGAAGCAAGGATCAGAGACATGAAGCTGATGAAAGACAATGCTTGGATCAGAAATCTCAACCTCTTTTTATTGTCTCAACAGCTTAATTATAAATTCCTCTTTTCTCATCTGTAGATGTCAAAACAACCCTAATATACTCCCTTTGCTCGCTAATTGTCTTAAACCAGAGAGCAGAATGCAAAATTATAAAGTAGCAGTAGGCTTTGTCAATCTTGTGCAAAAATAGATTCGATTACTCTAAAAACAAGACTAATTTTCATACTAAAAATTTACATGAAAACAAAGGACCTCTCCGATCTGAGATTCCTAAAAAAAAAAAAGTAAATAAAGAGAAGGGGATTTTAGAAGAATATTCTTTAGTAAGCTCTGATAACCCTAAAAGAAAGAAAGAGGAGAAAGGGGCAGAGAGATCAAAAACATCCTCCCTCCCTCTTCTTCTTCTTCTCTTTCTTTCTTTGTTTTGTTCACATATGAGATGATGCAGTAGTAGTGGTTGAGCCAAGAGGAAAGGCTGAGATCGTCGCATCACTTCCACCTCCATGGCCATGATGATGAGGTAGCAATGGAGATCTACAGAGCGGGCAGTTGAAATTGAGATGTTGGAGCCAGCCTTCCAAACACTGCTTATGGAAGACGTGTCTGCAATCGAGCTTCCTCACTTCATCTCCGGTCTTGAGTGTTGACAGACACACGATACAATCGGAGGCTGCGTTATCGGCGTAGCGGTACGAGAAGAGGCGATTTAGGTTGAGCTGGTCGGCGAGGACGCTGATGTTTGCGAGTCCCGAGGTAACAACGGGGGCAGAAGGGAGGAGGAGAAGAGACCGGACGTGCCTGAAAAAAGTGGCCAGGAGAGCCAGTAGCATCAGAGGGATCGAATCGGAGGAGACGTCTGAGAGCTGACCTTGTAGTCCCATTTCACTGTTTGCTTCTGCTTATTAATTTTTTGGGTTTTTTTTCTTTTCTTTTTTTTCTTTTTTTTCTTTTTTTTCTTTTTTTTCTTTTGGCTGTTGTTGCATCTATGTATATGCTCTTCTTTATATGGATGTAAGAAGGAGACGAAGAAGATGAGAAGAGAGAACAAGAAGGAGAAGAAGAAGATGAGAAGAGAGAACAAAGACAAATGACACAGGCCACGTGTTGTGGGACCCTCTCTTTTGCTTTTTGTTAAACCCTTTCACTTTCAGTCCTTTTTTTTTTTTTTTTCTGTTTTCCTACTATTCGTCCCCGCTATTTTCATTTTATGACAAACATGCCCCCAAACCATTTCATTTTTTCATTCCCCCCCCCTCTCCCCCAAATTTTCGGTTTATTTGGAAAGAGATAATAAAGTCAAAAGTGAATGACTCTAATGTTGTTGAATTCACACGGACGAGGATGATGATTGATGACTCTAGCCTAGCTAGCTCCTTTGTATCCCCAAAGACCAAACAAATTAACAAGGCCTTCAATCATGGTGTTTTGGAACCTAGAAAAAAAATACAAAAAGAATGAATAATGATGGCATCTATTGTGTCACGGTTCCTTGTGTTACGTGGAATTTCATGGTAACAACACCCAATGTTTATTCTCATACATCGCATTAACCCCCAAAAAAATCAATCCCCACCAACATCACTACTTTCTCAATCTCCGGAAATCATTAATTCTATAATTACTACTATGTCTTACGAATTAAGGAAAAAAGTGTTTGATCCCGTCAAGATATATCTTTAATGCCATTAATTTTCAGATTTCCCAAATTGCTTGAAATAGTATCAATGATGTCGACCTTCGTTATATTATTTTACACATTACAAACCCCAGCTAATTAAGTATATATGTTTCAATTATTATTTAAACGGCTTCATTTAATAATTCCTCCATCTACGTTTATATATTGATTTACTTAAGTGTAGAACACTGGAGAAGCATTTTTGGAATATAAAAAGGAAGTGGGCGGTTTGTGATTATTCTTAATTAACAACTGACAGGGAACCAACTAATTAAAATGTACATAATCCCTTGTGCTTATTTTAATATAAGCTGATACATATAGACTATTCATTTGTGGACTTGACGAAGATTTAGCACGATCCTCGCCTCGCTTCTTGTCTCCCCCGTGACGCATATCTACTTGTAATTCTCCAATACTAATCCAATAATGATCTTAGTTCTATATATATATTGACGCAATAAAAATTCAAGTATTCATTCGCTTCATGCTGCTACCTATGAATGATCATATCTAAGTTTTTTTTATTATAAAAAAATAATAATTATTATCATATAAACTAGTATTAAGTTATTTAGAAAACATAATTAAAATAAAAATACAAACTGAAGGGAGAGGTGTAGGTGTCCCGCCGTCCAAATTAAGATGTGGAAATGGAGGGTCACAAGTTGGGGTTAGGATATGTGATTAAGTCATCGCATTAGCCAACCAGCGACAACTACCTCGACTCTCTTTGACCTAGTTATTGGACCCTCTCTCCACTTAACATCATAAGCACTAAATCTTAAACCACTTACCATCTCTCGTCACCTAGCAGACGATCGTCTTCAACATGTGTCGTGATTCTAATGTAATCCTGGTAAAATAGCGTGTGAGTGTCTTATCGATCGATCCTTCTTGTTTATATGGTTAAATCATCTTTGATTAGATGTCGAGTGGAAAAGGTTTTAATTTGTTTTTAAAATGTTAAAACTCACTCCCTTTATTTCATTGTAAGTTATATGTAGACATAATGCACACAAGTTAACAAGATTAAAAATTACCTACCATAGCCCTATTTTGTATCAATGATCAAAACAACAATCAAGTAATTAATCATTTCTTATATATATATACACTATTATTTTATGCATTATAAATTTAAACATGACTTAGAAATGAAACATTTTTGGACCAAAATATATTTTAATATGAAATGGAACGAGTAATAAGTGTAACTCATTCGATATGTTTCAAATTTTGATTTTCAAGATTATTTTGTTATGTTTAATTTTATACAATTTCAAATTTTTTTAAAGAGCCAAAACTATAATATTAATTGTTTCAAAAACTAAATCCATTCAAATTTTAGGCGGGATTAAAAGCTACGCTCAAGTTGTTATTATGATTTATGCAATGCTTTTTCACATAACTCAAAGAAACCAAATCCAGTTCATTATTGTTTGTCGACGAAGGGATGATGAATCGATAGGTCCACGTTGATGTAAATTTAAGTAAACAATGAAAAAGACAAATAGAGAGAAGATGGAGAAAGGACAAGGGGTTGTATAAGAAAGAATTGCCAAACAAAACAACAACGTGGTCCTATCACCTTATGCTCTCCCCCACGCACCAACCAGTCAACAATACTCAATAGGTTTCATTACAAGACAAATAACTCACTCTCTTTTCTTTTTTTTTTCGGATGGAAAACACTAACTAATAGCTTGTTTTTAAATAGAGCGTGGCAAAGTGTGAACACAAACGCCGAGAAAGATCTGAGAGTCAATTCTTCTGGGTGACATGTGCATGTGAACTGCATCAAGACGCGTTTGGGGTTTATCGTTTAATATCATTAGATATGTATGATCAAAGTGTTAATCAAAGATCTGCACCAATACCTTTTATATATATTATAAGACGCAAAGGCAGTGTAGAAGAGTCTAGAAGCGAAGTAGGTGAAATTATAATGACTAATGAGGTCTTGCCATTCGTCTGAAAGCAGGGAACATAACTTTACGCATGTTTAATTTAATTAACAAGTTTCAAATTTTTGTCTTAAAATATGAAAATTACAAGTCCCTACTCTGATTAATTAGGATTGGCGTTATATTCATCTTTTTTTCTTTTCCACCAAACCCCTTAACCAATTTTTTGTTTTGTTTTTGCGTTATAGCAGGATTGCAATTAGAAAAGGGAGAAAGAGACGCACACACAATAATTTTGTATGTTTTAAGGATGAACATGAAGAAATGGAAATGTATAAAGAGAGAGAGAAAAACGTAACTAGAAGGTACTCAAGTTTTTTTTGGTTGATTTTATTGGACGTTGTGTGAATGCTCGCGTTATCAGCATACTCCTACAACAAAAGACTAGGGCCTAGAGACAATGAGAAACCATGGTTTTTTTTTTTTTTTTTTTAACTCTTCATCTGATGCATTTCATTGAGATACAAAAGGGACTATAACACCAATACAAACCATAAAGGCCAAACAACTATAACGGGCCAACGGTTTCCGCTAAAGGAACAACCAACGGTTTTTCACACAACGGTGAGAGTAATCAGAAACACAAAATAAACCTAAGGTTTTTAAGGGAATACAAAAGATACACTATAGAAAGGAAAAAATCTTCGAACTAAATTGGGATCCAATGGTGAGGTATCTTGCATTGTCCTCGAATGCCATGGATCTCACCAATCTCATCCTCCTCAAGTTCTCCTCAGTCCAATCATAGTTATGCTGAATCGCCTAATCAGAATCTTCTTAGATGTATATACAATGAGGTCCATCCGATAGGTGAAGCAAGACACCTAAAGAGAGATTTCCCCTATCGAACTCCATATAGGTTTAGTAATTAACTATCAAAGTAATTAACCTAAAGGTGACGTTTTAAACTATTGGCGAGTCTCTTTTAAATTGTCTTTGACAATTTTGTGGTTCAGTGTTATGGCTTGCTTTTAGACCATGGGGGTTTTAAACCGATCGAATATATTTTTTAAAAAGATACCACTTTATATATAAACTTAAACTTACAAAATTACAGAACCTGCAGCCGAAATAAAATGTAACAACAATAATAGTCCGGCAAAAACTTAAGTTTGAAACAATTCAAACCAAGTATACAAATACGAGTTTTAAGAGGGTGGGATCATTTAAACTCTTGAAAAATGATCAAACCTACACCTAATTGTATTATTGATGTCCGATATGAGGGCTGACAGAGAACGAGAGAAGGAGCTATGGAGCCGAGCATTTTTTTTCCTTCCAAATGGCATATAAGGATGCTTGAAATGCTAACTTTAGAATAAGAGCAATGTTCTTATCTCGACAAGGGTCTTTCGTTACCCTATCCTCAAACAAGAGTGGAGGGGAAAACATGGGCTCTTGAAGAAAAGAAAGACAAAACCTCGCTGGAGAAACCGCAATTAAAGAAGATGAACGTTGTAGAGGAGGCAAGTGGAAGGAACATGGAGTCCCCATTGCAAAAGTCTGTCTCTCGTGTGGTCTCTGCTTTGTGGCTGCCCATGCAATAAAAGCATGTTTGGGAATCCTACCCTTGAACCAAATTGCCTCATGCCAATCCAAATAGATATTCGGAGGATTTTTAAAAAAGTACCAAATGTCTGAGGTAGAAAAAGTTGAAGAAGGAGGCTTCTCTCCTACCTTCCAAAGGTATGCATCATTACCTCCTGAGGGATCCACTAAATCCGGGGAAGGAAAGCATTGAATCAGCAGCTGGATTATAGGATTCATTCTCCTGCAACTACCGCATTTAAAAGCAGTCCTACCACTTTAGAAACAGAAGCATATGTAATATCAATCAGAGGATCTAGAGAAGTCCAACTGTCATTCCAAAAGTTACAAATTATACCTGACCCTATCTCACAGGTTATAAAGAGTCTGACAACCATTATTAACTTGCATAAGTTCCTCCAAATTCTGATATATTCGGATCAATGTCCCAAAAGTTTGTATCTCCAATCACTTGAAGCACTTGATTGAAGCTTGTATCCCCAACCCGATCGAATATAATTGAATAGTCTTGAATTTTGTTGTTGTTGTAAATTTAAATGCGTATGTTGTAAATTTAAATATACATACGCATTTAAATTATGCCCTGTAGACTGTAGTTTTAGAAAAAATGCTAATAGATGAAATATACTTTATAAGTTTAGTATGACAGATGTACGTAATAATAGAAAGATTTGGAAAAATGTAAAAACGAAAGAACACATGCATGTACGTAATGAAAGAAAACACAGAACAATATATAGTGTAAGATAAAAGAAAGAAAGAATAAAGTTTCAACTTTTTCATGTCGCATAACGTTCCTCGGAACTTGCATTATCTCATCTCATCTCTTCTTTTACACCTTCCTCGCATGTTCCGAGCAACACCAATATTTGGACGTATCTATGGCAGCCTTGCCCTTAATATAAAAAAAAAGATAAAAGAAGAAGATGTGACCGCCACAGCCGTCGTGGGCTCACATTGTTTAACTGAAACTGGGCCCAAGAACCAATCAACATTGTATGAGTAATTTGTATTGTGGCCCAATGACGTGAGAGGGTTTCACATTGTACGTATTTTAGGAACATTGTGGCCCAACAAATAAGAAAGGCAATTGTTAGGCATGGGAAAAAAATCCAAACCCGAAATCCGAACCGAAAAATTATACTGAAAAATATACTAAATCCGAACCCGAATGCGATTTGAATATAAAAAATATTCGAATGAGTCTAAAGGCCTAAATTCGAAAATCTGAAAAATCCAAACCGAACACGAATGGTATCCGAATGAGGCATGGTCTCGTTGGAGGATAAAAGCGTCAATTACAGTAAAAAGAGGGGTAATATGGTAAATAGAAAGGAGTCAATTGGTGGGGGAGTAGGTGATGCGTAGCAGTTTATTAGTATGTAATTTCGCATCAATCATAATCTTTCTCTCTTTTACACACTCGCCAGATCTCTCTCTCTGTCTCTGCCCCGCGGAGTCCCCGAGAGATCATTCACCACTTTGTTCCTTCTTCTAGCTACTATTATGGCGTCTTCGAGCTTCGTTAAGCCAAACGCTCTCTCTTCTCCATGGATCGGCCAGCGCTCCTTTGCTCACCCCTCTGCTTCTTCTCCTCCTCCTCGAGTCTCCTTCGCGATCCGTGCCGGTGCTTACTCCGACGAGCTTGTTAAAACTGCCGTGAGTATACTTTCCCCTCTTTTTGTCCCTTTTCAGCGCTAGATCTCATTCCAGCATACACGCCTTCTTATTATGCTTTATTAGTTTTGTCCACTCGATTCAACAAAGTCAAACATTTAGTTCTGGTTCTGATTCTGATTCTGATTTGCGATATAGAAAAGCGTGGCATCCCCTGGGAGAGGTATCCTCGCGATCGATGAGTCGAATGCAACCTGTGGGAAGAGGCTCGCTTCTATTGGGTTGGATAACACGGAGGAGAACCGTCAGGCCTACAGGCAACTTCTTCTAACCACTCCTGGCCTCGGCGATTACATCTCTGGTGCCATTCTCTTCGAGGAGACGCTTTACCAGTCCACCAAGGAAGGCAAGACCTTTGTCGATTGCTTGCGCCATGCCAACATCGTCCCTGGCATCAAAGTTGACAAGGTCTTTTTTTTTTTGTTTTGGGTTCAACTATCCATCCATATATTCAATCATCATCATCATCATCATAAGTTGAGTTTTTTTTTATTTGTGTTGCCTTTCAAATTGACAATCCACCTTGTCTCTCTTTCTACAGGGATTGTCTCCCCTGCCCGGATCCAACGACGAGTCTTGGTGCCAAGGCTTGGATGGATTGGCTTCACGCTCTGCTGAGTACTACAAGCAAGGCGCTCGTTTTGCCAAGTGGTATGTCTTATATTTCACCATGTCATATACATATGGTATAACTCCTTGGTTGATGTGAAAATGCTCTTCCTAGTTATGATGATGACCCTTTGGTATATGTATGTATGTGTCTTATCCAGGAGGACAGTTGTGAGTGTTCCTTGCGGTCCTTCAGCACTGGCTGTGAAGGAAGCTGCGTGGGGCCTTGCTCGCTATGCAGCCATCTCTCAGGAGAATGGTCTTGTGCCCATTGTGGAGCCAGAGATCCTTCTGGACGGTGACCACCCGATAGAGAGGACTCTGGAGGTGGCAGAGAAAGTGTGGTCCGAGGTCTTCTTCTACTTGGCGCAGAACAACGTCATGTTTGAGGGCATTCTGTTGAAGCCGAGCATGGTCACCCCAGGCGCTGAGCACAAGAACAAGGCCTCCCCCGAGACTGTTGCGGAGTTCACGCTCAACATGCTCAAAAGGAGGGTTCCTCCGGCTGTCCCAGGAATCATGTTTCTGTCTGGAGGACAATCGGAGGCAGAGGCCACACTGAATCTGAATGCCATGAACCAGAGCCCAAACCCATGGCATGTGTCCTTCTCCTACGCACGTGCCCTGCAGAACTCCGTGCTCAGGACATGGCAAGGCAAACCGGAGAAGATTGAGGCCTCGCAGAAGGCACTGTTGGTGAGGGCAAAGGCCAATTCACTGGCCCAGCTCGGCAAATACTCAGCCGAGGGCGAGAACGAGGATGCCAAGAAAGGAATGTTTGTCAAGGGTTACACCTACTGATTGTTAATTTGGTCCCATTTCAGAGATCGTAATAAGGACCCTTGTTGTCTTTTTCCAAATTTTTCCCTTTTTGTTTTGTTTTTTGGTCTATGAGAAAGACGGTCACAACTCACAAGTGACAGTCATATCATATGTATTTGAGCAATCGGAAAACATCCTAATCCTAAATCTATATTTTCTCGCAAGACTGATTTTAAACTTACTTTTGAGTGCAAAACCAACAATTGGTTTTGTCCCAATTTGATTTTCCATCGGTGGATTTGGTTTTGTCCCAATTTGATTTTCCATCAGTGGATTTTAACGAGGTTGCTATTTATTTACAAAATAGAGTTGGTTTCTATTTTGTTTCAGCTAGCTATAAGTTACATTTATTGTAAAACCTGTTATAAAGGTCAAATAAAAACAGTTTCGAGAACTTCAAATATTTTTTATATCATTTGTCATCCATGACGTAATGGGTGGAGCCTATTGTCACTATGCGTACACAGTAAACTTCTTATATTTGCCTATAAATACGAACATTTTCGTTGATATAAGATATAACATTTTGATAGAGAATAAACACGATAAATCTCTCTCTTACATATCTCTTTTATATATCGATATACCCAAGTTATGCGGGTCAGATAACTTTTTTTCGGTAATATAACTATATATAAACACCGTTTTTATAACACTTTATCAGCACGATCACTCTGATCGTTATATTACCGCTGATACCGCTGGTTACTATTCACGGCGGGAGTTACCGTCGACATCGAAATTCACAGTTCACGACAAACTTACTATTCACATCCAAAATCACCGTTATCACCGTAAGACAATACTCGCGCCGAAGTACTGTTCACACCAGAGTTACTATTCACACCGGAAGGTACTACTTATCACCGAAAACTACTGTTCACCGCCGAAATTTTTTTTCATCCGATTTCATCAAATCAAACGGTAAGATATTCGGTTAATACCGGGGGTAAGTTATTTTGTTAAATAAAATAAAAATATTGTAGGCGAACTGGCGCCGCTTAAATATAATACTGACAAGTGGCTGTTTAACACACCACTATTTATTTCCGAAGGACGTCTGAGACGCCTTACGTTCTATTTAATATTACCGGAGGGCTAAGCCGCCAGAAAATTTATTTAATGTTATTGGTCGGTCGTGCCGCCTTATATTATTTACCTTATATTTTATTCAATGTTATCGGGACGGTCGAACCGACAAATAATTTATTTTTATTTTTCAGTATTACTAATTAATATTATTGGATGGCTAAGCCTCCTTATAATCTTCATAATTAATTTAACCATGTTATCATAATATTATTGTTAATATTATTATATTAATCATAAATCGCTTATTTGAATATGGTAAATTTAATTGATCGCATGTTAGAAAATTTCTGATCGATTTTTTCAAAATCATCAACGGTCATATACTTTTTCAACAGTCCGGAACAATGTTTTTCAATCTATAAATACACCCACTCATTCACTCATTTATTCACATCTCATCTCATTCATATAAGAAATTTGCTTAGATTTTATTTGTAAAATGATTCGCATATTTCTTGTATTTTGTTTAGTTTTAATTATTGCCTGTATTTATGGCATCTTCGTTGGAGAATTTACCCTCAAAAAATTTGTCTTTAGTTTTGCTTTAATTTTTTATGGGATATTTTTCTTTGTAATCTCTTTATTTATTAACATGTAATCGATTTAATAATAATTCTAATAAAATTATATTTGGTTTATGTTTTAGATAATGGCCAATATTGAGAAGCTTTGTTTCCCCGCTCTCAAAATAACTGGTGCAAACTACATACCGTGGACCACCTATATAGAGGTATACCTTGGGTCGGAAAAATTGTCTGATATCATAAAAGTGCAAAACGTTTCACCTCCTGATGAGAAAGCGAAGTCCGTGATGTTCCTGAGGAAACATTTAGATGAAAATCTAATTCACGATTATGCACAAGTAAAAGACCCAACAAAATTATGGAAAGCTCTTAAAAAAATATTTGATAATCAAAAGGAGATAACTCTCCCAGACGCTCTGGATGAATGGGCAAACATGAGATTTCAGGATTATGAAAAGGTGGAGACATTTAACTTTGCTATGTTAAGAATAGCTGCACAATTGGAATATTGTGGAAAACGTGTCTCGGAAGGAGAAATGCTTGAGAAGACATATCTCACCTTTCACAAAAACCATTATATCTTGCAAGAACAATACAGAAACCGTGGATATAAAAGGTTTTCCGAGTTGATTGTGGCTCTTATGATAGCTGAGAAGAATAATGAACTTCTCATCAAGAACCACAATGCTCGACCCACTGGAACCAAAACATTCCCTGAAGTGAATGCAATGGAAACAAAACATCTAGAGCAGGGATATCAAACAAATCGGGGTCATGGCCGTGGACGTGGTAGATTCACTCCTCCACAAGAAAGGAAGTCCTTTAAATGGATTTGACCTGAACAATCTTCCCAAGGGAAAGAAATTCAAGAAAATAACACCCAGAAGCGTGAAGGCATCTGTTACAGATGCGGATCCAAAGGACATTGTTTCGAGTGTGTCGTACACCTCCACATCTTTGTAAATTATACAAAGAGTCACTCAAGGGCAAAGGGAAAGAAGTAAATCTCAATGAAAATTTTGAGGGAACAACGTACCTCGATTCTTCTGATTTTGCCAATGAGCTCGACTAGACCATTCCTATGAATATGTAAAACGGTTGTAGTGAAACTGCTGAATAATTTCCAGTAATGTCATAAATAATTATGTATTTTTGTTGTTTGAACAATAATGTTATTTTTAATATAATGAATAATTATATTGTGTTTTATTAATAATACTTATTGTGTGCCTTTATTAATAATGATTGTTGTGTGTTTTTATTAATAATGTTTATTACAGAATGGATCATAATACCGAGGAAACAATATCCAAAGAAATGGTAAGAGAAATTTGTATACCAGATAGTGGAACAACACACACTATTTTGAGAAACAAGAGATATTTTTCTGATTTAAAATCCAAAAATATCATTGTCAACACAATATCAAGTCATGCAGACATGATAGAAGGAACCGGTATAGCCAGATTTTCGTTGCCAAATGAAACGAAATTTTCCATTGATAATGCCTTGTATGCTCCAAATTCAAAAAGGAATTTGTTGAGTTTTAAAGATATCTACCTTTAAAAGTATGATACCCAGTATGGGACTGAGGATGAAAAGAAGGTTATGTATATAACTTCTGATAAAAATGGCAAAAAGATTATCTTAGAAAGATTACCAAAGGTTCCTTCTGGTTTGCATCAAACATATATAGATGCAATAAAATCACATCTTGTGGTAAAAGAAATCAAGAAGATTTCAAACGAAATCCAGAAGATTTCATATTGTGGCATGATCGCTGATCACTAAGCTTCTGATGATCGAAAAATAATAGAGACCTCACGTTTCTCAAAAATCGGAGATTGATATGGGAAATAAAGCACATGTGTTGCATGTTCTCTTGGAAAACTTATCATAAGGCCCGCCATCAAGATTGATAAATAATCACTAAGTTCTTGAAAGAATTCAGCGATATTTGTGGATTATACACCCCCATGTGGAATCTTATTATTTTATGGTCGATTGCTGTCAAATGATATGGTCATATGTTTGTCTATTATCATCAGTAATATAACATTTGTGAGATTTAACTCAAAATCAAGGAGACCGTTTCAGTTATTCCATAAAAGAGTTAGTAGATAATCTTGAATTCACATCCGCATTTAATGATTATGTATGGTAATGAGAATTGAAGTTGAACATCCATGAGTGTTGCCGAAAATGGGTTAATGAATCATTGATTAAGCGGCTGATTAATTGCAAGCCATTGATAATGAAATCAAAACTCCCAACGTATGGAGACATCTTATTTTAGCACAATAAGCAGTGTATACCATAAATATTCTCCATTACAGTTAACTTTTGGTCGAGAACCAAATATCTCTCATCTAAATTTTTTTGGCTATGCGGTATATGCGCATGTAGCACCACCACAATGTACAAAGATGGGACCACAAAGAAGATTGAGAATATATATTGGTTGTGATTCTCCATCAATTATACGATACCTAGAACCACAGACAGGAGATGTTTTTACGGCACGTTTTGCCGATTGTCAATTTGACGAGAAAACATTTCCGGTTCTAGGGAAGAAAATAAACAAGTAGGAAATGATATCAAATGGTGTGTACCATCATTGGTACACCTTGATCCACCTACCAAACAATGGGAACTGGAAGTTCAACGAATTATAAATTTACGAACATTCAAATCACTACGATGCGTTTGCGGTCACCAGATAACCCAAATACTACTGAACTGTTCTGCCGAATTGAAATACCACATGAAGGTAGAAGTGCAGATGATACACGTGAGTCTAAAGTACGCCTGAAGCGTGGTAGTCCTGTTGGTTCTAAGGATAAAAATCCTAGAAAAATAAAGGAAGCTGAAAAACATAATGATCAAAAATAACAAAATGTATTTTGCAAGAAACAAACCATGAGACTAATGATAACATGATAACTCATAATCCTGAAGATAATCATGAGATTTCCATCAATTATGCCATTAATGGGGAAACATGGAATCAACATGAAGTTGATAGCATCGATGACGTTTTCATATACCTTATTGCAAAGGAAATATGTGATGAAAAGCGATGATTTGGAGCCAAATCATGAATGTGAAAAGAGATGGCCAAAATGGAATGATCTTATATAAGTCGAACTTGATTCGTTGATAAGCGAAAGTATTCGGACTATTGTACTTAAAGATGTGAGACCGGTCGGATATAAATGGGTGATTCGTTGAAAGCGAAATGAATAACGAGATTATGAGATATAAAGCTCTCGTGAAAGTTTTTCAAAGACCGAAATTGATTACGAGGAAACATATTCTCCGTTATGAATGCAATAACGTTTAAGTTCTGATGAATCTAGCGTTAAAGAGAAAGAAATGCGTCTCATGGATGTTGTCACGCTTACTGTATGGATCTTTAGATCTTATCTATATGAAAATTCTGATGGATTCAAATCTTAGAAACATTAAGTTAAACAAAGAGTTATGTCATAAAATTGCAAAGATCATTATATGGACTAAAACAGGCTGGGCGTATGTGGTATAATGAAAGAAGGATATGTGAACAATCCTATATGCCCATGTGTTTTCATCAATAAACAACATCCAGATTTGTATTAATCGCGGTATATGTTGATGATCTGAATATGATTGGAACTCAAAAAGAAATACAAGAAGCATCAAATTACTTGAAAGGAGAATTTGAGATGAAAGATCTCGAGGCGACAAGTATTGTCTGGCCACAAATGAGAGATCAAAGGGTATATTTGTGCATCATCCATATACAAAAGAGTGTTAAAAAGATTTAACATGGATAAGGCTACTCCTCTTAGCACCCCTATGGTCGTGAGAACACTGAATGTTGATAACGATCCATTCTGACCATCTGAGGAAAATGAAGAGATATTTGGCCCAGAAGTGCTATACCTAAGTGCGATTGGAGCCCTTATGTATTTGGCAAATTGTACTAGACCAGATATATCATTTGCCATTAATCTTTTAGCAAAATATAGTTCATCCCTTACTCGAAGACATTGGAATGGGATTAAACATGTCTTTCGATATCTTCAAGAGTCGATTGATTTAGGGTTATTTTATCCTAACAATTCATGGTCAAATGATTGGTTTTGCAGATGCAGGATATTTATCGGATCCTCACAAAACCCGATCACAGACATGATATGTATTCACGATCGGAGGCACTGCTATATCATGGCGTTACAGCAGACTTACAGCTACTTCTTCAAATCATGCAGAATCGCCTGGCCATGAAGCAAGTAGAGAATGTGTATGGTTGAGATCGATCATGCAACACATTCTATTAAGCAGCGGAATTCACGTAAACAAGGAGCCAACGATTCTTTATGGAGATAATGTTGCGTATGTTCGAGCAATAAAGGGTATATCAAAGTGATGAACCAAACATATCCTCAGTTCTTCAGCACTCAAGAGCTTGAGAAGAATAAAGACATTGAAGAATCGATCAGGATGTCAGCATATCTCTTGAAATCACTTCACCGATGTTGATACGTCATGACATTGGAATCGTCATCAACGAGACATATGAGATAGCGTAACATTCGAGGGAGCTTGCGTGTTTCTTTTTACTTTATGAGGTTTTATCACTTTGGATTTTATAAGGGTTTTCGAGGCAAGGCCAGAAAGCAACAAGTGACGTTAGTCCGAGGAGTGTTATAAAGGTCAAATAAAAACAGCTTCGAGAATTTCAAATATTTCTTATATCATTCGTCATCCATGACGTAATGGGTAGAGCCCACTGTCACTATGCATGCACAGTAAACTCCTTATATTTGCCTATAAATACGAATGTTTTCATTGATGTACGATATAACATTTTGATAGAGAATAAACACGATAAATATCTCTTTTATATATCGATGTATCCAGATTATACGGGTCAGATAAAATTTATTTCGGTAATATAATTATATATAAACACTGTTTTTATAACAAAACCATTGGTTTTTTGGTTTGAATATATTTTAAATTCATGTTAAAAAAACCACACTTTGGAATTCAAGTCAACAAAATTTTGGAGGGTATTAAAGTAAAATTGGCACAACACCAAGTCCAGTGTGCCTTGAATAAAGAAGAGTCGCAGTGTTTGCATTTCTTTGACTTGAGTTTGAGTTTTGGATTCTCCGATGAAGGATCGTCTTCCTCCTTCCCTCTATGTTCCGCCTCACCAGCGCCTTCGTTCCGATTACGCCTTCCATCCTCTTCCTCTCTCTCCCGTTCGCTATGTCTCCGCTTATGATGACCGCGTTTCCGAGGATCGCGAACCGGTAATCTTCTTCTTTTTCTCATCTTTTCTTGCATACCCGAAATATCTGTTTGTAGAGCTTATTGATACTCTTACAATGGCGGCTGTTGTTTTGATTTTTGCTCTCGAGTAGCATTTTTTGAAATTCCCTTTTGAACCATTTCTACTGGAACCATATCATTGCAGCAGGGTACCTTTCATTGTGCCAACTTGGATGAATGGAATAGGAAATTTTCTATGCTTTTGTACGATTCTGTAAAGCAAGAAGCTATTTCCAGGGAGAAAAAAGATAGAAGGGATTTTGATAAACTTGCTGCACTGGCTACAACCCTGGGATTGTATAGGTACCCCATTACATCAATCACACTCATATGCTACTCTTTTTCTTTTAGCCGGTGCTTGTTTCTCACAAGTACAATTTCTTTATAGATATCTTGTTTTTGCAGTCATATATATGCTAAGGTTGTTGTGTTCAGTAAGATCCCACTCCCCAACTATAGGTTTGATCTAGATGACAAGAAGCCACAGAGGGAGGTAATATCTGCTGCTCCTGACTCTCTCTACTCTTCGACTTATGCAAGACGCATATCTTTCTTGCGTCTTCTTTAAAGAGCAAAAATATAAAAAATTTACAGGTCAATTTGCACCCGGACCTTCTTCAAAGAGTTGAAGCTTACCTCAGAGAATACCTGAGTAAAAACTCAAAGAAGATAGATAGATTCCCTGCCAATTCCTTCTCAAGAACTAGTAGCATAAGCAGTACTGATGAATGCCTTTTTGAGCAACCAGAGCCCATGGTTGCGAGCAAGACTACGCTGGACAAAATTCTTTGGCGAAGGAGTTTGCAGCTGCGTGATCAACAACAATATTGGGAGGTTCGGTGTAGTCACCTATCTATTTATATTAGGTCCTTAATATTAAACTTACTATTCTCCCTCTATGCTTTTTCATTATCCATTTAATTTTGATGTGTTCCATTGATTAGGCATCGGTAGAAGGCCGAAGAATGGTGGAATCTCGGAGAAGTCTCCCTGCTTTCAAGCAAAGGGATTCAGTATTGACAGCAATTTCACAAAATCAGGTCTGCAAAGAAGAGAACTGGAGCCTCCCTGCTTTCAACCTGTTTCACAGGCTTGTGCTCAGTTGTGTGACATCTGTGTCAAATAGAAAATCAAATATCAACTTGTCAGTCTTCTTGGTTTGTATTAGTTCCGATTACCCACATAAATTTTCGGATTACAGGTTATTGTTATCTCTGGAGAAACAGGTTGTGGCAAGACCACACAAATTCCACAGTTTATTTTAGAATCCGAGATTGAAGCAAACCGTGGAGCTTTTTGCAGTATCATATGTACTCAACCAAGGAGAATATCTGCTATGTCTGTATCGGAGAGGGTTGCTTACGAGAGAGGAGAGCAGTTGGGTGAATCCGTGAGTTTCACCCTGCATGCTGCTATATCTAGTTGGAGCCTTATACTTGGAATTCCTCATTTATTTACTGATTAAGCTCTTGCTTTTTTCGTACTTTTTGTGAAGGTTGGATATAAAGTTCGGTTGGAAGGTGTTAGAGGAAGAGATACCCGCCTACTCTTCTGCACCACAGGCATTTTGTTGAGACGGTTGTTGATAGATAGAAATTTAAGAGGAGTTACTCATGTTATTGTGGATGAAATTCATGAGCGTGGAATGAATGAAGGTAAACTTGTGCTATCATGCAACTCCTCATTTTTAGCTTAACTTGATTGGGGTGTCTTACTATATTACTTTTGTGTTTTAGATTTCCTTCTTATCATTCTAAAGGATCTGCTATCTCGTCGCCCAGAGCTTAAGCTGATTCTGATGAGTGCAACTTTAGATGCTGAGCTTTTCTCGTCATACTTTGGTGTGGCTGGTGTCATTCACATTCCAGTAAGTAAGAAACAGAATATACTAGTGAGGAGGTTGTTTGGAACTATTCAATCTTTATGGGATGAATATTTGTGTATCCTCGCTAGAAAATTTCAAGATATGTAATCTTTTGCTGATTCGATATTCCTTGGATCTATATGATCTGATTAACCCCAGTGATGCTACTAATATTGTCTTCCTCACTATAGGGATTTACATATCCAGTTCGTAGTAATTTCCTAGAGGATATTCTGGAGATGACCAGGTACAGATTGACTCCATACAATCAAATTGATGATTATGGTCAAGAAAGAATGTGGAAGATGAACAAACAGATCCCAAAAAAACGGAAGAGCCAAATTGCCTTTGTCGTTGAGGTATTAGAAAAAGAATATCAGTAGCTTAATTCTACATGTTAGGTCCTCATTTCTTTTTCCCTTATGTAAACAGGACGCACTGAGAGCGGCTGACTTCAAGGAGTTTAGCCCTGAGACTCTCGGGTCTTTATCTTGTTGGAATCCTGATTGCATTGGTTTTAATCTTATAGAATATCTCCTTTGCCATATATGTGAGAATGAGGGTCCTGGTGGTATTTTGGTTTTTATGACTGGGTGGGATGATATCAGCTCTCTGAAAGAAAAACTGCAGATTCATCCAATCTTTGGCAACCCAGATCGGGTTATGTTGCTTGCCTGCCATGGTTCTATGGCAAGTTTTGAGCAGGTGATTTATAACCTTTTTCTCCTGATGACAACCTGTATCATATACTAGTGTTACTAGAATATCAATATTTTATGTAATTATTGTAGTTTGCATTGTTGAATGACCGTTTGAAAAAAATCGAGTTTATCCGTTGCAGAGCTGTTACCGATTTCTTCTCTTTTTCCCTCTCCGTTCTTTGCAACCGGAACGTGTATCATTATCCGTTTACTTTATTTTGAGTAAATGCAGAGGTTAATATTTGAAGAACCTGCAAGTGGAGTAAGAAAGATAGTTCTAGCCACTAATATCGCAGAAACGAGCATCACGATCAATGATGTTGCTTTTGTCATTGACTGTGGAAAGGCAAAAGAGACCTCCTATGATGCATTAAACAATACCCCCTGTTTGCTTCCTTCTTGGATTTCCAAGGTTTCAGCTCAGCAGGTATTGCTAGTTTGTTAGAGTTGATAGCTTTTGAGAATCAAATTAGTAAATGCATGCTATTAATAAGACTACGGAGCCATTTCCCCATAGATTAATTTTAGGAATGACCATTAGTCAATTTATCGATAAAATAAAGGCAGGAACAAGGACAGGGATTAGTCGTACTGTTTACATAGATGTAAATCTACTAGCTATTAGATGTTTTTTTCTTTGTCTTATGCGGAGTTGCATGTCAAATACACTGGACTACTAAAAGTGAGTATAAGTATTCGTTGCCAACAATCTTATTTCTCTGGCTGCTCCGTGGGCTTACATTTAGTGATATTTATTGTTGATTCTCATGCTATGTTTGTGATTGCAGAGAAGAGGAAGAGCCGGTCGTGTTCGACCTGGACAGTGTTATCATCTTTACCCAAAGTGTGTATATGATGCTTTTGCAGAATATCAGTTGCCTGAAATTTTGAGGACGCCTTTACAGTCACTGTGTCTGCAAATCAAAAGCTTAAATCTCGGAAGCATATCCGAGTTCTTGTTAAGGGCGCTGCAATCTCCTGAACTACTAGCGGTACGTCTTATTTGTTTGATTCTTTGGTTAGATTTTCTGATTTAGAACTTTACTCAGGTGAAGGTGTTTGATTTGAACCAAACTTATAATAATCAATGAGACAGTAATTTTTTTTCTTCAACTTTGCCTGCAGGTTCAAAAGGCCATTGAATATCTGAAGCTAATAGGCGCATTGGATGAGAATGAATACCTCACAACTCTAGGTAAGAGGAAATATGCTGAATCATGACAGTTTTGAGTAGCAGGACTGAAATTTATCTCATGTTGTTGAAATTCTTTGCAGGTCGTTATTTGTCCAAGCTTCCCATGGAGCCAAAGCTTGGAAAAATGCTCATACTAGGAGCTATTCTTGGTTGCCTTGATCCCATATTGACTGTTGCGGCTGGCCTGAGTGTGAGAGATCCTTTCTTGACACCTCAGGACAAGAAAAATGTAAGTCCTCCTACTATGTATAAAATAAAATGCAGTTCAACTTCTTATCTAGCACTTTCTAGTTATACCATTTATTGGTCTCATGTTATGCCCGTGCAATCCCCTTCTTTCGCAGTTAACTTTAACACATCATGCATCTGGCTGGAAAGTATGGGAAACTTAATCTATGTTGTTTTTACCTTGAATTAATTACAGTAATACTCTGCATTAGCATTTATGGCTCTATGTCTCTCTGTTAGTCAAGGTACTTTTATTATGGACGTAGTTTTGCCCAAAGACATCTTGTCTTGATATCAGATGGTATGAAGTGTTGTGAATTCTCGTGTCCTCTGAAAGACCGTAGAATATGATGTTTCGTTTTTAACTTTCCCAGCTTGCAGAAGCCGCAAAATCCCAGTTTTCTCGTGATCACAGTGATCATCTTGCACTTATCCGGGCATATGAGGGGTGGAAAAAAGCTGAGGAAGAATCTGCTGTATATGATTACTGCTGGAAAAACTTTCTGTCAATACAGTCGCTGAGAGCTATTGATTCTCTCCGAAAAGAGTTCTTCTCATTACTCAAGGATACTGGACTAATAGATGGAAACCCATCGATCTGCAATTCAGAGGGGAATGATGCGAATCTTACGCGAGCAGTTATTTGCTATGGCATGTATCCAGGAATCTGCTCAGTTGTGGTGAGTACTTCTCCTGAATTTATATGCCCTGCAGTGGCCTCTCTCTATTCAGCAGTTTGCTTTATTGAGCATCTATATGACACATGCAGCATAATGAGAGATCATTTTCCCTGAAGACGATGGAGGATGGCCAAGTTCTTCTTTATTCAGTACGCCTCCCCTCCAATCAAAATTAATGATAGTATACCTAACACTAAAGTTTGGTTGGAAATCTATAACATTCAATTTTTTTCCATAGAATTCTGTAAATGCACGGGAAACAAAAATACCATATCCGTGGTTGGTGTTCAACGAGAAGATAAAAGTGAACTCTGTTTTCTTGAAGGATTCGACAGCTGTCTCTGACTCTACTCTTATCCTCTTTGGCGGTAGCATCTCCAAAGGAGACATAGTGAGTTTTTTTCTCTATCTGTCTTGCTTGTATTCTTGTTTTTGTTGTCAGGATTGACAGCAATTTCATTGCCAACTACTTGTTTTTGGGCTTTTTGGCAGGATGGCCACCTGAAAATGTTGGGAGGATACTTGGAGTTTTTCATGAAACCTGCTGTTGCAGAGATATACCAAACCTTGAAGAAAGAGCTTGACGAGCTGATACAGAACAAAGTGAGTTTCAGAAAATCTCAAAAGTACCCACCTTTGTTGTTGTGTTATTCTGTCAGGTATTTCTACTGTGATAACAGATCTGGTTAGGGAATGGACATCTGAGTTATGATACTTTTTAAAAACATTTCAGCTACTTAATCCTAAAGTGGACATGCAAGCACACCGTGAACTCTTATCAGCTATACGGTTGTTGGTCTCTGAGGATGGATGTGATGGAAGATTTGTGTTTGGTCACCATATACTTAGGCCTTTAGAAACATCGGCGTTGTCAACAAAACCGACATTGCTTTCAAGGACCGAAAGTGGGCCCGGGGGTGACAACTCCAAGAGTCAGCTCCAAACAATACTCACTAGGGCTGGTTATGCAGCACCGATGTATAAGACTAAGCAATTGAAGAACAACAAGTTCCAAACAACAGTAGAGTTTAATGAAACACAGATCATGGGACAGCCTTGCAGCAACAAGAAGAGTGCTGAGAAGGATGCGGCAGCTGAAGCTATACAATGGCTGAGGGGCGGGGCTAAGGAAAGTCATGAGCAGGTGAATCATATGTCAAAGCTGCTGAAGAAAAGCAAGAAGGATCACATCTGATTGCTTTGCTGAGACCAATGCCTTGTAGAAGGCAAAAAGAAAAAGCCGTTTTAATGAAGTCCATAATTTTCCTGGGCGAGCCTGAGAGCAAAAGTAGGAAGAAAAAGGAGACTCAGAGAATCTCTTTGCGATCAAACGGGGTTGAAGGGAGATAAATACTCATAATATGACACAGTACGGGTGGAGCTGGGGAGCACACTTAGTTGATGCAAGCGAACAAAGGGAGAGAGAGAGAGAGAGTTGATCTGGATATGGTGAATTAAGATGTCCAATTTGTGTGGGTCTTAACTGTTAGCATGAGGTGTAATTATATGAGTTGAAGGGTTTAATGTTGAGACTCAAATGGGTTTGGGTGTAGTAGAGAAAGTTGCCTACTTGAAGCCTCGTTTGTGTAGACTGATAATCAGGAATTGAGCGAGTATTGTGTTGACATGCTCTCTCCCTTTGTATATATATATAAATGGCAGGTGGAGAAAACACAAAGCAAAAGCAAAACTAAAGATACTGCTTCTAAACCAAATAGCTTTTACCATGAAATAACATACAGATCACAGGGCCTTGAGAGACTGTCTTATTCCCAAGGGACAAAAACACAGATCAATGGTCCAATAACTTGAGAAGGATGGCCTGTTTCAGCGGGGAAATAAATATCACCAAGTTAAAATCAGTTTACAAAAATAAAGGGAAGAAAAGGTGGGTATAGATGAAAAAGGAGACTTACGGGGCAACACGCATGAGATCTCATTCCCTGATGCAGCTCAGAGGCTGATATCAAAAGCTTCATGGGACGGTACTCACCTGTCTGTGACTGTCCTCTATTCTCTGCGTAGCATATAACTTGTCGCTCTCTCAGGTGCTCAAATGCCTGTCATGTCAACCATTTAGACCACCACATTCAAACCATGGCATCTCATGAGAGCTATAAACATACCCGTAGGCAGACATTTTGCGCGTAGCAGTCCGAGGTTTGAAAAGAATCGTGTATCGTCTTATACTCTGGAACACACATGGAATCTCAAATCATTTTCATAGTGGTGCAACCTGCATTTTCTCTTAAGCCAAATTTACAGATTACCTTTCATCACACTGATGAAGTTGTATGAGCTTTGCTCCTTCACTTCTAACCTCCTCATACATAACAGAAGATAAAGCTCCAGTATGGAACAATCTGCTCAACAAAAGATAATGTCAATTGATATTCCCAAGGAAAATGTATAAGCAATTTGACAGCTTAGCAAAACATATTCCTCAGAAGTCAGCTTATTATACCTCTAACGGCTTCCAACTTTGGTTGCCTTTGCATACTTGAAAGTGCTGCTTTGAAGTTCTCAAGAGAGAGGAGGCCAGATTCCAAATTCATTAAAGAAACAGCGCGGAATCTAACATCAAGAGATGGATTCAACACAGAGAAAATGACATCATAAAGAAACATCTCACCATTATATCAAAGAACTTACATAAACTTCAGCAAACTGTTCACGGTAGAATTGGCATTAAAAAATGTCCTAAGTATGTCTTTAAATCTCGTGTCTGATGTTATATTCTGCACAGCAGGTGTTTTTTTTTGTTTTGAATTGGTAACTATCAGTTCTTCAGAACAAGAATCAACATCATATAAAAGCTAAGCATGTCATAGTACTAATTGCGAGTGGATATTAGAACCTTAATCTTTTCATTGAACCGAGAAACATATCCACTGGGGAAGCTTGAGTCTGCCGGTAGAGACAGCAGCTGTTCCAACAAACTAGAAATATAGTTCCTATTAATTAAATAAGTTCATTGGAAAAGTAGTTTTCTGATTATTACAGAAAAGAAGGTTATCAGAAAAGAAGCGGCTCATTACCCGTCAAGTTCTTCCTTGGATGGAGGAAGAAACAAAATTTTTCTGTGTGAAAAGCGAGATCTAACCCTTTTCTCCAGAAGTTGGTCAGCGTCCTGTGGTGAGAGATTGCATATTATAAGATTTTGAACCAGAGTACTGTTAACAATAACCAAAGTCAGCTGTCATCAAACATAAAAAAATATAAAGTTCTAGGATGATAAATTTACTAGAAACAGTTTGTTAAATCCAAAGCATGTATATCTGTATAGCCATGCTCATACCAGTCGAGAACTAATACCGATGACAACAGCTTGTGATGTTACAGATTGCATAGCATCCAGCAAACTGTATAGCAACCGCTGCTTTCCCTATATATAACCAGATAATAGGGTGAGTGGATAGAAAACACCAATATCCAGTTCCTTTGTTCATCAAAGGTTCTGCTCTACCTCCCAACCTTAGGATGGCCTCTATATTGCTAAGTAAAAAGTAATTTTATCATAGGGAATTCTTGCCTGTGCAAACATGTCAAATTCATCAAGTACAAAGATGATTGTCTTATGTGCTAGTCCACATTCCCTGAAATATCTCTATCAGTTTGTCTGCGTTAAATACGAACACAGCCAAAAAGGCTAATTATGTCAAGGTAAATATACTCACCGCAGCATGGCTATTATGAAGTGGGAATTCTCATCGAATGATGCCTGGAAGTGACAGAGAATCAAGCCAATTGAGACAGCTAAGAGAAAAAAAAGAACATTTGGAGAGAACAATGGCATACCATTTTGGAGAATAGCAGGTGGTGTTCCATGCACAACTGTCTGGCAATTTCCTGAAAAATCAATGTAAGTCGGTGAATATAACCCATATATCAAGTGTAACATAAGGAATTGAGAATGATAGATATCTCAAGGGATCAGACCTTAACTGCACAATTATCATCACTATGCAAGAGTCCATTCAATCTGATCTGCATCACATTGAGATGGTAGTAAGATGAGATAAGATGAGATAAAATAAGATAGTTCCAAATGTACTAGAAATCACACATACTACTGATACTGAATCAGGAAACTCCTCCAATAAATCACCTACAACGAGATCCAAGACCTGAAATCAATATAAAACTAACAAATCAAACCATAAGAACGGGGAGAGAGAGAGTAGAAGCAGGGTTCGAGGGGGAGCATACAGCAGCTTTTCCAGAGCCGCGAGGGCCGAGAAGCAAGATCGAATTGTTGCATCCCTCCGTGATAGAGGTTGATACAATGAACTTCAACTTACTGTGTTAAGACAAATTTGTATTAGGGTATAAGCAAAAGAATCGAAAGAAGTGAAGTCAAGCAATCAATCAGACCTGTAGTTGCTGTCTGACGAAGCGGAAAGAGGTCTAAAGACAAAACTTGGATTGCAGAGTCTCCCGCGAATCAGATTTAGGCATTTCTCCGCCGGAATCTCTTCATTGCCCATCGGAATACCTGGCGGGAAAATTACGCAGGCAAGCCCTCACTCACTCACTCACTGTGTATATATGACTTGTATGGATCTTAATGGGCTAACAATCAAGGGCCATGGTGGCAAGGCCCAAACTAGCTCCTTTGCTTTCTCTCTAAACGAGGCCGTTTTAGCAACGGAAGGGTTAACAGAATAAGAAAAAAGAACAAGGATTGGGTTTTGGAAAAAAAATATCAAATGTGGGCAACGAAACTCGACCGGAACCAATCGTTCTCTGAAGCTCTTGCAATTGCAAAGCATACGAGAGGATTCTAGAGATGGGCAGCACAAGCACCAGTTCTGCTCTAATCCACCATTTCCGCCTCACCACTCGCAACTTGGGTTCGCCCACAAAGCGTCCTTTCGCTGTAAATTTCTGCAATTCGTGGAGGGAAGCTGGACTCCAATACGCTGTGACGCAACGCCGGAGCAAAGGCTTAGGCCGGGTGGTTCGCTTGGCAGCTCTGGATGAAAATTCTGACGATTCACCAACGGAGACCAACCTCGGCGTTGGCTCTGCTGTAGAAGACAGACCAGGTAATAGGAGAACCTCCAGTTTCTTGATTTGAGTTATTGATTTTTATGTGTTGGTCTCAAGAGTCACCCTTCTAAGCTTCCCGGGTTGATATAGTTACTGATGGATTACACAGCTGTGTCAGATGCATCCTTTGAGGAAGAAGATAGAGCAAGTTCGGTCTATGAGTTTCTCTATCCCCGTAAAGAGGAGCTCCCTGATGACAAAGAAATGACTATATTCGATCATCTCGAGGAGCTCCGGGAGAGAATATTCGTCTCGGTTTTGGCTGTGGGAGCTGCAATCTTGGGATGCTTCGCCTTCTCCAAAGATCTTATTGTGTTTCTTGAAGCCCCCGTCAAAACTCAGGGTGTACGGTTTCTGCAGCTTGCTCCAGGCGAATTTTTCTTCACAACTTTAAAGGTCTTGAACTAGCTAATGATCAGATTGACAGATAAAGGCATCTGCATCTTAGTCAAATGAACAAGAAATATGATTTCATTTTTTTTTTGTTGTTGTTTTTCGGTGCAGGTCTCGGGTTATTGCGGGCTTCTACTAGGAAGCCCAGTGATCCTGTATGAGATTATAGCTTTTGTCCTTCCCGGTCTGACACGGGCTGAGAGAAGGTTTCTGGGGCCAATTGTCTTTGGTTCCTCCTTGCTCTTCTATGCTGGACTTGCCTTCTCCTACTGGGTTTTAACCCCTGCAGCCTTGAATTTCTTTGTGAATTACGCTGAAGGGGTGGTAGAATCTCTGTGGTCTATCGACCAGTACTTTGAGTTTGTACTAGTGCTTATGTTCAGCACGGGCCTGTCTTTCCAGGTATGTGGCAATGATAATATACATGTTCTAAAACATTGCTTTAGCCATCTTCACCTGGAATTTGGGTGCTTGTTGTTGGTTTACAGGTTCCAGTCATTCAGTTACTCCTGGGACAAGTAGGGGTGGTGTCGGGAGATCAAATGCTATCAATTTGGAGATATGTGGTGGTAGGTGCGGTGGTTGCAGCAGCTGTAGTCACACCCTCGACAGACCCTGTCACTCAAATGCTCCTAGCAACACCGCTTCTGGGGCTCTACTTGGGTGGTGCATGGATGGTCAAGCTCACAGGTCGGTGAGAAACTTGGTTGTTCAAAGACAAATAAATCATGTATCTTGTAGAGTATATCACACTTTCCATGCATGAGACCACAGTTTGGTACCCAAAGTGTTTATCTTCATCTTCATCTTCTTCGGATGTACAAATTTAGCAACCAAAAAGAGCAACAAGGTTACCTGGAGGGGCATTTATTGTCGATTATATGATTCATGATAATTCAGATTCAGGAGATGAAAGTCTAATCTTTAGATGCTGCAATGGCTATGTGTGCTGCACTCCATGAAACATGCAGTGATTCCATATTTAAAATATTGAAGAAAATTCAAGTTGGACCAGCCAAGTAGCATATATACGTCTTCATGTGCAACGCATAGCTCTAAACACCTAGTTTCCGGTATAGCTGAGAGCCTGAGAGTATCAAGAGCAAGTGACCACAATCCTGGTAACTACAAAATAAAGATATGATGAAGACGCTGCAGAGGGAAGAGTTGTTGATCAAAGATGATTTGCAACATTTCAGAGTATAAAACGAAGATGATTTGCAACATACTCTCCTCTGAACTGCCGGTGAATAATCAAAAAATAAAAACCAGCTTCTGCACATATGCTTGCCCACGGTCTAAGTTATCATAAACATTTCTGAGTTCAATTGGTTGTGTACCCTTCTTGCGACAAATGTAAAATGAAAATCTAAGAAAAGAGAATGCTACAATTGTAATTCAACACAATATTCATCATCTATGGGTCCCAACATCTGGGTAGAAATCATGTGCTGATGGTTTAGTTACCACATCCAGTTCTTATGATGAGAATTAAACAAATACAATTTCCATTTTCATTTGTCGAAGTTGTGCTCTCTTTTCTCATCTGATGCTGAATCTCTGTCATGTTTACGATGGCTTCTCCTTCTCATTGCTCCATCGTCCTCACTTGAAGACTCGGCCCAACGATGCCTTTTATGCTGCCTTCTCTTCCTACTTTTCCCACTATCTTCCGAGCCACTCGAAGAGGCTGAACCTCTGTTGTGCCTGTGATATTTGCCTCGCCCTCTTCTTCCAATCTCTTCCTCAATATCACTTGAAGTGACCACCTCACTGCGCCTGTGATGCTTTAAATGTCTTCTTCTCACATCTTCGGTATTTTCATCATCGCAAGTCTTTCTTGAGCTATGCCACTTGTGCCTCCGATGGTGCTTTATCTTCATCTTCAGCTCATCCTCTGACCCGCTTTCATACTCATAAGTGCTATCCTCGCTTGGACTCAAGGACCTTCTTTTCTGCCTCCTGGATTTCTTCTCTTTCCTCCTATCACTGTCATCTGAATCAAAGTGTGCATGTCTTCGGTGCTTATGGTGAGATCTTCTAGACTTTCTTCTCACCTCAGAGCTACTATCACTTTCTGAGCTAGATTCAGACGCACCCCTTTGTTTTCTCTTAGTGCCCTTTGACTTCTTCACTTTGGTTTCTGTGTCAGCTTTAGCATTGGCAGCTGCCTCTAGCTTCTGCTCCCATTTCAAAGGAGCTTCTTTCTTCTCTAGAACTCTTCGTTTCTTCTCCTCGACCATCTGGATGAACTTCTTGCAGTCCATTTGGATTGAAAAAGCAACTGAAAATCTGCATTTTGGTATGAATATAACCAGAAGTGCATCTCACAAAAGAGAAGAAAAAACAATGTTAGCTCTTCCATCAAACGGTTCATGAGGCAAATTCAGTCAAAGCACAGAGTAACTATGATGTTAATACAGAACGAATAAAAAATACACTTTCAGCTAAAATTGCAGTTGTTGCTATTAGGGTAACGCATTCCATCATAATCAATGCAAAGGCTCTTCCATCAAACAGTTAATGAGGCTAAAAATCAATCCAAACAAAGCACAGAGACTAACTATGTTTTGTTGATACAGAAGGGATCAAAACTACACTTTCAGCAAAATTCCAGTTGTTGCTATTACGATTAAGTATTCCAGCATAATAAACAATGCAAAGACCCAGAGAGCTGATAAGCTTTGAAACAAAAGCGATGAGCCTCACTAAATCTGAACCAAACTTCTTACCTGATGCGAGCGAGAGGTAAGATAAACCAAAGAGGAGAGGCAAGCCCACAACAGATTTTATGAATCTGCAAAAGAGGGGCAAGTCATATTTAGGAGCATATCACTACATACATCGAAGAATCTAAACATAAGAAAGTCTACGATAGCCTCTGGCATGGAAAAACAAAAAAGAAGCGACCTAGAGACGAAAACAAATCAACGGAGTTAGTGGATCAGAGAATCCAAGACGCTATAAGGGGAAATCAGAACACAGATCTAAACGATCGATGATGATCCGTGAGTGATAAGGTTAGATCTTGATTAAACTAGGAGATCTGAAATCTGAGAGAGCTTACCTTAAGGAAAGAAACAGAGAGAAGACAGAGACGCTAGGGCTTCGCTTCTTTCGAGAAAATGGCCTTCACGACGGTCGTCTCGTATTTTTCACTTCTGTGCTCTAAATATTTATTTATATACATACACATCTGGTTTGCGTGCCGTTTATGCACAAAACCAAAGCACAGCGTGCCGTTTTGTTAATGTCCCTTGGCTTGTGTACCATCCCATCGTGCCTTGTTGCTTGCACTGGGAAACTGGAGACCATTAAGAAGCAACCTCTCTCAATGAAATGATTGGATTTGGTCATTTAAAATATTGATATATACTCCATTAACACAAACGTGCTTTGATTCAACTGTTCAATGATTTCATACCAAACAGTTGAATAAAATGGACCTATAGACGATAGATAGAATCGGATTCTTCTTTTATTATTATTATTATTATTATTAGGCATTAATGACGTAACACAAACTCATACAGGTTTCCCCCAACCACGAAAACAACGAATTCGCAGTTTGCCAGAGAAACAAAACCGAGAAGGAGCCCGTACAATCTGGTTTGCAGTAATGTTCAGCATCCACATCATTTTATATAACCCTGGAAGAAAAAATAAACAAGACGCGGACTCAAGACTCCAACTTGCTGTCTTGTTATTTTAGTTTTGCGAACAGCTTAGGTCCGACCTGCAGATCAACAATACGATTTTCATCATAGAATGAAACTTGAGGTGTATACAGAAAAAACACCACTCAAACACTTACACATTTGTCAACACAATGCCAGTAATCAAAATACTGCCCAGTGCAATGTTTGTGGCCAGACTCATCATCTTGGATCCTCTTGACACACGCCTAAACCACAACAAGAAGATGTTAAAATTGAGCCACACCCCAAGCCATGTGAGACAGATAAGCAGCTCCGAAAGTAATCAACCCTCTTAATGTCAAAAGAATTACACACTCGTATACTGCAAAACAATGTTATGACCAATGACAGCTCAAGTTGTATGTATGCCTATTCACCTGATATTCAAGTAGTGGCTTCACACATTTTGGTTTGCAAGATTCCTCAAAGTACCTTTTCTGATCAACAGCTTCTTCTTCTGCCCTGTAATTATCGGAGTAACACCATCGAATAGGATGGAAAATCAAAGGTTAGTTAAGCAAACTAAGGTAATGAATGGCTTACTAAAGATAAATCGATAATACGTTCATGTTGTCAAAGTAGGGCTGTTTAAGGGATGAAGCTAAGATTCCCATTTTACTCTTATGAACATACACAGCTCTTCAAGATTTATGCAAAGCAAGAAAATGGAGAGAGCCACTAAGTAATACCCAACAAACTATAGAGGATGTGTTATATAAGACATCTCGAACTTCTGATTGCTTCTTACCGTATGAAAGACACAGCTTACTATGTGTCAGAATTCGGATAGTTCTAGTCAGTTACCTTAATATTTCCAGATCCTCCTAGACCAATCAAGACGGAATACAATCTTATCCGATAACTAAAGGGGATAACTCAAGTCTAGCGTATTAGAGAGTAGGAGTAAAAAATTGCAAGAGATCTAATGGACAGAGGCAAAAAAATAAAGAAAGGACATTGGTGAGAAAACTCCGTAAGGGTAATAGGATCATAACGTAGAATCTAGACAAGTAGTTGCAGAAGAAGGAACTTACATGGCGAAATTGGAAAGAAAGCTTGACCTGAAATCTGAGAGAAAAAGGATAAAAATTTATGTGAACGTAGGGCTAGTTGAATGCATCGTGCGAGGCATTGTTTTATATGATAAGTCGTAAGCTCAAAGAGGAACGATATGATCAGCCTACCAAAGTGAAGTTAACAACTGAAGGTGAAAAGTAGATACATACAAGGAATTGACATTACCTCAAGGATAGCCGAACGATGAACCCTAAATGTTTCGATACGATTCGATTTCCTCCAATTTCATTGTCTTCTTCTACGTCTAGTTGCCGATTCGGTTACAGTACGGATAATAAGGGCCTGTAACAAGTAAAATTTTATGTAGCCCGTTAATGTCCAACATCCTCAAGCCCATAGTGTCGAAAATAAAAAAATGGTAACGGTTTACAAAGCCGAAAATGAAAGTCAGAAAGATGACAAACAATTCAAAGGCCGAGGTGGATATGATAATACAATATTCTCTTGATTCGTGGGCAGAGGTTGATTGGTTATGACTTGTGAGAAGTTTCCCGGTGAAACTGACGGAAGTCTCTTCCAAAAAGGAGGCTCTGGAGGAAAATAAGGCATACCAGGAAAAAGAAAGCTATATACTGATAAGAGGATTGACAAGGTTGTGGAGGAGAAAAATAGAGACTCTTAAAGCCGAGGAATAAGAAAGAGAAATAAGTAGGTGGAAGCTGCTAAGGATGCTTGGGAATAGAAAGCTTGCAAGTATTAGAAAATCACTTTCACAAGCTTTAGACACTTGCCATGGATTTGCACCCAAGATAGTCGATGGAGAGGTTGGAGGAACTGATCACCTATCTTCAAATATGTAATCCAAAAAGAATAGTCTCGGGTCATTTCAGTTACATATTGACCAAGTAAGTATTCTGAGACTGCTTTGCATATTCCGGTTCCATCAAATGAATGCCAAGCCATCCGCTCTCGCATTGTAACCGAATCAAGGAAATCAATGATAAAACCATCTATAACACCTGTCAATTCTGGAGCAGTTCATTTCAACTTAAATGTTGACATAACTCTCCATGTGGGAGAATGCCTGCACCTTTTACATGCACCCCAGCAGAAAATCTGGAGCTTAGATTAAAAGAAGTAAGGAAGCAGCATGTGATGTACACCTATTCAACCAAACACAAAGCGTACATGAAATGAAAAGTGGGTTTGCTAAATCTGCCAGAGTTTTTCAGAGCAAACCTCACATAAATCACACAACATTTTGATATGTAGCATGCGGAAGAGTGCATATCTATAATTGATTAAAAGAAACGAATGCTCCTTAGATTGGCCAAGGGATTGCAGCGTGAGTAAATTACTGATTAGTAGTATCTTTGGTAAACAAACATTGTTGCTTTTGCAAATTTAGCTTGTACAAACAAAAATTTCCCAAAGAAGCAGGGGAAGGATGGATCTTGTTCCATTTCTTTACTTACCAGTTTGGCTGGATCTTTTAACCTTTTTGTAACTCCTCGCACTTGGGAGTGGTCAGTAGAAATATACTTAAAATATTATGTTACAGTTTGGAATTAGACGCTGAGGCCATCAAAGCCACATTGCTTGTAAATGAGAGCTTGCTTTCTGGGACTAATGCCTATCCCGCAATTCACGGATACCTGCAATGCATCATTCGTTTTCGCATCAATATCATATAAATGAAAATCTCTTAATTAGCAACAGAGTGAATCTTTATATAAATAACTGTTGTGAGATTTTAAACCAATCAAAGGTATTTACACCTCAATATACATTCTTTTACTATTATTTGGAGGAGTACAAATAAAAAAATAATTAATATTTATTTTTTATGCCATTGGTATTAAAATTATTTGCTAATTTCTTATTAAGGTTATAATTGTAAATTTAATTAGCACTTTAAAAACAGAATTAAATTGTGATATTTCAGGATCAATCTTTCGGCTAAGAAATATTCAAAGATTCGTAATATCTTTTGAAAAATACATTTATAGAAATAATATTTAATTTGTTGAATAACAAATAATAACATAATTCAAAATTATTATTTAGATATTAAAATTATTGCAATATTATAATCAAAATTTTTGAATAAAATTTAAATTTAAAAATTTTAATTAGTGCTATAACCCCAGATATATTATAGTAAGCTTTTAGGTAACATAATTAGTGCATACGTGGATCCTAGAAATATCAAAAGTGAAGGAGAAGCAAAGGCAAAAAGGAAAGCAGAGTGGGGACAGAGCATGACTAGTGGTGTAAGGAATCTATTAACTTAACTACAACTTCTTCTTTCCTTTTTTTTGTGTTTTCTTTTTTTTAACGCAATTAGTTATTTTTCTTTTTTACTACTCTTTGTGTGTGGTAATTTCTTTCTCAAGAGTTAGTGTTCACACTAGGCTAGCTAGGCCAGATCCCCGAGCAACCAATTGTGGCGAAAAGAAGGGAGAAGAAGATGGAGAACCTGAACTCCCGGTGAATCGAAATTCATGACTCGGATCTTAGCGCCAACGTCTCCTTGGACTGTGAGCTCCACTCGGTCGTTTAAGGAAGCGTCTCTGACGAGATCGGCGGCGTGGGCTTGCATAAGATTGACTCTATCGACGGAAATGGTGGCCTCCACGTTCCTTGTACTGTGCGCGTCCTGGTAGAATCCAGGCACCGTCGCCCTCCCCAGTGGCATGCCTTTGTACATCACCGTGAAGCTGGACTCGCCGTACCTGATTCCGACCTTGTTGGGGTTGACGGCTGTGAAGAGCATCCGGATGGTGAGGGAGAGGGAGGCGGTGGTTGGATCCAGTACAGCGCTAGGGTTAGAGATTCCCATGTACACCACTCCCACTTGCTGCAGATCGAACTGCGGCTTCTTCGGCTTCACCGCCAGTAATACGACGAGCACCACCGCCAGTACCAGTAGCGCCAGGAACGCGAACAGCAAGAACAAGCAGCAGCAGCATCCCTTCAGCGACGCCGACGACGACGAGGAGTAGCTCCGGTAATACTGCTGCTGGTGCCTCGCCACCGTCTCAGCAGCAATCGGAGGAGGTCCATGTCCGATCTCGCCGTTGAGACCTGGTCTAGAACTAGAAGGAGGAGGCATAATAAGTGAAAGCAGGAAGCTCCCTCTCCCTTTCCACTCTCACTTCAATTTGCAATCTGTAATGGCTGTGTTGAAGCACAATAAGAGAGAGAGAGAGCGAGCGACACTGTTTCCGCGTCCGGACAGTAGAATTGACGAATTAATAATGCACATTATACCAATCTTAAACCACCAATAAAATATAAATAATATACTCATTTACAGCACTTTAGGCAAATCTCACACTCTCTTGCTCATCTTCACATCTTGCTCCATAAATAGAATCAAAAGTTTTATCACAAGGCCTGAGGAGGTGATTCTAAATTCTAGACGACACCGGGCTGAGCTCAACAGAGAAGGATTAGATGACTCAGATGTTGGATCTTCAATAACGGCATATAGTTCATCATAAATGATACTTGAATAATGCATAGTAAACAACAACCAAGGGCATTGCTCAGATGGAGAAACCGACTGTACTTTTATATCTGTACTTACAAGAACAAATACAAACACACAGTTACTATCCTTTTGTTACATATATGTATTAAACGTCGTAGCTTTGTTGCTTTGTGCTATAGTAGACCTCATGCTGATATTTCTACTTCCCTCAACTCATGATCAAGCACAGCTGCCAAGCCGTTTCTTTACGGACTCTCCTCACTCTCTCTTATCTTCTTCAACATCTTCCCTGTCCGAGTCAGCATTCTTCTCTTGCTTAACTAAGCTAATATCACCATCTTGCTTCCCCCCTGTCAGAGATTGAACTTCCTCGTTTTCTTCATCCATGTCTCCCGAATACGCATATCTGTCCATCATTAGTTTCATATTAGCATCCCTGTCGCATCCAGGAACAACAAATTGGACCAATACACTAGCATGTAGCCAAGACTTCCCACAAGACTAGCACAACATGCTCAGCTGAAACGGTTTCCATTCCAGCAAGTAACTCTCAGCTCACAAAACCAAGCTTCTTTGTTGGTATGCTGGAGAGGTATCAAAACCTTTAAGTTGATGTAACATACCTTTGGGAGTTCTGTGAGGGGGTCCAGAGATAGCAAATAATACATAGCAACAAGAATGCAATAACATCCCAGAAGGCAGTTATAGTCCAAGCAGTCTTCCATCGTTCATTGAATGGATCTGTTGCTTTGATATACACCTGCAGGGGAAAAGTCATCAGGCAAGCTGGGTATATTCCAAGAAAGAAGGAGCTTCTTTTTTCCTAGCTTGAATTCTACGCCAGTTTTAGTTGAGCAGTTAATTTCCCAAAGTAAGATTTGAGTTTACTAAATCAGCATCAAATCAGGCTTGACAGGATGGTACCTCATACACAATCCATGCAACAGAGGCAACAACCATCACAGCAAGAGCATTTGAGAACTTCCGGTAAATTTCCAACTTCACCGAGGTCCTCTTCATCTGCGCAAGAATATATAATAAAGAATTTTATAGCTAATCTGATGAATCTTGCCTTAAAACCTTACAACTTACAGAGTCTGATCACAGAGTTGTTAATTTGGAAAGAAAGAGATACCTGTAACTGTTCCAGTGTTTTCGAAAGAGAGGTAAATATCCACAATATGAGAAATGCATCCAGGAAGGCGTCAGGAAGGACAAGAAAAAGTTTTGATCTTCCAGACATGTCGTCAATTATGCCAACGTGCTCAGCTATATCAAGCATCTCAGAAGCTATGAAGTAAGTAACTCCAACAAGTAGGACTTTAGAAGTGAGGCCACCAAGAGTGGATTTGACAACCCCAAATCCCATGGAAACACTGAGTATGAGAATGCGGGAAACAGTCTTTCTGAACGCACCAATCGTAACAACCCATGTAGTAAGGGCTAAAGGCCTCATCCCCGTGTTGTTAAAATTTGCATAATCCAAGTACCAAAAGACCATCTCAAGCAATCCGAGAACAAGTACCGCAGTTATGCAATGTTGAAGTGGCAATATATCCATCCGGAACCTCAAATACTGGAAGAACCAGACGGCACTGAGCAACAAATATGCGAAAGACATATAGACATAGAATTTCATGAGTGGAGCCATCCTACCAGGAAGATAGCCGTCGGGATTTTTCCAAACAGTCTTTCCGGTCATTTTGAGGCCCTTGAGTTGTGGATCACACGATATGAATAAGAGATTATAGATTCCAGTCTTGGTGATGAGAACCTCAGTGTCTTCCATCCTAGCGGACAAAAGTTTTCCTTTGAAGCGGACGCGTAAGAGGATAGGCCATCTAGGGTCATGTGCAGACGGAATCCTAATGATCTCACCCTGCTTACAACCTTGAAGCTTGGCCAGATCTGGAGTGCAGCAAATAGATCTTTGGCCGCCGTAAGCTGAACCACCGATATTGTTACGATCGGAGGCTTCAAAGATCACTGCTTGGGCTAACCCATTTCTGAGGCCCTTAAGTGAGCGGTTATCAGTAATTGTCCTCCAGAGAGTGATGTTCTCAAACCTGCACGAGGACCGACCAGTGAGAAGGATACGTACACAGTACCAGCTGAAAATGTGCGAAGAGAATGATAGGATACCTGATGAAAGATCGGGAAGAGGCGAAGATGCCCTCGCTGCCACCGTAGAGGAGGAGAGAATTACCGACATCGTGGAAGGGCTGGGAGGGGTAGATGTGGACGGAGGCCCCTGCGATTTTAAAGTGGAAAGAGAGAAGAAGTGGGCACAACAGGTGGATCAGTTTTCCCAAATCAATGGCCGCCATTATCGGTCGGCGATGAGGCTTGCCTGGAAATCTGGAATTAACTGGAAGCGGGAGAACCGGAGAAGAGAGCAGCTGCAGAGTCGCTGTTCTAGCTGACTTGGACCCAGCCACCAACTTAATATTAATGTTTGGGCCTTAGGATATTTTGGGCCCATACCGAGAGGTCCGGCCCACCCAAATAGTCAAATGCCACTGCCTCGAATTCGATCGAGCAATAAGAAGTGTCTAGGACTGGGAGGGACGACTGGAATTCTTTTGTTCCGTTGAGGACTGCTGCATCGCCGCCCAGGAGTAATCAATCAATCAATCGGACTCAGTAAAGTACTGTATAACACAAAGTCTATTTCAGATTAGATTAGATTAGATTGGAGAGACAGAAGGAGAAGAGCAAGTTCCGAAAATTGAGGGGCGTCGTCTGATTCCTGTAATAGATCCACCCACAGGTTCGTAGATTCCATAACCTTGGATTTTAAAATATTTTGCTTTCTCTTTCTCTCTGCCGGCGACAAATTCCTCCGATTTTAGTGAAAACCCATGACCATGTCTCTGATTTCGTGTCACCCAGCTCTCAAACCCAACCTGTGGTGGATCTGCCGGAGCTAGTCTTAAACTTGACTTCACTGTTTTTACTACCCCTCACCTATTCTTTCCAAAATTACATAGTAATCAACTAATTCGACTTCGGATGAGTGCTATTTCGGTAATAACCACAAGTCCTCAAATCTTCATATGACTGTCTACTGTCTAGGAGGATCCTTTCCATTTCTATCTTCTCTGAAAAGTCTTTCTCGCCATTACTGCAATTGATGACTGCCTCATATTTCTGACAAGCAATGTTTTTCATTTCTTTTCTAGCTTTGTGACAACTCATTACTTTCCCTCCAACGTTTATATCTTAGCCCTGATGGAAGCAGACAACGGCGGCACCAATTCTAGTCATGCATCCAAACAACGTTTGCGTTGGACGCATGAGCTACATGAACGCTTCGTTGATGCCGTTGCTCAACTTGGTGGCCCTGATAGTGAGTTTCCTTTTATTTACTTCCTTCTTGTATAGTCTATATGGTGATTTAGTAACTCATGCTTTCTTCCTGAAAATCTGTGGTAATAATATGCACAACTATATGATCAAATTGCTGTTTAGAATAATATCCTTGTATGCCAACATGTTTACTAGGCATGAGAGGAAAAGCCTATCTGTTTGGTTAGGGCTTCTAAATATTTTTTCTTCCTTTGATTTCCAAAGGAGCTACACCCAAAGGCGTTCTTAGAGTGATGGGTGTACAAGGACTAACTATATATCATGTCAAGAGTCACTTACAGGTATTCTCAAATGATTACACTGTGTGGCCTTGTTGTGCATCCCCAGTTTCTTTCTACTTTTTTCTGCTGATTTTTGCAATTGTGTTTTTGAGTCAGAAATATCGACTTGCGAAGTATCTTCCAGATTCGTCTTCTGAAGGTAGGTGGACATTGGTTTCCTTCATTTTTCTCATTCTCCCAGTTGCCTATTTACCTGAAACTGGTGTTTTCAATATTCAGGGAAAAAAATTGATAAGAAAGAATCTGGAGATATGCTCTCTGGGTTGGACGGCTCGTCGTACGTGAAATTTAATTCTTTGAGTTGATTTTTGATGCTATTACCTGGTGCTTCAGATTAAGTGATCAGTAACTTTTCGATTACAGGGGAATGCAGATAACTGAAGCCCTCAAGTTGCAGATGGAAGTTCAGAAACGATTGCACGAGCAACTAGAAGTATGCCTTACCATACTTACTTAATAAAGAAAAGGAAAAACGAAATAATTAGTCAGAATTTCAGTGGGGCACTATTAGCACTTAATTTGCGTTACATGTGACATTCTTTGATGTGTTTTTTTTTTAGGTGCAAAGACAGCTGCAACTACGGATAGAAGCACAAGGGAAGTACTTGAAGAAGATAATTGAAGAGCAACAACGACTCAGTGGAGTACTTGGCGAACCCTCAGCCCCAGTAACAGGCGAATCAGATCCTGCAACCCCTGCCCCAACATCTGAGTCTCCCCTTCAAGACAAGTCTGGCAAGGAATGTGGACCAGACAAGAGCCTCTCAGTTGACGAGTCTCTTTCATCTTACCGGGAGCCTTTGACACCAGACTCGGCGTGTAACATTGGGTCTCCAGATGAGAGCGGAGGAGAAGAGAGATCATCAAAGAAGCCTAGATTGGTGAGAGGTGCTACTGGTTATACACCTGATATGGTAGTGGCGCACCCAATACTAGAATCAGGCTTGAACACATCTTACCATCAGTCAGACCATACTCTCGCCTTTGACCATCCATCTACATCACTGCTTGGGGATGAAGATCGATTGGACAAGGTTTCAAGAGACGATCTATGAGTTGTATCACGTGGCATCTGTAGTTTACTGTACCATGTAGTGTTGTCTATCCTTGTCCCTATTTGTTAGGAGTTTCTTCTAGTGAGGCGATCACAACTCTCTAATTCTAGACACTGCCACGAGCATGAACAATGAATATATATCGTTGATTATTGCTTTCTCGCCAAATTAAATATAGAGTCACCTGGAACACGTGTCTTAGGAGAAAGGTCTGAATGCGGGGTTGGCTTGTATTCGAAATAAACACAAGATCAGTCTAAATATCGCATGAAAAATGACACACAAAGAACAAATTATTGCGAGTCTCCATAGGATTCCGGCATAAACACACGCCCCGTAAATCTCTAAATTCCATTTGAAGCATTCAATCCAATGTAGCTAAACGATTGTGCATAGTTAACCATATGAGAAACAGAAATTTAGGATTCGAATTCGATTCCACGTATCATAAGAAGAAAAACGAGCTTTATAATTGTCGGTTTTGATACCCAAAGGGACCGATCTGATCTCATCGCTGGTATGATGTCTTTGATTTTGTTGAGAATATCCACTCTATGCCGATGTTTTCTATGAAAGTTCAAACACTGAATCTACGGTAGAATACGTGGAAATACCCAAATTTATAACTCAGCGCTCTCCCGTAATATCCCGCAGTCTTCCCAAAATAGACCACGCATCGTACTAAAAAACGGTATTAGTGCTGTTACTTTAACTTTGTGGTTCTTAGAAGCTATCGACATTTTAAAATCTTTTTTCACATCCAAAATCTAAGATAGATTCTTTAACCACATCCAAGATAGTTTTTTAATTTAATAATTAATGTGGAGTCGGGTAAAAGCAGATCAAAATTAGATCAAAACCGCTAATTGCGGTTTAATAAATGGTGGTTAACGGTTTACTTTAATAAATGGTAGTTACCGGTTTACTAAACAAAAACTGACATTTTAATTGGATATCGAATTATGTTGATTTTAAAAGATCGTGCTTAAAGAGATACAACTTTCTAGGTTGTAAAACGAAGAATATCGTCGGAAGCAGGTGGACTAGTGGTATCACACCTCTACTTCCAGGACACATCCCAGGTTCGCTTCCAGGACACATCCCAGGTTCGAACTTTGGGGATCTCAGTTGGGAGATCATAACAATAGCCACTAGGCTATGGTGATGAAAAAAGAAAACGAAGAATATCTAACACAGTTATCGAAGCTGGTTTTGGCCAAACTTGTTTTACCAAAACAAACCGCCACAGCTACCCGGTTTTGCTTTATCCTTCGGTTTAAGCCTTAAACCTTCCAATTCAGGAAAGAACCACGGGGCAAAGACCAGACGAAATACTGCCTTCAAGAAACAGATGCCAAAATGACGACCGAAGCCACCATCCGCGTCAAGCTACCACCGTAATCTCACACCGGAGGAACTATCGGAGGAGGATGTCTCTTTCGAACTGCTCAGCCTCCGTAAGAATCTTCAAAAACCCTCTCCCTCTTGAACCACTTTTGCCGACCGACTCAAGAGAGGAAGAAAACTAAAGCAGCTTCAGCTTACCTCTTACCTTGCAACAGCTCTCCTTCTGATTAAGCTGCTGTTAGGGGAATCGTTTCTTTCCTTAAATAATCTCCTTCTTAGTTGCTTCCTGCAAGGAAACGCTAAAAGAGGAAGACAAGAGAGAAATCTTGCTGAAAGCCAAGTGATTTTGAATGCTCAAGCACTCACAAAAGTCTTTAGCACTAAGACCAAGTCAATAATACTTAGAAAAAAATACACACTTAGTCCAAAACATACTTGGTCAAAGAACAAGAGAGAACACCTGATGAAAGCTAAACAAACACGTGGTGAAATATCTCACTAAAACACCTCATAACACAAACTCATTTGTTGCTCGCAAACGTCCCAAAACATACAAGGAAATCCCAAACATCCGAGTGAAAAAAAAAAAGATTTGTCATCCCGGTGTTCACTTTAAGCGTTCACCGTGAGTAATATCATAATAACCTACCAAGTCCCAAAAAGTCACAAATTAGTAACAAATCCCAAAAAAAAAGTCTCAAACTCGTGCTCCGAGAAATGTACTAAATACCCGGAGAAAATGCGATTTATCGAGAAAAAATGAAGACTACCGAGGAATCGTGTTTTTTCGCCAATCTTCGATTTTTACCGACAATTCACGTATTGGGTGCCGAAGAATCGGATTTTCCTCGCTAGTCTTCGATTTTTACCGACGATTCGCGTATTAGCTATCTAGGAATCAGGTTTTTTTCACCAGTCTTTGATTGTTACTGACAATTCACATATTGGCGTCCGAAGAATCGTGTTTTTTTTGCCAGTCTTCGATTTTTACCGACAAGTCATGCACTATCTGCCGAGGAATTGGGTTTTTCTCGCTAGTCTTCGATTTTTACTGACGATTCACGTACTGAATGCCGAAGAATCGAATTTTTCTCGCCAGTCTTTGTTTTTATCGACGATTCTTCAGATACTGGCTGCCGAGGAATCATGGTTTTCTCTCGAGTATTCGATTTTTACTGACGATTCACGTACTGGCTGTCGAGGAATCGGGTTTTTCTCGCCAGTCTTCGATTTTTACCGACGATTCATGTACTGGCTGCCGAAGAATCGATTCATGTCCTAAACCCAAAACTCTAAACCCTAAACCCTAACTTCATATTTTAGTTATACTTTTATTTTTTTCAGACATATTTATAAGGCAATATTACCTCTCAGTGGAATCGATTCAAGTTATACACTTGCAACTTTTCGTGAAGTAAAACTTTGAGTGAATCCATGAATCTCAAAGCACATCTATAATCTTAAATCAAACAACATAAAGATCAATCCATGAATCTCTATCGAAAACTCATAAACCCAACAAAGAAATTACTCAATCATGATTAGAGATAGCAAACACATAAATGATGAGCAATTTATAATCAAAAAAATTAGTAAGAACCAAGAGGGTTCATAAATCTTCTCTATATGGAGATATAGAGGCGGGATCTTCTCCCTTCGGAATTCTCAAACAAAATTGGGAACAAGGTATCAATAATTATCGAGGCTTTTTGTCTAAAGAAACTAAAACCATGTATTTATAAACTTTGACTGTTACATGTGCTTCACACGCACGCACATGTAATCTCTTCTTTATGATTTTGTTCTCAACCTAAACCATCCCACAATTTCCAACAGAGAGACTACATTATCAAATACTAGAATAAGAGAGTTTTCTCATGTGAAAACCAGAACATCACTAGAATAATCGTGAATTGTCAAAAATTTATACAAATAAAAAAATCGAATCACATCCAAAAAAGAAATGGCACAATAGATGGCCACGAAACTCAATAACTTTAACCCTATTTAGCAAAGGGACTCTTTTTGTCTCTCCATCTAGTATTTTCATCTAAATGATTCACCCAAATACTCCATTTGGATAGTCCATTTGAATGTTGTTTGTTTCCATTTTGAGTTTTCATCTAGATAATTCATCCCAATGAACATTTGTTTGTTTGTTTAGCTTTTGTAAATCTTCATCTTCATCTAAATGGTTTTAATAAGAAAATGACTAAAATACTCATATTTTATCTAATCATATTTTTAACCCAAACCTTGATCATATTAATTTTAATTCTTGATTTAAAATATATTTACAACTAAATACTTTTCAAATTATTATTTTTGACATTTATAAATTGATTTAAAATATATTTACAATTTTAATTCGTGATTTAAAATCATTTTAATTTTTGATTTAAAATATATTTACAACGAAATACTTTTCAAATTATTATTTTTGAAATTTATAAATAACCTCTTTTTACTATATTTATTTAGATAAAAAATGACATTGATAATTCCAGATAAAAAAACAACTTGACAAAACCCAAAGCCCAACGACAAGGTTCAAGTACAAATCTTGTCTTGTTATAGGAAGAAGAGACGAATTACAGAGTACAGATGCATCTGATCTAGGTAACTGTGGTTATGGTTCTTCGTCTAGCTCTCATCCCCTTGATGGTGTTATCAGTGCTTCCATAACCATTCACACCAAATCAATCAATAAGAACTAAGAAAGCAAATCGCAACTGGTTTCCTAAATAACAGAAATAACATTAACCCAATCACCCCTAATATAAAAGCAACTACAAATCAAAACAGCTAGAGCCTGCATCAGACCAATCACTTCTGGAATTGCAAGTAGTAAAGTTGATCCCAAATTTTTTCCATGGATGTCTTTCCCCAAATACTTCGTAGAACTTGTCTATATTTGACTGTCTTCCCGCATCATTCACAATTTGTTTTCTTATATTTCCTTTCAGTTTCTCTTCAATTCTTAGTTGAAGATACAAACGGGTTTGCTCATCACTCCATGCAAGATTCTTAGTTGAAGATACAAACATTTTTTTTTGTAAAAAATTAATCTAAATTTCAGAAAAACATTCAGTAAAATATGAGTTTAGAGGAGAAGATACTCACATCGGTACCAGGGATGGATGTCATTGTTTATCAAGATCAAAGGACGGATTCAACAATTCCTTAACACAATAAGATCACGAGCTAGTTGCTCTGCATTGATTCCCTCCCGTGCGAGTAGTCTGCAATGTCCAACAACAAATAAAGACAACATAATCAACGCTTGCTTGTCGGCACTAGTTACTTGTTTGAAAGTTGAGCAATGAAATATGAACCAATAATTGAAATTTTAAATTTGCTGTTATACTTCACATCGTTAGCTATACAATAATTAAACCAAAAGAAGAAGTGGGGAGGCTACATTAAAACGTGATTCACTTTAGTCAAGTGGAAGCTGATGCAAGGAAAAAAAAGACATCACAAGAGAAATCCATGTCACTCTCTACTTTGTCAAGTGTCATTGTCATCACCAAGAAGAACCATCTTAAACCCCAAGTAAAAACTCGAAACGTCATTCACTAACTTCTGTTGCTTTCTCATACCTAAATACATCCTCCTTTGTAGTAGTGACATACATACGAAAGCAAGAATCGCATGATCTAAGCAACAAATCACATGGTCTAAATGAACATTGCAACATGAGAAAACACTAAACAAAAAACGGAAGAGGACTATGAAGCAAAAAACGGTGAATTGCTTCCCAATAGAACAAGGGTTTATCTAATTTCAAAAGATATTTAATCAAGAGCGATACTTGACGAAATTGAAACCCAAAACATAAAAGCTAACAGGATGATCAACTCCTCTAAACTCACGAAGTGATTTCCCATAAACACAATAAGAAAATCTTTGTATATGTAAACAAAAGAGCATCCATATTTGACAGGAATCAGGAAATAAAACGAGAAGAGAAGAAGACGAAGAAACGAAACCTGAGAAGTTAAGGTTTATAAAACGAGATCGATATTCAACGCACAAAAGAAGAGGATTGATGTGGCTGAGTTTGTAGTCGTCGATGAGATTAGGGATTTTTGAGGGCGGGAGAGTTAGCGATTTTTGACAGAAATCGTTGTTGATATTTTTGTAATTTTTTAATTTAGTGAGGGGTATATTTGATATTTATTATTTTGACTGATTCATCTCCATTCAAATGATTTAATTTGGATCAGCCAGATGGGTTTTAAATTTTTGCCTAAATTTTTATAACTCATTTAGATGGTTCATCCGGATGATGTTCATTTTAAACACTAAACAAACATCAATTCTCATCTTCATCCGGATGAACCATTTGAATGACAAAACAAACAGCCCCAAAAACTTGACATTACCAGCAACACCAATGGCATCTTTATCATGCCCAACTCCTTAATATAACGAGATAAACGAAGTGATATCACAATCTCATTGTCTAGTGGCCTTGGGACATGTTTTTTTTTTTAATCGCAGCGATGCAAGAAACCACCTTAAGAAGTGTTTTTAGTCAAATGATACAATCTCACTATGCGATCTATTCCACCGAGGTTTTATTTTAGATATTCGGATTGTCCCACATTGAAGGATGTACTTAGACTACATGTCAAATTTTGTCGATCCAAATGACAAAAAAAAAAAATCACATCTTATAAATGCTTAATCCAATAACATTGAATTTTAGTATAACAATGAATTTTATTTTGAATTTGAAATACATCCAATTCTGTTAAAATACATTCAATAACCCGACTAAGCCTGGACAAAATATCTGGAACCGAAACCGACTCAAAAAAAGAATCAAACCGAATCCAGAACTGACAAAATATCTGAACGGATCCTAAACTCCTATACCCGAAGAATCGAAATTGAACCCGAACCGAACCGAGAACCGAATGGGTACCCAAAATATCCGAAATATAATTATATACCAAAATATTAATTATATTTAGACTTCATATAACTCAATTATCCAAAATTACAATTATAAACCCAAAGATATCAGTTATTTTTAGACCGAAATAACCAATATATCCGCAAGTTCTTAGTTATATTTGTTTATTCAAATTTAACAATTTTTTTAGTTTTTAACGATATTTCGGGTACTCGGAACCGAACCGAAATCGAATCCGAAGCGAAATTCTAAAATATCCAAATAGATCCCAAGCCTTTTTATCCAAAATACACAGAACCGAATGGATCTTATCCGGAACCAAACCGAATACTCGAATGACTAGGTCTAAACACCGCCTTAAATCCAGAAGTTTGCAAAACTATGGGCTTGAAATTCCAAATAAAGCTAAATAGAAGGTTCTCTAGGGAACCCATTAAATATACTTTTGGATCAAACGCCACGCATGACTGACTGAGTCCGCGTCAGAAAAGGGGGCCAAGAATCTCGCGCGTACGGGCGGACCTTTCATTCCTCCTCTATTCGATGAATGAATCCATCTTTATTCTTTCTTTCTTCATTTGTTTTCCCTTTTAATGTAATCTGCATTTATAATATTTCACTTTCTCAGATCCCGATTCCTTCTTCTACGATCATCTCCTCTCCCATTGTGATCATTATTTCTCAAATGGATAAATACAATACTTTATCAGATTTTCTCAAGGAGTTCTACATCCCTACGTACGTCCTCTCGCAGGAAGCAGAGGAAGAGGAGGCTCTCCCAACCACTCGACCACCTGCGAGCCCCGTCCTTGTCTTCATCAACTCCAAAAGCGGTGGTCAGTTGGGTGGTGAACTCATTCTCACCTACCGATCTCTTCTCAATCACAATCAGGTCTTTGATCTTGGCCAAGAGACTCCTGATAAAGTGCTCCGCAGAATCTATCTTAACCTGGAGAGGCTCAAATATGATGATTTCGCTCGTCAGATTCGGGAGAAATTAAAAATCATTGTAAGAGTGTTTTGTTTTTGTTTTTTTTTTCTCTCGATTTTTTAATAATAAAAAAAAAACCAATGAATGAAACATCTCTGTGCTCATTCATTCTTTCATTCCATCTTTATTAGGTTGCAGGAGGTGATGGCACTGCTGGCTGGCTTCTTGGAGTTGTATGTGACCTTAAGTTATCGCATCCTCCTCCAATTGCTACTGTACCTTTGGGTACAGGAAACAACCTTCCCTTTGCTTTTGGATGGGTGGGCTACACTCCTCACCTCAATTACTTGGCTGGCTATGTTTTTTTTCTTACTATATATATATGTATGAAGCGGCCTTTCAATCTCTGCGCTTTGCTTTTCTACAGGGAAAGAAAAATCCAGGAACAGATAGGACTGCAGTGGAGTCGTTTTTGGGTCAAGTGTTGAAGGCAAAAGAGATGAAGATTGACAAGTATGTATATCTATCTCTGTGTCCACAGTTTAGTCTTTACTTTTGGTGAATAACTAACTGCTGGATACATTTCTGCTTTAAGTTGGCACATACTTATGAGGATGAAAACTCCTAAAGAAGGTTCTTGTGATCCTCTTGCACCTCTTGAGTTACCACATTCTCTACATGCATTTCACCGTGTTTCTCCAACAGATGAACTAAATAAGGTAACCTTCCTGCCATTATATAGCTGTGTCTCTTTTTTTTCTTATGTTGAAGGCACCCTTCGTTTTCTCAGGAAGGCTGCCACACATTTCGAGGGGGATTCTGGAATTACTTTAGCCTCGGTGAGATATTTTGTTTCCACAATTGCTCCTCTGCTTCCAGATAACTTTGGATTTCCCACAAGCCATATGCAAAATAACACTCTAGTTAGGTTTCCCCTACGGAGTTGTGATCTCTTAGTGAGATGGTTGATGAGCTAGTAATCATAACTTATTGAGTATCAATCTAATTATTTAGATAACAAACTGCCATGAAGTTATTGGATTGTTTGTATGGAAATTAAATCAACAAAATCAATTGATACCCACGTGGCAGTGCTATTCTTTTGTTTGTGTCGTCGATGACCATTTTGGTTATCCATTTTCAAAGACAAATCTCCTTGAAAGTTCTATTGTGCTTATGCAGGAATGGATGCTCAGGTATCTTATGCGTTTCATTCTGAGAGGAAGCTGCACCCTGAAAAATTTAAGAATCAGCTGGTTAATCAGGTACCTTGTTCTTTTGATTTGCACCTTTTCTCTTTTTATACCCCTTGACTGGGATTTATACTAAACAAGGAATGTACTTTTCATTGGCCTCACACTCCGTTCTCACAATGCCAGAGTACGTATGTAAAGCTTGGTTGTACGCAAGGATGGTTTTGTGCCTCTCTTTTCCACCCTGCTTCACGGTGAGTGAGATGTAAATTTACTTTTCGTTTCACTGTTTTTCTGTTTCTGAGTATCACGTCCCCTCCAAATTCTCCTTCACACTTTTATTTGTTTCTGATGTGGGGGATTCTTGGACATGAATGATTATAATGCTCTGCAACACTTCTGCCTTGTTATAGAGTCAGTAATTGGAAATTTGGCACCAATGATTATTTTCTGCATTTGTTCATTTTCCTACTTGGGCCTCGTTGTGTGCTAACAATGAAAAATGTGAAATACTCTTCAAAAGTAATATAGAAACAATGTCAAAAGTAATCTTATGCTGGTTATATATTATCGGTTAAGTATTCCACATTTCTTACATTTCCAGTCTTTTGCCTGTGATTTGATTTCTGTTTATATATGATTTTGCTCTCTTGCACAATGTAATGGAAAGCTCTATGGCTTCCCCATGTAGGAATATAGCTCAGCTTGCGAAGGTTAAGATTGCAACTAGAAATGGCCAGTGGCACGACCTCCATATACCACACAGGTAATGTTTATTCATCCAATTTAGATGGTCCTGAGGGATTACTAGACTATATGTCTGTCATGCAGTCCAAGATTGACATGTTAGATAGTCTTGGGGTTTTTCTCTGCGTGGGACCTTTAACTATATATGGTTACATCTCAAATGTAGCAAAGCAATGCCCTACTTTCTTGTAATACGCTGTTCATGCTCAAACATAAACTACTCCAATCCCGACATTTGTTTCTGCTCTTGCAGCATCAGGTCCATTGTATGTCTGAATCTGCCCAGCTTTTCTGGAGGATTAAATCCTTGGGGCACACCAAATCCCAGGAAACAACGCGATGTAGGTTTTAAAAACTCTTGACATTGCCTGAGTGCTACACATAAATTTCTTTATTTATATTCGCCATGGTAAAAAAATATGCATGTTTCTTTGTTGTGACACAACAGAGAGGCTTGACTCCACCGTTTGTAGATGATGGCCTCATTGAGGTTGTTGGGTTCAGAAATGCTTGGCAGGGTCTGGTTCTGCTCGCTCCAAATGGACATGGGACACGACTTGCCCAGGTAAGAATTGTACAACTTGGAAATGATAGAGACACACACACAGAGACACAGAGATATGATGATTGAGTGCATACAAATGATAACTTCTGTGATTAGGCAAATCGCATTCGCTTCGAATTTCACAGAGGTGCAACCGACCATACATTCATGAGGATGGATGGGGAGCCCTGGAAACAGCCACTGCCACTGGATGATGAAACTGTGATGGTAGAGATTTCACATCTTGGCCAAGTGAACATGCTTGCAACTCATGACTGCCGGTCCAGAAGCATGTTTGACCCTTCAACACCCCGCCATCAGGATGCTGCAGAAGAGTATGATGATAATGAAGACGACTCAATGGCTGAAGGCGAGGAATTTAGAAAGTTTGGTGCTGCGGATACCTTCAAGATTCCTGATGAGGTTGATATTTCTCAACTTAGTTAGACAATTAACCATTTTCACTGTTGATTCTATGCATTCTTCCTCCGGTCTCCGATATTTTTTATTGTCACTCTTTCATAAAGGAGCCGGCTAGCAGTTGTATAGATTGGTACCCGTCTTTTTTTCTTTTCTTTTTTTGGTTGTTCACGTTTAATGGCCGAGATACATATGTAATGTATCTGGATTTATAGCAACACGGTTTCCCCCTTCTGTTTAACGCACATGTACTGCAGCAGCTAGCAGGACAGTGCAAAGACGCCAAAGGCAAAACTTTTTTAGATGTTCCAACCGAGAAGTGAGTCTCTGTTGCAACTCCTTAACATAGAATCTGACTTTTTTATATAGGGAGAACACAGTAATGAAAATGGCAGGGCTTCAAGGAGGAGGAATTCATATGTTCATGGTTGGTCACATTTCCTCTGAAGGCAGTACCTAAATCTTAAATAAACTTGTCGTATACTAGTAACAACACAACAGCAACCTCATCAATGTATAAATACCACATGAATCAACAATTATGTAAAAACTCATGTAATCGAAAGGACAAGCAAACATATACACATGTCTGAAATGTTCTTAGAAATTAGCAAATATATATATATATTTTGGGCATGATTGTTGCTAAGAACAAAATATAAAAGGCACAATTGATTGTCTAGGATTTCCATTCAACCAAGAAAGATGGATCATATAGAGTATCTCCCACACACTTGGAGATTGTTTCGTTAGTCTTCTGGGATTCGGCTCTTTCCCCTTGCTTCTTCTTTTCCCTGAGTAAACCAGACGTAAAAATATCCAAGTTAGGCTCTATGTAAAAGTTTCATCTTGCAGTAAGCACCATATATGCTCAAATAGACCAGTGCCTCGTGTAGACAGATAGGATTTAGCATCAATACCTCTCGACATACTCCTTTAGCAATTCCTTGGCTTGGACAAGCTTTGACAGCAGGTTACGATACACATCCAGGTCCCGATCAACACTTTTCTTGTTGATATTTAGGGATGCACAAAGCTGTTCAATGAGACACTGACAACGATCAAAATTACCTCTAGGAAAAAAATGTGAGATGTCAGAGAGAACAAACTAGCACATTGCCAGGGAACATAAAGGATATCTATGTAGATGAAGCAAAAACTAACGACATTCCTTCTTCCTCTAGATCCGCAATATTGGTGACAATCAGTTCATCACAAGATTGATGCAAAAAGTTTCTACATATGACAGGTTTAAGCTGTTAGTTTAGATAGCAAACCGAAGATGAATAGAATCACCTTTTCCAACACAGTTGGATCAGTTGCACTTGCAAGCTCAAGCAAACGAAAGAGCCCAACTGCGAAGAACCTGCTGTAACAGAATCCCTCCTTACTCCCAGCTCTTCCTGCAATGTCCTTAAGAACTGCTTCAACTTCTCCTTCCCTAGAGGAAAAGTCAATTAGTGAAGCAGAAGTCTGACTTCGTGCCCATTCCTCCATCTTCTGCGCATCAATTCTGTTTGAAGCAAAAAAGGGCACAAAAGTGTTCCTCTTTACAAAACCTCTAACAAGACACTGACAAGGAGAGAAGATGGAAGCAGCAAGCTAACCGGTATTGCTTAGGATCCTCATTCAAGGCTTCTATGTAAGCTTTAAAAATGGCATCTCGATCCTGATCGCTCGGATATCCTTCCATGAGCTGATCATATACAGTGACAAAGCCAAGTGCAAAAACAGGATCATAACGATAAGTCCTCTTATACCTCATCAAATGCTGCTGTACAATGAGCTCCTGCAAAACCGTGTTGTAAATACTGGGGATGGGTCGCTTGTAAGCTTTTAGGAAATTTGACTTTGTCTCTGATACAGGAGGCACATCTGAAAACAAAAACAAACAATCACAAGAGTTCATTGAGACTAATAAGAGCAAAACTGATTAATATGATGCCCGATAAAGTCGGAACCTTTTTACTACTGATTGAAAATGCCGATAAAGTCAGATCCTTTTCAATATGAAACAAAGGAGAATGGGTTGTCAAATGCAATGTGAAGCTCAAGTAGAGTCCCAAAAGTAGAGAGGATAAGAGAATTCACCGGTAACACTGGACATGCAGTGAATAAGAGATCTGGAAGTGGAACGGTAAGTCAAAGAGTGGCGAGAAAACTTCGTGAAGATGCGAATTGCGGAGGCGAGAGGACGAGAAGGCGCGAAATTGGAGATCTTGTCCGATTGTCCCAACGCTGGGAAGGAAAGAGAAGAGATTGCAGTTGCAGCCATTGGGGGAAATTGAAGAGAGAAAGAGGAGAAGAAGAGTTGTTGTTGAGACTTGAGAGAGGCTTTTGCTTAATCAAATCTCAAGTTATAGCCATTGGAAGGATGATGGCTCTGGTTGAATCTTCTGAGTTTGGGACTTTGGAGTGGCTTATCCAACTCCACGAGTTGTCGGTACTTATGACACGTGTCTCTTGTAGTCGTTAGGACTAGGCCCATTTACTTTGTATTTTGCTAAAGCACGGTCCAAGTAACAAAGCCCATAAATAAATGCAGGATGTCAAATTCCGACCTTTTGAATGTTGCTCTCTCTGTTTCATCAATTGTACAAAGTCGTTTATTCATGCCAACTTATTATTATTACTACATTGATCGTTTCCAACAATGCTTTACATTGAATTAGACATATTACTTAATCTTAATGGGTTACTGATAACTCTTTTTTGCTTAATGGGTTACTGATCTTTCTCACTCTGGTTCTATGGTAAGAATAAGATGAAATAAAAACACCATAGATTTTTATTTTATATATATAAAATGCTAATGGTTCACCCCCATTAGATCCGTAATCATCGATCAAGAAGAAAACGATGTCGGCAATAGAATCAAAATGTGGGGAACGAGGGAAATGACAAAAAATGTCTCCACCCGAAAGCACAAGCTAGTCAGCCATACAACTAAGCATCTATATATTCTAACAAGTGAAAGTGCAAAGCTTCTAAATTGTATCAGAAGAAGAGTTTTGTGGGGCGTCATGATCGTCCTTGTGGATAGAAATGGGGAAGTGATAATCATCCCATAGAGGGCTTCCAGGTCCCCATTCCTCTGGAATTGCATTGAACCATGCTTCAGCCCACCCCGTCTCCTCACTCACCCCTCCCACTGCCAATGTCGCGCTCGAATCATCCTCTCCTTTCTTGCTTGCCTCTTCACTAGCAGTCGCTGTCTCGCATTTTTTCTGATGCATCGGAGTTGACTCTTGTTTATTGAGAAAAAGCTCAGGGAAATTGAGCCTGGCGTTCTCACCCCTCAACTTGAAGGCCTCGCGGTCGTAGGCCATGGCGGCTTCCTCTGCTGTATCGAATGTGCCTAGCCAGAGACGTGTCCTGTTTCGTGGCATACGGATCTCGGCGACCCATTTCCCCCAGTGGCGTTGTCTGACCCCTCTATATAGCTTGGTGGCGCTGAAGGGTTGAATCGGGGGCCTCGTCAGTGGCAGATCACCTTCTTGTCTTAACATGTTCATCATCATCATTCTTCCGCTCGGGCTCAGCTTTAGAATGTCTCTCCAGTACTGCAACAGATGTTGTTGTTGTTGATGTTGCTGTTGTTGTGCTAAATATGGCTGTACCTGTAGTTGAGGACCAAACGAGATCATTTGTTGCTGTCTTTGTCCTGAACAGTCATTCGGGTATAAAAACGGTTGTTGATTCTGAATTGTTGGAGCGAGGGAAAATGGAAAAGCGACCCTCGAAGAAGAGACAGAGCAAGTAGTTGTTGGCGGCTGAGAAGAAGCATAAGAAGATAGGAGATAAGGATTATGTCGGTCAAAGGTTCTAGTCTTCCTAAGACTTCTTTGAGACGTAGAGGAAGCTTCTCCAAACCACATGTCCGAGCCAGAACTCGAATCTTGATTCTTGCCACTACTAAACTGGAGCTCCTCCTCCAACTCCATCTCATCCATTTTCTCTGCTTCATTGGTACCAAGGCCCCTGATGGATTTTCCCTTGTTCTTAGCAGTAGCCATAGATGATTCTCACTATCCTTTTAAGGTAACGAGGAGATTTGGTATACCGAAGAGAAGAGAAATCAGCGACGTCCTCTTTTATCTTTGAGAAAACAGAGCAAGAGCGGGAGAAACAGAGAGATTTGTTGTGTGGTTACGAAATAATTTTCCCCCCTTTTATATCAGAGCCGGTGGTCTTAACCAAGATGTTGACATATACCACTAAGCAAATATCTCAACCCCTCTCAGGTCCGTACCATGCCCTCTTCTGTTTTTTTTGGACGGTGAAACATTCTTTATTTGTCTTCTTAATTATTACAAATATGTGCATGTATACATTGTTGATAGTATGGTCGGCTAACCGCGGCTAAGGATGACATGAGATGAGAATGAGATTGAAGCAATTGATTACGACGTAACGTGTATTCTAATTAGGCATATTATCATCATCTCTCGAGGGTTAGCAATCTGTCGTCAAAGTCAGCTTTGACTTTTCTTGTTTTCTCATTTTTTTTAATATACCCTACCTACAAAAGACATTAACAAAACCGACCAAATTTGAAACACATAAGAAAATTAAAAGCTTATATCTCATTCAACTTAACGTATAAACCAACTCAATAGAAAAATATCTCCACTACCCTACCCATGTCATTATCACCACCATATGCGCACAATATATATATAACTTATATTGTAGAATTTATTTAAATATTGGATGGCTGTGTATGGATACATAACCTTCTAATGCCAATTGGTTAAGATCAACGTTATTATTTCTGTCTAACAAGAAGCGTAAGGCGGGCGTGACTAAACATTCAACCTTAAAAGTAAATAATTTCAAAGTAATGAATGGTATGTATCACGAATGATAAATTTGTTGAAAAAAAAAGAATATAATACATGCATAAGAAAAAATCGAATTATATTTCAAAAATATTTAAATTTAACAAATATTTTGAATGAAAAGAAATAGCGGAACCACATCTTCAAAATATAAAATTGTGAACCAGCGATGTACCATTCATCACCATCTACCTGCATATCTATATATAATACATGGATATATATAATTACGTACAAAACAGGAACTAACTTGCAAAATTAAGGAGATTATGATAATGGAAAAATATTTAGCCTAAAATTGGAACTCCCCATCAAATTATCTTTTAGTATATGTATAATCCTTAGTTGTTTTCCATCTATGGACTTACAAGAGTTGAACTTGGCATATTAAGATGACGTGGACGCAAGGAGGTGGGGACTGGGGAGGCTGAAGTGAAGTCGTAAACTTTCGGCAGAAGAAAGATAAATATAAATAAATATGCAAACTCCAAAACAAATAAATAAACACAAAGAGAAAAACATAGAAGAGTGAAAGGGTTCGTGTTAGAAGGAGAAGTCAACAGCTTAAAAGCTTAAAAAGTCGGTGAAAGAATGGGCCAGCTCTCTCCACTTTTCATCTCTCTCTCTCTCTCCAATCATAAACCTAGTCCGTTTTGATTTAAACCAAAAAATTGTATTAAACTTATACTATCCATTAGTATTTTATGTAGCATTCTTATTAAGATATTTTAACGTGGTCCATCATTTTATTTGATAAGTTTTTTTTCTTCTTATTTTAAATTTATTGGCAGCAGTTGAGAAAACAGAATTGGTAGTTGTTAGATTGATTAAGAATGCAACGAATGTCAAATCCTAAACAACTGTTTTATCCCAGTTTTATTATGAGTGCTTCATATTTATATATCAACTTGCCAAATTTTTGAAGACTATACTACGAACTCTACTCAAAGGGATATCGATTCCTAGAATATGATTTTATGATGTCGAACCGTTGACTTTGGTTACTAAATCATTTGACCTTTTTATGTTTCTGTCCCCTTTATTTAGCAAACAGAACTTAATAAGAAAGGTTGCATTGATATTTTAGTATCCGAAAGAAAGGTGTAAAATAGTAATAGTTTAATGTGATTGGTCAGGTGCTTGTAGGTTTCACTTGGACTGAGAGAAAAGACAAGTATGTTTTAAGTTATGTTTCCCTGTGTTTTTGGTGTGAAACGGAATCACATAACAATAGTAAGATCACTCTTTGTTGGTTGGTTTATGGTCGGTTTGCACCCATGATTTGGAAGCATACCGAACCGGTTTAGTTAACCGGTAGTCTTGGGGAAGCTATTTCTCAAAATACACTAAAACCATTCGTGTTTCTCTATGACATTGGTGTCTCTCTATGGCTCTTCTTGCCTTGTCTATAAAAGGATGATTGTAGAGAGACATGAGATACAACTTTGTGATCATTGGCACAAAGAAAGAATTCTAGAGAGAGAAAAACGTTTTAGAGAGATCAATTAGAAGGGCACTTGAACAGTGACTTGTGGTTGATTTACATTTGTGATCTGAACTCCGATATCTGCGTCAATTCCCAATCAATTCCGTGCCAAATTTATCACTAAACTGGCCAAGGTATGTATTCCGGATTAACGCTTCCGCATAAAACAATAACACTCTTAAATGTTCTTATCAAAGAATGAGACCCAGGAATTAAGGTCAAGACACATATTGTTGTCGACGTCTCCTAAGAGCAGTAAACTGAGCAGCAATCTGATCGTATTCGGGAAGCTTAGGATGAACATGCTTAGCTTCCTTTAACCCTTTTTCTTCTTCCCATTTGATCCGGCAACATTGTAAACATGTTGTACACGATATGGTAGCATTGACCTCAGTCTTTTTGATATATCATATTTATCAAATTAGATATATTAAAAATTGTCATTAAGATTTCTCATATTCTTCTTGATCTGGACTTGCCTCTCGCCAGAGGGAATAGACTCCTTCATCCATTTAGGCTTCGGGAGAGGCTTCTTCTTGGTCCCAACCTCCACGGGATGAAATCGGTAAGGGAACGGGAATGCATCTCAAACGACGTGAGAGAAGTCTCCGATAAGGCATCTCACCGATGTAACGAGTTTAAGGTGACGATGAACCATCCAGTTCTGTGAGAAGGTCTCACTTAAGCCATTTTCCTAGTAAGTAGAGGCCCATTGTGATTCTTATGGTCACGTTCCGTTCTGCCCACGTAAGCAAACAAGAGGATACAAAGTTAGTCTGATAAACAAAATTTTTGATGGTCAGTTTATCCGCAACTAGTTCTATAGGAAACTACATGGAAATGCCTGCGTTCGACCAAAATACGCCAAGCAGATTTTCTAATAATGCTTGTGAAATAGTTTTTTTCGGATCTTACAACCTCTTCCATGAGTATCCATATAAATCACCTACACCAAATGGATTGCAAAGAATGAAGAGAGTATGTGCTTCTAAATGAGTAGCCGTTTGGTGAAGCTTTGAACTTTCTTTTAAACCTTTTTTTAGATGACTTTTTTTTATGACATCTTATTTGTGAATTTTTTTTTAAAAAAATCTTTTTGAATAAATTACAAAATTACATCTTGTTTGACTCGGGTCTAAGTAGCTAAATTTCTTGAATTTTGATATTCTAACAATTATATCAATTTTCTTGAATTTTCGGTAAATCACATTTTTTTTTTTGATTCGTTAGTCAAGTCATTATTGCTTGTTCAACACTCTTCAAATGCTGATCTTGAAACTAAATATTTTTCATCAATCGCTTAAAATTTCATTTAAAATAAACATTTAAATTGCTAAGAAAGTGTAGTAATGTCAAAATATTGAGATGTCAAGTGGAGAACAGATCGTTTTCAAAAGAATTGTGCAATTCAGTATAATCTGTAATTAAATAATTAATAAATTCACGTATAAATTAACTCTATTATATTATCGATTTTATAACACAAGGCCCAAGGCAATGTCCCGCATCTCTAGCTCAGCAAATGCTCAGCCTTTTTTTTTTCTTTTTTTTTTTTTCATTTAGTAAGAATATTAATTGGGGGCATTAATGAAGGTCACACAAAAGAAGGGTTATAGAGGGTAAATTAAAGGTGATTGCGTACAAAAGTATGTCTTTCAGTTTTTCACAGAGGAAGCTCATGACACTCACCAAAGCAACACGAATGAAGTTCAAGTTTTTAATTAGGCTTCACATACTACATCTCCTCAAAATTTATATCATTTTATATGTTCAATCTTGTTTTCATGTGACTCTCCTCTTCTCTACCGTGAGTCTCTTCAATTTCCTAACCCTATGTTAACGATCATATATACCTTCTTTCTCGCCGTACGTACCACACACTACTTTATCTCAAATTTTTACTTCTACGACTTACGATATATCATGAAGTCTCTTCTTCTCCTTGCCGTTTTCCTCTCTTTCTTCGTTGGCTCTCTCTTGGCTAGGCATTTACCAACACCCTCCCATCCAAGTATGTATGCTCCTCTCTCTTACTCTCACCCCCACACCCTCTCCCCCAATCTCTTTCGCTACCTTCAAGCTCTCTAAGTTGTTCATGTTTGCGTGCATGTGCAGGTCATCATCATGAGGGAATGACCGGGACATTGAAGCGTCAGAGGAGGAGGCCGGACACGGTGCAGGTGGCTGGGTCTAGGTTGCCAGACTGCTCACACGCGTGTGGCTCGTGTTCCCCATGCCGTCTTGTGATGGTTAGCTTTGTGTGTGCATCGCTCGAAGAGGCTGAGACTTGTCCAATGGCTTATAAGTGCATGTGCAACAATAAGTCCTACCCCGTCCCATGATCAGCCTCTCCTACAGTTATTCTATGCATTCAACCGTTTTGTTTTCCTTTTTCCTTCTCCGGGTACATGACGATGTGTACGTATAAAATGCATCTTTAATTTCTTTCTTTTTTTCCCATTATGGTGCTCTAATTCCTCCACTCAATAGGGAGGTTAAACACAGTTTGAAACGAGATTAGTTAACCAGATGCATTAAAGAAAATATATGGAAAGATGAAAGCCACTCACCTATTTGGGCTCTCCCACTGTATTTTGGTCCATGGGGCCGCATTTAAAACTGCAACAATAACCACACTTTGTTACCACCAAACTTTGGAGGCTCGCTAATAATAACCACCCTACCCATTTGTAACACACCCTTTATTTCAACCATATCATCTCACCTTCGTTAAATGTTCCCACAATTAGCTCAGTATTTTACTATATACATACAAACGCCTTCCCTCCACAAGATCAAACAAACACACAATCGAGCTTCATCTTAACTGTCCCCGAGTTTCTTCTCTACAACAAAAACAAATAATGGCTTCTTCCCTTCTCACATCCGCAGTCACTGTCGTGCTGTTAAGCCTACTGCTTGGATCTGCAGACCAAGTGAGCGGACTACGTCACATTCCCAAGTCCCCTAAGACCACTGATGTCAAACACCCTGACTTTCTTGTCGCCATTGAGCCCAAACCAACTATTCTCATCCCCGGTGTTGGAAGGTTCTTGCTTCCTCCCAAATGTAAGAAGCCGTTCCACCCTTACAATCCTGTCACCGGAGCTCCCCTTACTGGTGGGGAAATCCCATCATATAATGGTGGACAAGGGACCGGACCTCGCACCCAACTCCCTGGTGGCGATGATACGCTTGTCCCAAACCCCGGATATGAAACTCCAACCCCGACCATTGGAGCTGGCACTGGAACCAGCGGCCAAGTTCCACCAGTGCCACAACCCTGAGTATTTTTAATCTGTCAACAAATAAGCATTTATCTACTTTGGTGTCTTGAGTCTTGGTTAAATAAGTAACCCTCTGTTTTACCAGCAGTTTCGTTAGTCATATGCTTGCCATCTCTTTTCCTCTCTGTGTATCTCTCTATATCTGCTACAAAAAGAGAGAATCTTGTGTCATGTTCTTCGGTTTATGTCGTCAGATGAATTCATTTTTTACATACCATTATATTAAATAAACGAATTGTTCCGCAGTAACATGTAAAGACTCCTCCAATTAGCAGTAGATACTAGTACTACTAATGACAAAGTTAAATTCAGAAAAGTATTAAGTGTAAAACCGTCATATTAAAGTTTTGATGCATATACTTATCAGACTGAATGTAACAAATCACTCAATTTCCCCAGACTTTGAATGACAAACTGTAAACCAATCATAACAAAATGATACGCTAATGCAAAAGGGATAATGGAAGCCACTGTATGGCCAAGAGAAGGCTACCGAACAGGCTTAGTAGATCAAATAATGTATTTCTCATAAGTCATCTCAGTAGTAGCAGTGAAAACATCCATGGAAAGGTATCATTGATGATGCATGGAGACATTGAAAGAACAAACATATCACATGGTTTAGCATCGCGGAGCCAACTGATATGCAAATGTTTCACACCAACAATGCAGTAAGGAATCGATCAGTAGACCAAATTAATTGTAGTATTGACGCACTCAATATCTCGAGGATGATGAAACAAAGAAAACCGAAAAGAAATTCAACGAACACCAAAAAGCCATGGTTTCAGATCTTCGTCAAGTCTACGATGTTTTTGAAATTGTTAATGTAAAAAGTAACAGATAGAGGTTCATAATGCCCAGAGAGGATGTCCCCA